>OZ037780.1:8508891-8716391 GCA_964035525.1 Porites cylindrica | reverse complement strand
CGTGTCTCCCTTGCGCGCGCTCGTTCTCTCTCGCGCCCACTACTTCCAAGCGCCTGCTACGCAGTCTAGTTCACCACGTCAGTATTTTTAAGACTTTAGATTAATGGTAAATGATTACCATTACACAATTTCTGACAGATAATCTGTGATGAAATTGGTAGGGTATCTTTTTCGTTCGTTGTACCGATCAATTCGAGGCCGTCTCACGTTTCCTCGCAAAATTAAATTAAATTGATTAAATACCGCAATACCGTGAGAAAAATTGGTAAATACCAAAATACCGTGTCAAAAATCGACGAAATACCGATACCGCATTTATTTTCGGTATTGGGTACCTACCAATGTCCCCCCTAGCATGGCGCAACTTCGTCACTACCTTTCTTCAGGTCCGCTGACCCCTACACGCGCTGACCCGTAACGTCCGTTGGAATGTATGTAACGAAATTGACCACTCCAGAAATACCATAACATACCATAATGTTCTTTGTTTGTCACCCCAAAATTTTGCATAAGCATTGTTTTCAGTTTCTCTTGGGGCCATTTTAACTCCCAAGAGAAACTAAAGACAATGCTTATGCAAAACTTTGGGGCGACAATCAAAAAACATTATGGTATGTTATGGTATTTTCTGGAGTGGCCAATACAAGCAACCCACATTCAAAGTACTTGGAGACTACCTGAGGCTGAATTCATCATCATTAATAGGAAAAACATCAAACTGCCTCATTCACGATTTCTGGTGATAGAAAGACTGTTTTTTTTAAACTTATATTTCACGTATTTGTTTGAATCCCGCTGCAGTTCGGACAAATGAACGCTGTCACGCGACAACATTTCCAAGATTCAACTCTCCTTAGCAGATGGTAATTTCGAGTTATTCTCTTTTTCTGCGAATCTTTCATTTTCCTTTCTCTTTAAATTCTATATACTTCTATTTAGGATGGTTTTGAGCGCCTAGCAAGGCTTAAAGTGACGTTTACCACGCTATCCTTGGCCATATTGGCAAGAGAGAAGTGTTTCGCCGAAGTGGCAACTTAACGGTAAATACGGTAACTTTGAACGGTTTTTACAACGTCAGTATACTTTGGCCGAAAAATGTTTTTCCGAAAACGTGATGTATATCCCTCCAATGTCTGATTCATCACTGTGATTGCTTTCAGCAGTGTTGGACTTTTGAGAAATTATTATTTGAAAATCAGCTCCAACGCTCCATCTAATTTAATATGCAATATTTGAAAATTTATTTTTTATTCCCTTCGGCAGTTTTTCGGTGTTTATCGAATGATATTGCATTAAAAGGCCTTTTTCTTCATCACTGTGTGGTTTTCTCGTTGTTTTGCGTCGCGATAGTGATTTCTGAACCGTTTTTTGCGAGAGCTTATTTTAGGCCTGATTTTGCTGCTATCAGACGGAAAAAGTTTGCGGCTCGATATTTTTGGTTTAAAGCGAAACTGAAACAAAAAAAATTCATTTTTGAATAGTATTCGGTAACCTCTACTTGGGAGATAAAAATCGGCCGATTTTATTTTTTAGCCGGAAATCATCGGTCGTTTCTTAGGCGCAGGGCCTCTTAATTATTTAGTTCTGTGTTTTTAAATTTTCTCCCATATTTGCGAGGAACTCTTTAAAGTTAAGTTTCAAGCTATTTTTCTTGAACAATGTTAGCAATTATTGTGTAGAACGAAAAATGAAGCTTTAAATTGACATTTATTTAACAATTATTCACCGAAGTGGAGGTGGCTAGTCCTGAATATTTAGCGAGCTGCGAAGCCGCCAACACTGAGGTGAATAATTGTTTTAGTATATACTAAAACAGTGAGATAATTGAGCACAAAAATGATGATTTTAAACTCAACGATTACAATTTTGGCGCCTAATAACCGAACGGCCCGCGGCCGTGTCTTTTTCTTGCCGACAAACAAGACTTTTGAAGGCATTTGTTCAGCTCTTGCGGAAAACTTTCTTCAAAAGGGGTTGTGAATTATTTTTGTATTTAAAATCATTCTGTAAAAAAAGATTATTAAATTTAGTTTTAAACTTATTTGTGAACAAGTCAAGTAAATAAAGTAACCCAAGACTTAAAGCTTAATTTGCATTTGTAAACAAAAAAAATTTTCACCGGTTTTATCGATAAATTCGAATCAAAAAGACAAAGCTTTATCTGTTAAAACTTCGAAACCGAACTTTGTCACCTTCTTCGTGTATTTCGGGAGCAGCTTGCTTGATTAGTTGTGAACTTTCTTTGCTTGTTACGGCAGCAAACCGGGATGGCATTTTGATCCCAACTTACGCAAGTTTGGCGTCGCTCGCTCGGAGGAACTGGAGGTGAATCAGTGAATAGTGTAGGATATTCACTGATTGAGTAGCCAATCAGAGCGCGCGAAAAACACCATCCACTGTTTTAGTATATACTAAATAAAAATATTCAGAAATTTCGGAAGCAACTTTTTGGATTTTTGGCAATTTTTTAGCAACACCAGAGCTACATTGCAGTCACCTCGATAAAACAAAGGACCAAGGAACAGGCAAAATATGCTTACTCGACGCTCAAACAGCATGGATAATAGAAAGACTGGATAGGAAACTGGCTGACGCGATCGGTTCCAACATAGTGGAAAAATGTGACGTCACATTATCGAGAGCCATTCGACCTATACATTACAACTTCTGGCCGATTTAAGTGTGTATTTCAGAAATGGGCATAACCGCTGGATTTTGTATCGTGAAGGCTCAATTTATTCCTCGGGACTTTCCCTTCGAGAGTGCTCGTTTTGACTCGGTTCAAAGACGGTGAGATTTTATGGCGGAAGACTCAGAAGCGAATTCAAAGGAATTGAACAATGGCTTAATTAAGCTGCCCAGGGCCGCGAAGTTTTAAAGGTATCCTTTTATTCTAAGTGTGTCAATAAAACTGCAGAGAATTATCGCACATATTGCGGTAGAAGTTTATGGATTTAAGTCTTTCGCAAAACTTCTTCGACTTGGACACGTATTTTTCAAAAAGGAGAATTTTGAGAGCTTCAAAAAGAGATCTTGAACGAGAAATTTCGACAACTGTGGGCCGAGATTGGATTTTTTTTCTTTCCGATGTTTTGCGCGTCTTACTTTTCATCGCATACTTCATATCTCTGTCTTCGACTATACAGATTGCCCATGTTTTGAAGTAAAGGATGAAGAGGACTTGCTCTCGGAGAAAACAGTACAGTTAGATGGTACAAAACCGGTAGAGGTAAAAGACAATAAATGATTATGAAACTTGTGAGAGCGAAGAATGACTCCAGCGCCCGATAATTTTATGCTCCAAACGGGAAGCCTAACTACATAAGAACTATGCAAAAACTTACATGTATACAGTTACAAGACACCTATAAAAAAGGCACAGCCTAATTTTCTACAAACCACAAGAAAACTGGAAATAATTTTAACTCTTTTTATCACGGTTTTGACGATTTCTTTTCTGCTTTTATCGACAAGCTCAGCGAGTGTCAAATTTTATAAGTTAACAACCCTTGACAAAATTATTTTATTAGCCGGTAGAAGTACCCAGCTCAAATAAGCGTTTAATTTTCCCTTCAATTTTATTTACGGACAACCAGTGACAAGAAGCCGTATTTGAGAAATGTAAAAAAGCGGGGAAAAGCTCACAGCAGAGAAAGGAAATTTGCTTGCGGACCCTCGTGGAAACGCCGTTTCTAACTTTTTCAAATCAAGTTTCATAGTGAAGCAAGTTGTTTTGTTATTTTCAGGTATAAATGTACAATGACCCAAGGTACTTTTCAGTCAGGTCTTTGAAAAAGCGAACTGAAACGCTTTTAAAAATGTTATGTAAAACGGTTAATTGTTAATTGTTACTACTAGAATACAACTGGGAAGAAAACTCTACTGGTTAATAGTAGAACCTTCCTTTTAACGAGGAAACACTTGCCTTCCATAAGGCTTAATAAACCTAGGAATATATTATCTTTGAAATACTGACCTTATTTTAGGATGAAACAAAGTTCAATTTTTTGTGTAGTGTTAATGATATGGATAGGGAATACTGTAAATCACCTTTGAAATAAACATAAACACTGTTCCCAAAGAAAAATAGAAGCTACTTAATATATGTAGAAAATGAAACAATAACATCAGGGGCTATGGAGTTTTTGTTTAGTCTGAGGTGAGTGGATGAGGGATTGAAAAAATATGACATTTGAAAACAAAATTCATACCCCCAAGAAAGTACAGGTATATGTTTTATTAATTTGATTTAGAATATATCTTGGTAAGGTTTATCATCTACAGGTACATTGTTGCTTTGGATCTCTAAAAAGCCCAATACAATAATAGTGCTAATCAAGTCCGTCTTTGGTTGGAAAACAATGTGATTCACATCGACCACATAGACCACATAGAACCAACTTAAACACATAGCATGACTCCGTAGCTAATACAGGCGTTGACCCTGAAACACAGTTAATTTGTCCCACTCACAAAGAAGTAATAAATACACTTCAGAAGTGACAAATAGAGCTTCTGATCATAAATAATTTAGATGCCACCTTCTGGCTCTCATGCTTGACAAAAGCAACTTTGTTGCTTTTTAATACAGGAAGATTGATTGATTTGTGCCCTCTCAGAAGAGTACTTGACCACAATTTTACTGTCTTCATTGACTATGTGTGTTCAGCAAATTCTACAATAAAGACAAACAAAAGGAAAACTAAAACACTGTTTAAAAATTAACAACAACACTTACTAGTAGCCTGAACAGAGGACAAAAAATGTCAGTAGGTGTTTTCCCATTGATGTAACAATTATTTATAGTTAATGTAAGGGAAAAGTACAAAAATTATTCGAGTCTCTTCAGTGCCTTTGAATACAAGCTGCGAGGAGCGACGTGAGACGATTGTATTCACTGGATATGTAATAAAGTAGTTTAATTTCAACATCAAAAGATGAGCGAAATTAACATACTGATTTACGAATAATTAGCAGGGTTAATCTAGGATATTACTTGAGCGAAACAGTTCTCAACACAAACTAGTCTGTCGATTGGAACTTTACACACCCCACACCGTGTGCGTACACTTGCTCGGCGCCAGCTCCGAATGTAGTTAGTTTCAGCTATTTTCAATCGAAATTTATGGCTGAGAAATAACAGCATTCACTCTGTAACTATGCCTATGCCACAAATCCATCCTTAAAACATCTGTCAATCATAGTTAAGAATAGAAACAAGAAGAAACCTTTATAACGAAGGCGTCCTAAAACAGTGGCCAAGTGTACTAAATATGGCTCTGGTAAGGTCAATTTTTGGAACGTAATTTTCTCAAAGACTAGGACAAATAACACAAAACAACAACAAGAAGTGCTTACCTCGAAGGTTCAAGTGTGGCTTTGAAGGCTCGCCATCGCCGTAAGACAACAAACGAAGGGAAAAACACACAACAAAAATTAAAGTACTCCTGAAAAATCCGAAAAAGAACAACATGTAGGCAAAGAAACCCTACAGTTCGACTGGTTTGCGCCACATTTTCGCCATCGTTTCGTCACAAATTTCCACTATGATGGAACCATTCAACGCCATCTTGGAGCACGAACCAACCAATCGACGATAAGAAATCAGCCCACGTGACATAAGTTTCCTATCCAGTCTTTCTATTATCCATGCTAACAGGAGAGGTTTTGTCATATCTACATTCTTTCCCGTGTATTTTTCTGTTACGTACTGCTGATATATTTTCTTGTTTTTTATATTAAAATTGTTGTTGATTTTTTTACAAAGATTAACAGTGAAACAGTAAATCGCAGTTAATGGAGAGTGACTAGCCTGCGATCATGCCCTCTCCCTATGTCTCTATAATCTGTTTTCTGGAGGAGGGCATGATACATTTCTTTTACAGACCACATGCAAAAAAGCGAGCATCTGGACTTTTTCTGATTGAATAGGAAACAATGCAGATGATTTGCGCTGTTCCGATTGGCCAAAACGCCGCCATCCGTTAGTTGTTGGTGACTTCAGTCTGCATTTTTGCTTGCATCATGAGCAGTGAATACACACGCGAGTTCGTCATGAAATTTCTGCCCGCTCAGTTTTCTTGATTTTGAAAAAAGTCTAAGAAATTTCATCCACTGAAATATTTTCCATTTCATCGTAAACTAAAACTTGCAGTCAAAAATTGACTGATCATTTGAATGCAATTTGATACCGGCTACAAGTCACAGAAGCGACAAACGGGTTCACTTTTCAAATAATTAATTTATAAATGGAATCTTGACCTGATTTGACCGTAATTCCTCCTTCAGAAACCTGCGAATTATTCTGAGCCATCTTCGCTTTCACAACACTTTTCAGTTCGTGAAATATGGTGCTTCAGCCTAATTTTGTTTTTCACTGCTTTCGGCACAGAACGAGGTCAACGAGCTTTTACCAGTAAATTCTTTATTATTTGTAGCTGTTAAAAAAAGGTACGGCAGCTCCAGCTAGCAGTATTTCATCACAAAAAAAAATCATTTAAACTTTTTTTTTAGGAAGCGCCATCTGAACGTACTTAAAAACTTTGTTTTCTTTAAAATTGACCTCGAAAGAGACATTATTCCCTCCAAAATTTGATTCCCGTCTGGTAAACGCTGATTGGCTAATAACATGACAGGTCAAGCAGACGTTAGATTATGTAAATTAGGGGGGGTTGATGGCTTGTTAAATAAATGTATCAGGCGTTATTTTTTTCTTCCTATCAAGCCAAAGAAACAAAGAAGCCAAAAAAAAAAAAAACAATAATAACGCCTGATCTCAGGTTAGAGCGTGACGCGCCAGAGCTCCCGGGGATTGTTATTGTTATGACGTCGTTATATGCGCCGACGCAATATGTGGGTTGAGTTTGTTGTTGGTTCTCTCCCTTGCTCCAAGGGGTTTTTCTCCGGGTACTCCGGTTTTCCCCTCTCTCTCTCTTCTTCCTCTCGTGTTGTCGCACTATTTCAATTGCGATTAGCTTTTGCTCTGTTACACGCCAATGTTTAATCGTTTTACAATTCAGCACTTGCCGGCGGTGTCGGCCTAAATTGCTGTTATCTTAATTGGCTTGACCAAATTATAAACTGCCTACACTCGTTCCATTAGGTTACACGATGCTGAGACGTAGGTTTTCAGCTTAAAGGGCCGTGGAGATAAAGGCTTTTAGGTTGCGTGAGGTTTTAACGTTAACACAGGAGCCGCGACATAAATTTATGATAAAAAAAGCAAACAATTCCAACGTGCAAACGCCATGGCTGTATGCCTGTGCTGTAAATCATGATCATTCAACCCTTAGTAGTACAACTAAATCAATTTGTTTTCGCCAAATCCACTGTATCTAACAAAGGTAGCCCGAGGCCACGCTCAAAGAGCGTCTTGATAAGTACGGCTCTTCACCACGCCTTCCCCGTCAACAATATTGTGATTGAGAGAAGCCTGGGGTAAAGAGGAGATCGAAGAAACCAATATGGCGGCAAATCTGAAGCTTGACCGTTTATGATAACAGTTTTTGGGGAAAGTAGCGCATGCTAGCACACCAAAAGAACACAGCACTGACGTCTAGAGGTTTTTATCAACGCCTGGATCCGTTCAGTGTTTTTTACCACTGCATATTTTCCTCTGAACAGAACACAGGCATGGTGGAACTTATTAAATCGACTCTGGAAGCAATATACAGCTGTTGGATCGACACGTTGGTAAGTAAGCCAAACGTTATAATTTAACCTTAGTTATATTTAGAAATCAATATAATTAACGGTAAAAATTTCCGTACAACCCCAGACTTGTATCATTTATGAGCATATGTTTCGACTCTTTTCATATTATTAAACTGTGTGAAATACCGTAAAATTCCGGAAATAAGCCCCTCTAAATATAAGCCCCCCAAACTCGTAACGCAAAAAACCCTCCGTTAAATCGCCCCTCCAAATATAAGCCCCCCCCCCCCCCCCCACCCGGCGGGCTTGTACTTGAAAATTGCCCTCAAATACAAAGTAAAACAAAGCAAAAATGGTAAATTCATTCCAACTATAAGGCTAGCCCAATCGATTTTGAAACGCAACTGTCCCTCTGTAGATAAGCCCTCCGAATATAAGCCCCTCAAAAAGGGCCCTTGAAAAATATAAGCCCCGGGGCTTATTCTCTGAATTTTACCGTGGTCTGAAATAGTCCCTTTCACAGTTACGGGTGGAAACGAGTGGCTAGAGTTGACCTTGTTTTGACATAAACCCTTCCTGCTTTATTAGGTATATCATGTTGTTCTTATGCTAACTAGCATTTATTACCAGAATTTTCATAAGAAAAGGAAAGAGGTTTAATGTATCAAAGTAAGGTCAAGCTCAGCCTCACGTTCTTTCAGAGGCTAGGATACCTACTAAAGCTGGTAACTGTAAAATGGTCTAACAAGCAATCAGAAGCTAATGAAGGAAAACAATTTAAATGGCCTAAACCAGTACGTTCTCGCTATTAAAAAGAACTGTTCTTTACACAAATCTATGGCCACCTCTGAATCCTATATAGACACAGCCATGCTTGTAAAACTCAACTTGATGCAAAATTTCTAGTTATTCCCTGTTCGTAGGAAACCTTTCTTTTAAATGATACTCTTCTGAAAAAAAAAAGTTCCCTCACAATTTATTCTAAAGCCCAGTGCCAACGGACACAACATTGTTGGTCAACAACTCCGGACATTGTTGAATATTACATGTTGCGCCCCTTTGCACACCCTGTTGCATGTTGTTGGGAGTTGCTGCGCAAAGTTTGAAACCGGTCAAACTACTGAGCCAACAACCCAACATTTGTTTTGATCCTTGTTTACCCGAAGTATAGCGCAAAAATGGTGGATCCGTTTGAACAGCTCTTCCAACATTGTGGGGCCACGCACGCTCATCTCAAGGGGTTTAAGGCCTGGGTCAAAGGTGTGTTCTGGGCATATGAATGACGGCAGTATCTTTCGCTAGGAGACCTAGAACAAAATGAAGTTTTTCCAAAAGGCAAATCTTGAGGTTTTCTTGTGCCTTAACGTTTAATTATGGTGACATGACATGTCATGTGACCAAAAATTGAGAATGAAGGAAATTGGCAAATTGGTGGCGAATTTACTTTTTTCGGATAAACAAATTGGCATTTCTGAAACAGGATAAACATACCTAACTTTCTATATTTAGAACGAATGTGCGTGAAGTTTAAAATTTAAGTTTTTAATAATTCAAGATTAAATTTGGGCATTTAAGATGATGTTTTCCTTCATAATTTCATATTGAAGGGCAATGGACGGTCATGGGCATGGTCCTGTGTTAGTGTTAGAAATATTTAATATGAATTAGAAAAATGTTATTGCTGGATTTCCTTTCTTAAACCGGCCACCAATTGGTCAATAATTTACAATTTTTAGCAAAGTGGTCACGTGACATATCACGTGACTTATTGACACAATATTCATACTTTAAAATTTTAAGGACGATGAGTTGTTTACATGTGCCAAATTTTGACTCAATGCCATCATCTATGCCAAAGTTATAGCCGTTAATTCATTTTCCTCAGGTAAACCCCTTAGTCCCAGGACTTAAACTACTTGAGAATACCCATGGTCTCCTTGGTAACAGTCAAATGACATTATTACAAAAGCATCAACACACCTTATGCTCGTGATCTACTTCAGAATTCACCAGCTCAGTATAGTACTGAAAGTAAGGTCTTTGTGATAATTTTGAACTTGAGTGGAACTTACTATCAGAAATGATGTTTTCTAATGTTGTGGGGGATATAAAAAAATGATCCTCAAGTAAAAATTATCCTTTGCTCCTCTTTCCCGCTCCCGGCGTGGCGGTGGGAGTTCTCAGACTCTTTGTGGTATAGTTTGGAAAGAATTCATTTCCAGGCTTAGTACAGTTATCGAACTTGACTGACAATTACGTTTTGCTGTAAATATTAGTCTGTTAGCTCAATGGTAGAGTTATTTGATTTTAGATATGTTAAAGGACATTTTGTCTTAAATCAGCTAACCCCTCTCTCCTAAGGAGGGGACTAAAGTTGGATATTTAACATTATAATAATGGCTTTAAATTTGTTGCCTTTGTTATCAGTATACAGACGGAAGCTTCGCTTTTGGGCTTGGCTAAATCTATATAATATTGGAGTGAAGCACCTGTTATCGTTAACGTGATCGTCACTACAGTCTACATAATGTCAGAAGCTTAAGTAGATTTAACTGAGTAATCTGCAAACTAGCCCTACGTTAACAGAGTAACACGTCAGGTCGACTCACTTTGGAGTCATCACAAGAGAGTGTCCACAGTTTCACTGGTGCTGGGGCATTGATCATTGTAACATTCCTGGCTCTCATCTAACAGTGTAAAATCATAATATGGGGTATCAGCTGTCATCATTTGTTCAAGGGTTGGTATCATTTCGGTGAATGAGGGTCGTTCATTCGGATCATCCCTCCAGCAGTCCAGCATTAACTTGTATCTGTAGAGAAAAAAATATTATGGATTATGCTTTGTTCAAGTTAACCAATTATGACGATGGCCAAAATTGTCGTCAAGCTACAACACGCAACCCACTTTGAACTCTGATGATCGTTGTTGTCATATAGGCAATCACTGTTAACAACAATCTTTTCAATAAGTACACTCACCTGAATGATCACATTTCACCTAGTTACGAGACGAAATACTGGGTTCAAGCTATTTACATTGCCATGTTTTGCCGAGCGAGATTACCTAAGATTTGGTTTTTACTTCAGCAAAACGAAATTTCCCTTGTGAGTAGTAAAGCAGGGATGAAATTATCCGTTTTAAAGCGGAACATTAGGAGGTAGTTCTTAACGTTCATGACGTCAAAGAAACGTGAATGAAATTGGGGTATGATTCTACTTCGTCTGGTGGAGAGTTAAGCCTGGTTCTTTTTTTAATCGATCTACTTGCGTTGGCACTATATTCGCCATTTGCATTGATTTTTGTCGCAATCAAGTCGCATGAGTACCTGCTAAAAAGTCATGATTGTTTTTTTTTAATTGTCACTTGTTACCTTCCTAAAGATAAGGTCAATCGAAGTATATTGTACTTTACCCCTTTGGCGTTTTACCGATGAAGTGAAAGAAGTAGTCGAGAACGCGGCTTTGTTAAGAACTTTTTAAAGATGATCATGCCCATAGCGTAACGATGTTGTTTTTAAAAGATGTTAATTATGTTTCTTGTTTGGTACAAGTATTAATTGCTAGTCATTTACAATACGTTTACTTACATTTCATCACCGCAAGTGTTTGGTTGTTCCATGCGATACCCTTTCTTAAGGAGATTGTACAACTGGGCATGGCTGATTCTGGGATAAGGAGTCCCCCCTAAAATGTTCAATTTAGGTATTATTGTGGAAGGTTCAAAGAACTTTTAAGCTAACATTACGTCTGTCAAGAACTGTTACTTATTTTAGCACGTGACAGATTGACTCACCGCGTTGGTAGTTATCGTGTACCCAGATCTCTGGTCGACGAAGCCGAAGACGAGATAAGGTCAACTGAAAAGAGTTTAAAATATAAAAGCTTTGACTGTACTCTGTTGTGTTGTAAAGCACGCCGGAAGCAGCTAAAGCACAAGAGAGTTTTTCTCCCTACTTCTTAAGTGTTCTTGCCGTTTGCTGCGTGCTTTACAAAAAAACAGAGCACAGTGTCAAGGCTTCTTTATTTGTTTCATGATAAAGAATCCGTTAAATTCCCCATGCATCACTTTTTAATTGTCAAAACAAACTTTCGCAAGATGGTGCGACACTTTAGCTGCGTGTTTTATACTCTCATAAAGCACACATTTGCAACCAGACAGAGTGCGCGTTATATCTGGACCTCATCATAAATCAACATATTTCATTGGTTACTCATACTGTTAAGATTGTGGGGGAGTGCGCCTGACCGGCGATCACGTGACGCACGGATTCGACCAGATCTCGCATTCGGCTTCCTCGACAAGAGATCTGGATACGAAATTACTTTGTTAGAATTTATTAGTCAAACAAACAAACAAATGCAATGGACAATCATTCTAGTTCTAGCATCAGTCAAAGCATTAAAGATATCTCACCCATGGTAGCCATTTCCCACAAAACAACTCCGAAGGACCATCTAAGGAACAAGGTACAGTATGATGAAAACAAATAATGGGAGAAACAACTTAACAATTATAATGGGAAAAGGTCGGATGAGAGGACAAGGGAAATTACTCTTGATTATCCGCGAATCCTTACATCAATAATTGTATTTTTATTCTCTAAACGTAACAGGAAAGGTCAATAGTTTTATTGCATGCTAACATTTCAGAAGGGTATCCTTGGTAAGAACAAAATAACAGCCTGCTGACCACAAGCTGTGATTCCATTCATCACGAGGTTATTAGCCAAGCATGCAGTGACACAGAGTTTTACTCAGTGGAGGGTGGCCCCTTAAATGACAGTCTTGGGGGGGGGGGGGGGGGGTAGAGAAATACAATAAATAGCTAGGCCATTTGCACGATGACGTCTTTGTGTTACTAAGACCAGAATTCGTTTCGTTTTTCTTTGATATTTACATTTGGTAACCTCTGTGAGGTTAAAAAACAAAAGTCCTAATTTGCACAAGAACGCAAAACACTTAAGGATTCTGGTAGTAGTAGTAAAATGATGCCATCGTGCAGTTGGCCCATTGTCTAACTGGGAAGGAAGGGTTTAAACGGAGGCTCTAAAATCCGAAGCTAGGACGTATGTCAATCTTCTTTTGGTAAGAGGAAATTCGAACCCAGTCCCCTGCCTTTAAACAAAGGGATGGTAACTGGTAGTGGTATGTGTTAGCCATTAATGCTTTGGAACATCTATTAGAGGAGCCTTTGTTATGGAAAATGTCCAAAAACTACATCTGGTGAACAATCCGTAGGAAAGAATTCACTCAGTAGTAGCCAGGTTTCTCTGTTTAAATCTTGGTATGTGGCTCGTGCTTATACCTGTCTTGTAGGTGAAATTAGCCCTAAGAAACATTGCAAAGTTTAATTTTAACTTACACATCACTCTTGGAAGTAAAAATTCCGGTCTCCAGTGAATCAGGTGATGTCCATTTTATGGGCAGTTTCTTAACGGTTGCCACCTCGTATATCTCACTTTCACCTGTGCGGCGTAGCATACCAAAGTCAGAAATCTTCACCGCTTTGTTTTCACCAAGTAAGATGTTACGGGCTGCCAGATCGCGATGAACAAATCCTTTACTGGCCAAGTATTCCTGGTAAAATGATGATTTAAAACTTAGTCTTTTCTATCTACTTGTTAGCCGTTTTCCTGATCCCTTTTTTCGTTCGTAGCTGTTTATTTTCTTCTTAGACAGATTTTGCCAGTTACTGTTAATAGTTACCACTTCTGACAAAACGTAATGAGGTGAAGCCATTATTTGGGCGAGTAGTTTTAACCCTTTTTTGTGGGCATCAGTTTATTTTAGCTGTGAAAGGTTTGAACCCAGTGGTCATTTCATAAGTTGGTTGAGCTTGATCGTTCGGGTGAACGAAGTCCTGAATAGGACTGTTTTTGACAGTGACTGACGTTTCGACAACCTGTGCGGGAGTGCAGTCATTTTCAGAGTCAAAGTGGGTTGTGTCATGTCAGTTGATGGTATTAAGCTCTGATTATTGACCTGTTTGGTCAATTAAGTCTCGATGTTATTAGTTGTTTGCCAATTAAGCCGTATTTTTATTGGCTATGAATCCTCTGTGAAGCCTATGATGCGTTTCGATCCGTCTACTATCACAATTTAATAGTCGTTTATTGTCGGTTGTCCAGTCGTTCTCTTGTACCTAGGTTTGCTTGAGTCCATCAATAAGTCGTTTGTATGGTGCCGGTAACTGTTGACTACGATTCAGTGGGGTTTTCTCTAAGTTTGTAAAGCAGCCTTCTAAAGAGAGTCGTTGATACTAATATGTAGAGTACGTAATACAAGTCGATTTGATGTTTCGTCTGTAAATGGTGTTCAGCAATATGATTGTTGACATCACCATCTCTTGTCGCTCGTTTGTGCTCAGTCGGTCGCGTGCTTAGGTTTCTGCCGGTCTTATCAAAGTAAGTAGCCTGGCAGTTGTACCTTGTTATCTCGAAAAACTGCTCCCTGTCTGTCCTCCAGTTTGTCTTTGTCCTTGACGTTAGTAATTAGTCGTTGTAAAGTGGTTATCGGTTTGTGGGCAACGCGTATGGTGTAAGGATGTAGTAAACGTGCGATAGTTTCAGAGGCAAAAGACTTAACCTACCATTCCCTTAGCAATTTGCCACGCAAAACTCATCATATCATCTGCAGAAAAAACGTGATCTTTATTGTCGATGTCACAAGTGCCTTCGTCTTGCTCTCTAGAGGCCCTCGCTGTGGTCCTTTCAAGGGATCCAGGAAACTGGTCGTCTTTAAAGGTCGGTGGTAATGACTGTACCCTCTTTTCGTTTTCCTCTTTACAAGGTTTGGTTTCTGGAGATGATACGTATACGTTCATGACATCACCTTTGGACGTGCTTTTCTCGTTTTCTGAACTTTCTATTTCCTTTTTCTTTCCATTAGCATCGCTGTTCCTATCCTCTGTTTCTATAGTCAAGGTTATTCCATCGCTTCCCTTCAGTTCGTCATAGTTCGCGAGCTGATGAGTGGGTCCTTCGTCTCCTACCATAACAAGGTTTGTAGCAACTTCTGGGAGATTTCTCGAGCTCTGCCCCAGCGATGTTGGCTGTTCTTTTTCCCAAGTTGAACACTGAGGTCGTATTTCAAGTAGGCGCTCAACATTGGTGTCAACATCTGTTTCCTTGGATTTGTGTGGATTTTCTAGTTCCTGCAGTTGTTTGGAGCCATTTTCCTCTTGTTTTTCATTTTTGACCTTTCCTTCTTTTATCTCCCGACCATCCGTGTTTTTCTTCTGACTTTCTAAGACATCGGTATGGTCATTATTCTGCTTCGTAAGCTGCAAGTAGTTAAAACATGATTTAGGTCCACAAATTAACATTCTATATAGTATAGACTGGTGAGGCAATTTTACCAGAGCTGAAAGGTCATTTTCTACACAGATGAAAGCGTAATAACCATACGACATAGCCTCACCTTATTATAGATATTTCTTTCTTTAGAAATAGGATTTTCTGATTTCAGGTCAATTAAATTACCGGTTTTCAAGAAAACGATGTCAACCTTTGGATATAGAATGTAAAAGCAAATTCATACATTTCCCGTGTTACAATTAAAGCAGTGTTTCTTTCTCCCAAGTGGATTTGGCTCCCCTTAGATGTTTTAGAGATACAAAAATTTTTTATTATAGACTGCGACAAGCTCTGCAAGCTGAAAGAAATGTTGTGGGAAATAGCGTTGCAGCTAGTGGCTTCATTTAAAATGGCCATCATCTTTGCTGTCACCATGAATTTTACCGAAAATTCAGGTTAAAACAAATTAGAGGATAACCTTTGAGTACGGCATATACATCCGCCCCTTTCGCCCGAGTATCTACTCTCCCTTGTATTTATCATTTTTTAACCCAAAGAGTCGTTATCATATTTCTGGTTGCATTATCAATGTTTCATAAATTAGTTAACAGGAATGGAAGACATGTTCAAAAAATTTGAATTTACTTTATATTTTGAGAAATGCTCCAGGCTATACATTTATCGAAAATGTAACGGGACAACAAATAAGCTGATAAAAAATATTGTTATTAGGGAGAAAATGGCAAAAAATCGATACATACAGTAACATGCTTTATTTGCTGTCTTTTGTTTCTAAGCCACTGCAGAAGATCTCCGTGAGGAACATACTCCATGATCAACATAATGGGCTCTGACCGAATCCAAAAACCGAGTATGCTAAGAATGTTTCGATGTGATCCAACGTCCTTCATGAGGTCAATTTCCTGAAGAAACTGTCGTTTTTCCTCCTCTCCAGCATTTTCTAAACAAAAACGGGAGTTAATGAACAAAAGGATATCAGTTAAAATCAGTCAAGAAAAACAATATCGAGAGGGTTTGTGAACTGCTTAGCCATTCAAAGAAAGTGATGATGAAGGGCATCATGTTTTGAATCAAAATGTTAGCGTGACAAAACAAGCAAAGTTCGCAGCATTGGCTAGACGTATCGCAGACAATTTATGCTTGCTGCAGCAGTATAAATGGAACACAATCAAAATAGGATTGCCGCGATTAATCATCAACGCGCCATACGGATCAAGGTCCATGATCATTCACTTTTTCATCAGTCGGCGGAAAAAATGGCTGTTGTTTACAGGTTATTTTGGCAGTTGGGGTCATGCGTTAGTGGCTGTTGCCGTTGAAGAGACGTTTAAACAAGAGTCATTGTGTAGACTGTCCCTAGAGACAGAAAATAGTGACCGTTGTAGAGAGGTGGCCGATTATGGAGGTTTGACTTTAGCCTCAGCATCAACAAGATGTCTGTCACATGTAAGTTAAGCTATTTTCCATTGCATTGTCGGAAGTAGAGGCCTTGATCCCACATGGAAGTGAACTTCGACTATACTAAAGTTACACAAACTTTATTTACGTTAACAACGTGCTGGTCGAACATGATTTCTAAACATTCATCGAAAATGGCGTAGTAGCTCACCAAGAAGGACTTTAACAGCAACAATTCGTCCTTCATTGTCTTTCAGTGTTCGTAGGCTGTCCTTGGAACGTACATTTGGATTTCTTTCACTGGTATCGGAATATATATTTGCGTTTGTCACCTCCTTCATCACACCTTTATGAACCTTGCCAAAAGCCCCTCGACCAAGTTCTCCCATGATGGTTACTCGCTCGTGTGGGACTTCCAGTGACATAAAATGAACAATTTCTTTCTTGGATCTAAATAAGAATTATCCAGTATTAGTTAAAATTTCGTTTTGTACAGAATCGAACTATGAAGAAATTGCATAGGGAGAACGGTTTTTCCTACTGCTTAGGCGGCGGAGCAGGGAGGTCCGTAGCCCCTCCCACCCAAACAAAAATTTGTGAGGGGGTCACTTTTGTACGTAATCGCTATTACGGATGTATTTAACATTACCTGTGACATGGGCGACTTTAAAGCGCACATTTCCTGCCCTCACTGGACGATTTGCTATCTAAAAGCACCACGAATCAGGATTGTCACAAATTGGTATCTTCACGCTAGACACTGTGAAGATTACAAAGAGATTTGCCTGTGCTAACGAAAAACGAACTCAGCAGACCGGCGCTCTCCTAACTGAGCTAACCAGGAGGTGGTCAAATTTGGGCAGTGGCAGCCATGGACACCTGTTTCGCCCGTATTAGGGCTCTTCAACATGGCATAGCCGTCAGTCAATGAACGGGGAAAACCAGTGTATAAAAGACCCTTTGGCGAGACCCCCCACCCCACCCCCCACGTTTCGAAAGGCTCCGCCGCCTCTTTTGTTTAGACACATTACGGAAAGTTCCTTTTTTATCGGGACCAATAGAATTCCTTGAGTAAAATTTGCCTTTTGTTGAAACTGGGGTCAAGTGCGCATTTCTGTCTTCGTTCTAGTCTGGGCACGCTATAGTAGCTGTCGGCTGTCGAAAAATAAACTGTATTGAAAGCGAATACAAGAAAAACAATCAAACAAACGAAACACACTGTACCTTTCTATTAAAGTTACGGCCTTTAGCAGATATTGTAATGTATAATTTAAAGGCCGAAGGCCAGTTTATACGTAACGGTTTGTCTGCCCGGTTTTCTAACGAAAATATATGGTGAACTGAAAAGTTGGGCCGATTTTGTTTTTAGATCCTCCGTCAATCGGAAAATACACCAGGCAAACAAATCGGTTTTCGAGTCCGAGCAAAAACATTATGTTTCCGCGGAGAACTACTTTTCAAAGAAATTGTCGGATATGACGCGAGTGTCAGTGTCAGTGTCCAACTTTGTAAACATGCCTAGAGTAAACCCTCTTGACTTTTCAGTATCATTTAAACATACCGTTCTTCCCTTTTTTGCCTCCTTCGGTAGATCCCTACGAGAATTGCTGCCGCAAGAGTAACGGTGATTCCAAGAACTATTCCCAAAATTTTTGTAGCGTCATCGTTAGCTGGAAAGACAGAAATAAATTAATGCAGAAAGATATGGAATGCATGCAATTTACATGTACGTCATCCATAAGAGGATAGGTGTTATTGTCTCGGTTGCGGGAGTAGGCATCTTCTAAAAAATAATGCGCGTAGGGTAAGGTAGAAAATGTTCTCGTTCCTTGAACGTGACTTGATCGACGGTCATTATTGTGGCAATGACTTGCTGTTCCATTTACCCCGTTCAAAATAATAGAGAGATGAATCATAAGTACATCAAGGACTTTTTTTTTTGGCGGCCGCCATTTTCTGGTTTGTTTCTAATCTAATGGCATCATTCGTGAACTTACGGTTCTGAACGAATTATAAAGCCTCACTGGTCCTGGGGGAAGTAGCGTTCCGCGCAGACGGCGTTTTGACTTATCACGCAACGACGCGTGACGAGGCCCTAAGAATGTCTGCTTAGGAGGAACGCCAGCGCGGCTTGGGTTAAGGCAATCTATATTTTGTTCCCTTGCAGTACTTACAGTAGACGTCTTGTGTTTCCTGCTTTATCTTGGGTGAGTTAGTTTGAACTTGCCAAGGAGTAGACCAGTCACTTTGACGTTCTCCAATCCACGAAGACACTTCAATCTGATAGATTTTGTCGCAGTCAAGTATCAATAGATGATATAATTTCGCTGAAGTATGCTCTTCTACGCGGCGTTCTGCTCTGTAGCCCTGTGGATTTATCACCCTAAAGCGTATGGTGTTCTTCGTAGTGGCACACACGTCACGACTCCATGTGAGGTTTACTGTGCAACCATTTATCTTGCTTTCCTTTTTGTTAATAACTGGAGTTTTCGGCGTGCCTTAGGTTCACAAAAATATATCGTCATCAGTTAGTTATTTACTTGTGTGTAGGCTACAAGGGATTCGGTTTAATTCTTTTGTTTCTGATAAATTAAGATGAGAGCACCAAAATATGGGGATTCTTTCGCGACTGTAGGGTTGTCACTCCAGCTGCTTTAATCAGCCCCGTTTAGACATCTCGTCTAACAGTACGCTCAAGTTCTTGACCACCTCAAAATTACTTCCGTGTTTTCAGCGTAACCCGTATGCATTTTTAGATCACTACGAAAATCACATGACTTTTGGGGTCATATAGTTTATTTGTAGCACGAGTAGCATCATTTGCGCCCTAGCCGAGCAACGTTTTGGCTGCCGTCGCGTCGTCCGATCGTCAAGTCCCTTATAAGAGCAAGACAACGAGGCATTACAATTTTGGCAGCGTCAAGATGTATAAAGAGCGAAAACGGCTCACTTCCGGTCGACGTGCGTCACTCAAAAACTCATTTGGTTAAACCCCCTAATGACAACAGATTACCTTTGCTCACGTCAGAAATCTGATTTGCAGACAAGGCAGTTTCGATTACATGAAGGTCCATCAGTGCCCCAACAAAAGGTTTATTTACCAATGGCAACTTGAACAGGACTGGATGATTTCCTATCACATTTTCCGTCTCAAGATGGTCTGACGATAAGAAAAAGAACTCGTTCCATTGTTCCTTCGTTAAAATTTCTGTTCCATTTACAAACACCTTGATCTTAGACTCCTCACAGGTAATGGCAACATGATTCCAGTCACTGATTCCGAAGTTTGCTTTTGCTATAGTGTTATGTATCGACAAGATGACACTGGAATTCTTTATTGCCGCGTAAAATAGTTTTTCACTCACAGACCAAATCGCCATTAAAGGTCCCTCAATACCATCGGTTTTAACCCAAAAAGCAATTGTAAAGTCGCAGTTTGTAATGTTCATTTTGGGCACGGTGACAAAGGAGCCTTTTTGACTGAAATGCGCCGCTTTACTTCCAAGGCACCAACCTTCAGTGTAGTTGACCGCGCCAAAAAAACTACGAAATGAAAATTAGAGCAATAATTGTTAAAATAAATATGAAATACAACCTTAAAAGGAGCATAACACAAGAGATCTTTCAAAGTTTTTGAAAGCTACGACAAATTATGAAGGGACTCTCCCTTGGTGCGTGACTTGTGAATATTTATCAAATGCGTGGAGAACATTATGATAAAATTTCCATGACGAAAGGCGTTGACGTACAATAACGATGATGATGACCATGAATATTATTATTATGATGATGATGATGATGATGACTATTATCATCATCGTCATCATCGTCTTCATTATCATCATGTTCCTTCAATAGCTTATTTATATGTTATACTAACCTTACATCTGAATCAGAACTATCTAGAAACCAGTGGCCAAAATTTGCTGTCCCTAAGGAAAGGTCATTTGTCAGATTGACTCATGAAAGATTTTATTTTTATAAATTGGATCACAAAATTAACTGAATTCTTCTAATGTTAAAGGGAAATTTCTTCTGTACAGTCGCCTTATCGTGGATCCTTTTTTTGGTAATTTACCATTTATCATGTTATAATTTGTCACTTGTATTCTTCTGTTACTATTTTATCCATATTCAGGGTAAAACTGTAAAAAACTGTTCGGAAATAGATTGCAATCTGTCTCTGAATCATCTAGGAGCCAGTGGCCAAAATTTGGTGTCCCTAAGGAAAGATCATTTGTCAGATTGACTCATGAAAGAGTTATTATTTTGTTAAATTGGTTCACAAAATTAACTTAATTCCTCCTATGTTAGCGGGAAATGTCTTCTGTGTTCTGTACAGTCGTTCGTTCGTCCTTCTTTTTGTAATTTATCATGTATCATGTTATAATTTCTGTTTTTTTTTTAAATACAATATTTCAGGGCAAAACTGTAAAAACTGTTCGGAAATTGATTGAACTCTCTCCTTTAATAGTTTCATATGTCGTAACCAAAATAAGCAACCGTGTGTCTCCAAGTTTCGTCAAAATGTATCCAAGATAAAGGTAAACTGCTTTGGGGAGGTTGGGGATGGGCGTCCACTTCATACATGTAAGTCTTAGATTTAAAGTTAATTCAGAAATGTTTGAAATTAAAAACCATCTGTTCATTAATTACCTTTACATCCATAGAGTTCCACCCTCATAGAGATGTGTTTATGCCAAGCGGTTGGTAGGAAACGGATGTACCTTGCTCTTATGCGTGGATTTAGTTTATGAGAAACAATGGTATCCGGGTCTGTGTTGCCATCGAACACCTGAAAAATCCAGGTAGGACTCACATGTGTTACATTCAGTTAATAAATTCGTTTCTTGCTGCATTCCTCAAAGGAAGCAGGTTGCCAGACATATTTTTACTCTGAACAAAAGTGCACACGAGCAAAATATATACGTATTTAAAGGTTGCTGGAGAAATGCTAAACTGCTTTTTTTCACTTTGGCGAAGAAGAGGCGTCTCACCTTATCTTTACCTTGTCCTTGCTCTTTGTAAACATTGAACTTATCTCCGTTGTCGCTGTACTGTAATGTGTAATGTGTGACCCACGTGCTTTTAGCATTTTCTCCTTGAGTAGCAATCTTTGCTACAAGGGTGCGCTCTTGACTGCCCCGATCTATCTGCAACCACTGCTTAACATTATTGGTATAAGGTGACCACGATCCTACTTTATTTGATGGTCCTATAGCGTTTAGTCTGCCGTTGATGGCTGCATGCTCGGCATCCAGTTGCGAAGAAGCAATGACTTGGCTGTCGGAGATCTCTCCGTCTCCCATACCGAAAGCTTCCTCACATTCTATTGAATAAAAACAAACAACGACGGCTCTCGAACAGCACTAATCTGGCTTTGACATTAACCGATGTAGCTGAGTTTGATGAAAGTAAAAACTAAAGGATGATGAAGATGATGTGGTCCTAATGATTTTAGCGATACTTACCACCATGCTGTTGTTGTTTTTTTATGATGATGATGATAATGATGATGACGATGATGATAATGATAATTGTGGCAATGGTGTTAGTAGTGTTGGCTGCAGCGGTGGTGATAATTATTTTATAACTGAAGATTTATATAATAATTACAATTAAAAGAATGCTGCACAAACTTGGTATAAGGCGTCCGATTTACTAGTTGCAAGGACATCTTGATTCACAAGCTCTAATCTGCAGAAGTCAATAGCTTTCGGGTAGGATTGACAGCAATCCAAAAAATTGTAAACAATGGCTTATTTCTAACGCTACAATTGAGGGGGGAAGGAAAACTTAAACGATCAAGATACAAACCATCACAAATGATGGTGTCGGCATCCCCACTCCATGATCCACCAATCCCGCAACGAGCGGAGGAAGGACCGCTGACTTGATATCCACGGGCGCAGTAAAAGGAGCAAATCTTTCCAGGTGGGTGAGTTGGTAAAAGACAATCAGAAGGTGAAACAAGCACATCATCCCGCAGTGAAGGTTTTCTGCACTTAGTTCCTTTTTAAAATAGACAGAGTGTAAAAGATAAGCAAAGTAAATCCATTTAGTGCTTTTTACCAGGAGCTTATTTATTTTTGCTGGAAAAGTACTTTACAATGAATCTAAAATTACTTGATGATTCTGGAAACTCCGTGATTAGTTTATGAGTGGGTCGCTCCCGTTGGGGTTAATGAACCTTGCAATCAAGTATTAATTTTAATTTTTTTTATTCCATTTCTTTCAGGTGAGTGGTACCTTTTTAAGATTCTTAACTGGCACCTCTATACAATACACACAAGCATAATCTGGAAAAACTTCTAACTCTTCCAGAAACACATGATGTTTTCTTGGAGTTACTTACCTGCCGATATTGTGCAAAGGTACTGATGGTGGTGACGACAGTCTCTATTTTTCAGTTTTCCCTTGGAATTTATCTCTACACAATCTCCTTCGCCCGTCAAACTATCCAATTGACTGCGTAATTCATGAACGTAACTAGCTTGTGAACCACTGACCAAACCAACCCCACTTAAATTGTGACTGGGATTCCTGTGCAAACCAGTCCATGCGCTTTGTGTTAGAAATGAGCCAAGGGCATCTTGTTCAGCACGTGAAGTCACCATAGGAAGACTAGATTCAACTGCCTTACAGGCCGATTCTGCCGCGAACCAATCCAGTGCGTAAGAAGAGGCTCTGTAGCAGGAGCCGAGGATTTGAATCCAGTCCTGGGGGCAACCTGCGAAAGACAAGTAGAGACCTTTAGATTCTAAGACGTACGAGTACGACTACGAGTACCAGATTTCCTCAATACTCAGTAGTGCGCGCGTGTGAACCAGCATCATTTTGGCGGGAAATGTGACAGTCGTCGTCATTCTACTACGAGTTAGCGTGTTAGCGGACGCAAGTGAGTTATAAAGTGTTATAGGTTTTATTATTTTGCAGCTAGGAACCTAATTTCATTCAATATAGATAACAGCGTTAATTTGTTCGGTGAAAATGATGTAGAGTGAAGTTATCCGCGGTGTCTATTTACTATTTGGGAATACGTGAAAAAAAAACTTTAAATGAAATCTCATGGTCGTAGTCGTCTCTCTCTAGAATCTAAAGGTGTCCAATATTTCTGAAATGAACGAACATTATCATAAGCTGTAACCAGAGGGAATCAAAAGTTGTTGATGACTGCTATTATTATTGTCGCTGGAACAAAATCTGATTTTTGTTTTATTATTCTACAAAAAGTCTACTTTTATGACGTTCGGGAAATGTCCAGATTCATTGGGATGTTAGGTAAACCGCACAATCATTGACAGTACTGTTTACATATAAAACTTACAATTTACTTGACTTTTTACTCGTGGGCTTACTTATTATCATAGAAAGTTGTGTTACCGTTGATTTCACAAACGTAATAATGAGATTTCGAACACCCTTGGTCATTCCATGTTCCTATGTGAGGGTTCATTACTACACAATCTTCGAGACCATTTCCGTAATTGTTTGGCTCTCCACTCAGCCAGTGACTATAAAATGCAGCAGACCCATCAACCCATTGCCAGCGTGAACTGTCCGTGAGATCCCTCTGTAAACCAATCCACGTCTGCCCAATTGTTCTTTTAATGAGCTCTTGTATTTTAGCCAGTGATTTCAGAGTAACAAGACTTGATCCCAGTTCCTCGCAGGCTGCCTTTGCTGAGTTCCAGTCCAGTTCGTTGGAAGATACTTTGTAGCAAGAACCATAAAGGTTTGTCCATCCTACTGGACAAGGTGCTGAAACATATAGTCGAAGTAAAGCTTATTCAATAGGAAGCCTGAGAAAACAGCCAACATTTCGCGACTCCAGCAATGGTTTCTCCGTAAGATGACGTCTAATGGATGACAGCAGAAATTTCATACGTGTACCCAGGTCTTGGAGTGCTTCTAATTAGTTGTGCCTTAGACTACGAGCAGTCTCTTATTTTTATTTTGAGTCACAGCCGTAGGTAGAGCGCACACGTGAGTCTAGTTGTGCTGCGAAATGTTACTAATTAAAACCAATCAGAGGCACTACCTGCAATCCTGGCCAAAAGGTTTTGGGACACCTTTTTTCACGTGTTTTTCTATGGAATTTACAGCTAAGCTGCGACACACACTCATAAACGCAAACAAGATTTTTTTCCACCCCCCCTGAACAAAGTTGAGGTCCTTAGCGTATGCAAAATATGTAAAAAGTGTTTGACTCGTAACACCCAACACTGTTCAGGGGGGGGGGGGGGGGGGGCCTGAAACACAAAGTATCCCAAAGATTTTGACCAGGATTGTAGATCTTGTGATGGAGTTAGTATGAAATTTCTGCAGTAGTTCTTTACACGTTATTTCGCAGGAAGACCTGTGAGGTCGCAAAATGTCGGCTGTTTTCGCAGGTATTTCCATACGTAGCCGTCACTTTTTTAGAGCGCAATCTTAAAATAACACTGAAGCTTTTCGTTGACTATTATAGTCCCCCGAAAAGGCAATTTGTCATTCTGTCACCTCGGTTCATTTTCATTTGCCAAAAGGTTAAAGCCCAATTCTCCCTTTGGTGATTATATTAATTCTCCTAACCTTTTCTCCTTAACATATATATTACAGAATGTCGTGCGTCTGTTCATTAATAAATCGCTGATGACGTCAAAATGTAGTAAAAGCAAAAGAGGGGAAAACGAGCCCTGGGCGAGTACTGATGTTTAGGCATCTTGGTCTCGATTTCACGCCTTTTTTAGTTGTTAACCGACATAACCGTGTTTATAAATTTCAAAACCGCTCGCCATGTTGGAGAAACACTGTAAATAAGTTTCCCGTGATGTGTCTGGACTCTAATATAAATTGGCATAGTATTATTGATAGAAGATTGTTATATTCACTTACCAGGCATATTTACATCGTCCGTAAAGAATATCTCAAATCCTTTTTTGTTAGGGTCAAAGCTCTCGTTTGAATGAAATGTTAACACCAGATAGTCTCGTGAAACAAAAATAACTTTTCCCGTTAAATTACCACAGTAATGGCCGATGAGATGATTACCATCTGAAATGTTCAAGTAGTTAAACCTGCAAAGAAAACAATCAATATTTCACGAGTCTACATTAAACAAATTCATTCTATCTGCTCCTTTACAGTGTAAATAAACATTAAGCCGCACACCTTTGTCCGAATGTATTGAGTCTGGTGTCGTACAAGTATCCACTCTTGGATCTTTACTTTTTGTTTTTTATATTGCACCTCTTTCAAGATGTGATCATCAAAACCTTAACTGCATGCTATATGCTGACAAGCGTCAAATTTTGTTTCTAGAAACCCTAACCACCCGAGTGATGATGTTATCGATACTTTTCGGCAGTGTGTTGATTACCGGAGCATACTTTTTTCATGGAACACTATAACAATAGGCTCATGAGTAACCGCTACACTTCACCTTGAGATTTATAAGGCAACCACCAACCAAATGGACATTAAAATGATAGCTAGAAAATCAAGTGTCATCATTGATAATAATTCGTCATTTAGTGCTCACAGCAATGAAAATTGTAAAAAAAAAAATAGTTTCTCTCGTTATCAGTTCAATAATACAACGTTCACCAACAGATTGTATGGAAAATAGAGGTTCTAACCTGCATTCTGGATCAATTGCCAGATCAAATACTTGAAATACAAGCTTTTGCAGTTTGCCATGTGGAACTGATATATTGTAGACGCAGTGCATATTTGGTGGATAACTTTGTACGTATACAGGGGATCTCACAATATTATTCATCGCTGAACCGCATAGATCTGTTGAACAAAGTCAGAGATCATCGAAACGTCTTTTGCATGGCCGTAGTTACGTTTGGATTATTATTGTTTCTGCCACAGAGTGCAGAGGAGTTATTTGTGACCTTTGATTGAATAATTTGATTTGTGACCTGTTGATTGAAGTGAAATTTTACAGTTTTTAGCGCGCATCGCCGTTTACTTATACTGTTAAATCGAGTAAACCGCCATTTGGACCTGGTAAAATATTATCCAGTGTTCCGGAATACCGCTGAAGCTAATGACTGTGGACGAATAAAACCAACTAAGTTTTTCTTCTCGGCAATTCTTGCCTCCAATTCTTGCCTCCCTCGGAGGCTTCGCTTTTTAAATACGTTGTCCTTTGGGCGACGTTCCTTCCCACCAAGCACTGGATGATATTTTCCCAGATTTGTAACACGAGCGCATGACGTTTTCATAGGTCAGATTCATACTCGATTCTTCAGTAAGCAGAGGCGGTTCGCGCTCAGTATCAACTGTAAAATTTAACTGCAATCAAGTTCACAACTAACTCCGTTGCGGCCTGTGTGTCAGTCGTTACCTAACGTCTGTCATGCAGAATACACTCTACTGGCTCAAAGTATGGCAACAGTTTTAGCCCTCGAACTTAGAACAAATCCATACACCCATCGTAGTGTGGGTGTTTTTTAGGGTAAGTTGGGGAAGACATTTTGTTAGGATTTCGACGTGTTTTGACATTTTGCAACTTGCGTAAACTTTTAACAGAGAGCAGCTGCGACGATCTCTATAGCCTGCGTGGCAGGCTTTTGAAAAGGAAAGGAAGGGGGGTTTCGGGCGTGAGGGAAACGCGAGGGGCCCGCAAGGAGGGAGGGAACGAGGAAAACGCCTGCCAGGAAACCATTGTTCTCGCCATCCCGCCTACTAATTATGTATGCAAAAATAACGCAAACTGTGAATGACTAGCTGTCAAATAAGTCTGGCTGCGATACACTTATTTTTAGTCGTACTGTTTTTCTCGCTTTTGTTTTCCTAAAACAAGAAATCTGAAGTGAAGGTACAATAAAAAAAAGTTCAAATGCGGTCCTCGGTGGAAAGAAGAAAGTTGCAACGATGCGTGGCTTGTCACATAAAATCCAGCGCAAATCTATTACGTCGTTTGCTGAAGGAATCGTGGTGGACCTCGCAACTTGCATGCAATGTTTGTCCAAGAAAAATTAAAAACACTTTGCTGACTTTCGAATTGAATCCAGGAGAGCATACAAAAGAACGATGGCAGCGGGGAAAGAATTGCTGAACTTTGAAGATCCACAAGAAAGCTGCAATCAATTATTTAAGTAAGTTCCTGGCGGCTTTATAACATCTATAACCAGCAAGAACAAGTCCTCAAACCAAAGACCGTCAAGGATTATAGATCGCTTCGTCTTCAATAAGCTGGTCGTTAATAAAGCGTAGCCTGAGCGGTAGGCGTTTGATTTTTCCTCTCTTTCGTCTAGTGAGTAAAACAAGCCATTGGGTACCTTTAAACGGTACTTTTAACTGCTTTCTTCTATTCTCCTTTGAAGCTGAAATTGATGCCTCCAGTTTCTAATTCTAACGATGAATTCCGTACAGAAATCTCATCACGCCTCACTAACAACATATAATGATTACTGAAAGATCGATTAAGTTACTCCGTGGCGTGATGTTGAGTTCAACAAATCAGGTAAAGATATTAAGGCTGTGATTGACTTGTTTTGAAGACTAACCAATCAGGATTTTAACATTCGCCTGGTGGATATTAAAAACGAGAAAAACGATGGTCTCCTGGCAGGCGTTTCCTTCCCTCCCTCCTCGCGCTTCCCCTCGCGTTTCTCTCGCGCCTAAAACTCCCTTTCCCTTCCTTTCAAACGCCTGCCACGAAGGCTAGGATCTCTACAAAACGACATACGTGGTGTGTAAAATATCGCCGATGGGGATCTAATACTTCATTTTATATAATAGCCATCAGTTTAGATGGCGTCCAGACTTTGCTTATCCAGTAAAATCGAAGGGCTTCTGCTTGCGCGCAGTATAGATTAAAAACTGAGGATTATTTCCCATACAATTGAATTACGCTTGGTTCCCTTCTGCACTTACCACTTCGAGGTATTTCACTGAAATGCAATCTGAATCCACGCTTTTCTCTCTTAAAGTTTTTCGAGTGGAATTTAATCACTGTGTAATCCGCGGCAACTATCACTGCCAAATTGTTCTTCAAATTATCGCAGTATCTGCCAATCAGAACGTTGTGTTGATGGAAAATGCTCAAATAGTCCCTCCTACAAGAAAAGTAAATGTCCAGGCCTGTTTATCTTCCAAATAGTATAGGAGCCTTTCCTTTAATACTGACGAAGAAGTTTTATAGTGTGTACATTAAAACAGTAAAAACGTTTGGTTCTTCTACAAAAAGAATCAATACATTATGGTTAATTGGTTATGACAATGAAACCTAGACAATGTTCAAGCTAGAATAGAAGTTGTTTTCAGCGAAGTGTTTTAGCTAAACTATCAGAAGGAAAAGTTTCAATAGAGGCAGAATAAAAAGCCTGCCTGAATATTTGCTTAAAGGTAAATACAAATGAAAATTCACGCGCCTCTTGGCAGACTTGTGTGTTCTAAATTCAACCTCGTTCCCAGGGTCCTCTCCTCCACAGGGGCCGAGTAGGAGAGGACCCTGGGAACGAGGATGTTCTTAATTAATAACCCCAGTTCGCAGGTGTCTTTTTCTCCTTACCTATTTAACTATTTACCAGTTTTGTTTTCGAATTAAAGGTCTCAGGAAGACGTCATATATTATAAATACATTATAAATAAATTATGGATTCTTTAATAAATTAAAAATCATTTCATAAATTTTGCGTACATATGCAGGTAAATAAGACAAAATTTAAAGAAAACATTTCTCTGGAGTATTATTACGTGATCTACATTGAGAAAACAAAAGATCCAAGCCTTAGAACTGTGTCATTGTGAAATGGACAAAAGAACTGCGCGCTTCACCCCAATGGGACTTTGAAAAATACCCGCTAAGGGGAAGGGCCCGTTGGCAGAAGTTCAGCTCTATAGCACTGATTTCAGGTGGATGTGACTCGAGGACCCAACTCTACTTCATAATTTTCAGAAAACGTTTAAATCGCCTACCAACAATCCCACCAAGGTTCTATGTCGAGTAGTACAAAGTTCACTTTCAAAATTTTTCCTTTTGGAATTTCCCAAGTCCAAGTACAGTCCATGTTTTCTGGATAGTAGTTTGGATATCCTACGCTTGAAAGTATAGTACTGTTTACCACTGAACCGCATGCTGCAAAATTCGATGCACAATTTTTAATCATATTGCCTTTCTTAGTAATAATCAGTAGTTGAATTAAAACATCAGCATCTTAATTATTAGATTATCTCTTTCAGTTCTCTTATAGTTTGTCTAGGCTAGGTTCACACCCGAGGTAGGTTTTTCCTATTTCATGACGAATCGAGAACGTTTTACTACCGGTTTGGGGTCATCCTTGGTGTAATGTGCAACTGTAAAATTTTTCTTCGTTTTCTAGCTGCGGAAATGAATACTGTTAAAAACTTAACCCAGCGTCTGCTATTTTGCTTCTGAAAGTTGTCTCTAAGAGGCCTTTATTACATTAACAGTTACATAAATTTGCTAAACTAATAGTCAGGTGTAACATTATAATTCAATTAGTTAAAATAGAAAAGGAACATTTTTTGTAAGAAAAATGCAAATTTTAATAACATGGCCGTCAAAACGGTTGCCATAGTAACTTCATAGTTGACTTACACGTCAAGGTGACTGAGTTGGGTTAAGCGATCAAAATTATCATTGCTGTTGCTGTAGGTATCAAATTTACAGTACTGTTTTGCTCGGGCTTTTTACGCTATTATCGTATAAACTTTAAAAAATTGTGTTACCGTTGGCTTCACAAACGTAAGAATGAGAAATCCAACACGTTTGGTCATTCCATTTTCCTACGTGAGGGTTCATTACTACACAATCTTCTTTACTATTGTAATTGTTTGGCTCTCCACTCCACCAGTAGCTATATAAAGCGCGAGACCCGTCAACCCATTGCCAGCTTGAATTGTCCTCGAGATCACGCTTTAAGCCAATCCACGTCTGGCTGTTTGTTCTTTTGATGAGCTCTTGTATTTTAGCCAACGAGTCCAGTATAGCGAGGCTTGATCCTAGGTCTTTACAGGCGGACTGTGCTTTGTACCTCTTCAGTTCGTTGGAAGATATTTTGTAGCAAGAACCATAAAGGCCGAGTGTCCAGCCTACCGGACAAGGCGCTGAAATATACCGTCAAAGTACTAATTCAATAGGTAGCCTGAGAAAACGGTCGACTTACCACACCAATGGTTTCGATCCTGCGAAATGACGTCTGAGGACCGACTGTAAAAATTCCACTATACTGGTGACGGGTCACTTAGCAGAACTGGGTAGTGCTTCTCATTGGCTGAGGCAAATTTTGTTTGTGACAACCTATCATAAAGCACTACCCAGATATGGGTAGTGACAGGTAAAATGTGTCGAATTTCTGCAAACGTCATTTAGCTGGAAAACCAGTGGTGAATAATGAAATGTCGTCTGTTTCCTCAGGCAATTCAACACGTAGCCGGTCTTTTTTTCGTGATCAATCTCAAAATAAAACTGAACCTTTTCAGTCGTTTCCTTGACCATTATACTTTCCGACAAGAAATATTCAGGGAAACTCCGCGAACACATTGTGCACTCTGAAGTCCGTTCCTTTTCATTTGTGATAAAAGATCAAAGCCGAATTTTCCCTTTTTTGTTTATATTAATTCTCACAACCTTATTGATATATTATAGATGTCATATAGTTGATTTTTGTATTCACTTACCAGGCGTGTAAACATCTCCCGTAAAAAATATTTCAAACCCTCTTTTGTCAGGATCAAATATCTCATCTGAGTGAAATGTCAATACCAGATAGTCCCGTGAAACAAACATAACTTCTCCAGTTAAGTTACCGCAGTATCGTCCAATAAAATTATTACCATCTGATATGTTCACGTAGTCGAATCTGCAAAGGAAATGTTCAACATTTACGGGTTGACAATAAACAAATTCCTTTTATATGCTTTTTTAAAAATGCTAATCCAAATTAAGGCTTCTGTTCAGAATACTGTCGGTGGTTTTTCCACTTAAAAAACGACGACTGTTAAATTTCCTGAACTTAGCGTTTTCAGGGGAACGATTGGCATCATAAGCCACCTTTCCTGACACCAAAAATAGTTTACGTTTTCGCAAATGATCATTACATTCCCCGTCTTTTTTCTTTCTTTATTTCATTGATTGATTTATTGATTCATTCGTTCGTATATACAGACAAACATCTTCTATGCCGAAGATGGTCAAATTTATGCATTTATTAACCTTAAACACAGGAATAATGATGTTCATGTTACCCCCTTAAACTTCGGCAATGTGCATAATGCTTCGCATACCAATGAAATGTATAAAAAAGCTACTCTGTTGATGAGATCAATCCGAAGCTTGGGAAAATTATTATCTTTCGTATAATGGACTTAAAAAGTCATATCGACTCGATCAAAAAGTCTTTTGTATGGCATACCTAAATGGGATACTTAAATGAAAAAAAATAAGCTTCATTTGAGAACTCTAGGATTGAATTGAAGATTCTCCCAAAAGAGAAGACTGCAGACTAAAGTCTCAAGTTAAGTACTCTGTCGCCAAAGAGCTACACCTGAAAACTAAACGTGTGGTAATAGTACTCTCACCTGCATTCTGGATCAATTGCCAGGTCAAATATCTGAAATACAAGCTTTTGCACCTTCCCATGTGGAAGTGAAATATTATAGACGCAGTTCATATTTGGTGGATAACTTTGTACATATACAGGGGATCTCAGTGTATTATCCATCGCTGAACCGCATAGCTCTGCCAAAGAAATGAAAAGATAATTTAAAAGTGTACGTTTATTTCTCTTCTATTTGTAAGTGAGTACATTTTTGATAATTTGCTCATATGTTATTACAAATATAGCAACCTTTATTTTTGCAAGAAAAAAAGTGCAAGACAAAACAATCAACAACAACTTTAACCAAAAAAAATTCAAAATAAACTTGAATAGTTTTTTTTTTTCGTTAAAGTCGAAAAGGGAAGGTGCCAGTTTCAGCAAATGTTTTTGAACTTCCGGTTAAAGGTTTCAGAATCCCGCATGCCTTGTGACCCCACGCCTCTCCTGGCCTCCATTTTGGATTGACTTGCTACTTGATTTTTCCCTCTCTCTCTTTTCCTTCTCTTCCCATAAGGTTACCGGGAGTGCCATCTTTTTTTTTACTTGTTTATCAAATTTGTAGCTTTGAGGGCTATATTTATTCCTATGTACGGAAGAACCGTCCGACCTTTCAGAGACCTTTTAAAAAACTTACTAAACGTCGCTGTTTCGTTCTAGCGCTATTGCCCTAGTGTTACTTGAAATAGACGAAATAATTATCGCTATTTATTCTTTTAAAAGTACAGATGGTTTATATCTAATACTTTAAGTATGAAATGGACATTACAAGCGTCTCAAATAAAACTTATTACGTTACGTTTAACTGAACTTTTTGTCATTGTCTGACTTATCTTTTGGACTGGTACCTATTAAACATTGGCGTGACATGTACCACTGTATTACTATGTCACACTTCATACCCATAGCTTTCTTGCTATTTTATTCTACTCTGGTTTCCTTCTGGTTAATCCATTATGATTTAACTTACTATGAAGTCTGGTAATGTCAGACGTCGTCCCTTATTTGGATGAAGCTATGCAGTGAGCCACTGGTGAAGTCATAGACTGTCAAATTTGTTTTCAAAGTAGCACTCGTAGAGAACGTAGTTGCCATGGGAATACCTTCCTTTTATATAACATTTTTCGCGAAAAAGTACCCCTTCCGTATACCTTCTTTTGACAAATGGTACCCTTTTCACATACCTTTTTTATAACGTTGCATCCCTTTTAACTACTGCTTTAAATGCACTGCCTTTTAAATAGGAATCAATCACTGGTAGAACGTTTTTTCGACTTTATAAAGCCATAAAATTCATCTGTTAGCCCTTCTGAGCCCTTTCACGGACCCAAATGACAGATTCCCCTACCCTTTTAAATACTTCAACTAGTACAATCCTTACCCTTTCATATACCTGAAGCCTGAAAAAGATACCCCGTTCGGGCGGAGCCCCCCTACTTCCATTAGGAGAGAAATTTCACTTATCAAGACCTCAGGAACTCTTCATTTTGAGAATAGAGAGGAGAAGTCGTTTCGTCACGTTGCCATGGTAGCAAAATTTTGGATGACAACAAACCGATAAAGTCACTTAAAAGTCTACTCGCACTATTTCAAACTTCACCGATCTCTTTCAGTTTCATTTAATTCGGCAAATCTTGGCGAAATTTTCTTTAGGACTTAATCTATTGGTATCCATGTTTAGAAAAAGAAAGCGACAATTTCTGTGTTATGTTGACCTACCCCAAGCAGGCTCGCGAAATTAGGAAGTTTCATGTCGTAGTGGTGCAACGACGGAAAAGAAATGTACAAAATAGCGTGATACACGTGCAAAGTTGTTGTTTGTTAATATAAACACAATATTTTTGCCGTTATTCTTGCCGTCGCCGTCGTCGTTGGTTTTGTGCTACCATGGTAACGTGACGTCACACTTCTCCTCTCTATTATGTCCCAAAGAAATTGTTATATTACGATGTTGTCCATTGACTGCACTTACCATTTCGAGGTAACTCACTGAAATGCAATCTGAATCCACTCTTTCCTTTGTTAAAGTTTTGCGAGTGGAAATTAATGACTGTGTAATTCCCGGCAGCCATCACTGCCAAATTATACATCAAATGACCGCAATATTTGCCAATCAGAACGTTGCTTTGATGGTAAATGCTCAAATAGTCCTTCCTACAAGAAAATAAAAAATCCAGGGCTGTTTATCTATCTTCCAAGTAATAACGAAGCCTTTTCTTTGACACTGACGATGAAACAGTAAAGACGTTGTTCTCCTACAAACAAAGAAATCGGATTTTTCGGTAACAACCGTGCTTCGATAAACTGCGCAAGATGACATATTATATTTGTTTTGTTCTTGCATTTTGCCCACACAATTCCGTAACTGGTCTTGTTTTAGATAGCTTTGTAAATAAATATTATTGCAGTTTCATGTTGTATACATTGCAGGCAAGTAAGCCTCTTCGCTTCTAATGCAGCAGTTTCTAACTACTCCTCTGTTAGATTATTTACGCCCATCGCTTTGGTCAACAATTATTTTTCCATGAAAAAGTAAGGGATGATCCTTCTTGTTAGGCTTTGTCTTGACGAATTAATACACAAAATTGTCAATAGTAGTAGTAGTGAACTTTATTAACGTGTCAAGAATCTCTAGCGCATAGCACTAATTGGTGAGACAAAAATAAAGATAGAATAAATAAATAAACAAAAATTTAATGCAAATAGTAAAAACTAGGGAGGTTAAAAATCTAACACGTAAAAAAATGTATGTACATGATAACAGGATAAAAATTTTGCTTTGTAACAGAGGGTCTTAAAGTTAAGTATTACAAAGCAAGCAGTTTCTACGGCCAACCTCGATTAAGGCAGTCAGGTCGGTTCTCCTAATTTTAGTCTTAAATCTACGTGACTATCCTCGGCACGTAATTCCTTTGTACGTTTCGACTAACGAAAAGAGCCATAGTATCTTAGTGAATGCTTTCCATATTTAATCGTATTAAAACGAGGCAGATTGAAATCCGAATTTTTTAAAGAATATCCCTTGTCCCTGTTTGCTTTCAGCATGAAAAGTTCCTGTATTTGACTTGGAAGTTTATTCTTCTTTGCCATAAACACTGCATAAGAATCGCATTTTCCTGAAGCCTTCTGTTGACAAGTGAGAGGAGCTCAGCCAGCCTCACTGAGACTGAGTCATTGTTGAAAACTAGTCTAAGGGCTCTCTCCTGTAATCTTTCAACTTTACGTTTGTTTGAGGCTCTGCAGAAATGCCAAATGGTACTGCAGTAAGTCAAGTGAGGCAATATGGCAGCTTTGTATAGTTGTAATTTAGCATGAGTGGGTATAAGTTTCCTTAGACGTCTTAACACTCTTATCTGTTGGCTAGCCTTTTTGCAAACAGAGCTAATGTGCTCACTAAACTTAAGTGCAGAGTCCAGGAGTACACCAAACAATTTGAAAGATTTCAATTTTTCTATGTTTACGCCATCTGTATGCAGGTTTATGTTATCTGCCTCAGATTCATGCAGCACCCAGTAACATGGATTGATATTTCTGAACATTCGCTTGTAGCAGGTTTTCCTTGTACATGTACCATCTAGTGATCTTATTACCTTCACTCGGAAAACTGCTGAGTGAAGGTAGTTTATCAACGACTTGATAAAATAGAAAGACCATAAACTCCTGGAATATGTTCAAGCGAGAATAGAAGGTGTTTAAGTCAAGGCAGAGTGGGTCACCTCTACTGTTTTGATAAACTGTTGGCAGAAAAGTTACACGAGAAGCAGAATGACAATTAAGTCTGGATATCTGCTTAAAAGGAAAAATGGAAATTCAGTTAAAAATACTCGTCTCTTGACGACTGGTTCGTGTATTAATAAGCCCAGTACACCTTTTTACCGATACGTCGGCCATGTTGAGTTTATTAGATTTAAGGAGTATTATGGGATGCCCAGGGGGCACTCGCTCAGTATTTTCGCGCTCTTTTCCGGCAAAAAGAGAAGTTCAATGTATATTTCTCGGGATGAAGGCATTCGTTATTACATCCAAAGACGGCACAACGATCTTTTTTTCCCATTTCAATCTTTTTCTAGAAAAACTTAAAAATTGGCCCGAAAGCGAGCGTAAATATTGATGCGAGTACAATGGATCGTCCTTATGCCTTAGGGGCATCCCATAATACTCCTTGAATCCAATTAATTCAATATGTATGACCACCGTATCGGTAAAAAGGTCTATTCGCAGGTGACATAGTCTCTTTAAAGAGAGTCTTTTGCCTCTTTCTCTTTTCATAAAGTATGGGTACATATGCACGTGAATAAGACGAAGTTTGCAGTGTTATTACTACTTAAAAAGACAAAAAAATATATCAGCTAAAGAGATCTATTGTCGAAAGTACACTCGAACTGTGCTTAAGATATATTACCTCCCACCCCCTCCCCCCCCCCCCCCCCCCCGCCCCTCCTAATGGGACTATGAAAAAGTCTCAAGAAAGTCCGTTTAGGAGAGGCCTTTGTCTATTAGCAGAGGTTGAGCTCTATAGCACTCATTTACGATGGATATGGCTCGAGGACTTAACAGACCTTTTCCACGTCATTGGTTTCAGAAAACATTTTAATTGCCTACCCACACTTCCATGATGGTACAATGTCAAGTAATTCGAAGGTCACATTCAGAATTTTTTCTGTCGGAATTTCCAAAGTCCAGGTACAGTCCATGTTTTTTGGATAGGAGTTTGGATATCCTGGGCTTGTTAGGGTAGTATTGTTTGCCACTGAACCGCATGCTGCAAAATTTTAATACACACTACAATTTTTAATTGTCTTTGTCTAGTACTTACTAGTCGAATTAATAGTACATTAGCATCTTAGGCATTAGATTGTTCCTTAGCAGTATAACCTTCATAGTTTGTCTGGGGGCAACTGGGGCTAGCTACAATAGGTTCACACCCTCAATAATGTTTCCGAATTCATGGAGAATTCAAAACATTTTTGTACCGGTTTCCTTTTGCCATTTATAAACAGGTGCGTGACGGAATCGCAAGCTGCATGTAAAACGTACCGCTTTGCTCGCGTATCTCCAATAAGTAAAATCATGCTAATTTGTATCCGAATGAATTTTCAGTTTCAGATAAATTGATGCCGGTCAAACATCTGTGCATTCGAATTCCCCCTTTTTTGCGTACATAAAAAAATACTCTAAGGTGTTAAGACGGGGGCCTCCCCTTTCTGGGAACAACTAAGGTTGTAAGTATACCGTTGATCAACCTCGTTTCCTGGGTTCTCTCCTACCTGGGAACGAGGTTGACCGCTGATTAACAACAGCAAAGGCCAAAGGCCCAAAAAGGGTAACTCATATTGCCCCTTAAAAATATCGTTTTGTCTTATGGGATTTAGCCGTTTTAAGGCGTTTTATTTTGTAAGCATGAAAACTGATTTAAAACGCTAAATTCTTTTGTGTAGCATTTTGGCTCACACCACCATGTTTTCTGTACTTAAAAGAATGAGTGAATATGAAATACTCCTACCTGAATTTCCTTCAGCTGTAATGCTACATAGCATCAGAAACAACACAACAAGAAGAAGCTCCATTTTCCTGTTAATATAAAAAGGTGAAATGAAATTTGATCGTATTCGTCATTTAAAGAGGGTAGGATAACGAAAAAACATTGCAACGACAAATACAAATAAAGCTCGGATAAAGACAAGAAACCTGGCCTTGTGGGCCCCGTATCGCAGCTATTTTACTGCTTTGTGAATCTCATGGATCCAGGCCTTTACAACCAGATCTTCAAGGCTTGACTGATATGGAGGAAAAATGCTAACCGCTAGAGCTTACCCAATTACTTGGCTGTGTTTATCGTAAGTACAGGGGTCAGCGGGGCCATAAAAGATCCGTTTCAAACTTTCCCCAACTAAATTATTTTAATGACTAACATAATTAAGCAAAGTGGTTTTTTGATCAAATTTCTGTTATTAATTTAATAGGCGAGTTTTTACAGATAAACACAAGAGTAAAATAGAACACTAAGAAGTAAGATAATCGAAGGGAATAAAATATTGTCATTTTTTAACAAATTTTACACTTTTCAAGCTAAAAACTACTTGTTCTTTTGGCTTCGTTGCTTTTTTCCCTTCTTCTGTTAAGTGCAACAGATATCCCTTTGACTTACTGGTAAAGTGTAACCTTTGAAATCTTACTATTTTTAAGATTGTCGCCTGCGCTTTGTTTGCAGACTACCTGAGCGGCAGGACACGAAGGGTAAAAGTTGGAAACTCTTTCTCGGGATGGCAGACAATCACCAGAGGAGTTCCGCAAGGACGTGTGCTCGGGCCGATGTTATTCAACATATTTCTGAACGATCTATTCTATCATATCGAAGATGTTAATATTCACGCCTACGCTGATGACGAACAACTTTATGACTCGGATGTGGATCCTTAGAGCCCTTGAACAGCGAATACCTCATCAGGTCCAAATTGCAAACCAGTGGCATGGTACACAGAAAACGGCATGATCGTGAACCGCGACAAACACCATGCTATGGTTTTAGGGACCACTGACCACAAATTCTCTTTTCCTGTCGAGGACTCTCTGTACTTACTTGGAATGACCTTCGACAATCAGTTAAACCTCAATGAACATGTATCTTTAGTGGGTAAAAAAAGTCAACAATCAATTGAATGTCATGATCAGATTTCATGAACTTATTTGTACCGCTACCAAGTTGAAGTTGTTTAACGCTTTATTTTGCCCCACTTTCAATACTGTTCTACGGTTTGGAGTTTTTGTAGTGCTAGAAACTGTGAAAAATTAGAATCTCTTAATAAGCGCGCCCTACGTATTGTTTTTTTTATAAAGTTTCGTCCTTCCAGCAGCTACTACATAATTCAGGAGGACCAACTCTATACAACCGAAGGATATAAAATATGTTAATCACTATTTACAAATGTTTGAACTATATATGAAAGATTTCCTAAAAATCTTAAAGACATGCTTACTTTTCGTCAGTATGTATACTCTTCTACGGAACTAATATTTTATCACTATGTAAACCTGCTACTACTACTTATGGCCTCAACTCTTTTCGTTACTTTGCATCTAAGAAATGGAACTTCCTACCTAATAATGTGAGATCTGAGCCTACTTTATCTGGCTTTAAAAGACTCCTGAAAGCAATCTCCTTTCAGACATAACGGTATATTTAACATTTTTCATGCCGTGCGTATGCATTAACATCTTTCATGTGTGTAAATAGATTTTATGTATTTAAATAGATTTATTTTATGTATGTAAATAGATTTCAATCTCTATATTCTCGAAGATATTAGCCTCTCAGGCTACTCAGAAATTCGATAATTATGTTATGTTTCGTTATGTTCCTATATTCGTAAACTTGTGCATTATTCGCGCGTTTGCGGCAACCCACGTAGGTAATAAAATATTTTCTAATTTTGGCTTGTTTCTGGGGCCACGTAGAATAATGCATGCATGTTTAGACCCAAAAATTTCTTGTTCGTCCTCAACCAACGGATCCATCGCAGTTTTCAGTGCTAAAAAAGTCGGGAATAAGAATGGTTTTGTCTCACCTCCCTTCTTGTCCTGTACGACAAGGAACACCCGCGGGTTGTTGTCAAGCCTCTCGAGGGGCACTGACAATGTCTGTTCTGTAGCTCCGAGCGTGACAAGCGGGTCATTTAATGAAACTCCTCCGATCTTTTTTCGGTAGCTCTTCTAAATCGCCATCGCTCGCTAATGTCTTGGTAGTGACGGGCGTTGTTTCGATTGGTTTCGTCTCGCCAGCCTTAGGGATTTTTTTCCGCACTATTCAGTTATACTAAAGCGTGTAGCCGGAGTTTCTTCTGTCCAAGGGTAAGGTCCAAAGTGGCAATGTCGTCCGTGTGGACTAACTTCAAGGCTTGGGAATCCAGATAGCTTTTCCCTAGCTCGTCAATCGTCTTCTGCATCAGCCTATGGTCGCTGCACCACAGTTTTAAAAGCAAAGCTCGTCATAATGGAAAAAAACAATGAATTGCTATGTACGCGGCTAACAACGTAGAACGTCCACTGGTTGCAAAGAGAATAATACAATTATGTAGAAAGTTCGCTTATACAGCGCGGGCGTAGCGTGGGATTTCCGCTGCGGTATTTAATTGTGATAAACAAGTCTATCACTCGCTTTAGCCATAGCTATATCTTGCATTGGAGTGTACGTACTTGTCGAAAGCCTGCAAGTCAAACTGATACCTTCTTTTTAGTTGACATTTTTTGCTAAACGGAGCGAATGCAAAATCTTGTGTATTTGAAAAAAAATAAACCGACGGGGCAGACGTTCTGCATAAATTTCTTGCACTGTAAAGAAGTTAAATCGGTTTAAGCGAAGATGATTAAAATGGTATAAGTTTCTTTACACATAAGCTTACATCTAGTTTACTTTATTTTAGCTTATCAAAATATTTAGTCACCTAAAGAAAAACGTACGTGCCCACATTTCACTCGACAAGACCTCGAACACAGAATTTTATATATAGAGACGATATACTGAGCAGTTTAAACTTCATTTTACAGATATACACAAGAGTAAAATAGAATGCTAAGAAGTAAGATAACTAAAGGAAATAAAAATTAATATTGTCATTTTAACAAATTTTACCCTTTTCAAGCTTAAAAAGTTTACTTCTTCTTTTGGCTTCGTCACTTTTTTCCTTCTTCTGTTAAGTACGATCTGCTTTTCCCACAATTTTGTTGTTTGCAACAGATATCCCTTTGACTTACTGAAAAAGTGTAACCTTTGAAATCTTACTATTTTTAAGATTTCTATCGTTTTTCAGCGACTCAGTGGCAAATTAACTGTTTGTCTTTGTTTCTGCAAAGAAGTTGACCCGCATTAGCCTCGCAATCGTGCTCTTCCCAGGGCCATCGGGGAATACGAAACATGCCTATTAATATTTCCTTAACAAAACCATTTACCCGTTTCTTAAGTAAAAGATAGTACGTAGCAGCCTTATACATAACAACTGTGTGTTTTTTTTAAGGTCAAATATATATTTTTTCATCGTTTTCTGTTATTCAAAATGAAGAACGTCTACGAGTCACATCGTGCGTAGATCTCCTCAGAATACATTTAGTGCTTCCTTGACAAAATTTCTGTTTTCAATTTACATAAAATTTTCTTCCTCCCAAAAAAACCATTTAACCATTTAGCATGCCGTGAGTTAAAAATAATACGTATACGTAGCATCGACGGAGCAGCCTTATACATAACCAGAGCGATTAACTGTTTTTTTGTTAGTGAAACCGGAAGGATATCTGAGAGTTTCCTCTAGTAAGATCTCATCAGAATATGTGTGAGACCTATTTGCCACAGTTCAAGAAAATAATTTGTAGTCCATTTTCAGGGAAAGTTTACCTCTTTAAAAAAAGTTTCAAGAAAATAAAACAATTTATCCTACTTTCGTACATTTCAAATTATTTGTCATATTTCACGGAAATGAAACCTCTTTGGTAGGCAGAATATTTTTTGATGAAATTAAAATGGTAAGGGGTTTTGGGTTTCGAAGAATATCAATCAATTTTGCTCCCCAATTTTACACTATAAGGATCTCTCAATTTGTGTACACTGCATGCGGCTGGCTCAAAGCAGGAGTTGCCGGGCAAGGATGGCTGTGTGGGAAAGCTTGTTCGAAGCCATTACTCTGGGCATTCCAAAAACCTATGGTTATGGCAACCAGTTCTAGATAAGCTCAATTGCATTTTAGAATTGAAAAACTGATTACCTTTTAACAAAACTTATCTGTGGACTGATTTAATACAAATCCTCTCTTGCACCGGTATATATTCCCTGCATGTACACCAATAACTCTACTGATGTACACTTACATACTTGACTGGGAATTTTTTTCTGACCGACGGACCTAGCTGCCAGCTTTTAAAACCAAGCGATGTATGACGGCTGTGTTATCAGACTTACCAACCTAGTGATCTGGGTAAGTTGCCAAGCTGATCATGCTATCAACAGCACTTTTGCTGGCGAAGAGCAGTGATGGATTCAGTGCAGACAAAACGAAAACCAAATAATTCCTTCCAAAACAGTTATCACGCAGAAGGGAATGTTAAGGTCTGCATGCGCATTTACAACGAATGGGAATTGTGTCGTGTGCCATCGATCTCTTTTCACCGTTTACATCTTTAAATGCAGGTGTGTCTAAATCTTAAGAACCGAGTGAGCAAACCGCAAGAAAACAGGTGAGTTTAACTATTTCAAGTCAGCAATTAATGTCACTTCCTTTAAATTTAATTTAATACTCAGAATAACTTGATTTCTTCTTTCGTTGTATAACAATAATTATCATCATTGATAAAACTGCATGCTATATTCAGTTTTTTATCTCAGTTATTTGTGCAATATCCGGGCGTAAAACTTGATGCATAGTCTCCTTCCTCTTTCGCTAATTTCTCCAAGCGAGCACCATAGAAAAGGTAACAACACTGATAAAGACAATTTGAAATTGATATTGGAATATGCGGCGTTTATGATCGTCATTTCGATACTCTCAGCAGGAAAGAAAAGCACCAATGCAAGCCTTTCGGGATGTAGACGTTTGACTGCACAAGCTGTAAAGAAGACCACTCTCTTTTCCTTTTTTTTTTCTTTCCTCCATAACCGAACAACACTAACTACAAGTGATCAGAGGTTTCCATAACAAAGAACTGTAAAAGCTTGTTTAATGACACGCTGACAGCACCTTACTGACAACTTTACTCTTTTTTGGTGATTTAAGTGAAAACGGACGCCAACACGTTACCATAAAATTGTGTGAACTGTGTGTAGTAAACATTGAACCATCTTATTGGTAATTCTGACAAGTTTTAATTCAATCCTATCACAATCTTTATCGTCAAAAACCACTGGTTAATAAGAATTATTTCCCAATCGAACTTGGATCTCCTCTACTACACTTAAATGAATGAATGGAAAACTTTATTGACGTGTCGATGTATTTACCTTTACAGATAATCGGGGACACAGACTATCTGCATACATGATAAGCATACCTAATTAAAAAAAACTAAAATTGAGTATTAGATTAGTAGAAAATAACAGTTGCCGTTTCTATAGCTTGTTATGGATACTTCCTTGAGGCAGCTTAAGTGGATTAGGACACACTGATAGCCCACCAGCGAGTAATGCGAAAAAACACAAAAAATCGAAAAAGCAGTCATACGGAAATAAATAACTGAAAGCTAGACTTTTTAAAAAAGTGTTTAACCCCATACAGCGCTTAACCCTGATCTGAAAAATGAGTGCGTAGCCCTTGCTAGTCAGTAAAATAAACGCTTTGCCCTAGCTGATTATTGAAAGTCGACAAGACTGCGTTATTCTAAAATTTTTCAAGGAGCGAAACCTCACACACTCAGAGGAAATTCAATAGGAAACCTTTTTCACATATTTTCAATTTCATAAAACTTTATTTTTTTCTATAGCTCTTTTCAGACAGTCGTAAAGCTTTCCAAGACAGACGATTTAATCACTGCGTACTATATCCCATGCTACAACCAATGATATAAAATTAAAGTGACCACAATTTAGGCTAATCTAAACGATGCTACAGGTGTGTCATATTAATTATACACAAAATATCCATCGGTTAACATACTTTTTTGCTGCGTATGTGACTTGAAAAGTTCTACATGTTGGTAAACAGGCTTTTTTTTTGCAAGAATAGATTAACGTACCTTTGGGTAAACACGTTTATTTACTCGCTGTATTTGTAAAAACTAACGAAGGTCTTTGAAATATATGTTATTTTGCGAAAAGTAGAATTTTCTTTACAAAAAAAGAATATATTCCTCTTTTGTTAAAAGCTGGGTATTTTTGCAATAATATAGTTGCATAAAAGTATATTTTTTTCTCTTAAAGAACAATTGTTTTTACATAAAAAGCAGGATTAGATGATATTTTTGTAATAATAGAAGGAAAGAAGACTAAACTTAGTTTTTACAACTGACTGATAGCTTATTAAGATGGTGGATTTTATTGCTTAAAGGCTTTAAGAGCCAATGTAGGAAAATATCGTGAATCTCAAATCAGTTCTAGAAATTCGAATTTTGACCGGCTAGTACCACCCAAACAACCCTTTAGGTGAGCTATTTCAAGAAATGATATTAATAAATCCCCAAGCGTTTTACATTTTGAGAAATTTGGAAAAGTTCGAAAATTCAATAAAAATACATTTTTTATTCGCGAAATTGCTGCAAATTTCAACAATTTTCAAGGAAGCAGTACAAGCGCGCAAAAAGCTCCTATTGACTTGATGTTGCACATGCATTTACCAGTTACTCAAAGCTTTAAGACTGCATAAAAAAGTCTCGCAAAATAACTTTTGTGATGTAGTTTTGGGCTTTCATTGCTTGCACCTTGATGGTGTGCTGTTTTGGCGGTCGAAATAACGCTCAACTTTAACCGCAAAAAGTCGATTCTGGTATGTCTCAAATTTAAAATATGATTATACTACATGAAAGAACTGTGATTCTTTTAACTAGATCTGAAGTTTCAGCTCTGAGAAATTAAACGCTTACGAAAAATAAAATTTTAAATATAGCCCCTTGGACCACCGTAAGCGACAAGAACATGAAATGTAAACAAAGCGAAAACCGTGTAAACAAACGAGAAAATCACACCAAAGTTATTTCTAGCCAACCATTGAAGCGTTAAGAAATGATGGAAATTTCGGCATCTGAATAGGTATTGTTACCTGAAAAGCTAAAAAGGCGAAATAATTGTCCGTCGAAAAATATAACTGAAACTGGAAAAAAATCCTGAAAAACGAGCAGCTGAGGATCGAGTCGGGTGATTATTTTTAAATTGTAGACTCGGAAGTAAAAATGCTTCTGGCTGCTCAAGTCCAAAATAAAAGGCTTCAAGAGCTGTTTTCAAATGCCCCAATAAACTATCGACAAACTAGGCCAGATGATAGATCTACTTTAGTAAAAATGAACATAACAAGAAGTCGGAATCTTGATTACAAATGACACTCCTACAAAATGAGTTTTAAAAGCAAGTCCTGGATTTTTACAAAGTTACCTTTCAGTGTCCATTTTCTCTGCAGCTCACCTTCATAACATGACTTAAAAACTAGCAAATAACTGAAATTTCAAAATTCAGCTGATTCGTAAAACGGTTGCGGCCTAAAGTTGGTTCTAAAAGAGACATGTAACTTGGTGTTGTTTTAGGTGTATGGTAATTTGAATAAATTACCGTGGAGCCCGTTCACGCAATCTTCCACAGGGTACACGTGACACATGCTATCACCTTTAGCTCTGAAGTAGTGTGGACAAATGTTGTGCAGTTTTTCGACCCTTGTTGATGGCAATTTTTGAATTCAGTGTTAATGGCAAAAATCCTTTTGTCTTGTCAATCCGAATTTATCCCTCCTTTTAAATTGCGAACGAGGCGTCTGAATTTCCTGTGTAAATCCACCGTTGGACAAATAAAAAAAATAATAATCTCGCGCTGGCAAATGACAGTTGGTTTAATTTTTACTTTGTTATTAGTTTCACTGAATAACAAGATCGCTAGAGTTGACTCAACTGGGAAATAGTTGGAAATACCTTACTACAGCAACTACAGCTACTACTGGTACTACGTGCCCCTCAACGCCCAAGCCTACCTGCCCTCGGGTTATTGGATCCGGAGGTTCTTGTACTCGACTTAGCAAATTCTTGATTGGTGGTGTATTTAAAAGCAGCGCGGATGATACACAATGCTTTATTTTATTTTTGACGCTTAAACTGCTTGAGTGGATTTGACTTCGAACTTGGAAAGGTTTCTCAAGGCTCAGATTTTAGGTATTTTTAGGTATTTTTATTTATTTGCCACACAATTACATTACTTAAAGATGCCAAAAGAAAAAAAAAAAAATGTAGGAAGAGATGGCGAGGAGGCCTAAAAGAAACTATAGAGCTTATGTTAATTAGGCCTCCTCAATTACAATTTTTCGAAGATGGCATAAAAATTACGGCGACACACTCATTGTTATTTTTACAACCCATTAGAGCGTAAGTGACTTCAACGTACCTGGTTCGGAAAGTATGGTATTTCATGGCATATTTCCGTGCTCCTTTGAAAATCTGACAGTCGTCTACAGTGGTAAGGAGGTATTCAGGTCATACAGTCAGGTATAGTCAAGACCGGGTCTGCGATAGCAATCACGCAGAATGTGTTTTGTTCAGTCAAGGCGACATGGCCTAGTACCCAGGCGTAACACAAAGGCATACTTTCTACGGAACAACGTTGGATGCTATCAGCTTTGCAACAATCATCGATTACCTGTACGTTCGCAGTCTATGGCAGTTAAATTCATGCGCATTGATTCGGTGGCCCACAGGTTACTTAGGGAGCTAATTGCAGATTGCCTTGGACACACATTTGAAACTCACGTTCGCAGTTTCATTAATAAAGGCCATGTTATCAAATATTCCACTAAATTACCAGCGCTCTCGTTTCACCTTGAAAAATTGCGGTTGTGCGAGTAGCTTGAATGGATGTAGCCAGTGACTAAGCTCTCCCTTTGGGGGAGTCGCGAGAAGCCACGCGAGAGCAGCACGAAAAAAAAGACGCAAGTTGTGCGCATGCGTGAGGTACTGGAGGCCGTGGGTTGGTGTATGTGTGCCCCTTGCTTTAGGTTGGTCTTATTGAATTTATTAGCACTCAGATCAGGGTAACTTCTGATCCGCCTTCTCCGCGGTTGTCGTGGGAGAACTGCCGTGCGGTTCTCAGCCAACAGCTCCCACATGTGTTGCGTGGAGCTGGCGCTTTGGGCAAGCCATGAGCTTAGGCCCCTTGCTTTAAATTGATCGCAAGTGTAAGGGGCGGGGAAAGAGAGGAGGAATTTTCTTCCTTGCACAGCATAGATCTTTTCAATTTCTTTTAGCGCTGTGTTTCTAAACGTGCGGCAAAAATTCATGGCGGTGCAGCCAGGAGCTCGAGTGACATCGATTATGATTAATTGTGGGTGAGTTATTTTTCTGCCAATGGTATTTCGCTTCGTCTAAGTGGAGCAAAGCTTGAAAGTATTTGAGCCCCCTGTCTAATAGACGCCCCCTATGAGAACTACACCCAACTACTAGGAATTAGCAAAAAAGGCCGCCACTTTTTTACAAATCAGCGGAATGTTGAAATTTCAATTATTTGCTAGTTTTTAAGTCATGTCATGAAGGTGAGCTGCAGAGCCTTGCATCACGAGAAAAAAATGGACACTGAAAGGTAACTTTGTAAAAATCCAGGACTTGCGTTTAAAACTCATTTTGTAGAAGGGTCATCTGTAATCATGATCATGACTTCTTGTTATGTTCATTTTTACTAGAGTAAATCTATCATCTGACCTTGTTTGTCGATAGTTTATTGGGGCATTTTGCAAACAGCTCTTGAAGCCTTTTGGACTTGACCAGCCGGAAGCATTTTTATTTCCGAATTTAAAAATGATCACCCGACGCCATCAGTCAGTTGCTCGCTTTTCAGGAATTTTTTCTTTTCAGTCATATTTTTCAACGGACAATTTCGCCTTTTTAGCTTTTCAGGTAGCAATACCTATTCAGATGCCTAAATTTCCATTTCTTAACGTTTTGGTTGGCTAGAAATAACTTTGGTGTGATTTTGTCGTTTGTGTACACGGTTTTCGCTTTGTTTACATTTCACGTTCTTGTCGCTTACGGTGGTCCAAGGGGCTTTATTTAAAATTTATATTTTTCGCAAGCGTTTAATTTCTCAGAGCTGAAACTTCAGATCTAGTTAAACGAATCACAGCTCTTTCATGTAGTATAATCATATTTTAAATATGCGACATACCAGAATCGACTTTTTGCGGTTAAAGTTGGGCGTTATTTCGACCGCCAAAACAGCACACCATCAAGGTGCAAGCAATGAAAGCCCAAAACTTTATTACAAAAGTTATTTTGCGAGGCATTTTTATACAGTCTTAAAGCTTTGAGTAACTGGTAAATGCATGTTTAACATCAAGTCGATAGAAGCTTTTGCGCGCTTGTACTGCTTCCTTGAAAATTGTTGAAATTTGCAGCAATTTCGAGAAATAAAAAAATGTATTTTTATTGAATTTTCGAACTTTTCCAATTTTCTCAAAATGTAAAGCGCTTGGGGATTCTTAATATCATTTCTTGAAATAGTTCACCTAAAGGGTTGTTTGGGTGGTACTAGCCAAAATTCGAATTTCTAGAACTGATTTGAGATTCTCGATCGGACATTGCCTCTTAAAACTCAGTGCTACATAAAGCGAATCCACCCCAAGTATAATATCGGATTCGATTTTTGTTCTTCAAAACCACGGTCTCACAACTAAGGCGGTGAAAGGCATTTTTACTATTTCAGTTAAAATACAGCAGAACGTAAACACTAAAACTTATTTTGCCGTTCCCCTGAAGTCTTTCGCGAGGCCCTGCGATTTTGAAAGTCAAACCAAGATAGGAAAGTTGAAAAAAATTCAAAGGTCTTTTAGCAAGCTTGAGCGAGCGAGCATTCACTATTTCCTGCCTTTTTTCTATTACAAACCATGTTTTCGGTCATCCTAACTCCCTTCAAAGTTTATCCCTACTTTTGTTGAGCACCAACACATCGACCCACTGGGGTCCTATTTTTCAGCAAAGAAGCCGCGCGCTTTTGTGGACGTTTAGGAGCACTGGGAACTAAACATGATTCAAAGATGGCGCGCGGAAGGCATGGTTCTTTTTCTCTTGTTTTTCATCTCTTTTGCAAGGTTAGTGGTGATTATAGGTGGATCAAACACTAAGAACAATATAAGTTACCTTTTTAAACAGTTTTAGAAGCGGTTGTTGTAACAGTTTAGTTTGCATTTGGCGAGATCTTAACCCTCACCATCTAGGCTTCAAGCTTAGCTCTAATGATGATTGTGTGCAACTCGTTCAACATGTTCAATAGTTCAATCTACCGCTTCGGAAAGTTGCCAACGCTCTGTTTATTTTTTAAAGGAAAATCGATGCGTCTCCAATGGCAGCTCCTATAAAAGCTTTATTTGCAAATTGAAAGTCTTTTTAAACCTGCAATCTGATTTTAGTAGCTTATTGTAAATATGATAAGTAGACAGGGTATGAAATTTTGGGAATGTGGGAAAAGAAGGTGATAATAAGAACGAAAAGGGAAAGAACAAGCTGCTTTGTTGGGCCTCTTCCCTCCCTGAGGGCAGCTATTTCTTTGTTTGTTTGTTTTTCTTTTTTGGGGGGGGAGGGGGGAGGGGAGGGTAGTACCCCTCGTTAAGCACTAGTCAATTGCATCCCCGACCCCCAAACTCCCGAAGATAGTGGAGATTTTATGGAGCAATAGTGGGGCAAGTACGTTGATTTTACATTAATTTCTTGCAAGTAGCCCCTGTGAAATTACCCAAAATTTACAGCTACACACATATATCCCTGGGGTGGGGAGTCAGTTGACCATGATCGATGACATCAAGCCTCCATGAAGGCTGTGACCTGGCTAACTTTCAATGAAAAAAAGCAGAGTTTGAAAGGCAATTCAGCCTTTCCCTCGTGAAAAATTAACAATTTGGATAGGATGAATTTGTCTTATTTGAAATTAGCCTGAATTTTAGCATAATTACGGCTAAAACTGGCGAAAAGACATGGATCACAGAGATCCATCCTGTTGTAACTGACCCATACTGAGCTCTTCAATTATAGTTCACCCCATGATCTTTTGCCAACTGTTGCCCAACGTTCTCTGGGCTATGCTTTTTATGACATGGCGGTTTCGGTCCTAGCATTACTAACTGATGCAACAAATTTAACAATTCTCCCACTTTCAAGAGACAATACAGAAACAATAGGAGTAGGTTGGCATTGTTTTAAGCGTTGGAATGTCTTTGTCATTGCTACAGAGAAGAAAATGGTTATGCAAAAAAGTATTTTTCTCCCTTAACATTAACCCGCTAATTCAGTAGTCTTCTGTAAATTGACTCGATGGCAAAGCATTTGAAGCTAATCAAAAACCAAAGTATTCCTCGCTTCAAAATTTGGGGGTAAATTTTAAGGTTTATAATACTATCCAAAACCCGTGACAGAATGTAAACAAACCATAACGCAATGGTTGTGCTCATATTTTATTGATTGATTCAAAGACTATGATCGAATTTTGTTAAAGCTAAAAATTCGTTTTAAATTAGTGCATTGAAACATTTATGACAAAGTCAACAACGATTATCAATAATTTTTCAATTTTAACGTGTTTAAAAGCAAATAGTCACATGCTAAATTCGGATTAAATTTAGGCAGTTTTTAAGACTGAGCTATTGTTAGTCGCGTGAAGTTCTATTCTTCTTTGAAGAATAACCAAATGTTGCGGGTGTCTGAGCAGGAGCAATAACCAGGAAAGGGATTTACACAGGGGATTTCTTGATTGAAACTCAATCTACGTCATTTTTCACTTATTTGAATTTTCACAATCAACATTTTTCAATGGGCGCGTTTCTGTAATAAGTATTGCAAACACTCCTCTTGACCAATCTAAGTGTGCATGCATACTATCTTAATTATTTTATAATGATTGATAGTTGACAGATATGGCGATTGAGAGTCCACAGATATTTGGCAGACACGATGGCTGACATATAAAATTTTATAGGCCAATCTTAGTGCCACCAAAACTCGATGGAGGGGTGTTTAAATTAGAAAAAGATAACACCCATTTTCCTTTAAACAAATGAATATTAGAGACTTATTCTCTGATTTTGCTTTTTGGTTAGAGGCAGGTTTCATCAATCAGCATTTTCCGTTAAACAAATAAAACACATTTTTTTTATTTTATGTTTTAGAGACCTATCCTCTAATATAATTTTACTTTTTGGTTAGAGGCTCAGCGAACAATGTGTCATTTTGAACACTAGTGTTTGACAGGACAAAATTTATCAAAATTATGTTGTAACTTAATGTAGTGACTGACTAATAATAATTAGTTAATTACTGATTACTATTAGCGGTTGACTGTCTGGCTGATTTTCTGACTAACTGGCCAATTGACTGACTGCCTAATTGTCTGCCTAATTGACTGATTGATTTACGTACTTTAACAGGTAATAACTGTGACACTGACTGTCTGTCCAGAGTGACTGTTTGACCGACTGACCGGCTGACTTTTTTCATTGACTCACAGACCCACTGACTGACCAATTCACTAATTGACACTGCTTTTTTCTTGTTGACTGACTGTCTCATTGATTTACTGGCTGTTTAGTTTGCTGACTGACTGACTCATTGACAGACTAAAATTTAATCACCGACCTGTTGACTGATTTACTGTTTTACTCACTTTTTTAAATACAGACTTAAGATTTCATTTTAACTGACCTGCAGTTAAAATCATATCTTAAACATAAAGTTTTTTTTCCTGAAAAATGGAAAATTGTCCTAAAGTAGTAGACATGATGTACTTTGAATAAGCTGTGCCACTATGTTAGTATAAATTATATAATGCCAAGTTAGTCATGAGTATGGTTCTGCAGTCTACATGATGCCATTTGAGTGGACTGATTTATTGAATGACTGACAGTAAATCCTCAAGTGGTCTTTAGCTGATTGACCAACTGGCTTAATGAATAACTGACTAATTAGCTGACTAACAGTGACTGACTGACTGTCTGACTGATCCAGTCTGACTGCAGACTGTCTATACTGATTAACTGACTGGTCAACTAACTGACTGACTAATGTGACTGACAAAATTGCTGATTTGTTGTTGACTAATTCAATGATTTACTTAATATTATTGTTTACTAATTGACTGACTAACTGACTCTCTAACTGACTCATTGACTGACTGATGACTTACAGTTGACTGACAAACTAGCAGATTAATTGACTGATTATCTGACTTGCTTTACCGACTAACTGGCTGGCTGTCTTGCTGACTGAGTGGCTAACTATTGTCGGATATGATTGTACTGATGGTGTGATTGATCAACTGGCTGACTGCCTGACTTGATGGACTAACTGACTGACTTAGATAAGATAACTTTATTATATCTCCTCAGCATATCTCTATTTACTTACAAAATTATTATGAACATGTGATTGGTGACTGACTGACTCATTGATTGACAAGATGGCTGACCTGTTGTTGACTGAGTCAATGATTTACTGAATTGTTTACTAATTGACTGACTAACTGAATTTTGCTTTATTGACTTGCTGGCTGTCTTGCTGACTGAGTGGCTCACTATTGCCTTACTTACTGATGGCCTGACTGATTGACTGGCTGACTGGCTGACTGACTGTACTGACTTTTGGTGATTGACTAACAAAGTGGCTGACTTGTTGTTGATTGAGTCAATGATTTCTGGATTGTTTACTAATTGAATGACTAACTGACTTACTACTTGTGTAACTGACTCATTGACTGCCTGACGGATTTACAGTTGACTGACAAACTACATGTAACAGTCGAGACTGATTGACTTATTATCTTACTTGCTTTACTGACTGACTGGCTGGTGGTCTTGATGACTGAGTGGCTGACTATTGCCTGACTTACTGATCACCTGAATGATTGACTGACTGACTTGCTTACCTGCTGACTGACTGACCTATTGCCTTACTGACTGACTGGCTGACTTGCTAACTGGCAGATTCAATGACTGACTAAAATAATTGTTGACTTGTTTACTACATGTAACTGACTGATTATGGACCTACTGGCTGATTAACTGACTGGCTGACTGATTTACTGTCTCATTGACTGACTAAAATAATGGCTGACCTGTTGCCTGCAAGGCTGTGCTCTAGAATAAACCCTGGACTGGCTAACTTACTGACTAGCTGAATTGCTGAGTAATTGAGTATCTGACTGATAAACTTAATGACTGATTGTCATGAACCCGTTGACTGACTGACTGACTGACTGACTGGCTTATTGAAAGACTGTCTTGCTTACTAACTGAATAACTTTCATACCAACTCACTGACTGATTGACTGACTGACTGGCTAAGTTACTGACTGGACTGACTGACTGTCTCACTGTCTTATAATACAACTTATGACGGCTGCAAAAGTTGATCAACTTCATGTAACTGTCTTATGGCTGACTACTTTACATGTTTACTCACTACTGTTTGTTTAACTGATTGATTAGATGGCTGAATGCTAGACAAGATAACTGAGTACTTGTTGATAACCTGTTACAAATCAATGACTGTCTTGGACTAATAAACTGGATAAGTGACTGTCACCATTAGGAATTGACTGGCTGAGGGACTGACTCATTGACTAACTAAATGGCTAACTTGTTGACTGACTGAATGACTGACCTACTGACTCAATGACTTTAATTTCCAACTGACTGACTGACTCATTGATGGACTATTTGACTGACTCACTGACTGGCTGACTGATTGTTTAGCTGACTTCCTGACTTATATTATGGATTGACTTTCTGACAGAATGACTGACTGACTTGCTGACCTGTTGACTGACTGACTAACATAGTGACTGGTTCACTGGCTCTCTGACTGCCCTACTGGCTTACACCCTGTACTTGCTGATCGACTGACTGCCAACTCATACTGGCCAATTGACTGACTGACTGGCTCACCTGTCGTCTTACTGACTGACTGGATCACAAACTGACTGACTAACACACCAGATATTAAAACAAAGACAACAACTTGAGAAGATGAATTAGCACTTGTTCTTCAACTGATTGAGTAGCTATGTTAATATTAAAATGAGTACATGAAATTAAACATTTGCCATATTACTTGTTGTCAACCTGTTACAAATCGATGACTGTCTTGGACTGATAAACTGATTGAGTGACTGCCACCAAGGGATTGACTGGCTGAGTGACTGATTCATCGACTGACTATGTGAGTCACTGATTGTGTGACTTACAGACTGATCATTGACTGTCTGAGTAACTACAAATGGCTGACTTACAGTTGACTGACCAAACAATTGACTGTCTTACTGATGGTCTGGCTGACTGTCTAGCAGACTTTGCTGACTAATTAACCAGCGAAATGACTGGCTTGCTGATTGACTTTCTCATTGACTAACTGAATGAATGGCTGACTTCCTTGGTGACTGACTGGCTGACTTGCCAAGTGACTTACACTTTGACTGATGGCTAAATGGCTGATTTTTTGACTGACTGGTTTACCTTCTGACTGACTGTGTCACTGACTGGCTGAATAGCTGACTTAGTAAATGACTGTCTACAATTTATTATGTAATATTGACTAACTGACTGGCTGACATGCTGAGTGAGTGATTATTTGACTCACTCATCAACTGACCCATTAACCCATTCGCCCCTGAACCGCCCGTAACCGCCCATGCGGATCCAGGTCCTTTCTACCCTTTGTGACGTCATCAGTTTTAATGGTCAAGGACAACTTTCTTCGCTAACTTGTGCAGAGTGAAGAGATCTTTCAAACCATACCAGAATGAGCACAATTCAGTCAAGGACACCGGAGAAAGAAGCAAAAAACCATGTGACAAGGACCTGAAAATCTCCATGAAAATCTTCTTCCATTACCCACCTACTTTTCCTTTCACCTAATCCTAAGATCCTAAAAGCTTTCCTAAAAACTCTTCCCACCAAAATGAAGCCTACTAAATGCCCAGAAAGAGAAAAAAAAAATGAGGCAAGAAAAGCGAAAAAAGAAGGGAGGAGAGAAAGCGAAAAATAAAAGTCAAGACTGCTGTGTCACTTTTAAACCCAAAATCTCGAAATTTTGCTTTCTGCGCATGCCCGAACTTCGCAAGCTGATATTTTGCATCTGGATCAGAAGGCCGCGAAGTGTACGACCTGTAAACCGGTTTGTGGTAAGTTTTAGCTCTTTATAGCACGACAGTGACCAGAAAACCACTCGACTAGCTTCAAAACGCGTTTTTCGGCAAAATCTCCAGGAACGAATGGGTTAAATGCCTGACAAACTGGCTGAGTGGCTGACCTGCCTACTGACTGACTGATGGTTAACAGACATAATAATTATACGGAGTGACTGAATTACTGAGTGTGTGACGGACTTATTGACTGACTAGCTGATCTTGATCATGACTTGCTGATTGACTAACCTGATCAGCTGACTATCTTACTTAGTTACCAACTTACTGACCAATTGACTGGCTGACTGGCTCATTTACTGACAGTGTGACTGAAAGACTGATTGACTGACTCAGGCTCGCTCATTGACTAATTATCTTGACTGGCTGCCTCATGTACTGAAATCATGCTTAGAGAAGAAATTAATTTTAATGCCTTTTATGATGTGAATCAAAATTACTGTTTGTTGATGAAAATGACTGGTTTTTCATTTCAGATTAGATGTGTCCAGCAGATGTGCCATAACTTCAACAGCCCTGAATTTTGAGCTTACCTTCAGTACTGTAAGTATAATAATAACGGAGCTCCATGGGCATGCAAACCCTTAGAAAAAATTCTACCCTGCAAAAACCCTGTGAGAGCCCTGTAAAATCCTGTTTCCAGCCCTGTTTGTGTTATTTCAGGGCTGTAAACTGGCTGTAACAGGGATGTGACGCAGCTGCAACTTACTTGAGTTAAAACAAGTGGAGCTGTGACAGGGCTGTAAAAGTGTACATAGTTAAGTGTAACAAGCCTGTTACATGGCTGTGAAAATATCCAGTTACCGTAACAGGGTTAAGACAGGGCTACCTAGTAATGCAGAAGAACTAGGACAGGGATGTAGAATGGCTGTGTTGGGTACATTTGACAGTAACCGGGTTACTGCAGAGCTGTGAGATGTCTATTTCTGTTCACACAATGGATAATAATCAAAGGGCAGTAACAATGTAGCCAAGTACGCTAAACTCCATAAATTAATAGAAAGATGGCAATATTTTTCAAAGTCTAAAAGTGTAAAAGGTGCGAGGGTCAGCTAGATCATTAATAACAAATAAAACGAAAAAGAACTTGGTGAAAATGGTATCGCTAAATCATCAAACACGATTATTGTACACCATTTAATATGCTGTTTTTGGTTTTGCTTGGATTTGCTTCGTTTTTTCTTTTTTTTTTTTCATTGATACTAACATTAATTAATTACCGATTTTGTGGCTACCTTTGTAGTTTGAAGTTGCTTTCTTTATATTTTATAAGACTTTTATCTCATGTTAAAAACGAAGACCTTCCTATGATCAACACCTATTTCATCAGCTCCTGTTTTTCCTGTTCTTTTGAATAAAAAAAAACGCCGAAACTTAATTAATTTTTTACAGCACTAAAAATGAAAGACTTTTAGATCACTTCAATTTGTTTTCCTGCGTGAGAGACCTCTGCAAGCATGGAATTAAATTCTTTCCTTAGAGATCGAGGGAACTTCAATATTTTCATTCCGTGACAGACACGCCATGGGTAATTCCCTGGAGAAATCCAAGACCTTAATCTTATTGGTCAGCACTGTTACCGGAAGATCGCATTACACATCTCCATTCCTGAAACGACTCACGATCATTTGAATCAAGGCGAAAATATTCAAACGTTTTCTGCATCCAGTTTGGATTCAAAAAGGCTGTAGAGCGTTTTTTGCTGCTTTTGAAGCAGAGAGTGAAAACGTATTAGCAAAAAAATAACTGTGCTTTGACCAGCTCTCAACGAATGGGAAACAGATCGATCTAGTCGACAGAAAACATTCCGCGGCACTTGCAAGATTCAAAGATTGTTTGCCCTTCCTAGAAATAATGCAGCAACAACTGAAACACAAATGGATCGGCTCTTTTCATGAGGAAATGTAACACATTGTGGATCATGAAGGAAAGACGATCGAGGTGAGCGATTTCAAATTAAGCCTTGTTACGACGAACCAAACAAAAGAATTATTATAAACTGTCAAAATCGGAACCGTTGTTACAATGGAACAATTCCGCGTTTCATCTCTTATAATTGCTGACAAAAATCGTTTTTTTTTTTTTGAGACAGTTATTGTAAAGTCGGCATTTTGACGTGCTAGTTGTACATTAAATAGAGCAACTATGACAAGATGTTTACAAGCCAGATCAGAATGTTGCATGCAGTTCAAATTTTGTTCTGTTTATATTTTTACACACTGTAACATGGGCACGTGAAAAATAAAGTAACGTTAAGTTCTTAATTGACTGTATTTACTGTTTTCCGTTATTGAAAGTGTTCTTTCAATGCATGTTTGTTGAAATGCATCGCTTTTGTTACTTAAGTGACTAAACGGACTAAACCAGCCGTTGGTGGTTCAACTTTGAAGCGTTTTGTGGCACAAATCGTTCCTTTGCTTCAGGAATTTTCATGAGTTCAAATATGCCTAAAAAACATGAAGTTTCATCTTTAATAGATATGAAGTTCTAAAAAATCATGTTCTGATAGTACTATAATCCTACTGTATAGAAGTTAAACGGCTGCTGTCTAAAGTGCAGATTTTGTGAGAGGGAGTATCACAACATTGGCACCTGGTAAAAAAAAACAACCTTGTTAACTGCCACTTAACCAGTTGTAACAGGGTTGTGATGCATGAAACCTGTACCAAGGCTGTTAAAGGAATGCCACAGTGTAAAAACAGCCTTGCTAACTGTGCCAATTCACGAGCTGTGGCAGGGATGTCCATCACAGGGTGGAAACAGGGTTGTAACATGGCTGTTACAGGGTGTCTACTAAGAAATTTTGCATTAAACGTGACAGGGCTGTTCCAAGGCTGCTACAGTGTAGAAACAGCCTTGCTAACTGTGCCAAATGACGAGCTGTAACAGGGTTGTTACAGGTTAGTTTTACAACCCTGTTCCAGTGATGCTACAGAGCTGTTACAGGGTAGAAATTTTGTTAAGGGAAGCCCCATAGCTACGTAAATCTACCAATCCTAGAAAATTTGGTAATCACGTGACCGTACACCGCCTGAGTGACCGATCGTCCATCCCCACCACAGGCACACCAATATAAAATAACTCAATCAACAGGTCTGGCAACCCTTAATGCAACAGGAGAAAAGCGCATGGCCGCCCAGACTTTTGGAGAGAAAAAAAAGCAAAGTCGTGTGTTTTTCAATGTTATTTTTTATGTTTACACTCACTTGGATAAAAGAGAAAGAGCTAGGGAGACGAAAGTGTCAGCGGCCAGGTGAAAATGAGCGGCAGTGAAAAAATAAAAGCAAACATGAACACGGGAAACAAAATCTTTGGTAAGCACGTACGACAATTCCTCCATGAAAATAATGAGTAAAGTTTTATGAAGTCTGACATTTTAGTCGTACAAAATGGCATTGTAGTCATGCAAAACAACGACAAAGAAAGGCAAAAACGTGCAAATTTTTTTTGTGCTAATTAGGAAAAAAGTGTGCTGCACGTGCAAATTTTTTTTTTTTGCTGATTAGATCTCTTGATCTTGTTGCCATTTTCATTGCCGTCCCCTTTTAAGATTACATGATTTTAATATTCTTTTCTGTTTATAATTATTATTAACCAGAGCTTCGCTTTTAGCCCTGGCTAAATCATAATTGTTGGTGATTGACTAACTAACTGACTGACTTAATTACTTTCTTGCTGACTGACTGACTCATCGACTGACAAAATGGCTGACCTGTTGCTGACCAATTTACTGAATTACTGACTTGTTTATTGACTGATTGACTTACTTAACTGATTCATTGACTAACTGAATGACTGATGTACAGTTAATTGACAAACTGATAGACTGATTGACTGATTACCTGACTTGTTTTACCGACTGACTGGCTGGCTGACTTACCGACTGACTGACTCATTTTCTGATGGCTAAATGGCTGATGTTTTGGATGACTGACTGTCCTTTACTGTCTGTGTCAATAACTGACTCAATGGCTGACCAGCTAAATGACTACCTATATTATTTATTTATAATATTGACTAACTAACTGACTGGCTTACATGCTGAGGGAGTGACTAATTGACTCACGAACCAATAAATGACTGACAAACTGGCTGACCTGCCAAATGACTGGCCTATTATTTACTGAGTGGCTCAGTTACTGAGTGTGTGACTGGCTTATTGACTGACTGGCTGACTTGCTGATTGACTAACCTGATCAGCTGACTGACTGATTTACTGGCTGACTTGTTGACTAGCTGACTTACCAATGAATTGGCTGACTGACTGGCTCAATTACTTACTTACGGACAGTGTGACGGAAAGACTGATTGACTGACTCAGGCTGGCTTATTGAGTAATTGACTTGACTGGCTTTCTGACGTACTAAAATAAATTTAGTAATATGCTAAGAAAAGAAGTTAATTTATTACCTTCTATGAAATGAATCAAGAGTACTGATTGCTTATGAAAATGACTGATTTTTCATTTCAGATCAGATTTGTTCAGTGGATGTTTGTCAAGACTTCAACAACCAAGATTTTGAGCTCATCTTTAGTACTGTAAGTGCTGTTCATTTTGCCTTGTAATCCAGCTTAGTGAACTGGTGGAGCTTGTTCCAAGTAGGGTTGTGGTGTGTGACTTAATTAGCTTTTTACTGGCCATACCTACCTTTTAGTACCACAAAATTCAAAACTGACATTTATATCAAATTATTCTATCTATAAAATAAGAGGTACAATAGTGAAGAAAAAAACACTACTTGACTGACTTGACTTCTCCTAACTGATGTTAATGTTTGGCGAGCTGTTTCTTGTTTACTACTGTGAAGACAGAGATTCAACAAAATTTCCAGACTTAAAGGAAGAAATTTAAAACATTTTTGCTAATTGCATGCTTGTATGTTCTAAAAATGTATTTATTGAAATCAAATGAATGTTTGTTTTGATCTTTGCATCCAAGAGATCTAAAAGCTCTGTAACGGTTTGGGGCCAATGAAAGTTTAGTTTCAAACGTATTTTCATGCAGTTAAAATCAAATCTTAAAAATAAAGTTTTTTTTTTTTCCTGAAAAATGGCAATTAAATTGCCATTTTGTCCTAAAGTAGTAGTACACCATGTGCTTTGGACAAGCTGTACCTCTATGGAAGTATAGTATCATGCCTAGTTAGTCATTCCAAGTATAGTTCTGCAACTGTGATACTATTTGAGTGGACTGATTTATTGACTAATTGACAGTTTTCCTTGAGTGGTTCTTACCTTATTGACCATCAGACTAAAATGAGTAACCAAATAATTAGCTGACTGTCTGACGGACCTACTGACTGCATAGTATAATTATTACTGTCTAACTGACTGATTGACTAACTGACTGACTGACTGACTTTCTGACTCATTTAGTGGTCCAAAAAAATGGCTGACTTGTTGACTGATTCAATGATTAACTGAATTGTTTACTAATTTACTGACTAACTATAAAACTTACTGACTCATTAACTGACTCCTTAACTAACTACACTGTAACTAATTTACAGTTGGCTGACGAACTAACAGACTGATTGACTGATTATCTGACTTGCTATAATGACTGGCTGGCTGTCTTCTAGACTGAGTTGCTGACTATTGGCTGGCTTACTGATGGCCTGACTGAGTGACTGGCTGACTGATTGATAGACTTCCTTAGGGACTGATTGACACATTGACTGACAAAATGTATGGCTGACTTGTTGTTGACTGATCTGGAATTCAATGACCTACTGAATTGTTTATTAATATTGATGGACTAAGTGACTTAGTAACTGCATGACTCGTTGACTGACTGTTTTGCAGTTCACTGACAAACTAACAGACTGATTGACTGATTATCTGACTTGCTTTACTGACTGATTGGCTAGTTGTCTTGCTGATTGAAAGGATGACTATTGCCTGATGGTCTGACTGATTCGCTGGCTGACTGACTGACTGTCCTATTGCCTAACTGACTGATTGGTTGACTGGCTGACTGGTGGACTCATTGACTGACTAAATTGTTAATTGACTTGTTGACTACATGTAACTGACTGATTGTGGACCCACTGGCTGATTATACTGACTTACTGACTTACTGTCTCATTCACTGACTGAATGGCTGACTTGCTGACTGACTGAGTGGCTAATGCTTACTAACTGACTAACCTACATGGTGTATTCATTGACTGAATTGCTTAATAACTGACTGACCTATTGACTGACTGACTGGCTAACTTACTAACTGGCTTAGTTGATGAGTAAGTGACTATCTGACTGAAAGACTTAATGAATGACTGCATGATTATCAGCAACTGATTGACTGACTGACGAACATGCTTGCCAAATCTGACTGACTAACTGACTGGCTCATTGACTGACTGACTGTCTTGCTTACTAACTGACTGGCTTTCATAGCAACTCACTGACTGATTGACTGACTGACTGGCTCAATTACTGCCTGGACTGACTGACCATCTCACTGTCTTATAATACTACTCATATTAATACAAGGTTATGTGCTTTTTTGTATGGATGACTGTTTACTCACCACTGGTTGATTAGCTGATTGATTAGATAATGGCTGGATGCTAGATAAGATAACTCACTACTTGTTGAGAAACTGTTACAAATGAATGATTGTCTTGGACTGATAAACTGACTGAGTAAATGCCACTGACTCCAGTGACTTGCTGACTGATGGATTGACTTTCTGACAGAATGAATGACTGACTGGGTGACCTGTTGACTAAATGACCAAAACAATGACTTGTTCACTTGCTGTATGACTGACCTAAGCTACTGGCTTACTTACTGCTGACTGACCAACTGACTGAGTTGTTTACCAACTCATACTGGTCAATTGACTTACTGACTGGCTCATTGACTGACCTACTAAATACTTGTTGACCATCTAATATTGATGAGACAAACAGAAAAATAACTGATAAAAAAATATGCTTGTCTTATTAAATATCAGTACTATATAACTCACTGCTTTACAAGATGACTGAGTACTTGTTGACCAACTATTGATGAAATTACTCCTTTTTGACCAGCGGAGTGATTAGATACATAACTATCCTGACTGACTGTTTGATAAGCTGGATGATCACTTGTTGACAAGCTAAGTGATTAGACAGCTGTACGTGTTATGACTGACTGTTTGATAAACTACTATAGCTAATTATTAATTTTGTTGGCCAGCTAAGTGATAATAATTTAATCTTTTATTAGGAAATTTTCATCACATAACTGTGGTTTTCAGAAAGGTCCTAACTTAGATTAAAAGTACTAAGTTAGACTATTATACAGTAAAATGAAAGATATCTATAAATAAAAAATATATAATATTATATAAACTGAATTAAAAATTGATAAAAAGCTACAACTGAAAATTAATACTAAAAGCATTAAGTAAAAAAGCTGCTAAGAATGCTATACACTTAAATTCACAATGTCAGGTGCATTTCTAATGTCTTTGTCTAGATTATTCCAATCTTTCAGAGAGTGATAATGCACTCTCTTTTGGTTGCAAGGGGTAGTCTAAGCACAGTCTTTCTTTCCTGGGTTATAATATTATGAACGTCCCTGCTTGCTAGTAGCTCCATTGAGTGATCCATAAGGCCATTAATACACTTTGTAAACATAATAATAATGTATACAGCGATGATAAAATCTACGTTCTAGCTAGGTTGAGCCACCTTAAAGTTGCGAGGGCATTGGTAGGTGATGAATAAAGTGGCCTGTTCAGGATAATTTTCGCGTCCTTAATTGTTCTGCAAAACCTGCAGGTCATTCATAAGAGTCATATTGTTCTTGTCACCCCACTCTAAGTCAGCATAATCAAAAACTGGTAAAATAAGATAGATAACTGTCTTGAATGACTGTTTGATAAGCTATCTGATGCATTTGTTGACCAGCTGAGTGGTTAGATATCTGTGTTATGACTGACTGTTTGAACAGGTAGCTGATCATGATCACTTGTTGGCCAGCTGAGTTTTTAAATAGCTGTCTTGACTGACTGTTTGACAAGCTGGTTGATGACTTGTTAACCAGGTGATTTTTTAGATAACTGTCTTGACTGACTGTTTGCAAAGCCAGCTGATATGACTTGTTGACCAGCTAAGGATTCTTACTGTCTTGACTGACTGTTTGACCAGTTGAATGATTAGATAACTATCTTTACAAGTAGACATCCATATTACTGTTTAAGAATTTATGGTACCATGTTTTACCCTCCTATTCCAAATTGGTTAATGTTAATTCAAGATGTCCCTAATCAAAGGGTATATCCTCATCATGAGATTCATGTTAGGAAAAGAAGGACATATTACTGTCAATTGTCTTCAAATGGACACCCGTATAAGAGGGACACCAAGAGCTGACCCTGCCTTCCTTGACTCCCTTTATTTGACTCTCTTGGGGTGGACATCGATGACTTTTTTAGTGTAGATAAACACTCAAGTGCCATCAGTCCCAAAGGTGTCCGTCTAAGAGATAGTTAACTGCTTTGTCTTCCTTGATATGAAGTAAGATTGTTTTTTGCTAATGAAGATGATCAATGTTTCATTTCAGATCAGATGTGTTCTAGTAGATGAGTCAAGAATTATTTTCTGCCCACGGGGCTTAAAGCTTATCTTCAGTACTGTAAGTGCTGTATATATTGCTTTGTAATCCAGCTCTTGAGTGAACCAGATAAGCTAAACTGGTGCAGCTTGTTCCTAGTAGGATTTAGGCATGCGACCTTATTAGCTTTTAGTGGCCTTATACCTTCCCTAATTGTTTTAGCACAATATTCAAAACAATACTCACAATATTCAAAACTGTCTCCGTCAAATTACAGTATAGTGAGATTGTATCTGTAAAATGAGAGATGCACTAGTCAAGGAAAAAACACTGCTTGACTGACTTGACTTTCTCTTGATTTCAATATTTTGGTAAGCGGTTTCTTGTTTACTACAGAGATGGCAGAGATTGAACAAAACTTTCAGACTCAAAGGAAGGATATAAAACATTTTTGTTTGAGACATTGCTCATATTTATTTGTAAAAGGTATTTATTGAAATCAAATAATGAATGCTTGTTTTGAAATTTTCTTGCTCGATTGCTTTAAAAAGCTCTATCTAGAACAGTTTGAGGCCAAAGTGTATGTTTCTTTCCAGCATGTAGTACATGTGTGCATGTAAGTCCAAGATACTTAAAATATATTTCATTGTCAAATCCATTTTGAAATAAATTTTGCTAATTAAAAGCTCTAGAACAGTTTGAGGCCAAAGTGTATATTTCTATTCAGCAAGAAGCAGTACATGTGTAAGTTTGAGAGATTAAAAAATATTTCATTTTCAATTCTATTTTGAAATATATAATTTTGTATCATTGACTGATAGCATATCATCACGTCAAGCTTTTAATCAGGTTCAAATATGGGTAATTGTGAAGAAGACCTCCCCAAAAAACCTGTCGGTGGGCTGTCGGCCAACTGTCGGCCGACAGGTAGCCTATATTTCGGGCAAAATCTGTTGGCCGACTGTCGGCCGTGTGTCGACCAACAGTCGGCCGACAGACGGCCAACAGATTTTGCCCGAAATATAGGCTACCTGTCGGCCGACAGTCGGCCGACAGCCCACCGACAGTCGGGCGACAGTTGGTAATGTGTCGGTAAGATGTCAGTAACCTGTCGGTAGCTTGTTGGTGAAGTTACGTTGTGACAAACTTGAATGTTTTCTCTCGGTTTTCGCTTCATAAACATCCAAAATGTGTAATACATTGACAAGAATAGCCTTTTCTTCTTCTATGTGTCGGCCGACAGTTGACCGACAGTCGACCGACAGGTTTTTTTGGGGAGCTCTTCTTCACAATTACCCAAATATGGGTGCAGTGAAAATCAAATCTTACAAATAGATTTTTTCTAAAAAATGGTTATTTCTCATAAAGTACATATAGTAGACATAGTTTTGCTAGGAACAAGCTGTGCCCCATGTATATACTATTTTGCCAAGTTCTGCTTTTAGTCATATACATGTGTGTAAGTATAGTTCTGCAATCTATATGATACCATTTGAATGGACTGATTTACTGACTGATCACTGACAGTTTTCTGGATAGAATGGTCTTTTTTGGTTTTACTAACTGATTGACCTTACTGACTACATGTAAATGAGTGACTAACCATCAAATTGGCTGACAGTCTGAATTCCTAACTAACTGACTGATTGACTGACTGTTTAAATGTCTGACTAAGAGTCTGCCTGATTATTTTTCTGACTGACTGACTGACTCATTGACGGATATAATGGCTGACTTGTTGACTGACTGACTGGCTGACTGAATGACCTATTGACCTGCTTACTGACTCACCCATTGCCTAACTGACTGACTGGCTGGCTGGCTTGTGACTTGTTAACTAATTGACAATGCATGACTGACTAAATTCCAGATTTTTTGACTGATGACTGATTTACTGACTTACTAGTTGTCTGACTTACAACTGATTTATTGACTCTTTGACTGACAGATGAATGATTGACCTACATGTACTTGTCACAGCTGACTAATAATTATACTGACAGACTGATTGACTGATCAACTCACTTGCTGACTGATGAATTGACTTTGTGACCAACTGACTGACTGACTTACTTAGTATACCGACTCACTGACACTGACCAATTGACTGGCTCAATGCTAACTTACTTTATAACATAGCTAGAAAATTTGCCTAATCAAATTCAATAGCGCGAGCGTGCTTCATATTCCTATTGAGCACGCTGATGACGTCAATAAACTATTCGTAATTCCTCGAGTGGTTGTGAGCTTAGCAATCCTGAGTCTCCTGAGTTCATCCATAACTCAGCAATAGACAAGGAAGCGTTTACGATGTGTTTTATAAGGAAATTTAAGAGGAAACGTTTGAATTTGTTAACCGATAGTAAGGAAAAGAGGTGAGTGTTGTTGTTGTTGTTGTTGTTGTCATCTCCGCGAGCTGTGCGGGCTATGGCGTGAGCTCATTCTTTGCAAACTTGTTTTCTCTCAATAACAATTTTTCGGTAAATTAATAGTTTTCCGGCACCTAAATATGGATTTTATAATCATTTTAGAGTACACTTTCTCTCAGTTTCAGGATAAAAACATAACATTAACTGTGAGGAAAAAAATATATAGTCACGTAAACATTGACGCGTACTGCTTTGAGCGCACCCTACAATAATAAAATTATAAGTTAACTGATGCATTGATCGCTTTGATGATGTTATAAAACAATTAGTTCATGCTGCAGCTGTGCGTATGTCGAGTTATTGAGCACTTGGGAAGTTTGGAGAGCACTCAAGAGGCTAGAGTTGCACTCGGCTGCGCCTCGTGCAACTCTTACGCCTCTTTCGTGCTCTCCAAACTTCCCGCGTGCTCAATATCTCGACATACGCACGCTGACGCATGAACTAATTGTTAAATAGATAGACTGATTGACTGACAGCCAAAGGCTGATTGTGTGACTGACTGACTTGTTAACCAACTGATTGGTTAAATGAAAGCCTTATATCTGACAATGTAGGTAGCTGATCACTTGGTGACCAGCTGGGTGATTAGATAACTGTCTTGACTGACTGTATGACAAGCTAGCTGATCACTTTTTGACCAGCTGGGTGATTAGATAACTGTCTTGACTGCTTGTTTAACAAGTTTGATGATTACTGTCTTGTTGACCAGCTAAGTGATAACATAGCTGTCTTGACTGTCTGTATGGCAAGGTAGCTGAGCACTTGTTAACTGGCTGAGTGATAAAAGCATAAGATTCAAATTCTGAGTAGGAAATCAATTTTTTATGAATTGGTTGATGTCATGAAGTTGATTGTGTTTACAAGTTATTTTCTTTTAACTATATACAGCTACATTTTTAGGTTTATGCAGTGAGAATCAAATCTCTAAATGAAGTTTTTCTGATAAATATAGCGATTTTTTCTGGAGCAGCAGACACAATCAGCCTTGAACAAGCTGTGCCACATTGTTAGTGCTGCTTTGATTCCTAAGAATAGTTCGGCAGTCTACATGATACCAATTGAGTGGATTGATTTTACAACTGATAACTGATTGATGTATTGACTGATTGACGGTTTCCAGAGTGGTCCTTTCAGTTCAATAGCTCACTTTGGAAAAGAGTGATAGCCTGGGAACGAAGTCGCGCCGCAAGCACTTATGGGATTATTTGGGGGGACGCTCAAGCCAGCCATCTTAAATTATGCCTAAACACAGGAGTTGTTGTGTGCCCTTGTGCACCAATAATTTCAGGAACTCTACTGGAATGACGTTTTATCGAATACCCAAAAAAGAAAGTGTTCGCCGGGAATATATACGTTTACTTCGGAACGATAATTTAAAGTTAGAGTCCGACAGCACACGCGTTTGCTCTGCTCACTGGACCGGAGGTAAAAAGCTCAGCAGAGAACACCTTCCATCGATATTTCCTTGGAGTAAAAAGAAAACAGAGCGGAGGGTTTTGTCCCGGACGGAATCGACTACAAACGTAGGAGGTAAGAAAAGGAAAGCCGATGTTTCTACTACCGAAATAGACCAAGGTCCTCTTTTTGACATTGATCATGAGGAAACCATTCAAGCTTCTTTCTGCGATGCTGCGACGCAAACTGAAATCACTGTAGAAATACTGGATCAAATTGAATCGGAACTTAAAGAAATCATAGAGAAGAAGGACAAGGTAGCAAGGGAGAGAGACGAGTTATCGAGCGCGACAAAGAGACTTCAACATTTAGTGAAAAATCCGAAATTTGACATCTCAAAGTTTAAGGGCAATGATGAAGATGTTGAATTTTACACAGGTCTTCCACACTGGGATGCACTTATGCTTCTTTATGATATGGTCAATCAGAAAGCACAGAACCTGAACTATGGCAGTTATGAAAAGAAAGGAATTGGCTCCGAGCAAAAGCTAGGTAGACCTAGAGCACTTACATTATTTGAAGAGTTTGTGTTGACTCTGATGAGACTTAGGCTTGGCTTGTTACAAAAGGATCTTGCCCACAGATTCAATGTTTCTGAAACTACTGTGTCTGTTGTATTTAACACTTGGGTTCGGTTTATGAGGATTGAACTGGAGCCTTTAATTTGCCTTCCCAGGAGAGAGCTTTTACATGAGCACATGCCAAAAATTTTTAAGGAACTTTATCCAAGAACAGTTCTAATAATCGATGCTGTTGAAATTCGAGCAGAGAGCCCCTCATCACTTGACATGCAGTCAGTGTGTTATTCTTCATACAAGGGCACAACAACTATGAAAGGACTTGTTGGTCTTTCGCCTATTGGAGCCCTGGGATTTTTAAGCGAGCTATACACTGGCAGCATAAGTGACAAGGAGCTCACCAAAATGTCCAATGTGATTGACTACTTACACCATGGGGATGATGTCATGGCAGACAAAGGATTTGACATACAAGATGACTTTGCTGCAAAGGGGGTAACTGTAAACATACCCTCTTTTCTTAAAGGAAAAACTCAGTTCAGTGAGGAAGAAATGGCACACAACAAAAAAGTTGCTAGCCTAAGAATACATGTAGAGAGATGCATTGAGAGGATGAAAAACTGGCATATTTTTGACAGCAGGATTCCCATAACATTGGCCCCTATTGCTAGTGACATGTTTATAATCATAGGGGCACTTACAAACTTTTTGCCACCTCTCATTGATTAAATTGCAATGATATTTCACTTTTTAAATTCGTCGATTGTTTGAAAAACACAACAACAAAGTTTTGGCAATAATAGTTGGAAAATTTGCCACAAAATGGCTTTTAGTCTTTCATTTTACTGAAATTGAATTAGATACTTTAACCTGGAAATCTTATTGTTTTATTTTACTGTCCCATTCTCATTAGCTGAGAAAAAGAAGTGATTTACAGCAAAAATAGTGCGATTCAGGAATAAATCACACTGCTTAGAGCCAACAGATTTCAAGGATAACCAGTGATCTCAAAATGGATTTGATAAAAACATAATTTTTTCAAAGTGGATACTGGAATTTTATTGAATGATAACCTCTCTAAATTTTTCTCAACTCCAATAATATGAAAGACTGTTCCTTTACACTTTGATCGTTACTATGTCCTGGATATTTGAATTCCTTCACTTTTAAATAAGCCATCCACAGTAAAGATTTCATTAAAGTAAACAATGGGTTTGGAATATCATTTTAGATTAATGTACCTTAGAGGCATTTTCTTAGAGACATTTTCTGAATTTGTACCCATGATTAATAGCAATTGCTTCTTGTTGAGGCTGGGACAGACCAAAATACAATACCCAAATGCCGGGAAAAGGTCTGTTACAATTGCCTATATTGTTACAAGTGACAATGTTCCTGAAGCAACTTCAATAACGTACAAGATTAGCAAATTAGTATTATGTATGTCATCAACAGCCTCTCAAGTCTAATCTTGAAAGACCAAATTTAACACGCGGATAAGCAAGTTCTACAAGAATGTGCTCATTATAAAATGCCTCAAGTTTTGGAAGTACTGAGGTCCAGAATTCACGATTAAAGTTGACTGTTGAAATGAAAACACCATCAGTGTCTACAATTGATCTGTCTGGAAGATCTTTAACTCCCTTTACCACCAGATCAACCCATGATTTCTGTGCAACAAACATCTGTTGCTGCACTTGATAGTGATACTTGTGTTTTTGGTTGATGACCAGGTGTCCATCCGTTGAACCAGGAAGAAAGATTCTTTTTCTGACAAGTGCTTGGTACAAAGTCTCATTCTCCTTTAGGAAGACAATTTTTATTTCAACAAGTCCACTTGAATTTAGCTCAGTGGAGTCAGCATTGTATACTAAGCCATCTGGAGATGCGGCGAGGTAATTATGAGATTTGCTGATGAAAAGTCCACATGGTTGCACTATTACATTTTGATTGTCCAGTTTCTTTGATTTGATGTATTCAGCAATAACAGCACCTTCCCTTGACAAACCCTCTTTCATTGCCCTTGTTTGAGGTATCTGCTTGTAATGTAAGACCTCTTCAATGGCCTTTGTTGGGGAGGTAGTTGCTTGCAAAGTGGCAATTCGATGGCATTTTGACGCAGTTATTCTTATTTTTCGATGCAGATTCCAGTTTTCATTTGCTGATTGACCCACTGTCTCTTTTTCAATTCGATCAACATCCTTTTCATCGACAAAAAGCCTTTTCTTAAGTTTTATGCATCTTTCCTTTATTTCTTCCAAACTCACTGGATGGCACTTCACTGGTGATAACAGTTCAGTTGACACTGTACAAATGTTTCCTTCTGTTTCAACAGGTTCAATGGGAGTCAGAGGTGTGCAATAATTATGTTCAACTGAAATCCTTTCTTTATTCTCCTCCAAAGTTTTCTGTGGTAGAATTAGACTCAGTGCCATCTTTTTGCCTGTCTTTTTCTCAATTTCCTTGACATGATGTAACAAATTGCTAGCATCAGTGTTTAGACTTGGGTTCTGCTGGTGTGGTGCCCTGACATCCCTTGTTGATGGTAGAGCTTTATCCTCACTTTTGTGAGGTTTTCCATGCTGATGCTTTCTAAATTTGGCCTGTGAAATTGGCAGGTTGTCAACTTTCCTTTTTCTTGGGACATTCCATACACATGGCTTTGAAGTGCATGATATTGCAGGTGTTAAGGAAGGATTCACAGGTGCTTTACTTTGTTTGAAGAACTCTTCCAGCGCAAACAGTGTTGAAGTTACATGGTTACATCTGCCATCTATTCCAGCTGGGCAACCATCATAAGCTGTCATCACCTTGCCACATTTGTTCAAAACAATATAGCAATTATACAAAACAGTCTTTTTCATTGATGGAAGAACTTGACTTTTTATGTAAAATTTTCCGTCAGACTCCCTGCATTTAATGCTAAGGACATGGCCAGATTTAAAAAAGTTGTATCCCTTGACGAGAGGTTTAGCAGTGGATAATTGCTTCTTAGCATCACTTTCTTCAATCATATACCTCCATATTGTACCAAATGATATGGCAGGTAGAATATTTAAATCTTCTGTAAAGCCATCTACTGGAAAGTTTTCTTTGAGTTTCTTGGCGTTAATTTCCTCCATGAGTCCCAGGCTAGCTTTAGCTTTCGCTAAATGAATTCCACCATCAGGGTCCTTAATCTTAGAGCTTAGTCCACCAGCAATATAGTCCTTTACTCTAAAACGAAAAAAAAAATACCAAAGTAGGTACAGGCGATATTCTTGGAATATCATGGCTTAATAACGTAACGAAAAGAACAGGGGCAGTAATAAGAAGTTTTCAAATGGCCCTTAAGTTCTCCTACCTTTGAACAAGCTGCATTTTCTTCCCAGTTGTTTTAGCTCCACGGCAAAGGAGCCATCGCTGCAGCTGTTTTACGGTACATTCTTCTGGTATTTTTCGAGGTAAAATTGCTCCAGGTACATCTTCTTCTCTTAGATATGTGCTTTCTGATTTTCTAGTTTCGATAACTTTGATCTTATTACTATCTACTTCCGTTAAAATCTTGCTGTCATCACTACAATCACATTCCGCACTCAATTCCTCCATGTTTGTTTTTACCGCGTCCCCCCAAATAATCCCATAAGTGCTTGCGGCGCGACTTCGTTCCCAGGCTATCACTCTTTTCCAAAGTGAGCTATTAACTGATTGACACAAACTGACCAACTGACCAATTGAATAACAGTCTAGATGTCTGACTAACTGACTGACTGACTGCTTTACTGACTTACTTAATAACTGACACAATGACTGACTGACTGTTTGATTGACTGACTTAAACTGACTGACTGGCTGACTTGCTGACTCACTGTCTCATTGAGCTACCAACTGATTTATCAGCTCACTTCTTACCCACAGACAGACTTAATGACTGATCTGTTGACTGACTACATGTACCTGATTTACTGACTTACTGGCTGACTGATTGACAGACTGACTGACTGACTGACTGATTCTCTCATGGACTGACCGACTGATTCACCAGCTCACTTACTCACAGACATATTGACTGACTAACTGATTTACTGACTTACTGGCTGACTGATTGACTGCCTGAATGACTTGCTGACTCACTCTCTCATTGACTGACTGACTGATTGACCAGCTCACTTACTCACAGACAGATGTACATGTAATAACTGACCTGTTGACTGACTGACTGATGTACTGACTTACTGACTGACTGATTGCTTGACTGAGATTTTAAATTTGGTTAAATGTAATTTAACTAAGTTAACCACCACGAGCTTAGCGGTCGAGCGGTTCACAAGCGTAGCGGTCAAGCAATTCACAAGCATAGCGGTCAAGCGGTTCACAAGCTTAGCAGTTGAGCGGTCCACAAGTTAAGCGGTCTAGTGGTCCACAAGCTTAGCGGTCAAGCGGTCTACAAGCTTAGCGGTCAAGCGGCCCACGAACGTAGCGGGCATCCAGCGGTCAATCCCATAAGTGCAGGCTCACATGGTGTGTGGTAGCTTTGTACATGGCTAGGATCTGCGAGTTGTTCATCGAGCGTTTGTGCAGTGGTCTGTGGAGCGGTTCATTTAGCGTCTTTCGCCTTTTTTAGCGATCTTTGGAGCGTCAGTCTTACAGTGTGCGTTTTCTTGTATCCTTTTTTCTTTCATTTATTTTTCAAAGCGTGCGGGTCGTCACGTTCGTTCAGGATGCGTACCACGAACAACAGCCTGTCAACGATGTCTTCCCCGGTTACCGCGTCTTCGCCTTCTTCTAGCGGTTCTACCCCAGCTCCTACAGTTAACACCTCGGCTTCTCCGCCAAGTCAACCTGTTTCCCTGCCGGACACCAACGCGCTAGCCCAGGCCATTTCAAGAGCTCTCGCGGAATCGCTCCCTCCGCTGCTATCTTCCCTTCGAGATTCCAGTGGCGGGAACTCGAACACGGCCGCGGCGTCTGTTCCTCTCTCCTCGACTTCGACTTCTACGCAGTCTCCGGCATCCTCTAGCTCCAGTACCCCTGGCTCTACCTCCCAGTCTTCAGGTACGCTTGTTGTGCCCTCATTTATTTCAACGTACAGCTCATCTGGCGGTCCTTCGGTAGTCTCCTCTCTTCCCGCCACGTCCTTCGCCAACTTGCCTGTAGTGGTTGGGGGCTCTTGTGGTGGCGCGACCGGAACCGAGTCCTCTACGCTTCCAAACCTCAATAAAGCTTTTGTGGTGGGCCCTGGCTATGCTCCAGTCCCCTTTAAGCTTGTTTCTAAAATTACCGCAGGGCTTTTTGTAGACTTGGCTGACCTCCTTCCGGACAACATCAGAGCTCAAGAAATCGAACCCCAAGCGTTTTTGGAGGGAAAACTGGTGGTATCAGGGTCGAAGAAACGGGTCATTGAAATAGCAGACATCATCACCTGGATTGAAGCCTTCACAATCTTTTCTATGATTCTTTGCTACACCTTCCCCTCTCGCTGGAAAGATTTAAATCAGTACAAGTTACTCATCATCCAGACAGCAAGGCGCTTTTCTGACAAATCGTGGCTCCACTACGACATCGCCTTCCGAAAAGAAGCCGCAGCCTCAGGTTCAACCGACTGGTCTCGCATGCACCCAGACCTCTACAACTTTCACACCAGATCTCCAGTGACCACCTCAACTGCTTCAGGCTCCTCAACTTCCTCTGCCTCGTCACTATCAGAGCCTCTTGGGTCTTCAGGCAATCCCCGGTCTAGCCAGTATTGCCACTCCTGGAACGACGGGCGCTGTCGCTGGCCCTTTGGTCGCTGTCGGTTTCGTCACTCCTGTGAATCGTGCCACGGGGACCACCCCCGCATCCACTGCCCTCACCGGTCCGCGCGGAGAGAACGGTCCCGCTCCCCTTCTCAGTCAAAGGGGGGTCTCCGCCGTCGCTAGGCAACCTCTAGCCAATTCAACTGTAAATAGTTTTGTTCCTGTTCACGTTGGTTCTCATGGTAATTTTTCAGCGTTAGAGTTGCGTTCTCCTTTTGTGTTACCTTCTCAGCAGCAGGGTCTGCCAAGTTCCAGTTCTTCGTTGTGTTCTCCAGCTGTTTGTCCTTTAAGACCAGTTTCTCAGCTTACTCTCATCAATGTGGATAGATTCCAGCATGAACTCTGTCATCATCCTAACCCAGACAAAGTTGCATATGTGGTCCAAGGCCTTCGCGATGGTTTTCACCCAGGTTTCAATTACAGTACTTCCCTGAAGTCGGCAACAGGGAATATGGCTTCAGCACTCCTGAACCCTCAGGTCATTGACAATTACTTGCAGTCGGAAGTTCAGTCAGGCAGGGTGGCGGGCCCCTTCTCCCAGCCTCCCCTCCCTGTCCTCCATGTGAGTCGTTTCGGCGTCATCCCCAAACGCCACCAACCTGGCAAATGGCGTCTTATCCTGGACCTGTCTAGCCCTGCGGGGCACAGTGTCAACGACGGAATTGCGGGCGAGGATTATTCTCTGCAGTACATGAAGGTAGATGACATTATTGCAGGCATAATGCGGCTGGGGCGGGGTTCCCTCATGGCGAAATTTGACGTGCAAAATGCATACCGTATTGTGCCAGTCCATACAGAAGATCGCCAGTTGCTGGGTATGAAATGGCGTGGTGCCTTTTATGTTGATATGGTCCTGCCTTTTGGTGTCAGGTCAGCTCCATATATCTTCACATGTATAGCAGACTTAGTGGAGTGGGTGGCCAAGCAAAACTACGATGTCACCTTCCTGATGCATTACCTTGATGACTTCCACACTCTTGGCCCTCCCGGCTCCTCTGTTTGTCAACATAATCTGGACAGGTCAATTGACTGTTTTTCTAAGCTTGGCATCCCCCTCCATCCAGACAAACTAGAAGGGCCGTCGACGTGCCTAACCATCCTGGGCATTGAACTGGACTCTCTTAATCTGCTGGCACGCCTTCCTCAGGACAAATTTGATAGGATAACTGCCTTGTTGGAAGATTGGTCACAAAAGCGTTGGTGTAAACGCAAGGATCTGGAGTCCCTAATAGGTCACCTTCAGCATGCCTGCAAAGTCGTACCCCAAGGTCGCTCATTCTTGCGCCGAATGATTAACCTACTATGTGCCTTTCGACGCGATGACCACCCAATTCGTCTCAATCAAGAGTTCTTTCTTGACCTAGCCTGGTGGCAAGAGTTTTTCCAGTCTTGGAATGGTTGCAGCTTTCTTCAGTACCCCCAGTGGGCTCCAATTCCTGACTTCGAGGTTTCTTCAGATGCCTCTGGGGCTCTTGGTTATGGAGCAGTCTTCCAGGGTCACTGGTTTTCAGGTGCATGGCTCCCATCACAGGTCTCTCAGTCTATCGAGTACAAGGAACTTTTCCCTATCGTCGTGGCAGCTTACCTCTGGGGCCCCCAGTGGGCCTCCAAACGGGTCAACTTCCTATCAGATAACCGCTCAGTGGTGGACATTTTGCGGTCTGGCACTTCAAGAGCCCCTACCATCATGTCCTTGGTTCGCTATCTGTCCCTGTTGGCAGCTCGTCACTCCTTCTCCTTCACTGCCTCCCCAGTTAGAGGGAAGTCTAACCCCATCGCTGACTCCCTGTCTCGCTTTCAGTTTCAGCGTTTTCGCCGGCTAGCTCCTCTTGCAGACTCCATTCCAACCCAGATTCCGCAGCAGCTCCTCTCGGACTTGGATCTTCGCTGTCAGATAAATACCACTTCTATTTGACTCAGGGTCTTGCCCCCTCCACTAGGAAAGTCTATGCTTCTGCCCAACGCCGCTTCTTGGATTTCTGTGCTCAGGACAATAGCCTATCTCCTTCGGGATCAGCTCTTCCAGCCAGTGAAGACGTGCTCATCCGTTTCTGCTGTCATCTTGCTGATACTCTTCACCATTCATCCATAAAGGTTTACCTTTCAGCAATTCGGTCCCTTCACATTGAGGAGGGTCATCCTTCTCCGCTGGTTGGTTGCCTTCGGTTACAGCGGGTGTTGCGGGGCATCAAACGTCACCAAGGCTCAAATAAGCGTCAGCGCCAACCCATCACAATCGAGCTGATGCACATTATCTTCCAGTCCTTGAACTTCTCTGACTACAACCATACAATGCTTTGGGCTGCCTGCTGTCTCGGGTTTTTTGGTTTCTTACGTGCTGGTGAGTTTACTGTCAACTCTCCCTTCAATCCTGACATCCACCTTGCTGTCAGTGATGTCCAAGCAGATTCCCTAGTCAATCCTAGCAGCTTCAGGATTCATATTAAGTGCTCTAAGACGGACCCCTTTCGCCAAGGTTGCCATATTTACATTGGTGCTGGTAAACGTGATCTCTGCCCTGTGCGCGCCCTTACCCAGTATCTACACGTCCGTGGCTCAACTCCTGGCCCACTCTTCCTTCTCTCTGATGGCACTCCTCTACATCGCCAATGGCTGACATCCAGTATTCAGTCTATCTTCTCCGCTGCTGGGGTCACTGGTTGCTACACCGGTCATAGCTTCCGCATTGGCGCTGCTACTTCAGCAGCCTCTCGTGGCTTACCAGATCACCTCATCAAGACCCTTGGCAGATGGTCCAGCGATGCGTATCAGATCTATATTCACACTCCCGTCAGTACTATCGTGGGGGTAGCAAGCCTTCTCACTTGACAGGTATTTTCTTGCGTATCTTTCTCTTTTCCTAGTTGTCCTTGTAGGGTGCCTCGGGACTTGGGTAGTTCGGGGCCAGGGCTTCCCCCAGCCCTGAGCCCCTCTTTCCCTCTCCGATCTGGCTGCGTCAGCTCGGAGAGTCCCTTCGGCTTGGAATGGGGGCTCATGGCTGGGTTGCGGGGATTTGCCAGCCATGGGGGCAGTTTTTCTATCTAGGGGCTGGCTGGCCACAGTGGAAGCCCCTGGGTATCCCAGGCACCCACCTTCCACTTAAGCGAGGCAGTTGGTTAAATTTGGTTAAATGTAATTTAACTAAGTTAACCACCACGAGCTTAGCGGTCGAGCGGTTCACAAGCGTAGCGGTCAAGCAATTCACAAGCATAGCGGTCAAGCGGTTCACAAGCTTAGCAGTTGAGCGGTCCACAAGTTAAGCGGTCTAGTGGTCCACAAGCTTAGCGGTCAAGCGGTCTACAAGCTTAGCGGTCAAGCGGCCCACGAACGTAGCGGGCATCCAGCGGTCAATCCCATAAGTGCAGGCTCACATGGTGTGTGGTAGCTTTGTACATGGCTAGGATCTGCGAGTTGTTCATCGAGCGTTTGTGCAGTGGTCTGTGGAGCGGTTCATTTAGCGTCTTCCCCCCCTCCCATCCCTATTTTTCTTCCTTCCACTGTTTGATCAGTGTGACGGGTGCCTGGAATGGGGGCTCATGGCTGGGTTGCGGGGATTTGCCAGCCATGGGGGCAGTTTTTCTATCTAGGGGCTGGCTGGCCACAGTGGAAGCCCCTGGGTATCCCAGGCACCCACCTTCCACTTAAGCGAGGCAGTTGGTTAACTGACTTATTGACAGACTTGATCATCAACTTACAGGCCAATTGACTGGCTGACTGGCCTAATTAATGACTGGCTGTTTTACTGATTATAAGATGATTGACTGACAGTCACAGGTTGATCGACTGCCTGGCCGGCTCATTGACTAATTGACTTGACTGGCTGGCTGATGTACTGAGATTCATCCTAAGAAAAGAAATGAATTTTAATGTGTTGATGATGTGAATCAAGATTATTGATTGCTAATGAAGATGGTCATTTTTCTTTTCAGATCCGAAGTGTCCAGCAGATGTGTCAAGACTTCAATAGCCAGGATTTTGAGCTTATCCTCAGTACTGTAAGTGTTGTATACATTGTCTTATTATTGTAATTGAGTGAACCAGATAAACTGAACTCGTGCAGCTTGTTTAAAGTAAAGATTGACATACAGTTTAATCAGCTTTTAGTGGCCGTACATGTACCTGGCTTAATTTAACACAAACCTCAAAAATGTTTCAAATTTAATGTCTCTGCAGATAAGAGATACATGTCTAAGTATGATTAAAGTGAACGAAAAGCACTACTTGAGTGACTTGACTTCTTGATGTTAATATTTGGCCAGCTGTGTCTTGTTTACTACTGAGAAGACTGTCATTCAACAAAATTTTCAAACTCAAAGGAAGAATATAAGACAGTTTTGATAATAATGCTTATATTTTTTAAATGCATTAATTTTATTGAAATCAAATGAATGTTTGTTTTGATCTTTTCATGAAAGACAGCTAAAAGCTCTAAACAGTTTCAAGGGCAAAATGTACAGTTTTTTCCAACAAGTAGTGCATGTGTCAAATTAGTTTACAAATTACTTTTGTTATTGACTGATACCATTAAGTATTTTGGGTTTTTTCTTTCTAGTTTAACAAATCCAAACAATTACATGCACACAGTTAAAATCAAATCTTAAAATATCCCTTTTTTCTGACAAAATGGCAATTTGTTGTAAAGTAGTAGATGTGATCTGCTTTGAACAAGCTGTGCCTCAATGTTGGTTTAATGCCAAGTTTTTCTTTTAGTTATTAATTTTAGTATAGTTCTGCAATCTACATGATGCCATTTGGGTGGACTGATTTATTGACTGATTGACAGTTTCCTTCAGTGGTTCTTAGCTGATTGACCAACTGACTAAATGAGCGACTAACTGACTAATTGGCTGACTGTCTTGCTGATTACCTCACTGATTGAGTGACTGCCTGACTGTCCTACTAATAGACTGACTGATTATATCTACTGACTAACTGATGGATTAACTGACTGATTGACTGAATGATGGACTGACTGACTTACTTGGCGATTGAATGACTCAGTGACTAACAAAATGGCTGACTTGTTGACTGACTGAAGGATTACCTGACTTTCTAATTGACTGACTGAGTGACTGACATACAGTTGACGGACAAACTGGCAAACTGATTGACTGATTAGCTGACTTGCTTTGCTGACTGACTGGCTAGCTTTCTTGCTGATTGGGTGACTGTGTATTTGACAGGCTTACTAATGGACTGATTGACTGACTGACTGACTGACTGACTTATTTGCCTAACTAACTAACTTGCTGACTGACTGACTCATTGATTGACTTGTTGAGTATTTGACTGATTTAAGGAGCTACCGACTAATTAACTGACTGACTAACTGACTGACTGATATGCTGTCTCATTGACTCACTGAATGGCTGACCTGTTGAGTGACTGACTGATAAATTAGCTGACTTACAGTTGATGACCAACCAACTGACTGACTTATTGATGGACTTGCTGACTGTCTTGCAGACTTGCTGAGTGGCTGTTTGCTGACTGACTCATGGACTAGGTGACTAACTGGCTGACTTGCTAAGTGACTGACTGGCCGACTTGGCAACTCACTGACTTTTTGACTGGCTAAATGGCTGACCATTTTGACTGACTGACCCTCAGACTGATTGTGTCATTGACTGGATGGCTGACCTGCTAAATGACTGCCTTATTGACTAACTTACTGACTGGTTGATTGCTAAGTGGTGACTGATTGACTAACGAACTGACTCACTGAATGACGAGCAAACTGTCTGTTTGGCTGTCCGGCTGACTGACCGACTGGCTAAGTTACTGACTGGCTGAAGTACTGAGTGATTGACTTGCTTATTGACTAACTTGCTTACTTGCTGATTGACTAACTGACTGATCGGCTGGCTGGCTGGCTGATTGACTGGCTGACTTGCTGACTGAATTACAGACTTAATTGTTTACCAACTCACTGACCAACTGACCGGCTGACTCACTCAATTACTGACTGGCTGTATGACTTATAGACTGAATGACTGACAGTCACAGACTGATTGTTTGACTGGTTGGCTCATTCACTAATATTGGCTTGACTGGTTGGTTGACATACTGGAGATTCATGCTAAGAAAAGAAAATAGTTTTAATGCCGTCCATGACGTGAATCAAAATTATGGAGATTGCTAATGAAAATGACTAATTTTCATTTCAGATTAGATGTGTCCAGCAGATGTGACAAGACTTCAACAGCCACTGGATTTAGAGGTTATCTTCAGTGCCATGAATGCTGTATATAGTGCTTTGTAATCCAAATCTTGAGTGAACCAGATAAATTAAACTGCTGGTACAGCATGTTCAAAGTAAGATTGAGGCATGGCTTCATGAACTTTTAGTAGCCATACCTGGCCAAATTAAAACTAAAATTCAAAACTGTTTGAAATTAATTTATTGCAAAATGAGAGATACGCTAGTCAAGGAAAAAAAACACTACACTGTATTTTAGTGACTTGAATTCTTGTTGATTTCAATATATATTTTGCCAGCTGTTTCTTGTTTACAACTAAGAAGGCAGAGATTCAACAAAATTTTCAGACTCAAAGGAAGGGTATAAAACACTTTTCTGACGTATTTTTGATATCAAATGAATGTTTGTTTAAATTCTTCATGCAAGACAGCTAAAAGCTCTAGAATTGTTTGAGGACAAAGTGTGCATTTCTTTCCAACAAGTAGCACTTGTGTATAAGTGCGAGAGACTTAAAAGATCGTTTGTGGCTTGATAAGTATCCTTTTCTTCAAAACACTCTCGAATAAAATTATTTTAAAAAACAGTACAATCTTCACTGTAAGGCAATTATATGATCTGCAACTCCTGCAAGTGGCATGGACATTATATTTGGAAAATGAGTAAATGAATAAGATGAATGAATAAAACCAGTTTCATTATTATAAGTTGCCATTGAAATATTTATCACTAAAAAACAGCTCTTTTTCTGATATTTGCACTACAAAATCATTTAATGTATTTGTAAAATTTGTACAGTGTACATTTTTACTGCTCACTTTTTTGTTTCAAAACATAAGGGTATGGCCACTAAAAACTCTCAAGAAGCTACTTATGCAGTTAAAATCAAATGTACATGCAGTTAAAATCAAATCTTAAAACTGGCAAATGGTAATGTGTCCTCATGTAGCAGACATGATCTGCTTTGAACAAGCTGTGCTACAATGGTAGTAAAATGCCAAGTTCTGCTTTTAATCGTAAGTATAGTTCTGCAATCTACGTGATACCATTTGAGTGGATTGATTGACTTATTGACTGTTTCCTCAAGTGGTCTTTAGCTGATCGACCAACGGACTAATTGGGTGACTGTCTGACCAATTTCCTGACTGACTAACTGATTCATTGACTGACTGACTGTCTAACTGTCTGATTAATGGACTGTCTGATTATATTGCTGACTGACTGATTACCTTCAGGACTGATTGACTGTAAAACTGACTCACTTTACCTGCTGACTGACTGACGCTTTGACTAACAAAATGGCTGACCAACTCACTTATTAGCTGACTTTTTGACTGAGTGGCTGACTATCTGACTGCCTGAATGAATGACCTGCTGACCTCCTGACTGACTTGCTCGTTTTGCTAACTGATTGACTTGCTGACTAACTGACTCAATGACTGACTAAATGGCTTACGTTTTGACTGATGACTGATTTACTGACTTACTTTATGACTGGCTAACTGATTTATTTACTGACCTATTGACTGACTGAACAATGACTGACCTACAGTTGACCGACATAACTGACAGACTAACTAATTAGCTAACTTGCTTTACTGACTGAATCACTGCCTACTTGTCGACCAGTTGAATGATTAGACCACTCTCTTGAATGACTGTATGGCAAGCTAGTTGATCACTTGTTCACCATCTGAGTGGGCATGACTAGATAACTGTCTGATCTGACTGCATAGCAAGTTATCTGATCACTTGTTGACCAGCTGAGTGATTAGATAACTGTCCTATGACTGCTGACTGACAAGCTGGCTGATCAGTTGTTGACCAGCTGAGTGATAAGATAACTGTAATGACTGACGGTTTGACAAGCTAGTTGATCACTTGTTGACCAGCTGAGTTATTACATAACTGTCTTGACTGACAGTTTGACAAACTGGCTGATCACTTGTTGACCAGCAGAGTGATTAGAAAACTGTCTTGACTGACTGTTTGTCAAGATGGCTGGTTGACGAGGAGATTGATTTGACTGATCGCTAGTTCCACTGGGTGGTTTTAGTAGATTGCTGAACTGTGCTTCAGAAAGGGTGTATTTTGAATCTCTCCGGTATAACCTCATATGGGTTGAGAAAAGTTATTCAAAAATGGAAAAACATCTGGAACAAGACTGATACATTCCATATTGGTGACAAAGCATTTTGTCTGGTAGCTAATAATATTATCATAATGCGACTATTAATTCACTTTTTTCACATAGACCATAATGCACCGTGTTCACCCTTCGAAATTTTTCCTAACCATTGTACCCAGGAAAAATTGAAAACAATGCTTCTGCAAAATTTTGGAGATAAACAAGGAGTATTATGGACTATGTGAAAATGGTGAATATAAAGCCTTTGTGGTGCCATGTCGTCACTATGGAATTTTAAGTCTTTTCCCAGGTGTTTCTTTCATAGGTAGGGGAAAGGTCTTTAACAAACAGCTTGTAACACTGAAATTCGACACTGCAGCGACGTTTTCTTTTGTCGGGAGAAAAAGCTAGGAATAAGTTTTTTTCGGAAATTTGGGGCTCTCAGCAATACCTCGAGCTTTTTGTCGATTTTCTTTGGATCCCAGGGAGGGCAATGAACAGCAAAAGGGGCACTTTGCAAAGATCGGTCTCTTAAACAAAAGGTCAGCTCCAAAGAGGAGAGTCTTAACAAACAAACTTATCTTGGCAATATTTTATAAAAGGAAATGTTATTAACAACAGAGGAGTCAAGAGATTATTGTAGCAAATGTTTAGGTATTTACTTTCTTTAAGGAAACAATCAATTTTAAGGGCATTGAAGAAAAATTCACATATCGCCATTTAAATATGAGAAAATACAAGATGAAAAGTCTAAAAGAGATATTTGCTGCGTTGTGTAGGAAAATTTCACTTGGCTGCCAAAAATAAAATTAAAAATTAAAAAAATGCAGGGAAATTTCAGTGTTACAAGGAAACCTGGTGGAGAGATTTAAAAATGCCCAATCAACCTCTTCAGTTTCAAGCATGATCAGTGTAATATTTCTCCTGACTTTTTCAACGCATTGTCATACAAGTGATGAAAGATATTGCAAGTTAAGACCTAAATGAAAATCTAAATTCTCAGAAGCTAGTATTTTGGAAATGCGTAGGAGAAGGGAGGAGAATTGACACTTTCAGCTTAGGACTGAAACTCCAAAGTAATCACAAGGTCTTGACAACGTTTTGCAAGGCATTTTTGATTTGGCGTTAGTAAACGGCTTGTTGTGAAGTTTTTTGCTCGCAAAGATAATGATATTCATAGTATGTGCAATACGATGTTTAATTCAAATTCAAGTTTGGTTGCCACTAATTTTCTTTTGCGCGGTTAAGCTGCTTGTAAATCGGTTCTAAAACTTTCAGTTTTTTAATGCGCGTATTAGTTTGTTTTACTGGCAAACAAGCCGTATTACTATGTCGTCCAAATGTCACACGGCAAAGCGTAGTCGAAACTATGAATTTATTAAAAGCAGGACTTGGTATATTTTTTTATCCTTACGAGGGCTCGGACACGGTGGAATATTGAGCGCAGTAAAATTACTTCGTGTTTCCAGCGATAAGACTGTTGCGTGCGATGTTTAAAGAAGTTAAATACAAAACTTCTAAAACACTGCGCGAAACAATCTCTTAGTCGGAAACCGGGGTAAGTCTAAGACTGATTTATACTAGTAACATAAATACAACTAGTACATGTTTAGTGAGGTCGTCAGCGATAGATGAAACACAACAAAGAAACAGGGAATCAAGCAAACTGATTCTTATGTTGTCCTTATTGTGAATATACGTGATTTCTGCGTTAATTCCTGGTGAGGACACAAAGAATAAGTGCGTTCCTTTTCCTGTGTTTATGTTGCTGAGGTCCTCACTTAACTTATACTTGTGTTTATGCTGCGAGTTAAAATCAGTCTTCACTGCGCGCAATATTTCCATCTGTCCGAGCCTTTTATCTGGTTCACTCGAGTAGTTGAATTACAAAGCAAACAGCACAGGTACTGAAGATAACAGTGTTTTATTGAAATAAAGTTTGTCTCTGTTGTCCATATATTTACAATAAAAAAAATATTAAAAAAAATAATCTAGCCTCCCCCTTCCCTGCCGGGCTGCTTCCACTCTGCTCCGAGTCGGTGTTCATTCTTCTATCCTCATTTGATATTCCAACTTTAAAATCCTGGTCTGTTTTATCTGATCCCTTCATTCAAGCTAGGGGGAGTTGGACACTTAGAAAATTCAACCGCTTGTTCCCAAGTGGGGAGGACAGCGTGAAGGAATGTGAGAGTTTGCTCCTCATGCCCCCAGGGTCTCATTCATTTCCGTCACAATACCACACCCGCCAAAATAATTCTAAGTGAAAATTGATATTTATTTTGGTTGAAGATGCGTATCTACAAAGTCAATATGTCATGAAAATATCCAGAGCCTCGGACCAGAAAAAAAAGGGTGCTACAGAGTGAAACTCAGTCTTCAGTGAGTCTCCGTCAGAAACGAAGGCAGAGAATTGAACAAAGAATCGCGCTGGTCTGACTGACCTTCATTTCACAAACTTCATCAAAGAGCACAAGTCATTAACAACCTCTCCTCTGCGAAGCTACTGATGCTGGATTTCTCTCGCCCTATTTAATGTTTAGTGTTTAATGTTTAGGTCTTAATGAAATGAAATTTGCTTCGGAAAAAAGATTTTGTTCTAGCGCTGTATGTTTAGTCTTTAATGCTTGGGTCTCAATGAAATGAAATTTGCTGCGGAAATAAGATTTTGTTCTAGCGCCGTTTATTATCATTTATCCTAACATGCCGAAGTGCCGCATTTGAGTTTTTGTCTTAATGTTTCGTCTAAAATTCAATATCTAAAATTTGCCCGCCCTATTTTGAATTAGGATGTCGTTATTTAAAATCAGAGCTGAATAAGTTTCGCCTTCAAATTTCGCCGAAGGGATTAGATCTAGTGCGACTATGCAAATAAATTTCATTTAAGTTAAATTTTGGATCTTTTATTTCAAAGGAAAACAATTTGACAAATTTTCGCATTTCGAAACGAAAAAGGAAATTGCGGAAATGAGCGGAAAAAATTTCTTTAATCCTATCTCGTAAAATTAAATATTAGCTGGAAAACTTGGATTTGATTCAAGTCTTAATTTATGCAGCTAGCCGCGATGGTTTTCCGCATAATAATGCGAATTAGAATAGTAATTTGGGCCAATTTCCCTAGAGATGTTTAAGCTGTCGTGACTAGAATGGATACTTTAAATCAAGTTTCCCACAAAAGACTGGAACTGGCCAAATGCATTGTTTAAATAAACAATAAATAAGAGAAGAGTCTTGAATTTTCCAGTCCTTTATGGGAAAGCCGACTCTATAATGTATCAATTGAAGTCACTGCCGAGAAATTAGCTGAAAATTTAAAGAAGGCACTAAGCGAAGTCTATGTTTAAGATGAAAGTTGTTTATATATTTAGGCCTACAACCGAACCTACGGCATAAAGGTCAAATTAAATTGATGTATCACACAATCCAAGGAAATCTATTCTATGCCCCTTTTAAAAACAGGAAATAGAGTAGATTTCAACGGCAGTCTGATTAATCAAGTTAATTTAATGGTAATAATTGAATCCTAAATTAGTATGGTTTAGTTGACTAGGTCTCCGAAGGTTTAAATAATATCAAAGAGAAGTTAGTCTCTAAAATCAACAGCCAAGTTTGTTTGACTGTTGTTTCCAGACGTTGACACAAAAACAACAGACAAAAAAACAAAAGATGTTGATTTAATCTAACCTTAGTTTTGATAACTAATTTTTTAGATAATTCAGGTAGGAAATATGAGAATGAAATGATAATTAAGAGAATAAATAATTGATTTGTATGCGATTTTTATCCTATGCGATGGTTTGAACGGTTATTTATTTGGCCTAAGCAAGCTTGAGATAGATGTGAAAAACTAAATTATTTTTTTTAGGTTTAGAAGAGAACTCCATTACCAGTTGCCCCCCATTAGAGAGATTATTAATGACTATCAGCTCAATTTGATGTCGTTTGTGAAAATCCACCCACACCAGATTCAGTGAAATTCAGTGTCCAGTCCTCTGTCCTCGAATCCTCCATCAACACACCTACTCCGTGAGCCGCACAACGTTAGCACCCCCGTTTTTCATCCTAATGTCGTGGAACATTCCCAGACATATTGTTTGCAGGCAAGCATCCTACTAATTTTTTTGGAAAAAAGTGTGGGTAGTATTGTGACAAAATGAATGAAGCCCCAAGAACATAAGAAGCAAACTCTCACCTTCCTCCACGCTGTCCTCCCCACTTGGGAACAAACGGCCAAATCTTTCAAGCGTCCAACTGCCCCCAGCATGAATTACAGGATCAGATAAAGTTTCCCAGGATTTCTCAGTTGGAATATCTCAGAGGACATCAGAATTCACACCTTCTCAGAGGCAGAGCTTCCACAGCCCAGCAGGGACGAGGTTGGCTAGATTTAAATATGACCTTTCCCAAGTGATGGGCTCCTAATCTTGTGCGTGTGCCACCTGAGGTCTGAAATTAAATAAGAACTTAATAATAACAATAATAATAAGCTAATGGTCTCAGAAAACAACCAATAATTCTTGATGACACCACTGGTTTCCCCATGAAATGACCCAGAAATGAAGAATAAGTGAAGAAATTCTATACCAATGATGTGTCACTACCCAGATCTGTGTAGTGCTTTTGATTCGTAGTGCGACAAGGAATATGTGCTTCAACCAGTCAAAAGCCCTACCCAGACCTGGCTAGTGACATGTCATCAGCATGGAGCGTCTTTGCTTATTCCTAATTTTCAGGTCATTTCACAGGGAAACCAGTAGTAGCGTCATGAAATCTCAGCTGTTTTCAAAGCCTTAGCTAATGTAAGCCTAACAACAAATATTATTACTTAAGGCAACTAATGCAAGCTCATTAGCGTATTAAACAAAACTAGATATTTCTTGGTACTACAAACGCCCCTGTAATGTATCTATGTAGTCAGTCAACTAATGCTCTGATTATGTGAGTAAAAATCAGTAGGAAAAAAAAGAATGCCACGGAGTCGATTCCTAAAACTGACTATGGGAAATAAAAAAAAGAAAAAAGAAAAAGAATACAGAGAGTGAATGCAGCACCAAGAAGATTGATTATAAAAAGAGAATATAAATGCAATTAAAATTCTCCAGTCTGCTTTGTGTGAGACCTGGGTAGAAACTAAGTTCTCAAAATTTAATAATATAAGAACTTTCAGTTGTGAAATAATCAGCGATTTGGAAAAAACATTGTTACTACTGCAAGTTACCTAGAAAAAAAAATTAAGCACAAGCAGACTAGAGTTTGCCTGATAGGCATTATGTTCAAGTAAACTAATAAAAAATCTAATTTGTGTTATAATACTTAAGATCCTGGCTACTATTCCTAAATCTTTTCCCCAGCCTCACTGTTTCTAAAGAGAATTTCCTGTTGCTTTGGAGTTCTTTTTTAAACTTAATCTGAATGGACAAAATCATCTGTGCACCGATGGGACCTAACTTTGAAGTCCTAACAGAGACCAAAATCAATCATCAACTTATTGAAAATCAAACAAAAATGAAACTATACCTTCTTGACATACCTACTCCTTACTAGTACGGTAAGAGGATCAGTAAGGACAATTGGGACTTCAAGGATTAAGGACATTGTGGCTATAAATGCTTTCCTATTCCTATCCAAACTGTACTTTGTAGATTTAGCCTGCAAAATGTAGATGCAATTCCAGCTGTAGCTTTGTGACCACTGAAAGTCAGAGATGGCTGAAACGGAAACTACTTATATTTTCCCTTAAAGAAAAATCATCAAAAGTTTTAAGGTTATCATCTATACATTCTACCCTTATAAATTATAGCTCATAAGTAATTTGTATTGCTATTTTTATCTCGGAAATGTAACGATGTGTACCTGTCCAGTACTATTCCTTGCAGCCTGTATAGTCCCTGAGTTTAGAAAGTAATGTTATTTAGGAGGTTTAAAGTTAATATTTTGCTAATGAGCTTGCTGTAGAGTGCTAATTTTAGAAATAAGTTATAACTAATACTGTATTGGTAAAATCCTGGTTCTTCAAACCTCTTGATTACCAAAACTTGTTTTCCTTTCCCTGAAGTCACTGAAATTTTTTAAATTTCCCCTTGGGCTTTCTCAACAAGAAAATGGCAAGAAAGCCCAAATCCCAAAACGCAAAACGAAGCTTAGTATCTCTCTAATTCTCTGAACTCCCAAATTTGTAAAATCTTCATTTTCACAAGAGGTTCAAAAAATTATAGTTCCACTCTGTTACTTAATGTAACACAGGAAGCACAACAATTCCTATGAAAAAGTAGAGTTCTGATAGAAGATGGACCTGTGGAAAGAATTATAATCTGTGGCAAACTTTGACAAAAGGAATAAAATTAAAGTAAAGCTATTCCCGCTTGTATGAATTAGTTCTGCTGTGATCAGGTTGTGACGCTTCCTATGCCTTGAAAATACAGGCAACATTGTGCTGCCAACTGTTCTAAGAAACTGAAAGTCAGTGAAAGGCTAATTTAATCATAGTCCCAGACAATATTACGAGAACACTTAGTCCACTCCCACCTTTACTGGCAGCACACTGTTAACAACTGTAAAGGATGTAAAACCTCTATTAAGCCCCAACACCCCCCCCCCCCCCCCCCAACCCAGCACTATCAGCCCCTATTTCATTAACACTAATTTTGTAACCTAATCCTCCCACACGGCATCCTCCACGACTTACCTTAATAACCATTCCTCTTGCAGGAAATTCAGGAACTGATTTCCATCAAACCAATGCAAGAACATTTTGCCAGTGGGAAAAAGATTATCGATCAAAAATACCTCTTTGCCCCTAATTTGTCCCCTTAATTTTGAGATAAGAAATATCCTTTCTTCATACCCCCTAATCTCCCCCCACCCCCTCCGCAACCTCAAAATCCTTCAAGCCTCCTTATAAGGTAGATGGGGGCTTAATTGAGCTCTTACAGTTTCAACTAAAAAATAATCTATAAAATATCCACACCCACCCAACTACTATAACTACATAAATTATTAAAGATTATAACAACATCATGATCACTGTTATTTTAGCAAGATTTCCTTTGAGCAGTGAAGTACTAGGCCCAAGGGTAGTTAACTTTATGAGATTTTGGAGTAGGGATGTGCCATTGTTTGTACCCTGAAACCCCTAGCCCATACCAGAGCATTCAGCCCAATTTTGCCTAACCCCACAGTGTACTAGACCAAATGGGTCTAAAAACTAATTTTGAAAGCCCTCCTCTCTAACTGGCGATTGGATGACATACTGTGTCGCAGCTTTGATAAAATGTCTAATTCCTGAGGAAAATGTCATTTATAATCACTTATTATTAATTATTCTTGGCTACAGTGTTTCGTTCACTTTGTCTGGCAAAAAATTAATGAACCATTTATTCTTCCCTGAGGTTAATCAGACCTCCTCTGTAAAACTGAATAACATATACCACTCAAAGGAATCTTGCGTTTGATCGTAATAATTATTAACATTTAAGTAGTACAAATAAGCATCTATAAGCATTTTCAAATTTTGTCTTTGTCCATGAAATTTTTTGGAACAAAATACTCCAATGTGAAAAAATGAAGACCACAAACTTATTAAATTTAGGAAAAAACACCGCCTATTGATAAGTCCCCGTCCAGTTAAAAATTAAACTGGATGGTGACTTATTTACCTAAAAATAAATTATGTCATTTCAATTTCAATCAATCAGACTTGAAAACAAAATGTTGAGAAAATTTTCGAAGTGATGCTTATTTGTACAAATATGGTGGCACACACACTGTATAATATATCTGTTCATTACTGTTGTAATACTTCAGATACTTTAAGTATTCCCTCCAACAGTGAATTAAAGAATTCCTTAATAAAAAATACCTTTGTTGATCTCACTACATATCCAGCAAAAATGCCCAGAAGATACTAGCTGATTTTTAATTGGACGAAATTTGGTTTTCTTTGAATGAGTTAAGTTAAGTTGATGGAAAACTACTGGTATAATTCAAAGGAAAATATTGCAAGTGAATCAATTCACTATTGTTGGGAATACCATGGACCTGTTTTTACGAATACATGAGGGTCCTATTTGAATGTTGAAATGGTCGATATTCTTCAGTTTTTGGTTTTGTTTCGGTGTTTTTCACTGCCAAATTAAATGAATTTGTCTAATTGCTGCTGAATGGGGGTTGTGGAACAACAGCTGGGTGAAAAACCTCCCCGTACGTCCACTTGCTCCTAGGAGGAAAACCCCGGGCCAGCTGTACCCCGCATTCAATGACCTCCCGCGCTGGGTCAGAATGGTCTTAAATCAAGTACCTGCTTTGAAGTAGGTTACTGGCTTTACTGTTAGTATTAATAATTATGATTGTATAAATAATAAACCAGGTATTCATTGTTGGTCGACTTTGATGATACCATCCTCTAGTGCAGCCTCTTTACTCCCGGCTTTTGAACTCCTGTGTTGCGAGATTGATGAACTGCAAACCAGTAATGCCAAATCTGTTGTTCTTCTGTGCCTAAGAAGAAAAAAAAATAGATTTCATTATCATTTATTGGAAACTTATTTGTGACTCAAATGATGACTTCTGGCTTGTAGGTATTTATAGGGACAGAGACAAACAAGGGATGTACCAATAGTGTAATGTCTAAGATCAAGTCAGTTACCCAGGACTCACATGTAAACAGCAACCTTATAGCATCACATGTGCATTTCTAAATAAGACTACAAGACTGGCTGCAGTGACTAGGATGACTAAGGTAACTAGGGTGACTAGAATGACTAAGATAACTGGAATGATCAGGGTTACTGGGATGATTAAGATGACTGAGGTGACTAGGGTGACAAGAGTGAATGGGTTGAGGGTGATGGCTGGAAATTTTTGGCTGGCAGGAATGACTAGGATGGCTAGGAATACTGGGATGACAAGAGGCAAGATAAAGAGGACTGGGTTGACAAGGGTGACTGGGTGATTGGGATGACTGGGGTGCCTGGGGTGCCTAGGGTGGTTTGGATGACTGGCATAACTCTTATTAATGGGATGGCCTGCATGACTGGGATAACTAGGATGACTAGGAAAACTAGGGTAACTGTGTTGAATAGGATGAATAGGATGACTAGGATGGCTATGATGACTATGATAACTGGAATGACTAGGATTACTGGGTTGACTGGGATCACTGACAAGACCGTAACAACTAGGGTGACTAGGATGACTAGGGTGACTGAGAAGGCTTGGATAATTGGGGTGCCTGGCATTACTGGGATGTTGAAATGTCAAAGATTTGAACCCAGGAGTCGTTTAATAAGTGCAAAATGTAGGTTGAGCATGATCATCCAGGTGATTGTACTCCTGAATAGGACTGTTGTTGACAATGATTAATAACGTATTGACAAACTGTGCGGCAGTCATCTTCACAGTCAAAGTGAGTTGTGTCATGTCAGTTGATAATTTTGAAATCTGGTTATTGACCTGATTGGTCCATTAAGTCACGATGATATTGGTTGTCTGTCACTTAAGAGCTCTGTGATGTTATTTGGATGAATAGACTGAATAGCAGGGGTGACTGGGATGATTGTGATGAAAAGGATAATTGAAATTATGGAGATGGCTTAAGGTGGAGTAGGGAACTGGGATGTATGGCTGTCAATAATGGCCCGGGGCTGGGGATTTCCCCGAGCTACTATGAGTGTGACCCCCGTCAACTTTCATATAGGAAACAAAAGGAAAATAGAACCAAAAGAACTTCCTAGCCATTCAATTCACCGCTTTCTAACTGTATATAACCACCAACTTGAAAAGTATATTAGTGACAGGCCTGGGGATGGCTGAGGTAATTGGGGGACTGGGATGACTAGGGTGATGAAATAACTGAGATGACTGCATGGGGTGACAGGGATAATTAGAATGACAGGGTTGACAAGGATGACTTGGGTGACTGGGATAACTGGAATCACTGGGATTACTGAGATGACTGCGGTGACTAGGATGATGACTGGGATGACTACAATGACTGGGATGACTGTAGGTTTAGGATGACTCGGATTACTAAGATGACTAGGATGACTGGGATGACTGGGATGACTACAATGACTAGGGTGACAGGGATGACTAGGTTTAGGATGACTGGGATGACTAGGATGACTGGGATGACTACCACTAGGATGACTGGGATGACTGGGATGACTAAGATGACTGGGGGTGACTAGAATGAGTAGGTTGACTGGAATGACTTGGGTGACTAGGGCACTTTCCATTTTAAATTTGTCAGAAATGACTGGCCAGCTCATTCCCATCATAATGAGAATTTTAGTTTTAATCAAAACTAACCATCCAGGTCAGTCAAATGCTAAACATTGTACACAAAGGAAATGGTTTTTCAGCAAAACCTCTCGGAAAATGCCGATTACATTTAAAAAAAATTACTGTGCATTTGCTGAACCGCATTTTTGGCTTGACAGCACATCACAAATTTGCATAGTGTCAAAACGTGTAATTTGAAACCTACCCCTCATGCACTGTATTTGCATACTGGGCTGTGTGAAAGGTATGCTTTTCAGCTGCTTCGATAAACTTACTGGTTTAAAGTCTTTATAAGCAGTTCCATGAATGGGTAGGTTTTTTAAACCTCCAATGTAGGTATTTTCCTCCAGTAGAGCTGGCACATGAAGCCCAGAGCTATGAAAGCACTTGGACATCCTAGTTATTCTAGTGATCGCAGCCAGCCTAATTTTCCCAGTCATCCAAGTCACCCAGTCACCCCAGTCATCCTAGTCAACCCAGTGATCGTAGTCATCCTCATTCGCATGGTCATCCCAGTAATCCCAGTCACCCCAGTAATTCTAGTCGTCCTAGTCAACTAAGTCACCCTAGTCATCCTGGTCATCCTAGTCATCCTGGTCACCCTAGTGACCCTAGTTATCCTAGTCATCCCAGTCACCCTAGTCATCTTAGGGCACTTTCGAAAGTCAGAATTGGCCAGCTAGACCAAGGCTGAACCAGACATTAAAAATGTTTTCTTATTCTACCGCTGTAATTTGTGGAATTCATAAAATTAATGCAGTGACTGTTTAAAAAAAGCTATAAAGCACAATAAGCTACCATAATTTTGTGGTATTTATATATGAATTTTTATCAATGCTGTTGATATCTTGTGGGCGAAAGTTGCTACTACACACATGAAAGATAACCACACACTTCAAAAGAGCTGACATTTAATTTGGTGAAGAAACTCATCGCTAGCGATTTGCAGTATAGTTGGTTCTTCTCACGTTGGTTTTTTCATTCACAAAATCAAGGCAACTAAAAGAGATTTTCACGTTTCAGCGAACAAACAGTCATGATCAAATGCAGTGTTAACTGTGAATCCCTAACAATTGTATGAAAACTAAGAAACTCCAATTAAACAGTATGCTAATAAAATGAAAAGCTCAAAAAAACCCTTCCGAAACAGACTTAAAATTATGCAAAATCTAATGTCCATTTTCTTCAGTCTTTGAAGCAACACTACTGACAGGAAATGGTTTCTCACTGGACATGTCGTCTATAATTTGTGCCAAAAATTACCACTTCAATGATTCTCATAGTGCGACGCAATTCTTATCAAGCAGGAAACAAGACAACTGGTAACTTACTTTAGAGCATCCTCGGAGACCCAGGGGCAGATAGTGGGGGCGAGGGAAAGTCTAAACAGGCGGGAAAATATGGCACAAGAGAAAAGTAAAGAACGGTGAGAAGAGCCCCTGGGGACAATGTCTTACCAGACCAGTTCCAAACGGTCGCCGCTGTTCTGTCTTCTGATTGGTGCCAGAAAACTTGTGTTTTTCTGGCACCAATCAGAAGACAGAACGGCGTCGACCGTTTGGAACTGGTCTGGTAAGACATTGTCCCCAGGGGCTCTTCTCGCCGTTCTTTTCTTTTCTTCGTGTCATATTTTTCCGCCCGTTTAGACTTTCCCTTGCCCCCACTATCTGCCCCTGGGTCTCCGAGGATGACTTTAGAGTAGTAAGTAGGATGACTATAGGGTGACTGGGATAACTAGGATGACTGGAATACCTAGGGTGACTATGGTGACTGGGATAACTGGGACGAATGGGTTGACTGGGATGACCAGGATGACAGGGATGATTTGGATGACTAAGGATGACTAGGGTTTATGACGAGGATAAATGAGGATGACTAGGGTGACTGGGATAACTAGTCAAAAAAATGACTGTGATTTCTAGGATGACTGGGTTAACTAGGGTGACTTTGGTGACTAGGAGGACTGGGGGTGGGTGGATGGGAAAAGTAGAATGACTAAGATGACTGGAATACATTAGGATGACTGAGATGAATAGGATATCTGAATTGACTGGAATTACTGAGGTGACTGAAATGACTAGGACTAAGCTTATCCCCTGATAGGTACCCCTGAGTCTCTGAACAAAGTGTGTTATACCAGTTTAGAAAGTTAAAAAAAAAAAGAAAAACCTTTTGATACCTGGAAAGCCTGAAATCACCAACGGGACACTGCCATCCTCCTGCTGCTTTTGATGTCATTCTCCCTTTAATTGAAGAAATGTTTTGATATCCAACTTGTGATGGGCAAGGAATCTTCCAGAACATTCCCAAATGGGACGGGGTCTGTGAAATGGCCTGCAGAGATGTAAGAAGTAACACAATTAATAAATTTCACTGCCAAGTAGAAAGAAAGATTTATTAGTTTCACTACGTATATATGGACATTCTTTTTTCCTGCAAAAAAAAGTTTCCTACCAGATTAAAATATTAATAAATGAAGTCTTGCTTTGATATTTTTACTGTCAAACCAACAAACCTGCAAACACCAGAAATTTTTCCAGAGCATGTGTTGTAAAAAAAAATCTTGACAATCAGGCATGCGAAAACTAAACCGCAAGCAAAAAATGACAAATTAGTTTGTGATTTTGTGGAAAACTCACACATCCTGATATCTGCTGTGATTGGTCATTCCTGAAATATTTCAAGTGTTCATGGTTTTGTCAGTCTCACAGTAAAATTCAGTAAAGATGTTCACAGAGACTACAAAAGCCTGTCTGCAATATCAAATTTCTTAAATCTGGGTCCAGTTGTTTGAAGGCCATTTAGCACCAACTTGGGGTAAAAAAATTTAAAATTTGGGCTTCTTTTTGTTCAAAAGCATTTTCTCTAATAATTTTTTCAGTCTGATATTTTGAAACATCCAATCATCAAATTAGAGATTTAAGGCTTTCATATTTGCATTCAAATTTCCCACCAACCCTGGGTTATCTTAACCCAGCTTTGAACAACTCAGTGATGTTAATTTCAATTATTTTGTGATCTGACAACAGCTTTAAGTTGGTTTGTGAATACCAATTCAAGAAACATTAAATGCGTGTAATAAGGCGAAACGGTCCTAGTTAAAAAATTGACTGTAGAACAACAGCTGGGTGATTATAGCCTGCCCCAAATGTCCACTTCCTCATACATGAAAGAGAAAAACCCTGAAAACAAAGCTGAACCCCAAAATCAGTGATCTCCTAGGTTGGGTCATAGAAAGTGTAAAACCAAGTCTCTTTAATGAACACTGGTAACCATTAGCAATATATCATTTTTGACAGCATACTAACCAAACCAGATGCCTAGAGTATGATGCTGTTGTCTACTAAATCCAGACTCTCCTCCAAAGAATGCAGTCCATTTCTATTAACCTCTGATCAGCTTGCCTGAGAAAATAAATAAACCAACTTTATAAGCACACAAACTGGTGATGATATGATAGTGAAGTCTTGTTAAACCCAGCAACAATAGATGGGTGTGAGCAAGGCGCCTGGTGAAACTGAAGAGAGCTGCAAGCGAGCCTAGAAGGTAACCATGACAACCCTGTGAGTGGCACCCACCAGGCGCCATCATACTGATAACATCAGTGGAGAAATACGCAGACACTGTCTAACCAAGACAAACATCCACAGGGGAGGGGGGCTGAGAGCAAAAAAACCTAAAGTTACTTCACAAAAAGGCAACCTGAGCAAAATGATTGGCTTCTCCAAAAATGCTGTAAAATTACTAAAGCCCTGCTAAAGCCTAAGATGGAGAACATCACCCATTTCGAGTTAAGAAATGGGAACAAATTGACAACTTTAAAGTCCCAAATCTTTTTCAGGTTTCTTGATTAAAATTGAGGTTATGCTGTACACTGTTTTTACTTCTGTTTAAATAATGACAAACCAGGAAGTTGTAAAAACCTTTGTCACCATGGGCTCATTGAATGAACGTATGATTTGGTTGTCGTTAATTATGCCAAAAAGCTACTATCTTGTTTAGAAAGTTGTTTTAGCCCTACATTTGCATAATGTACCCTACTTCATCTACTGCGTCAAAGTCATCACAACCATCCCAGTCACCAAAGACAGCCCAATCATAGTCATCGCAATCACCCGAGTTGTCCCAGTCATCTTAGTATAAATCCCAGTCATCCTAGTAATCTGAGTCATCCAGTCATCTTAGTAATCAAAGCCACCCTAATCAACCCAATATCACACTAGTCAAACTTACTATCAAAGTTTTATTTGTTGGATTTATTAATTCCGTTTTCATTATCATTCATTGGAAACTTATTTGTTACTCAAATGATGAGTTCTGGCTTGTAGGTATTTATAGGGACAGAGACAAGAAAGGGATGTACCAATAGTGTAATGTCTAAGTTCTAGTCATTTATCCAGGACTCACATGTAAAAGACAACCTTATAGCACCACATGTGCATTTCTAAATAAGACTACAAGCCTGACTGCAATGACAAGGATGACTAAGGTAACTAGGGTGACTAGAATGACTCCGAAAACTGGAATGATCAGGGTTACTGTGATGACTAAGATGACTAGGGTGACTGGGATGATTAAGATGACTGAGGTGACTGGGATGATTAAGATGACTGAGGTGACTGGGGTGACTGAGGTGACTAGGGTGACAAGAGTGAATGGGTTCACTGTGATGGCTGGGAGGGTTTGGCTGACTGGAATGACTAGGACAACTAGGAATACTGGGATGACAAGACATAAGATAACAGGGCTGGGTTGACCGGGGTGACTGGGATGACTGGGGTGCCTGGGGTGACTGGGGTGACTGGGATGATTTGGATGACTGGCATAGCTCTTATTAATGGGATGGCCAGCATGACTGGGATAACTAGGATGACTAGGAAAACTAGGGCAACTGTGTTGAATGGGATGAATAGGATGACTAGGATAGCTATGATGACTATGATAAGTGGAATTACTAGGATTACTGGGTTGACTGGGATCACTGGCATGGCCGTGATGACTAGGGTGACTAGGATGACTAGGGTGACAGGGGTGGCTTGGATAACTAGGATGCCTGGCATTACTGGGATTTTAAACTGTCAAAGGTTTGAACCCAGGAGTCGTTTAATAGGTACGAAATGTAGGTTGAACATGACCATCCAGGTGATTGTACCCCTGAATAGGACTGTTGTTGACAATGATTAACGTTTTGACAAACTGTGCGGCAGTCATCTTCACAGTCAAAGTGAGTTGTGTCATATCAGTTGATAAAATTGAAATCTGGTTATTGACCTGATCGGTCACTTAGGTCACGATGATATTGGTAGTCTGTCAGTTAAGCTGTGATGTTATTTGGATGAATAGACTGAACAGCAGGGATGACTGGGATGATTGTGATAAAAAGGATAATTAAAATAACTGAGATGGCTTAAGGTGGAGTAGGGAACTGGGATGTATGGCTGTCAATAATGGCCGGGGGCCGGGGATTTCCCCCAGCTACTATGAGTGTGACCCCCGTCCACTTTCATGTAGGAAACAAAAGGAAAATAGAACCAAAAGAACTTCCTAGCCATTCAATTCACCGCCTTCTAACTGCATATAACCACCAACTTGAAAAGTATATTAGTGACTGGCCTGGGGATGGCTGAGGCAATTGGAGAGACTAGGATGACTGGGGTGATGAAATAACTGAGATGACTGCATGGGATTACTGGGATAATTAGAATGACAGGGATGACAAGGATGACTTGGGTGACTGGGATGATTTGGATAACTCAAATCACTGGGATTACTGAGATGACTGCAGTGACTGGGATGACTGGTGTGACTGGGATTACTGGGATGAATAGGTTGACTGGGATGACTACAATGACTAGGGTGACTGGGATGACTAGGTTTAGGATGACTGGGATTACTAAGATGACTAGGATGACTGGGATGACTGGGATGACTATGATGACTAGGGTGACAGGGACGACTAGGTTTAGGATGACTTGGATGCCTAGTATGACTAGGATGCTGGGATGACTAGCATGACTGGGGTGACTGGGATTACTGGGATGACTAGGATGACTGTTATGACTGGGATGACTATGATGACTGGGGGCAACTAGAATGAGTAGGATGCCTGGAATGAATTGGGTGACTAGGGCGCTTTCCATTTTAAATTTGTCAAAATATGACTGGCCAGCCCATTCCCATCATAATGAGAATTTTAGTTTTAATCAAAACTAACAATCCAGATCAGTCAAAAGCTAAACATTATACACAATGGAAATGGTTTTTCAGCAAAACCTCTTGGAAAATGCCTACTGTATTTAAAAAATGTCTCGTTCAGCCTTGGTCTAGCCGCTCCAGTTCTGACTTTCAAAAGTGCCCTAAGATGACTAGGGTGACTGGGATGACTAGAATGACTAGGGTCACTAGGATGACCGGGATGACTAGGATGACCAGGATGACTAAGACGACTAGGGTGACTGGGTTGACTAGGATGACTAGGGTCACTAGGATGACCAGGATGACCAGGATGACTAGGGTGACTGGGTTGACTAGGATGACTAGAATTACTGGGGTGACTAGGATGACTTGGATGACCATGCGAATGAGGAAGACTAGGATCACTGGGTTGACTAGGATGACTGGGGTGACTGGGTGACTTGGATGACAGGGAAGACTAAGATGACTGGAGTGACTAGGATGACCATGATGACTAAGATGATCAGGGTTGCTGGGTTGATTGGGATCACTGGGATGAGTGGGGTGATTAGGAACACTTGAATGACTGTGATGACTAGGGTGACTAGGATGACTGGGGTGACAAGGATGACTGGGATTACTTGGATGACTGGGGCGAATAAGATGACTAGGTTGACTAGAATGACCGGGTGACTAGGATGACAAAGATGACTAGAATTACTGGGTTGACTGGGATCACTGGGATAAAAGGGGTGACTAGGATGACTAAATTGACTAGGATGACTGGGATCACTGGGAAGAGTGGGGTGAGTAGGATGACTGGGATGACTAGGATTACTATTTTGTCTGGGATCACTGAGATAAGTGAGGTGACTAGCTGTGGATGACTAGGATCACTTGGATGACTGGGATGACTAAGATTACTGGGTTGATTGGGATCACTGGGATGACTAGGATTACTGGGGTGACAGATCACTGAGTTAACTAGGATCACTGGGATGTGTTGGATGACTAGAATGACTGGGGTGACTGGGATAACTGGGAAGAGTGGGGTGACTAGGATGAGTGGGATAACTAAGATATGACTAAGATGAGTGGGATGAGTGGGTTGAGTGGGATAACTAGGATGACTTGGGTGACTGTGATCACTGGGAAGAGTGGGATGACTAGGATGACTAGGATGACTGGGGAGACTGGCATGGCTGAAACTTGGCAGTCGCCAGGTCACCAGTGGCGACTTAAAATGTAGCTGGGCAATGAAAAATTGTGGTTGAAACGCCCGACGGGCAACTACGATAGAAAACATAACTTCGAATTCACCCCAATGTAAGCTTATATTATGATTGCAAGAATGAACCTAAAAAGAAATAAAATGACAAGTTGTTTTGTTAGAGTACCTTCCTTTCTTTTCCCTGAATCTAATTTCTCTGAGTCCTATGAACATTTTATAGTTTTAAATGGAAAAGGATTTAACCCTAAACAATTTTGAACTGATGCATGAGATGCCATTTTGATTTTTCTCATGTGACTCAAGAATTACCCATAGTACTTTGCTGTCTGCTTTCATTGCTGCTGCTTTATTGGCTCCCACGCGTGAACAGCTTTGGAATATTAAATCAAATGAAAAGACCGGCAAAATGTGGGGATTTCTCTCTGATTGTGAGCCGCCTCCAACCAAAAAAAAAACGTGACATAAGGAAGATGGGCAGCAATTGAACAGAAATTGCGAAAAAAAACAAATGATCACAAACATTTCAAAAGAGTTGGACGAAAATCCATTAAAGGAACATTCCTCTTTCCTTTAATTATACTGAATGTTGACCTGGACGAGGGATGACTTGGATGACTCAGGTGACTCCAGTGACTAGGATGACTCGGAAAACTGGGATGACTAGGGTGACTGGGATGACTGTGATGACTGGGATTTAATACTGGTTTGACTGGGATCACTAGGAGGAGTGGAGTGACTAGGACGACTAAGATAACTGGGATGACTGTGATGACTAGGGTTACTGGGTTGACTTGGACAACTAGATACCAGGCATTACTGGGCTGAATTGGTTTACAGGGACAGAAGGGGTGAATGGGATGACTGTGATGAAAAAAATAACATTACAATGACTGGGATAACTACGTTGATAGTTGGGGAACCAGGATAACTGCATGGGGTAATAAGGGTTGACTAGCTAGGATGATTAGGGTAATGATTAGGGTAGATGACAGGGGTGTCTGGGATAAAATAATAGAATGACAGGGATGATGCAGATGACTAGGATTACTGGGATGACTAAGATGACTGGGTTGACTAGGATGACTGGAAGGACAACAGTGCTCTCACCACGATTTTGCTTTGGAGAGTCCCAGGAGTCGCCATGTTGAGAAATAGGGGCCCTGTAAGAACATTAGGGGGATAAAGTGAGCCCATACTCCAAAATAATGATCTGTTACATGAAGATCTGTTACCTGATCGAATATGGTGGACGGAATGTTTACCGTTTGATAACGTTGCATGCACCAATCTTTGCAATGTACAACTGGGACCAACGAAAGTTAAGGAATATGTCGGAGTGTTAGGTTGACCATTAATTCTACTTAACTGTAGATGTTCTAAAGTCCATTTGCCTGTTAGCATGCCTCTGCAACCTAAGGGGTGCATCTTCTTGGCCTCTTATGCGCCATCTCAGATTTTCTTGTGGAAATCCCGCAAGGCCACAGCCAGGTGAGAACACTGTGACTTGGATGACTTATGTGACTGGGATGACTGTGATGACTAGGAAGACTGTTGTCACTGTGACAACTGTGATGCTGGGGATAGCTTAAAGGGACTGGTTCATGATAATGCGCATGCGTGAGTTCTGACAGTAGCTGATTGTTTTTCAACCAATCGGAAATTAAAAATTAATTAGAAATTAATTCAAATATTTAATTGTTCGCAACGCAAGCGGAGTATTTCTGGGCATTTGGTTCGATTTTATTTATCCCCATAATTCAAGTTTATTCTTCACTACTCATCAGATATATGTTGCAGCTGTTTAGAATAAGATTTACAGCCCTGTCCTGCTTTGAAACAAACATTTTACCGACGTGTATTTTTACGAGGTCTTACCCAAGCTAACAAAACAGTCACCGATCGGCAAACAAACTTTGTAAACAAACATCTTATTACTGTTCTCTCAGTTCGCCTTATATAAACCCAGAAATACCTACAAATAGCGCCTGACTGGCGACAAAAACACACAAAGTACGAGTATAAAGATTATTATTAATTGAGCATAAATTTCAATTGCTTATCAGCAAATGAACAAATTCATTCGTGTTGCATCGGGTCAGTGTTCCGCAAAACAAATGTTATCGAGTAGCACACATAAAGAAACTAGATTATAAACAGAATATTCAGGCAATACCAGTAATTTATTTTAAAAACATCAATTCTTAAACATATACGATCGTAAAGCAAAGATACAAGGAACATTTCAAGTGTAACCAGATCGGTGAAGATTGCATGGCCTGTTGCGGTATAACTACAGGTCCGAGTCAAAAATCAAATCAAAGTTGAACGAACTCATGCCTTTAACCACTTTCCAAGTGTCGTGTATTCTTTTTGTATGCCACACACTTCTCCTAGAACCATACCAGATCGATACGCTAAGCTTCTCTATCTCCAGAGACTCTTGAGAACGTTAACGTCCTGTTGCCGGACGGCTACGATGCTCTTCTGAACCTCTATGATCAAAACATTTTTTTTTTCGTCTTCTTAAAACGTAACCAGTCAAGCGACACAACCACATGTTAATCACCACTACCAAAGTATAACTAGACCAGCCAAAGCGACGGATGTCCGAATAAAACAAAGGATTTTCAATGATTGTACTGGTAATGGCGATTTCCAATTTAGTGTTGACCCGACAAATTAATTTATTCTGAAGAGACAAACGGCACGCATGCACATTATCGTGCACCAGTCCCTTTAAAAACTGGAGTCAAAAGGGTCACAATGATGACCAGGTTGACTGGGATGAGTGGGGTAAATGCATGACTAGCATGAAAATGAGGTTGACTAAGATGACTAAGGTGACTGGAATGAGTAGAATGACTAGGACTACTGAGATAACTCAATGGCTGGAAAGGCTGGTTTGGCTGGGATACTTGGGATAAAGAGAATGACTAGGATAAGTAGGATAACAGGGAAGACGAATAATCTGTATCTAGAGCATGACGTGAAAATGTACCTTAATTATTTGGAAGTATTTTTAGTAGAATCAGAAGAGGTGCAGATACTTTAACACCAAAAAGAGCATCCAGAGAGAACGGAGGGTTGGGGGCAAAAAACAACTACAACTGCTGCATGAGAAAGCAATGTGAACAAAATGATTGACTCCTGCAACAGCACTGTAAAATCACTAAGGCCCTGCTGAACCCTAAGACTGCCCCACATACGATTAGTGGTGGAGACCACTAGCCAGCACTGTTTCATGTTTAACCTCGCCTAAATTACATTTAGCCACATAATTAATAAATGGCAATACAATAGAAAAAAAGTAGGATAAAAGGGTAGACAGGGGCGACTGGGATGGATGGAATGACTGGGATGATTAGGAGGACTGGAATGACTACAATGGAGGTCAAAAGTGTTGGGACCTTTCCAGTGATATTACTAAAACTAGCTACCTTTCCCCTCCCACCCCAAACAAAGTTGAATTTGGAGTAAAATGGGTGGAAATGACAGTTATTTTCGGCCACAACATTGCTGAGGAAAGTGCCAGGGGGATGGCGGGATGAACCTAAAGACGAACAAAAAATTGTAGCTAGGAGCAGGGTCCTATGTAACAATTACTTAGAAGGGCTTTTTCACACAGTCCCAAGTTCTTTTGTCCTCCATTGTAGTATTAATGTGATGGAGAGGATAATGGAGATAACTACCAGTACATGTAGGATGATGCTGATGACTGGGAAAACAATGGATATTTGGATGACTGGGAATGAGATGATGGGGATGGCTTGCATGGCTGGGATGAGCAGGATTAGCTATGATGACTATGATAACCGAAATGACTGGGATTACTGGGTGGACTGGAATCACTGGGATGACTAGGATGAGTGGTATGAGTTGAGTAACTAGCATGACTGGGTTGACTTGGATAACTAGGATACAGATGTAACTGTCATCACTGGACTGAATTGGTTGACTAGGGCGGCAGGGATAACTAGGTTGATTATGGGGGAAAAGGGATGACTGGGGAAATTGGGGTTGACTAGGATGACTGGGGTGACAAGATAACTCTGAGATGACAAGGAAGACTTGGATAACTAGGATACCTGGCATTACTGGGTTGAATTGGTTGATTGGGATAGTAGAGGTGAATGGGTTATTAGAATAACTGGAATAACTAGGTTGATTTTAGGGGAACTGTAATGACTGGATTGGATTGGAGTTGACCAGCTAGGATGACTATGGTAATGAGATAACTGCATGACATGACTGGGGTGAATGGGATAAACAGAATTACAGGGATGATGCAGGTAACTAGTGTGACTTGGATGATTTAGATAACTGTTTGACTAGGGAGGGTGGGATATTCTAATGAATATATAAATGACTCAGATAACTGGGATAACTAGGAGACTGGGGTGGTTGGTGACTAGGATGACAACCATCAAAAGGATGACTGCACTGAGTGGGATTACTGGGGTGACTGAGATGACTTTGACTAGGTTTCACCCCTCACAGGCTACCCAGTCTACCAAAGTGCCGTAGTCTTACACCAGTTAAGAAAGCTAAAAAAAAGAAATGAAAAAGCTTTTGATACCTAAAATGGGACTGTGATCCATTTTCTGATGTGATGTCCCTTTAATAATGAAGAAAATGTTTTGATGTCCAACTTGTGATAGGCAAAGAAGCTTCCGGAACATCACCAGAAAATAATTATGGGAGTGGATCTGTGAAATGGCCAGAAATAATACAAATAAATTTCACTGCCAATTAAAAACAAAAATGATAAATTAGTTTGTGGTTTTGTGGCAAGGTCATGTGTCGTGATATTTGCTGTGACTGGTCATAAGAGAATAAACATTCCTGGAATACTTCAAGGGTTCAGAGTTTTTCGGTTTCACAGTGAATTCGTTGTAGATGTTTACAAAAAAGACTACAAAAGCCTGCCTGCAATATTAAATTTCTAAAACCTATTAGCTAATTTACTTGTTTTGTGATCTGAGAACAGCGTTAAGTCAGCTTGTGAAGACCAACCCACAAAAAATTTTACAGTATGACAATGTCATCAGATGAATGGGTCCTATAGTTAAAAAGGTGGCTTTAGAACAACAGCTGGGTGATTATGACCCGTCCCAAATTAATGTCAACTTCCTTGTAGGAACAAATCCCTTCAGCAATAAAGCTGAATCCCACGTTCAGTGTTCTCCCAGGCTTGGGTCATAAAATTGTAAAACTAAGTCACTGTAATGAAGAAGGGTAACTACAGTGCATTACAGGGTGCAAAGAAAGCCATTTTTAAAGCTTGCCATTCGGGCAAGTTGAAGCTAGCATATACTAGCCCAAACGTCATTTCAACTAGCCCCAAAAACATTTTGATGAGCAGAATTGATTTCACAGTTCTTTTGTAATTTGAATTCCTCAAAAAACTTCACTTGCCTGTCGGGCAAGTTAAGAACAGAATTCACTAGCCCGATAGTAAAATCCACTAGCCCCGGGCTATCGGACATGACTTTCTTTGCACGCTGTATATTAGCAAATAATTATATAATATTTTTGACAGCAAACAAACCAAACCAGTTGTAATTCCTGGACTTGATGCTGTGTCCTCTATGACTATAAAACCCAGACCCGATCAAGAATGCAGTCCATTTCTATTACCCTCTGACCAGCTCACCTCATTTGTTGTCTTTTTCTAGCTGAAAAAATAAATAAACCATTTTTATTAGCAAACAAACTGGTGGCAATATGTCTGTCACTTCTTGTTAAAAATCTCAGCAATCCTTGCAGTCCATATCAACACCTTATGAACATGAATAAAGCATGGTAACATTTCCTAGATAGAGAAGGTCAATGATTTAGAATTAAGAAGTTGGAACATGTACACTTTGACAATAAATAGTTGACAAGCTTGAAAACATAAGGTGTTTTGAAATAATCAGTCTAGGTGTCTTACTGGACAGTCATTTGAGCTGGGAATACATTGACAGTGTAGCACTATTAAAAATAAGTAGAATTATTGGAGTCATTGCCCATGTTAGGCACTTCATCCCATTACTACTTGACCTACTAAGTATATTTATTGCTCTTTGATACTACTCTACATGTGCCTGTCCTATGGTTTGGCTGCTTGGGGTCAAGCTGCTAAATCCCCTTTACAAACTCCTTGTACAGCACAAACGTGTCCTTCAGTTGATGTATTTTTCAGAATCCAGAGCACATGGAGTGCCTTTATTTGCCCCTTCAAAATTCCCCCCTTTAAATACGTTATACCTTGAAACAGTCCCTTCAAATAATGTTCAACCTCTCATGTTTAACTTGTTCCCACCAACAAAAAAGTGATCTTTTCATTATTAAATGCTAATGAAAAGCATACCGTAGTTATTCGGTTATAAGGCGCACTCGGTTGTAAGACGCACCCCAAACTTACCAATTTAATCAAGCTAAGTTCTCAGACTGAAAATTACGTGAAAATACTTGGTTATAAGACGCACCAAAAAATTGAGATTTAACAGAAGGATGTGATGAATCTGAGAACAATTATCCTTACACAATTGGCATGTGAAGTCTTTTTGTTAACGTAAACAAAAGTGAAAAAGTCACACATTTAATGATATACGTAAAAACAAAAGCTAAAAGTTCACACCTGTAATGATAAACATACAACGCATACACGTTTATTTGAACCTTCCTGCTTAGGAAACATGCTTCTATTAACAAAAGTACTAATAAATATTCAGCGATCCGATTTTGTCCTATAAAATCACCTGATTTAAAACTCAGTTGCAAAACTTACTGATACATTCGCATCGTAAACAGTCAGAGTTCAACTTCAACTTCTTGTTCGATCATTAATATGCCAAGCACTCTCCATCACTCGTATGACCTCAACTTCAAGTTGAAAATCCTTGCAGAAGCCGAGGCAGTCAACAACAATCATGAAATTGCCGGTAAACATGAGTCTAGGTTCTCTCCCTCCACCAATTTTTACATTAACACATGAAGACTGAATCAAATTAACCATTCATTCATTCATTCATTCATTCATTCATTCTTTATTTGCCATGTATATACAACATTGTACGATGCAAGATGGAAATAATATGGGATTAAAGAAAAGTAAATGGCGAGGAGACCTGAAAGAAACCACGAGGTTTATAATGAGTCAGGTCTCCTCAACTTAGGATAAACTAGCCTTGATATAATAATTACAATATGGGCCTATGATGGCTAACCTTGACTCACGCACACACATACACAAATGGTTCTTTCGCTAGGTTCGGAGCTAAGTTTTGGAACTCGATCCGTGTTGAGATCTTTAAGAAAACAGATCAATAACATGTTGCTTTTCATATTATAGGCCGAGAACAATAAATTATCATGTTGAGGCACCCATCCTGCTTCAGAAAAATAGCAAATTGCATATTATGAAAAATTTGATCCAGTTTTTCAGTTTTATAATTATGCCTTTTTAAAAACTGTTTTATTAAATATTACTTTCTTAAATGCATAAGGGAAAGATTTAACAACAGTTTTTAAACAAATTCACGATTTGCAAGGATTTGAATGGAAAACCGCTCAAGCATGACTGGGTGGCAAGAGTTGTTTTTCTCATATATACAAAGCCTTTTTAGTTTTAATTTTCGGCAGCCAATGCATTAGCTACTTTACAGATTCTCCAATGCTACTGCTCTTTCAGCTTGTGCTAACAAAATTTTTCAAAAGTGAACTGTTTTTGTGTTCAATGAAAGTTGATCACGTGACCAACTATTAGGTACCACACAAAACATATTGACTGCCCACCCCTCCCTACCTAGCTGACCCGTCTTAATCCACGCCATTCTGAAAGGATCTAATTTAATTCTGAGCTAACCTAATACCATGTAGTTTAACTTTCGTATAGCTCTAAAGTATCCACTGCAAGTCTTACCTGTACTGCGATCAAAAACTCTCAGAAACTCTCCATGCAGAGCAAGTTTATATACAGACATCAGCCTTCTTGTTGAAAATAAAGTACGTTCTTTTTATCACAGCTAAATTATCAATACGATAATAAGTCACTGAACTGAAAGACCGAGCCGCTTTCTTGCAGAATCCGTGCTTTCCACTTGTAGCTCAACATGACCATCATAGGGCGCCATCTTGTTTTTCTTTTTCTGGTCCCCAAGCTCCACTCTGGCAAAACTTGGGAAGATGTCGGGGGAGGGGTGAGGAGATGCAGAGGGGAGGAGGAGTTGCCTCGGCCTCTTGCGATGAAAAAGCGAACAGATGAGTGAACAGTTTGAGAGAAAAGTAAAAGCCGATTTACCGGATTCAAAATCCTTCCATGTAACCAAAGTGTCGAATTGCGATGTGGGAATATTGTGTGAGTCGCAATAGAAAAGCAAAAAAAGGCGAATACTTTAAAAACTGCATTTCCACAAAGTAAATTGGAAAAGATCTTTTATGTTCGTAAACGAACCGTCCGTTTGAATTTTTCTTCAGTTCAAAAATTTTGAGGATTGTATTCAGTGGACTTGGTGAATGAATGAATGAATGAATGAACAACTTTATTAACGTGTCAAAATCTTCTAGCTGGCCACAAGTAGCCTACTAATCGGGGACATCTAGTTAATAAAATCTACTTAATAAACTTACGGTTACATTTGAAAATATTTACAATAAATACTCACTATAAAATTACCTTAATAACGTTAAAATATTATATACAAAAATGAATAAATAAATGATAATAATAACAATAAAATAGTCTAAAATCTAATTGGTCTAAAAGTAAATGAACTATTAACTATTTTTCATGTCAATATCTACCGTAAAGTAACCTTTTTCGCTTTGTCTCGATGCTTCAACTTCAACTTCAACTTTTGCCTTTTACAGCCTATTGCTAATTGCTTGTGTATAACTTTGCATATGTCATAGTTTGAAAGAAAACCTGCTGCTGCTGTTGTCGAAGTGTCACTTTTTCGCTTTACTTGGCATGCAACAGGAACTAATTGGTTACTAGCCGCCAGCTGAAAGTCTTTAATTCAAAACGGGGAATTGTGATGAGCACTGAAGAAGGTAAAATTCAGTGCTGTCGGCTGCGCCTAGAGCACTACGCTTCTCTCGTTCTCCTCAAACTTCCCGCGTGCCGACCATAACTCGATAAACGCACACTAAGCATGAACCAAATAGGATACAAATTCTGTTTTTGAAGAGGGAAAGTCCATTCTCAAAATCGAAACAATAGGCCTCGTGTTGGCCGTCACTGCCCGTTAGAGCTACACCACTGAACATTAAAATACCCGCTCTCTTGAAAAAAGACAAAGCAATGTTTTATCAGCTATATTTGCAATTTATATAGAACGACAACTAAAGTTTGCTGAAAATTTGATTTAACACAGAACTGATAAGGGCAAGGAGGGGGCCACTCGCTCTTAAGGCTTCAATTCCTCCTTTATTTGAAACAGTTTTGAGTCCGAACCTCCTCTCTTCTGTACGTAGAGAGTCATTTATTACTCGGGCACAATATAACTGTACTGTAATAGCTTTACGTACACCAGAGAATCCTTTTAGCCGCCTGCCGAAAATCTGCCCGATAAAAGGAATAAATGATCGGATTAGTGCACGACTGTAAAAGTAGGAAAAACATTGACAGGTTAACCAGAAGTGGAGTAACGAGATCATCACGTCCAAACACGTATGCAAAGTTGTAAATGGAGCGAGGTATCCAGGAAAACACAAACACAAGCACAACAACCACGCAGGCAATTGTTCCTTTTCGTTTCTGCGAGTTTTCTGTACGCTTTTCCACGTTACACATCTCGCCTTGACTTCTGCTTGAACTCTGTTCTATCCTGGGAATAATCCTTCTTCTTTGTGATCGAATGGCACGGAAAATAAGCGCATTTACAAACGCCATAATAAATGCAGGTATCACCACCAGAATAAATACCAATATTGCATTGTAGACCTTGTTTATCTCCTTTGCTTTCTCTTCTGACTGCGTCTGCCACCAGATATTACGCGCGATAGCAACAAGGACTGGAAAAACCCAAATAAAGACTATTATGCCAGTCACTTTTCGTCGAGTCATCTTGGCGCTATACTGTAAGGGACACAACACTGCTAAATACCTGTCGTATGTAATAGCAAGTAAGCTACAAAACGTGGAGCTGAATACGATGTCTTTGGTCTGGGCCAATATCCAGCATGTGTCAGACGAGAGGTACTTACAACCAGCGCATACTGCCGTGTAACCTGGAACCACGACCAGTGCCATCAGAATATCACTGACTGCTAGGCTAACAAGGAAGATGTTCATATGTTGTTGTCGGAGTCGCTTGGTTGAAAGGAAAATCACGCAAGTGAACACGTTTCCTGTTAAAACAATAACAGCAAGAATTCCGTTGACGATCCAGAATATTTGCTTCAATTTTTTGTCACAGTTTCCATTTTCTGTGATATTGGTGGCCCAAGATGTTTGATTTGCGCCCTCGATTGTCATCTTTTCTGTTAGATTCTCCATGCTCTTGTTTCACCTGGTTGTTAGTACTGATCTATGATGTTCGTAATGATCGAATCATATGATTTTTCGTTCTTATTTGTTTAAAATACTGTGGCAGGTGCATCAATGACGCCTTAGAGAGACGAATATCGTTCAAGAATTCCTTTTCTCATTAACATAATTAGCACCGTTTTTTCTTTGGGCGACACATGTGCCATTTTCGCAAGCTTGACGCAAAAATGTTATTCAGTCTACCTGCACTTCTGACAATTTCTTCATAAGAAACAGATAACGTTTATAGTCCATGTTGTTCTAGAATTGTGTCTTGATTTCTCTTTAAGATTCTCTCAGAATCTGGAGTCTTACGATGTTCTGATCTGGATATAGGCACACGACGTGTGAAGTTTCCAATGAAAGGCCAAATGATACTGCTTTCAAAAAATTTGCATAGCCATTGTTTGTCACAGAAAGGATTCGTATACATCGTGTTGAGCCAATTTCTTTACTTTTAACTATTACTTAGAGTAAAGATTAAAAACAAGTCACTGAAAAAACTATGACCTTGAAAGCAAAGAGGTTAATTCACTTTCTTTTTAAGACGAAGTGCCAGTTGCGCCAAATGACCAAGCCCTTTTTTACTGTATAACAAGGGTGTTTGTTTTGTAATTCTGTATCTCAAAGAAAATAACAATTCGCTAGGTTTTCTAAAAACAGCTATTTCATAATTTATGACTATAATACAGAATTCACTATAGGACACCTAATTTGCATTTGCACTGAAATATAGACATTGAAACACTTTTTCATCCAAGTGGTCTTATCATCCTTAATTTCATATTCTGTAACAAAAAGAACTTTTTAAAGTTTTCCCCCTCTTGATAAAAAATTTTAAATTCTTTTAATTGTTTAATTCAGCTTCTTATTTCGGAATACTGGAGAGAGGCCTCCAGGCTTGAATTTAATTTCACTCTAAAAGAAATTTATTCGGCAGTATGGGTGCTTTGAGTGATATGACTCCAAGAAAGAACAAAAGCTTTGCCGCGGCCAGGGGAGTTGTTTCCCGAAAGGTTAGCGTTCAAAGGGTATTCTGGCAGGCCAGTTACAAATATCATTCGTTCATATCAAATAAATCTCCCTAAAAAATTATAAAACACAATTAACAATTATTCCAAGAGTGCGCGTTGGATATGAGATGGTCAGATAGCCAACGAGGCGCATTGCGCCGAGTTGGCTACTGATCATATCATATACCATGATGGCTAAGCCCGCAATCAGAGCTCTAGAATTGCATTATCCAATGATTTAGTGTTTAATCAGTAACACAATTTATGCTTATACCCTAACAGTAACTTTGGGAGCTGGCAATAAAGTCTCACCCCTAAGCACACATTATTGTTCCGATTGCAATACAACAGAAATCCACTCGAGTGTTGGCATTACTTGGCCTCTTGTCCGAGTGACAGTAAAAATTAAAACTCATTATTTTGTAATCTGATAAAATGCATTCATTTCACATATATCAGCTGACCAATGATATTTGTGTTTACTCTTTTATTAGTTCCAAAGTAATATACCGTACTTCTAGAAACTAATAAGTTTTGCTTTTTATTTAGAACAAAGATAAAGACATCTCAAAAGATGGAAATGTACCCTCTTCCAGTGAAAATGAATATACAGAACCTCAAATCACTGAAATTATTGCATTGTTATTCCTAAGCAGGAAAATATCTTGTAATGAGTAATATTTTTTCACAGAATTTTTAAAGGGGGTAAATAATTGAATACGTCAGGAGCGGGCTCCTGAATACGTTCAGAACCGCCTTCAAGAGGCCACCATTGGGATGACGGCAAGTGACCGCTTAATGGAGGTTGGCCGTTGATTGGCGTAGAATTCGTCAGAAATTAGCATAACCCGAGCGGTATAGCTACGTTTTTTTTTTGTAGATTTTGAGTGCAATTTTGCTCGCAACTCTTCAGTGTAACCAAGCTTTTGCGCCATTGGGAGGTCGCACTTGATTGGCTCTCTGTGAATGTCGATGTTTATTATTAACCAATCAGAAAGCCCTGCATTGAATCAGAGGAATCCCTCAATACAGCACAATGCTGAAATTACGGCCCTGGCATGGAATTTAAAGGGACAGTGTCCCGATTATGCGCACGCGCGAGCGTCATCTGTTTTTTCTTCAAAAGACAATAGAACTGTCATATTGACTCGACAAGATTTCCTTCCGGACCGCACCGCCGACAGAGATTTGTTGTTTATATTCTCAAGTAATATTTTAGACTTTCAAAGAAGTCTTTCGTCTTATATAAAAATTTGGCTCGCGGTTCGAAGACTTATCGCGATTTTATCGCTAGCTGGGCCGCCTCGCGACCCGAAAATCTCGTTCCGCTCGCTTTAAAAACATATTTTCTAATTTGAAACTCGTGTCAGAGGTCAGTTGTTCTAAGTCTAGTAATATCTGCCTGATTTGCTCGCGTTCTAGTCTCAAACGTTTGAAAGACATATATAAAAATGCAATCTCAACGCTATGAATCATCAGAAAGGTTAGTCAAAAATTATATTATGATTTCATGGCACTAGTTTTTCTAAAACATTCTGCTTCACGAAGCTCCCCTCCACAAGATCTCCTCAGTCACATCAATGTCTCAATGGTTTCTTTCTTACAGTTTTTATTGTTGCCGTTTCATTTCTGCGTATTCCTTTCACAATTATCTGAGCTTGTATGGAAGCTAGCAGAAGAAATAAGCCTTCAATCGGCATCAAAGTGCTTCCAATCTTTTGGTCCTCCGGTCAACGGCAATAAAAGTAACGCCAAAAAATCCAGATTTTGCCCAAATCGAAACTTAACAGGAACAATATATCATTGATCTGTAATCCTGAGAAGTTTTACTCTCTTCGCATCTTTTGATTTCGCGACATCCTGTCCAAAAATCAAGATTTGGTGCATGCGTAGTAACGGGATAGTGTTCCTTTAGCTCAGTTCTGTTCTGATAATTTTCGCAAGAGAGAAGCTCTATTGAATACAGAAAAAGAAACTAGAGTTTTGTAACAAACAAGCAAATTCTCATCAAAAAGCTGTGAAAGGGTTCTCCTAACTTTGCACGAACGACAATATATACAATCATCTTTGCAATCGGTCTAATCTAACGCGGTTATGTCTGAAACGTTGCATCAAACGTTCTTTTACGATAAAAGGGTTGTCGTGGAAGTCGCGAAATTGTACCAAAATAGAACATATTTGTTTAAGAACGAATTCATGAAAGGAGAAGGTTTATGTTGATGAATAATTCATACGTCAAACTTGTAAAGGTGTTGTGATTAACTAATAATACGTGAATATTCGTGATACCTGACATTACATCCCAATAAAGTATCCCTTAGTTAACTTATTATACTGTAACCACTCATCCTCTTAAAAAGAGTAAACTAGATCAAGGCTAAAATTTACATTGCTTGCATTCTCCATTGTTTGAAAAATTGGTTAACAATTTTACCATTTCCGTTCGCATCCATTCAATGAATATTTGGCTTGCGGAGCTGATTTCGATAACAGTAAGTCCTATATATCGGGCATGCAATCGAAAAACACTCCTTAATTAATCCAACAGGTACATTCATAAATAGGGGGCAAAAGAGCAAAAAGAGAGAGAAATTTACTTTAAAAAAGCGAGGGTCTACATTTTATTATCATTGATATCACCTTTACTGAGACAATTACTTTGTCTGCTTAATAAAATATGCCAGGGGGCAGAGGACGGGGGGGGGGGGGGGGGGGGTGGAAAGTTAGGTGGCTTGAGCAATCCTTTAGCTTAAACGCCTACGTTTATCAATGCCAACTGTTACTTGCTAAAAGCAGAATAATCGCGTAAACACTTTTGAAACCGCGGGCTCTCTCGTGGCAACTGGTTTGAAGATTTCTTCCATTCTTGTGGCGATGACACGCGATGGTAACTGGTTTGAATATTTCTTCCATTCTTGTGGCGATGACACACTATAGTAACTGGTTTGAAGATTTCTTCCATTTAAGGCATTTTCAAATCGCCGTTAATTTCACTTGATTTATACAGAATAATCTCACAAACACTTCCCAAAGCTCGCGCCATGTCAGACAAAACAAAGAAAAGGAGTTTCCCGTAACGTCATTTGTGTGTCTGTACTATAATAGATCATGGACAACAACCAATCACAGCGCGCGTAATATTCACCACATTGTACGTTACATCATGCCATCATAGAAGTATTCTGGGACGGCCGCGCTGACAAGTAACGTCATTTAAAATTGTCCCCATCTTGCCCAGTATTTTAATGAAAGTTCAGTTCTGTGTAAATAATTTTGAAACTGGACATCGATAATGTATTAACTTTACAGTTTAACCATCATGATGTTAACTAATTTAAAAAACCTAGGATTGTTGTAAATATTTATGAAGACGGAAAATGTAGGTCGATGGTTCTGTGATCAATAAGAAAAGTTTGAAGAAACTGCTAATGTTGGAAGAGCGGCGGAATATTTTGAAATAAATTTTTTGGAGTCACCTTGATTAGCGTTCGATGGCCATTTTAGAGTTGAATATATATAAATAAAAATGCTTTCAATCTTTTATTGTAGCAATATTTTTTTATTATAATAATGTGGCTGTTAGTTTCAGTACGTGTTCCACAAAAATACTCTAAGAATCAGTTAAAACGTGTTTTTACCAGCTGAACTCTGAAGTAACGCTAAAGCCAGTACCGTCAATCAAATTTGTTTATCAATCAATTTCAGAGACAAACGGCAATGGATTTTGAAAGATTGTATATGAACGGGAAAATAAACGTACAGAAAGGAAATTCGTGGGCTATAATTTTTTTTTCGTTTTCAAATGTTTACAACCATCAAGTTTCTGCACGTACTAATTCTTGTTGTTCAAAGAAAGCTAAATTATTTTCCCCACAATTAGACCGGCACGTATTAGGGAAAGGAGGGGACAAAACGAGTAAGAAGACGACTATCTTCTTATCTATCTACTTTCACCGACTAGACAATAAAATCGCCTAAGACGACATTCGCGGCAACCATGAAGCAAAACTATTCAAGGGTTTTATGTCGCTTTTGCTAATGCCGGTTTTATTGAAAGCATTATATGTCGACCAGTCATTCTTTTTCTGTTATGATCTGATGAAAAGATTAATAGCCTTCGTGTAATGAACTCTACTTTACTTCCCTGTAGTAAGAAAAGGTGAACACACGCACACACAAAAAAACAATCACTCCTAAAAATGGCTCGACCGTTTATTTCCTATGACGTCATATCTCGTAACCATAACATCCGACTGCCGACATGGTTGGAGGAATGACAGGAATGTATGAACAATAAAAAAAGAGGATCAGGTTCAAGATCGTTTTGAAAAAAGTTTCTAATTACAGGCGAAACAAAAAAAGTCTAGTACAACGAATACTAGATAAAAGTCTATTGAGGAGCTGTTCCTGGTTACCGTTAAATTATCTTCTTCGCATTGATCACGACTACGTGTCTTTCCTGTCACATTGAGATTATTCAACATTAGAACTAATGAAAAACTGACTTATTTGTCGAGCAATACAATGACATGAAAGGCTAAAACACGTCACCCCTTAGCCAATAATGCGCTATTCTGTACAAATAGTGCAAAAATCATCCAAAGCAAATATTTTATAACATCTTGCATTGGTGTTGTGGTCACGATAAGTATCGTGTGCTGCTCTCTTACAGTCGATAAATTTTGGAAGACTACTTCCTTCAGGTTAATGTTCGAAAATTAGTGTCAGGTGATTCCTTCCTTGTATTGTTAGTAACTGATGGAAGGTTCCTTTTCAAATAACACTGAGCTAGATGATTTCTTTGACTTCGAGGATAAAGCGGATGCTACTAACATCACCTCAAACGTTAATTATTGTCACAAAACAACTGAGGTCATATTTTGGATACTGAACTCTTTAATCGGGGCCATCATTCTTCTTGGAAACAGCTTCACTTGCGTGGTCTTTCTTTCATCAAAGCGACTTCGCCAGAGTTACATGAATGTATTTCTTATAAGTTTAGCATGTTTGGACCTGTTAATGGCGATAGGCGTTGTTCCATTCTATGCCGTATATTGCAGCAGAGGCTGTAGATATCCCCTCGGGAAATACTGCTGGTTATTTAGAGCAACGAAAGACTGTGTCCTATTAGCATCAACATTAAACATCTGCGCAATCGCATACGACCGATATTTGGCAGTGATCCATCCTCTTCATTATGGCGCGAAAATGACCAACAGGCGGGTGACAGCGATTTTAGTTGGAGTTTGGCTGCTCCCAGTGGTTGTGGCGGCAATCAGAAGTGCATGGCACCACACAAAGAGTGGGGAAAATCTGCGTTTCGCGAACAAGTTGTACGACATTGTCTTAACGTTTCTTTTTGTGTTACTTTCAATCATTGTCTCCCTTTTTGTAAATACTAAGGTAATGATTGCTGTCAAAACTCACAAAGAACGTGAGCGGAACCGAAGACACCTTGGTAGAGCCAATGATGAAGAGCTAACAAGACTAAGAATTCGAAAAGGCACAAGAGCCTGCATTTTCGTAGTGTTTGTTTACATCGCCTGCTGGTTGCCTCGTATTGTGTACAATCTCAGCTATGTAATCAAACCACCGGGATTGGCAAACCCTTTGTTTCTAAAGATTGCTTTCTTTTTTCTTTATTTACAATCTTCTGCCAATCCTTTTATTTACTCATTTTACAGATCTGAGTTTAGGGTAGCTGCTTTGAGGCTTATAAGATGGCGATCTCGGCGAAGAATCGATCCTGTTCTCGAACTTCATTCGACCAATTTCCTGAGCACAACCTAATATGATGATGGAAAGCAAATACACTGAAATTGTTTTGACATCCTCCATTAGGATCTCTATATTTAAATATTATTTGAATAAATGATTTATACAAAAAACCTTGGGAAAAAGCTCGTATTTTATGTACCGTTAGCAGCTACGTGTTTTACTTTAATAAATAACTAAAAAATTCTGCATTGTATTGTGCCTGTGAATGGTTGGCATTTATCGATTTCCTCAAAAAAAGAAAAGGAAAAGGAAAGAGATGAAAAAATAAAAGCGGACACAAATAATACATATAGTTTCAATTCAAGCTCTAGTCAACGTTAGAACGTGTTTTACTCTGCAAGACTCTGCTTTAGTTAATTGTACATGTTGTATCAACCAAAGCTAATGGATTTGAAAAGGAGAGCAAGTGTCAACTGAGCAAATAAACGGTCTTCTTTTAGAATTTATTGCTTAAGAGGAAGTATTATTACAGCTGTCATGTTCTTTTGACCAGAGTGTCATTTATTTATTCTAACAACCACCAAAAAGGAATACTGATCACTTTTAGCGAGTTTCTGGGATTCTTAAGGGCTAAAAGTTTCTTTTTTTTGAGGCTATCTGTTAAAGCGAAAGTTTCAGATAGGCTACAATTTAGTTAGCTGACAATGTGCTAATAAGATCAAGAAAAAGAAATCCAAAATAAACAACAAGAGATACTGAACAAGATTACCTTTTGTATAATATAATATAACCATTTCGATCAATATAAGTTTTTTCTCAGGCCAAATTAAGCGTTTTTCGTACAGATAACTTGGGGTACCGGAACCTTTTGAGATCTATGAGTGTCTTCTTGTACAGTTGAGAAACGCAATGAAAAATAAGGAAACCATGAAGCAGCAACAACAACTTTCTGTTAGTTCACCGTTGAGTGAAACTGATAATGCATACAAAGGAAATGAAGCTTTTCTTTTTAGTACTCAGTACTTGATTGTTTAAACCTCAACAAGACTTTTTTACTCCACTTTATATTCAGTTTTAACAAAGGTGACTTGCAAAAAAAAAAAAAAAGTCTATTTTAGAGTAACTCGACCGCCATTTTTGGATGACGTCAGTTGAGCTGTATACTGTATACTGTATACTTTATACTTCAACTGAAATCTTCCCGACCAACGGGTACGCAAGTTTTCTAACATCAGAGACAGATTCAACATTTTCAAAATTATGAAACTTTACAAGAAGTTTCTTTTAGTTATGTCCGAGAGCTGAGTACAATCTATTATAGTGTGTTAGTATACAAAGAGAATACAGAGAATGACCAGTAGAAATAGATGATCCCAGAGTTCAGAATGAATTATAAATCCCGTATTACGTCTTATAAGATAAAGGCTCACAATTCAGTTATTTTCTAGCCTGGTATACCATTGAAGGTCAAATGACTCTATTTACCAAAAAATTTAAATTTACCTTGCCATAACATTTGTCTGAAAACAATCAAGTTCGTTTTACTGATAAAGATGTCAGATAGTTAATGTTCTTGTCAAACGAGGTAGGATGTTATTAAAATGTTCCTTCAATTTTTTAAAATCCCTTTTGTGAATTTGTTATGCCCGTGAAGTGTTGTATGACACCAGCTGTATATCAGATGGTTCCCGTTGACTTAGATGGGAAATAGATTCATTTTCGTTGAAGGGCTGGTGGCTCTGACCTGTTTCAGAAAGGAACGATACAGTCCTTAAAGTCGAGACAGTTGAGTCCGCTCTCTCGATAACAGTGTGACATTTTAACACTGAGAAAGCTGCCTGGCGGAATTCGCGTCTGTAAAACCAGTAAATGAATGGATTCAGCGATGACTGAAGAAACAGAAACAAGAAGCATATTCTGAAGAATAGAGGATTTGCTAGTCCTGGCGGATCGATGACAAAACTAAAGTTGTAAATAGCTCTTGGTATCCAGCAAATAACGAACACGAGAACTACTGTCACACAGGCAACTGTTCCCTTGCGCGTTTGAGACGACATTGCGACGCAGCCGTTTTTTAAACGTCTTTCTTCTCGTTGCCTTTGCCTTCTTATTGCCGCCACAATCTTAACATTTGTTATGAGCATAACTATAACCAAAACAACGACAAAGCCCAAAACAATGATGCTGTCGTAGACCTTGTTAGCAAAACGAATATCGATGTTTTGGTTATGCTGCCAGAAGTTCCTTATCAAAGCCAATATGACCGACAGGATCCAAACTGTCGATAAAATGGCGGCAACCTTTTTTGGAGTCATCTTGGAGCTGTATTGAAGCGGTTTCATCACAGCAATGTAACGGTCGTAAGTAATTGCGTACACATTCAAAGTTGTACCTATCTTTATACAATCCTTCGCCCCTCTCATTAACCAGCAGTAACCCATCAGCGGATATTCACAGCCGAGACCGCAATAGATCGCGTAAAACGGAGCAACAAAAACAGACATTAGAATATCCCAAACGGCGAGACTTACCAGCAAAACGTTCATTTTGCTCTGCCGAAATTTTTCTGTTTGAAGAAACACAACGCAAGCGAACGTATTGCCTATGAACGCCGTGGCACCGACAAAACCGTAGACAATAAAAAAGATAGTTTCTATTGAAGTATCGCAGTCTTGCTTGACCATGATTCTCGATCAGTCGTTTTTTTTTTTTTTCAAAAAAAGAAATGCCTAAGTTATAGCAGCCCTGGATCATAATCTTTCATCCTCCCAACTTTTCCTTTGCTTTACACGATTAAAAATCAGACAGCTGTTCTGTACCAAGGCCCATTTTGGTTGTACCGAGGACACAAAGCATGTCACCATTTCATTTCAGCGTGTCCATTGGTTTCAAAATAATGCTATTTATGTTCATGTTTTTAAACAAGTCACTGATACCAAACACAAAGCTTTATATGACAGACTGAGATGACGCGTCATCTCTTTCAAAAGTGTTCTATGATCGCTATCTTGGTTAGACTACTACGAGATATTACAACTCTAAACTCATGTTTTTAGACTCAGAACATTGGTACTGGGAAAAGATCAGTTACTCTTTTCGCTTAAAAAAGCTGTCTTTCGATAATCGAACGCGCCATTGTAGCAGTATATTATTCACATATTGGCATCAACTTTATCCTAACAAGGTACACAAATTGCAAAAACTGGCAAATAAAGTGACATCTTATCGAGTCAAGCCGCAAACACAGCAAATACATGGGTCTTCTATGAAAAAACAAGAGTGCAATATGGAAAAATATTGCCCGATTTAGATTATTTTTTTTCCCTGAAGGGGACATAAAACGCTCGAAAATATAACCATAACCGTAAAATTGGCTGCTGGTTCACTGTGTTTCTCCGTTGAGCATGGGCAGCAGATTAATAATCTAACAACTGTCATATTTGCGTTAGCTATTATTCAGATTTCGGATATATTAGTCTGTCGTACGGTACAATGGCTATACCATATTTATTTACCGATTTCCGAGTAAATCTATACTAGAAAACATGCTTTCCTTTCAAACTATATAAGTGTAGGTGGCAACTATCATATTAAGGAAGTCCTCCTCAAACAGTAACCAACAATTCAGTACAATGAGATGTCTTCTAATAAGCTCCCTGTTTGGCTTTTTACTCTTTAACTCTGGAAATTAAAATATGTGAGCGGGCGGAAAAGTGATTATATTTACTTTAGCGAATGAGAATAAGAAGAGTTCAACCGGTTTTCGACGTCTGCGTCACATAATTATACCGAGCGGTACTATAACTATATCATATTTATTTGCATTATTTACATAAATATTGACAGGTATAACTATACCATATTTATTTACATTTCAGAGTAAATTAAGTTGAAAGCACGCTTTCCTTTCAATGATACGTGTAGGTGGCAAGGAAATCTTCCTCAAACAGTGTCCAACTGTTCAGTACAAGAAGATGTCTTTTAATAAGCTCCCTGTCAGGGTGTTTTATTACTCTTCAACTCTCGAAATTAAAATATGTTAGCAGGCAGAAAAGTAATTTACTTAATCGAAGAAGAAAAGTTCAAGTTTTTGACGTCTGCGTCATATAATTATACCGAGCGCACAAATGGGTAGAGTTGCTATTTATAGCCCACCTGGAGGAATCATATGTTTATTCAATCATATTGGTGAAACGTCGACTCCGCTTCTGGCTCCGGTTGCTGGAGACCTGACGAGAGACCTAATTACTACAGTCTGACTGACTCAAAATGATGAAATGAAATGAAATAAATAAATAAATAAATAAATAAATGATAAGGCCATCAGAATTACAAACAATAACGTATTCATCGTTTCCAACATCTAGGCATAACTTGATCCCGTGATTATGAAATTCCCAGAAAATGAACATTGTTAAAAATTGAACCAAGCATCTGCCATTTGAACACTTTGAATTCATGCTTATTTTCTCAAATCAGTCACTAAAATGCCTGGATTACACTAGCAGTTAAAATAAACAAAAAACATATTGCTAATCAGTTAAAATAGTAATATTAAACGTTTTTGCATAGGAAAAAAGCAAAGTTGAAAAACATGGCTGTCTAAAGTTAGTTGACATGGCCGGACGGCAATGTTGACATACAAATCACCACGACTTTAAAATGTTCCCAGATAATTTTTGGGACAATTCGCAAAGTTTGGTCGTCATAGTTTAAACGGTTTTGAAGTTATTAAACTTTTTTAGTGAGGGGTCTGACTAGGTTAAATTTTTACACTTGGCATTTTTGGCTACAAAATGCTAGTGGAAAGTGAGCAAGCGTCCAATTTAGACCTTTCTAAAGGATCTAAATTAGAGAGCAAGAATTTTTAATTAAAAGGAAAGAATTCTCCTTTAAAAAGTAAGAATTCAGTTGGTGGGGCCGACGAAGTAATATACTTACGTTGAAGCCAAGACATCTTCAGACCTCGGATTCGGTCATTCGGTTGGACATAAACTGATTAAGAATTACCCTTTTTTCGTTCTATTGCGTATAATGGTACCACAACTTCACTGTGTGGATCCACCCCAAAAGGTAATATTTCGATGTTAAAAAAAATATTCCGATGTTAAGACATTTTGTTTAGCAATACCAAGGCGTACCCAAAAGAGGGATAATGGCCAACAGATTTTATTCCTCAGATTCCTCAAGCGTGAAAACTGCCTTTTAATTTTACTTTTTTCGCGTCGATGCGGTAAATAACATAATACGTTTGATTCTCCTGTACTGTAGAGTTGATTTGATCATACTGTATTTTCCACAAATGGAGAATTACTGAATACCTTATAACGGTGGAGGAAGAATTCAACGCCACCTAGCCCAAATAATTGCTTCCAAGTTTGCTCAACTACAGCTGACTGCTTATGATATGTGCACCGTGCAAATCATAAAGACAAGTGAAGACGAGACAGTCAATTTGTAACAATACTATAATGGCATGTCTCATTTGTGTGAGTCAATGATGACTACAAAATTGAAAGCTTGAAGAACTAAAGGAAATGGGGGGCGTTGACCTAATGTGAATCTCTATTTTTAATTAGGTTCTCGAAAGCAAATCCAGTAAAGCTTTTTTAAAATCATCCCTGTAATATGAGTAAATGGCAGGATTTACTGCCGACTGTAAAAAAAGGAAAAACAATGACAGTTTTTCCAATAACGGAGAAACCAAGTCAGGCCGACCAAACACATGGCTAAAGTTATAAAAGGCCCTTGGTATCCAACAAACAACAAAAATCAGAACGATTAAAATGCATGATACTGTTCCTTTGTGTTTCAGACGTCTTTCATTCCAGTTTTCTTTGTGACCTATATAGCATGTGCCTCTGTTACGTCTTAATAACTTTGCGCGATTGTCTTCCGCTCTTCTTTGTCTTCTGATCGCTTGCACTATAAGGATATTCACAATCACCATCAACACCACTGGCACCACAACAAACGCGAATATCAACACTGTGCTGTAAATACGATCGACGTATAGCGACTTCTCCGGCGACGATGTATGCTGCCAAGCGTTTCTTAATACAGCTAGTACGATGGGTAGAGTCCATGCAAGAAGAAGAATTGAGATGACTCGTTTTCCTGTCATTTTAACCTGATACTGTAGTGGCCTTAACACGGCTAAGTAGCGATCATAAGTTATGGCGAGAAGATTGAATTTTGTTGCTGGGAAAACCACGAATCTTGTACCACCAATAAACCAACAATGCTTTGTTATAATGTATTGACATCCCGTACAGAATATAGCGTGACCTGGGATGACAAGCAATGCCATCAGGATATCTGCAAAACCCAGGCTGACAAGAAAGATGTTCATGTAGCTCCTCCGCAGTTTCTTGTTTGAAAGGAATACAATGACCGTGATTATGTTCCCGAAAAAAATGATCACTCCTTGGGCGCCAAATAAAATCCAAAAGGTCCGTTCTAAATCTTTTTGACATCGTACAGATGTATATTCCCTTGTAGGGAAATTTCTCAAGGTAGTGGCCTTGGACATATTGATTAGAAACGTCGGGTTTATGTCCATTCCTCCCTCACTATCCTTGGAACTACTAGAGGTAGATTTGGGGATTTTATCAAAGAAAAACGAAACAAAAGAAAGACGCTTTCGAGCTCTATCCCCGGCAATGTGTCCCCCTGAAGTATCGTAAAAGTTTTTGAAGTTTGAAAGCAACAAGGATCGAGGCAGTTTTTTCAAAAGGAAAAGGCTACCTCATTAAAAATGACATCTTGGCGCGGAAAGATATTAAATAAGCTGAATAAATAATCTAATAACGCACTGATGCACATATAAATTCCCCTTAAGTTCAAAATAGTATTGTCAAGCATTAATAAAGGAGAAGTTTAGTTATATGTCTTAAATTCAGGATATTTTTAATCAACTAGGGCAGATGGAAGCTTAGGAAGCCACTTGTTTCGATGCTACCGTCAAGAACGAAATTGTTCACACTACACCTCCAATAAGTTCTGTGACCAAACAGCGGAGCAATAGAACGTAGTAATTTTCTGTTAATTATGTTTTTTCTTACGCCTGAACAATGAAGAGGAAATGTGAGAGACACCTGTCCTGCAAACAAGTAAGTTTGGTAAGTGATAAATCTATGGTAGTTTTATGAAATCGTTTGCCCTAACTGTACAGCTGCAGATAAAAATGAAGCAATGTAACACATGTATGGACTATATAATTACTGAGAATAAATCCGAGGCCTGCGCAAACCTCTTTAAACCCGCCGGACTCGACCAAGTCATCATTATCCCCGCATTAACCTTAGCTGCCTGTAGCTAAGGCCTAGGCCAAACGCCGAACTTTCCATGACACGAACCAAACTCTTATTTGGGTCGACCTAAATTAAGATCATCTGTTGAGTCAGACGTCGAACGTCGGACCAAAAAGTGAATTTTGACAAATTTTCTTCCGAACGAGGCTATTATCATACTTAACAATTAATGAATGAGGCTGAGTATCTTATGAAGAATTATCCGAGATCTCCATAATTTTTCACATAATACGAAAGCCGAATTCAATAATTGTTTTATTATTCATTCAAAATAATTCCTAGTTTAAAAACATGGCTAAAACATGCTTACCTCCATTGATCCATCGATGTTAAGTTCTTTTTCGCTAGCGCACGTTTAGGAATGTTCAGCTCCGCAATGCCATGTTTTTAGCTATTATTTCGCCTACTTCTTACTCTTGAAACTAGTGAAATGTCCACTATTTTTGTTTTCACAGCCAAAACAACTCAACCTCGTCCCCAGGTCTTCTCAGTTAATAGTGCATTAACAAGCATCGGTTTATTAAACAAAAAAAAAACAAAAAATTCTTCGAAATTTGGTCATTAGTAGCTGGTTATGGTGAATTATGCGCGTGCTTTTAACCAACCAGAATCGGGGAAATATTTTGAATGAATAATAAATTAACGTTCTTAATGTATTAGTTTAGTTTCGATTAGTTTGTCGCGTGTGAAGGTCGACGTTTGTCCTGGAGACGATCTTCAGACGTTCCGTCCGTCTGAAGCAGACGGATAGAGTTTGTTGGACCATCCAAACTCATTCAGGCAAACTTAACTGTGCCAGACGTCGAACTGTTCATGAACTTAACTTACTAAGTTTGGTTCGTCTCACAAAAAAAGGTTCTACGTTTGGCATAAGCCTAACCTTAGCTATCTTGGGAAAAAAGTTATCCAACAATACTACCTTAAGTTTTCTTCTTATAGACTGATACTTTTTTTTTTGTTAGCAACTACTTAACAGTGCAATATGGAAAAATAATATCCGATTTCGATTTTTTGTCTCTGGAGCGGTCGTAAAACCGCGAAAATATAACCATAAAATTGGCTGTCGATTCTGTTTCTTTTCCTCTTATAGATTCATTTGATACTTCTTTTAGTTGTTAAGTCCCGAGAAATCGATTGAACAGCACTAGACTTAGAGGCTGTGTCAGCATAAGTTGATGATTGATAATTTGCCATCCTAAAAGTTTCGTTTAAGGTTTCGACTGATAGCCCCTCGTCAGAGCGAATCAAGGGATTGTGGGTTGTGTGTGGTTTATCACTATCGAAGGACCATATATTACCTATACATCTGACTACGGATTTTGTCCACTTGACCTGAACAATAGGAAACGTAACGACAGCTTCGTAAATCCCGAATAGATAAGATCGTAAACGAAAAACGAACCTAATGTGAATAAATGTTCCTTGCAAAATTTGTCTGTGACGTCAGTTAACAGCTAAAAAAATGACAAAAAAAATAAGTTCATCTTATTGCGCAGTAGTGGATAATTTCAGGGCCGTTGAAGCATATTCTAGCCGGAATAGTATTAGGAAGCAATTGTGGTGTTATTCGCAGGTAGTTAACTGTCTCCAGAAATATGACTGCTAGCCAAGACGTTTTGCCATGATTATCTATTAAAAACAACCACTCGAAAACGAACAATCTCAATTTTTGGCAGAAATGATCATCGGGAAAAACAGGTGCGTGTTTGGATCTGCCTTGCTTAATAAGTAAATGGTGACCATGCAACGTAAAAGCGACTTCTAAGCCACAAACACCGCTTTATAGCAAATCGAAGAACTCGAAGCAAACTGTATTTAACAATACCCACAATTCGCGTATTCGAGTGTTAAGCCTTTGTTTACTTTAATTTGTATACGTGACAAATTTATATCTGCAGTTTCATTTATAATCAGGAAAAAAGGAGCCCAAGTTGTTTTTCAAGGAAGTCTTTGCTTCTGGTTGTCGTAAATCTGATTCTGAAGATATTTCTTGAAGAGCAATTAAGATTAGTTGTTTAGGATCGAGTCTTTTAAGTGAAAAATATCACGTAGACAGGTATAAGGAAAAGAGAGTCTCAACCTTTTCTAACTTTTAATTTTGGCTTTGTTATATGAAAGGTTATATGAAAAGAAAACCTAATGTTTCAAAAAAAAGTAACGAGAAAAAACTACCCGGCGCGAGCTATATCTAATAATCTTGCGTCATACTTATCTAGCACCTAACGGTTTTGCGTCATTGCTTATCCATAAACTAGCTTAAACTGGTTGGCGGTCGAGGCATGCAGACCAAATTCTGTATTGTAACAACTTTATTAGCTACACCTGTATCCGATTAAGAACAACCATGTTTGTGTTGTGTGTGTTCATATAAAGCAACATTTTTTTAAACCTGTAAATATTTCAGGAAATATGCAATATGTGTTTATCTTAAAGTTTATAATTTTGTTCAAGAGGAAGGAAAACAACCGTGTATACAGTGTACTAATCTTTTAACTCCGTTTGCTGCAAAAAGAAGCCGAAAACGACTTGTCGGCTCAATATCGACTGATGTGTCACTTCAGGGTATAATATACATGAACATTGTACCTTTTAATTTAACCTAACCTGCATAACAGGTGCTTTAAGAGCCAAGCGAGGCAAACGCGGCATTTCGCGCTAAGCGCAAGACGAGCGCGAATCACCTTTTATGCCTCCTCAAAGTCTAACCAAGACAAAAAAAAGAGATTGCAGTAATAAGTCGGCCTTAATTTTACAGTTTATTTACTAACCAATATTTTGAAGAAACGCCGTCTTTTGTTTTTGTTTTAATTTCGTTTTTTTCAGTGTTTAAGTGGCCGAAAAACGCTCTTGGTTCAATGTCAAGTGTGTTGTCATTTCAGGAAACCATATGTATTTTACCTTTCTAACATGTACATAATCTGTCAGAGAGCGAGAGGAAAAAACAACAAAATAAACTCCTTTTATTTTAAAGTTAATGAACCGATATTTCTTAGTTCCAGAGAAACACCGTTTCCTGTATTTAATTGGTGTTGGTGCCCGAAAAACGGCTTGTCGGTTCAATATCGACTCTTCTAAATCGGCAGAAAATTAATTTGTGTGCGGCTTGTCGAAACTCAAAACGAAAAAAAGAATAAATAAAAGGATTTGCCGACGACTGAAGAAAAAGTAGCAGCCAAGCTACTTCAACCAAACTATCACTTACTAGATCACGCCGGCCAAATACAAAACTAAAATTAACAAAACCTAGTGGTAGCCAGCTAACAAAAAAGATGAAGACAACAAATACACAGGCTATAGTTCCTCTTCGAGCCCTGCTTCTTTCTCTTGCAAGTCGAGAACCTTGATTTCCTTCTTCAGTGTTTCCTCTGATTCTTTCTTGGTGAACCAGTCTATTTTGCCTACGAATAGCTTGGATTATTTTTGCATTCATTACTATCATAATGAGGAGTGGTAAAAGGGCAAAGGCGAAAATTAAAATGCTGTTGTAAATCTTGTCCCTTCTTAGTGCTTCGTCTGGTGAAGTTGTATGTAACCAGGTATTCCGTATGGCAGCTAGGATAAAATTGAAAGACCAGACGCCTAGTAAAATGCAGATCACTCGAGTATTAGTCATGTCGTTGTGGTAATGTAAAGGTCTTATTACCGCCAGAAATCTGTCCAGCGATATTGCGGCTAAATTAAATACCGTTCCACCCAAAGCAATGTCCTTAAGACCAGCCATAAGCCAGCAAAATTGTAGTGCGCTTTCCGAGCAACTATTGCAGAGCACGTTATATGGAACAACAAATGTGGACATCATTACATCAGCGACTGCAAGGTTGAGTAAAAATACGTTCATGTAGCTTTGTCGCAGCCTCTTTGATGTAACAAAAACAAGAAAGGTGAAGCAGTTCCCTGTGAATATCACAACACCGACACATCCATAGAGAATCCAAAAGGTTAGTTCAAGAGCGTGGCTGCACTTTAGATCAGCTGGTTTTGTTTCATTGGAGTCAGCCATATCCATCTGCTTCGCTGTGACTGCGGTAGATGGCAGCGCTGATTGAATTTACTTAACCGCGTCGGAAACATTAGGTTTTTAAGGTGAGAGATAATTTATATATCTTCAAGGCAAACACAAGGGGGCATCAAAATTTAAAGACTCATTTTATCATAACAGGGGCAATAATCCAGGTCAATGAATTGGCACCTTTAAAAAGGCACAATTTAATTAAGAGAACCCGGCTGCTGGTTGAGTACCGCGTTGAAGTCGTGTGCATGATATTGAAAATCCCCCTTATCTACTGAAACTAAATTACCCAAGAAATCAGTGACATGTAAGATAGAAAATACCCGTTTTTAAAGTTTGTTTAAGTTCATGCTGATTCATCTGAATTTTACTGATTTACCAGTGATACTCTAAACTTTTTAACCTAAAAGTGAAAGACGAAAAGCGTAACTATCTTTCAGCATCACCTTGTTAAAGAAAACCTGCAACTTAGCAAAAATAAATAACAACCAGCCGTGATAAAAAACGCAGATAAAGTTGTAAACTAAGGTCTTCGTTTTTCCAGTGCGGTTTTGTTATGACAAATTCAAACGCTGCCTATGGATAACTTGTGGATTAATTATTTTAGAAATGAAAGCTGAGAATGAACCTGCGATTTGTCTACCGGTATATTTTAAGTCTGTCAAAAAAACAAAACAAAACAAAACAAAGCAAAACAAACCGACCAAACAAAAGGAAAAAAAAGTCTCCTCCGGCGGGAGTCGAACCCCGGACCTTCAAAGTGTGAGGCCAACGCGTATGTCAATATGCACCACGACAGTTAACGTTAAACAAATCTTTTAAAATTTTTTGCCCATGAAATTCTACCGGTAGACGCTGCTTGAATCTGGTAGAGCTTTATTTATGAAGAATTGAAAGATAAATTCGAGGAAACCAAGCATGGTTACGTTTTGACAGTAAAAGCCGTACTTTAACTCATTTCGTCGCATTTGAAGAACATATATATGGCCGACAAGCTAAGTGTCTCGCAAAACCGTCTCGAAGTCTCCTGCTGACAGCCTTATACAGCTTGCAATTCTCAACGTTTACATGAGGAGAATCAATTATGATTCAGCAACAGTAAATATTTCCTTTTTATTTGGACAAAGAAACATTTCACTTCGGAATGATATCAGTTTCACTACAAACCATGAGATTGGGAGTCTTGCCGTGAGAAAGGTTGAAAAATCACGAGAATCGTGAGCTTGGACCAGCTTGGGAGTCGCAGAACAATGCAATTGCTGATCTTTTTGTCATGTTTATCGCCTCGACGAGTCAAAAAGCTTCAAAAGTTCATAAACTCCTGTCTCAAAGTTGGCCATAGCGCTAATTTCAAACATTCAAAGTCTACATATAACTGAAGAGAACTTATCGTCCTGGGAAATGTTCAAAATCATAACATCAGAAGCTTTGGACACAATGCACGCTCAGCTGTTCTTGATCGCGGAACGGGAGCGATCTACGACAGTTGTCGTTTTGATATCGGGCGCTTTCGTGCGGAGCCGACTAATTACAAATTTGTCTACACCCGAGTGATGCATTTGCACATCGCAGTGCCCACAATAACTTGTACCTTACGCTACGCGTAATCTACAAGTTAAAAACGAAAGGGAAAATAGATAAAAAACCTAACTTTGGCAAACAAAGTTTTTACTTGGTTGACACGTAATTTTCTTCAAGATCGATAAAGACAAGTCGCATGTAGGTTCCTGAGTAATGAAAAAAACTTGTTGTATCTTTATTTTAACCAACGATGTCTCAGTAATTTAAGTATCTTACCCTCACTAAAAAATGGTATTTCATCAGTATTCTTTCATTTTCATAAGCTTACTAAATTGAAGAAGATAACCAACATCGACCAACCAAGGCAACCATGGCAACTTACTAGATGAAGGGGTTCACGCTTGGAAATTCAACTTTAAATGCTATCTAAAAATGTCTTGAACGGAAAAGGGATTAGCATAAAAACCGTGGCGGTATCAATGGACCAGAACTCTATATGTCGAGTTGAAGGCTTCTCGGATATCTATGGGTCGCAAACTGCGTGCTACATTCAACGGTTGTGGCTATTTTGCTTATAGAAGGCTGGAAAAAGGAAAATAATAGAAACAGGGCTACGAGAAAACATGCAGTGATAGGTTTAAGAGAGCTTTTGAGGAGAAAGAGACTCTCAACAACACAAGCATTACTTCGGACAGGCAAACCTAAAAAGCTTAAGCTTAAGCATTTCATGATTATTAAATAACTGAGCTATTCAGGGTTATTGTACAAAATGATTTCTTGAATAAGCGGATTAGGGTTTGGAAACTGAGTACCGTATTTACTCGATTAAACGCCGCCCTCGATTTAACTTCGCACCGAAACAGTCGAAGCGGCGTTTATTCGAAGAAAGTAATTAGCTGCAACTTTCTAATCTACACCAGCCAGACAATAACGATTCTACCTTAGCAAAAAAGGCTTGATAATGAAACTTTAAACATTTTCCTGTTTTAATTACATAATATTTACAAATGGTGCATCGATTGTGATTATTGTTGTCAGTAATTTTAAGATAAAATGGCTTGCCCTTGAATAAACGCCGGTTCGGGTTTTAATAAATTCTGTGTTGTTTAATAAAAAAAAGGTAAATATATACTAAGCAGGTCAAATAAAGTTGAATTGCTCACATTGAAGAAGTCTTTTGTCCTTCCGGGTCGTTACTCCATCTGTACGTTTAAAGACTGGAAAAATCCTGAAATCTGTTACAATACAAGTACTGCAGTTTAGTCTTGATAACCGAGCTTTCTTCCGAATCCCAGGCGTTATATCATCAGGGGCACCGAATTTCAATGTTCGGAAAATATCGGAAGACGATTTGAGATCTAGAATTTTCGGAACATTTGTTGTAAAATTTCTTGCTTGCCTGCCTCTCCTAGGATTTTCAAACATCGAAAAAATGGTATAATTGCCCATTTTTAACGGATTTTTAACCTAAAAAGGTCACCTAGAATTTTCGGAGCCTTTTTTTCTGGCTGAACTTTTCGAAAAGGTAAGTTTTGATCCCTACAATTTTCGGATCATTATAATTTCAGCTAGGAAATCCGAACAGATGAAAAAATTTTAGGGGATAAAAATATGCCTATATTTACCGTTTAAATACTAAAATACGTTTAAAAATGCTATGTTTAAGTGGTTTTTAACTATATTCTCGTTGGGTGCCCCTGATATCATGGGCGCTTAAAGCACGCGAATGCCTTTTTAAAAACCATCCTCTTACGAGGAATCTATTTTTATCTTTTTTTTTACAACTTTTAAACATCCGTTTACGCAGAAAACTGAATAGACATTTCTTTATTTGAAATACAGTTTATGCAGTTAAAGATCCACTGTTACAGTCCAAGATTTATTTCTGATTCCTCAACGGGCTTTACAGAGACAATGAAACACGTTTTAGTATAGAGGAGTATGTATAGATTAAACAAGTATAAGTCATCTATCATTTATCAGCAAAGTCTTTGACCCGGCGTTCAGTATGGTTTAAAATTGATAGAAGCCATTCAATTCATGTTCAATTTAGGCTTTCTGACTATGTGCCATTGATTGATATTAGAATGCTCTACATTGACTAATAAAAGCAACAGCTTGTTTAAAAGACCAAAAAATAGGTAACTGGATTTCCCGTACTAAGCTGTCCATGGGACTGATTATGAGGAGCAAGATTTTTTGGGCTGTTTTAGTTTGTGTTACATTTGAGCAGCTTAACAACAGCTTCACGGAAATCAGATCTGTAAAGGGAATAAATAATTGGATTTACCGACGACTGGACAGTTAAGAAAAAGATGGATAATTTCTGCAGAAGGATATTAACCCCTCCAAGGTCGCCTTTCAATTTGTACTGAATGTTGAAGCTGACACGTGGAATCCATGAAACCACAAATACCAGGACAACCAAAGCGCATGCAAAGGTGCCCTTTCGCTTTCGGGTCACTTCTTCTTGGATATCATCTTGGTTGGCAACCTCTGCATCTTGCCTATGCATGTTTTTTAATGAGAAGACCTGTCGTGCCTGATTCCTGATGGTCATTATGATCTTAAGGTTTATCACAGTGATTATTATGCACGGGAGAAAAAAAATGAACAAAATCAGCAAGATGTTGTAAAGACTGTTGATGGTATGCAATTCAGATCCTGTTTTTGTGTGTATCCAAGAGTGGCGAATTCCAGCAATAAAGAAGGTCATTCCCCATATAAAACAAATAATGGAGTAAACCCTTTTCTTGGTCATCAGAATTTGGTATTGTAGAGGATAATACACCGCACAGCAGCGGTCGTAGGAAATAGCCAGTAGATTTAAGATACTCGACGCAAGAGCGAGATCTTTTGCACTTTCAAGGAGCCAGCAGTACTTGCTTAAAGAATACTCAAGACAACCTATACAGAACAATGAGTAGACGGGAGAAACGAATGCGCCCATGATCATATCACTCACTGCCAACGAAGCTAGAAATTGGTTCATGGGCTGCGGCCGAAGGGTGAGGCTGGTTACTATGGCTACAAACACCAGGAAGTTTCCGAAGAGTATAATCGCACTTGCAGTGATATCCAGTACCATGAATGTTATCTCTAAGCCGGTCCGGTCGCAAGATAAATCAGGTTCCGTTGTGTTAGTAACTTTCAGAGAATTGTTTGCTAACATCTTATCAGGTTTAATGGTAAAGACAGAGGACGATCTTTTTTCTTGTCATGCTGTGATGAAAAAGTTGGGGTCAAAATCACGCTATTCTGGCGGCGAAATGTCCAGTACAGTTCAACCAGCTAAGAAATCAGTTATCATTTTAAGAGAAACTTTTTTGGCGATGTGGCCTTTGGTACACGATACTGAGTCGATGCTCGTCTAACGCAAATGGACTTACCCTCTCTCAAACCGCCAAAGTTGAATGGCTCTGCACTAAGGCCGCTTAACTTAAGTAAATCAAGTAAGCAATACTACCTAAAAAGCAGGTTTAACACTACAACAAAAGCCTCAATGATTTTATTTCCATATTTTATCTATCTTGTTTTTGTCTTGAGCTGAGTGGTTTTCGAATTGAAGCTGATCAGATCATTAAGAAATGATCAACTTGAGAGCTAAATGGCACGAAAAGCTTTTAATGGCATGAACAGGAGTTTGACGGGAAAAAAAACTTACATTTTAATGCAATTAAATGAAAACCTTAACAAATCAGAATGAAAAAGACCCATAAATGAATATTTGTGCTAAAAAATAAAATTACAGGGGACTATGTAATGATTCTCGGCCCTTGGAAGGCTTTGCGCTAATCAGGCGTACTTCATAAGAGTTAGCCTCACCTGCTGTCCATTGAACGAAGATCTCTTCATTTACAGTGCTTCCTTATAATGGATATAAAAGTATGATAAGAAAGTTTTGACAACCATGAATGGATTTTATATAATTCTTTTGTCATTGGTGCTCTTGACGCAGTAACCAAGAGCTTTGATTAACTTTTTCTTGAATGAAGGGAGATAACGGAATATTGAAATACTTATCAAAACTAGGATATCTATTGTCGTTAACACTTAGTTTCAATAATCACATTTCCCTAACTAGAGTAATTGAAGCGACTGACGTAAAAATGGCCGGAATATGATTCTTGAGCTGATATAAACCTTCCGATTTAGATGTTTTTATGTTGTTTCAGAAAAAAATCAGAAAACCGTCCCCGTTCTCAAAAATATCTTCAAACCCATTTTACTTGAAATAAAGCAATAGTAACCCACTTTTCCCACCTATACTCGTCAAATCTGTAAAAAAAAAAAACTGACAGAAACAGTCAGGACGGACAATTCAAAGCAGGACTCTATGTAAGGGCGTCTAATGCGGCATAAATAGAGAATACTTCATGGAAAGTGCTGGCGTACGGTATTTACGCACGAGTTGTTGACGTATCAGAAATCGAACGAGTGAGCGCAGCGAACGGGTAAGATTTCTGATACAAAAACAACGAGTGCGTAAATACCGTACAAAGCACTTTCCATGTGGTATTGTGTTTATTATATACATATTGAGACATTCATCATTTTGGCGGCCTTTTTATTTTAAATCTTTCAAAAATGCTAAAATTTGCCGCTACACACTTACCGCAAAATGACAACGAAAACGAAGTATCAGCTTTTTAGTAAAAACGTTTGTTAAAAACATAAATGACGGTAAGGATATGAGGTAATCCAAGAACTATAAGTAATCTTAACTGTTTGTTCTCAATGCACAATTGAAAATGAGTGAATTTAAGTAAAATGGCCGGTTTCAATATAAGATTAGCTCCGACAAAAAGCACAACAAAAGCTTACTTCTCGTTCTGTTTTTCCCTTTCCGCTGTTGTTTCGCCGGTTCTCTACCGTTTTCTTTATCGACAGTAAAACAAACGAAACTATTCCACTCCATTTCCGAAATGTTTTTCACTTTTTTAGCGAGAAAAACTCTTTGAGTAAAACTTTTCTCGTTGAATGTGTGCGAAGCGGCGCTACAAGCTGCAATAAAAGGCGGGAATTTTGGCGGGAAACACACACACCTCTGTGGCTTCTAATTGGACGTATCATTTTTCTCACACGTGAAAAAACATCGTTCGCGATTCTGATTGGACGTATCATTTTTTTCACGTGTGAAAACCATCGTTCGCTCCTCTGATTGGCTAGAACTAATTTGCGTACGAAAATTTACGACATAGCTTTTTGGTGAGTATTTCTCAGTATGTATATAATAATAAATAATTCCTATATTCAGGATACGTACAAAACAAGCACAAAAAGAGGAATACGCCTGTCCTCTGCCCTTGAAGTCATCTTGGGATTCAATAGAGCTTTTCCCAAAATTTAATTGGGATGAAAAGTGCTTCCTTTTATATAGGGCCCATTATTGAGAAACCGAAAAAAAAAGTGTTAGGTTAATGGAATGGACAGGAAAAAAAATGTCCTTATGCAAAATTTACTGGCCCAATCTTTCAAATAGGAAATGTCGTGTGCACCGAGCTAGTGTTGGCGGAGGATGTGGGGGAGGAGCTAACTCGGCTCTATTTGGATCGCAAACTGAGGGCGGGACCGAAGGGAGCGCAAGGGGTGATGGAAAGAAGGAAACATCACCCCTCTTTCTTCCTTCCCTACACCTCTTGCCATCGCCTTGAGCGCGCTTTTCTAATAGGAGACTGAGAGATGACAGGGGGCGAGTCAGGAGATGGGAAACAAAAAGGTTCACGCTGCGTATTCAACATTTTTGGGGATTCGCTGCATTAAGAAGTGATTTACAAACCAACTACACTCTGCCTATTGAAATGGCCACCATCTTGGACTTTTCTCATAATTCACTTTTAGAAAATATTAACAAATGAAAAATGCGGTAAACTAGATAATTTTTTGGTGCTCATGTCTAATAGCGGAGCTCCCGCGCGCGCGGCGCGCGCTGCGGAGCACCACGGGGTAAGAAAAAACACAGGCGGCCCCGACGTAGTATGTGTCAGATGAATATATTAATATTCACATGGACAAAATAGGATGAGTCGCCGAAACTCCCATGAAGATGATCCGTTTGTTTTGTAGACAGCCTTTAATTCTTCTTTAGTGGATAGTACCTACAACGGCAAAACGCAAACCGGCCAGTTGCAGTCGTGCAACAACAACGACAAAGAATTAATGTACAAAAAAAGCGTGATGCACAAGCAAAGTTGTTTTTTCACAAATTAGACTTTTTGATTTTCGATAAACACAGCGGTTCTTATGAACTGTGCTTTCTTTTGTTTAAACGCGATAACATTTTACGCGCTTGACATTTTTCTGCTAGAATGGCTCACCTTCCTTGCATGTTTTTAATCGATCTAATATTAAGCACATATTTGAAAGATTTCTTCTCAGTGGTTTCAAGTTTATTTTTTTTGTTAAAGCGTATAAACGAGAACTTCGCTGTTCGGCTTGGCTAAATCTATATATTATTTAGAGTGAGGGTGGTTGTTACTTGGTGTTACGGAGCACGAATTTATGCTGCTAATTAGTATGTGCTACTATCTATGCTAAGCTATTACACCAGGGTTAATAGCCTAATGGCAATAAATAAAATTCGTTATAGCACCTTTAGGCTCGTAAAAACTGCATTCGATCAAGAAAAAGCTGATAAGAGGTGAAGTCTTGACTTCATTGACTTGGTATTTAGTACTTCTGAGTTACATGTATCCATTACGTTTATTTATACCAGGATCAAAGTCAATAGTTTAAGAAAAATAGTCAATGTGATGGAATAAATGATCGTTTACATATAGTAACTATGATCAACAATTTGTCATCGTGAACGTTATAAACCTGTTCCTAGATACGTTTTCATGGCAGTTAGCATAAAGTAGATGATTCCTCGCGAAGCCACGCCGAAGGCCTTGCGAAGCCGAGGTTTCACTTGCTGATACCGCTAATAAGATGAGCAAAATATTTGTGTTATGGTGTCTTTCACTGCTTGCCTTATTTCTTTAATCTTCCAACAGTAAAGAAGCGGATTCAAGGACGAGTTCAAGTAAGCTAAAGTTACTGTAAATTGCCTAGCGAGGTAAAAAGATAAGGAAAACCATGTTTGAGGTGTTAAAGCAACTGCTAAACCATACGGCAGATAACAAACAACCAATGTGAATTGTATCCACAAAGCACTTGTAACTGCTCTTCTGTATCGAGCTATGTTCAGTGGAGACGCCTGGTTTGGAATTGCCCGAGACACGTGACTCTGTACTTGAATTTGGTTACGACGCAGAGTGAGGAAAATTTTTGTGTAAGCAGAAGCTGTGATGACAAGACAGAGAGGTAAACATATGTAAAGAAGCCATGCGCCTGCGGCAGGATACCAATAGAAAACTGCCGTGCCGGCAATAGATGAAATCCAGAATCCATTAATCGCTATATATGTTCTTTTCAAAGTTACAATTTGTCTGTACCTCAACCCAAGCAAAAGGGCAAGAAGCCTGTCCGCGCTTATTGAAGTCAAAGTAGCCAAGGACACTGAGCACAAAATGTAACCTGTGAAAAAGCTTACTGCGTTGGCATAAGAGCAAATATTATTTTTGCTGTTCACCACAGACATCCAATAAACAATATCTGCAGGCTCTGCCATGACACCAACGCAGAGGTCAGTAATCGCTAGGCTGCGATACAGGAGTTTGGACGGCGAACCGATCGAGAAATCTCTGCGAAGGGCAACAAGGATCAAGGTATTACCGAGAATTGCAGTACTGGATAAAAAGGTGTTAAGAACTGAGAGAAAGATTAGTTGGTTGTGTACTTCTCCCGTGATATTCATTTGGGACGAACAAAGCAGTTCTTCTATTTCCTTCTGGTTGATATCTTTGGTAAAGTTTCTCACTGCCATTTTACTGCAATGTATGCAGGTCAACAAATGTCAGAGCGTTCAGTAGAAGCGTTGTAAGCTTTTATCACTAGCAGCTGGTGTATGGTATATTAGGTAATTTTGTAGGAGCACTACTACACCTAATTGTAATAACATCAATGGCATAGAAAATGCTAAAAGGAAAAACTGAATTAATTACAAATAAATTAGGCTCACCATGATAAACTACTATTAATAGCAATATAGGAAGCATTCATTTGCAACATACGCGAACAGCTGTCGTATTTCCATTTGTTTCAACGCCTTAAAATAGTCTATGCTGCAAGTAAATGCACCCTATAGTGTTTTTTTTATTATTTAGTAAGCCTAATTAATTCTTATTTGGTTTTTTCCATTTTTTTTTCATTATTCCTTTTAGCATTTTTCTAAGTCAAAGTTATGGCAATTAGGTGTACATCTCTAGGAAATTAACACAGTATGGAATTCTTTGAAGCCTTCTGGGCACGCAAACAAACTCAAACAATTAACTCACCTTCGAATATGTCGCTGGTCGATTGTGTATTAGTTTCCAAATCTTCATCAACTTCTTAAGAAAAGTTTTCTCAGGAGTTTCAGTCACTGCAAAAAGCGAACTTTCAGTTGAAGGCCGATCTTTAAGGCAATACAGTTCAGGAATCCTCAAGCCACTTGTTAGACGGGACTGAGAGGACTTAATGTTTTATTCACGCAGAATGTGTACACCCCAATAAAATGATTGTATAATTGCCGACGAAATATTTCACACCTGCTCGAAGAACGAGTAAAATTAAAATGTTTCTGAATAGTTCGTGATTTTAAATGGCGTCACGCGCAAAGTAACACCAAATAGAACTGAGACGGGAAATGCATACTCGAATAACCTGAAAAATCTTTCGATTCAGACTTTTTTGATAAAGTACTGCCGAGTATTCTGATTCCACGATAGATTATAGCGTGTCTTATCTAATTCGTCCTGGGTGCAGTTAGAGAGTACCAATTGCTTAAAACAAAACCAAATTTATAGCCTTTGCAAAGAACTTCTTGCAAATTCATACTTGAGCCTTTAGGCAAGTAATAGGTGCATTTGAACAGAAAAAGAACGAAATCGGAGGCGTTATTGATCTAAGAAAGGAAACTTTTGACTTTTCCCAATCTTCGCCACGCTTATACCAATTTGAAAATCGACGATCAATAATATGTCACCGTGAAAGTTATAATAAATTTGGCTAATAAATGAGGAATGAAAAATATTAGTTTGTTCAGTGTGTACTTCTCGAGTAAAATTCTAAAAAAGTAATTTTTTTAATAGTATTTTCCTTCTACTCGGTTTCTTTGGTAAAAGAACATCGACTTTGTTAACTTGTCTTTTACAGTCATTTTACCGCGATGTATTTTAACGAATAAGAGAGCATTCAGTTAAAGAAAGCAAACTTTTATCGGCGCTTGCTGCTCTTTTTTATAGTGGTGTATTAGTCTCTGACTAGCCTTTCAGCATATAAGAAACTTGACTTCAAATAACTCGCTGTTTTATTGTCCAAATCCCCAATTTGTTATAAGTAGTTATTTCTCAGTTGCTTTTTGCATAACGAACTTGTTTCGAAAAGAATATAAGGAGGGCTAAAAAGTAATGAGTTCAGGAATCCCTTAGCCTTCAATATTTTTTGTTTGTTTGTTTGTTTGTGTTTTTTTCTCGTGATTAGGGTCTATTTAAACGGTATTTTTTTTTCTGAAGCTCGGACATCAAAGAAGTACTGAAAAAAACGAGAAAATTTCTAAGGCAAAACTGAGGAGAGACCTGATTCTGATTAGAATTGTAAAAAGTGCCAGCTTTGGTCAAACCTTTCGGCGTTTTCCTTTTTCTTTAGCGAACTTTCCCAACCTTTACCACTTAGTATAGAACAAATGAGCAAAGATGTATGAAAGAGTCAATTAATGACATTTTTTACTTATTCAAGTCTCTCCAGCTGAATGTTTTTTGTTTCATGGCCGGCGCCGACAAGTCGACAGTCCTTGTATTGAAACACTTCAAACTGTTCGGCAAATTTTCAACTTTCAACTATTAATTATTTATCATACATTACCATGGCCATGAACATAATGTTTCATAATAAATCTTTAAACAGCTAGCAAACACTATTATAGCGTTTATATTTCTTTATAGCTTGGAGGCTCACACGAAAGAAGTAGAAAGTCCAAACTTGGCTATTCCCACCCTATCATTTATTTTCTTCCTCAAAATACGTGTTATACACTCATTCATCACTTTTTTACCGGTAATTCTAATATACTAAATGTAGTAAACAATTGCAAACGTTAGTCTACTTAGAATACTGTATTCTGCTATTTGCTATAAGCCTTTAAAAGGTCTATTCATTTAAGAGTGGTGAATAAACAAAGCCGATGGCATACTTGTTGGTATAAGCTTTTACGAAGCTGATTAAACCATACAAATTTTCTTACTCGTAAAAAGTCATAAAACAAGCTGTTAGGTTAGTCACGGTAATTACTTTTATAGGTCGCTGAGGACTTAATGAAATGAGAAATGCGACTTTTTATGTAAACAAAAACCGCATAGTTGAATGAATTCTTTTTCGCGAATTTTTTTAAACAGCCAGTGCATAAATATCTTGAGGCAGTGACTGATTGGAAACAATTTCCTCAGCTTTTAATAGGCTGTCTTCTTTTAAAACTTTAATAGCAAAATTAAAAATTCAAATGGATCTAAAATTCAATGACCTGGTAGCTTATGGGGTTCCAAGCTTTTCTCAAGGTTGACGCTGTTTTTGTTTCCTTTCGGTTAAAATTCCCGCAATTCTCTCCCTTCCAGGCCACTTGATTTCAGATAAAGCTCTTTGGGGGCAAATGTAAATAAGCTTGAGATCAAGTAATGTTTTTATTGTTGAGAGGTAAGGGGTTATGGAATCAGTTAATTTTAATAATCTTTTTGCTGTTAGATAAATGTTGTGTGCAATTCTTAGCCCTTTCAGTTACAAAGCGACGTGCTAAAAAAATTTGAAGGGCCATTTAAGGGGAAGGGGTCCGGGCACCCACTCCCCGATGCTCCTTAAGGGCCATTTTTGTTAATCAAGGATTGTAGCTTCATTCTGGCTTGGTTGACACATACGCGCAAAAAACTAAAATAGCTCCGAGAAAATGCCATGCCAGTGATATTACCCACGAATAAAGATACTAACATGCTGTACTCCACTTAACTTTTACGGGCCGTCACTTATTATAATTAGCAGAATTGACTCATTTAATACTCCAATTGGATCGTGCAAGTCTTGAAATTGCCACAGCAGCTTAAAGTCAAAAAGACTCTTTTCGATTTCAGTCATGAACGACATGACTAAAATGATTCTTTGAACATCCGTTCTTACGAAACATCAGCTTTGCTTTTACGGACATACCGTGCAGGCCAAGACACCTAGTAAATAATTAAAAGTCACTTTGACGAGCATACATTTATAACCATTGAAGGATGGGAATTCGCCATTTGTCATAATACACCTTGTTTGCCCCCTCCCCCCCCCCCCCCCCCCCATAATTATAGCATTGTCTTCGGTCTCCCTTGCGGCGACTGTAATTCCCAGGAGAAATTAAAAACAAAGGTTAAGCCAGGGAATCTGGGACCGAGAGACGATGTTCTCCCAACTTGCAAAGCGGTCACCCTGCGTGGTGGTCAGCGGATAACTGCAGTGCATTTTTTAAAAAGTATTAAAATATATCAGAGGCGAGAAGCGAACCAGCAGAGGAAATAATTCAGTAATTGAAAAAATAATATCACCCCTCTTTGTTTTTCTCGCATATCGTATTTGTACTTTGGTAACCGACAACAGCGCGCCCTGGACTATCGATCGAGTTTATAGGTATTTCGCCGGGCGAGGAGAATATTATAGAGGTTATAATGCTGATAAAAATTACTGGAGAAAGCGTAAAATGTATCAGAATTAGGGCTTTTCAAGAGAGCTTTATAAATATGAGCCTACATACCTGACTAAGCAGATTCACACTTCATAACAGTGATAATATTTCACTTCCTGAACATATTCTTTGTACTTCGGTTCCTAGCTTTGGTGCCAGCGATCACAATCCAACAGTCTTATACTGCGCAAACAAAATGCAAATTCGAGATTCGAGATGCAGAAAAGGTGGCAAACACGTCGGGATTTCTTTTCGCTCCTTGAAAAAAGTTGACACCAATCTTCTTATCGCTGATTTAAATAGGATACCCAGGAGCATACTCGAGACCTACAGTAATGACCCAGGTGAAATGCTAAACACCTGGATTAAACTTGTACTTGACGTTGTTGACACACACACCGCGTGTGTCCAGTGAAAAAGAAACGGGTCAAATTGCCTAAAAAACCTTCTTGGCTAAAGAATGAAATTCAGGAAGCGGTCAAGCATCGTGATCACCTCAAAAGACTACTCGATCATGGAAAAATTCCAAGAGCTGCTCATCATAAGGTCAGAACAAAGGTTCCTTGTGTATTATTGTAAATAAGGCCAAGTCCGCGGCGATCGAAAATAAACTTGACGGCAACAAGCAGAATTGCAAAAACTTAGTCTCAGTGGTAAGGTGAAACCCATCCTCGGAGACCCAGGGGCAGATAGTGGGGGCTAAGGAAAGTCTAAACGGGTGGAAAAATATGGCACGAAGAAAAGTAAAGACAGGCGAGAACGCTTCTCGAAGGGAGGGGGCGGGGGCAAGCAAATCAATTTAACAAGCATTTCCTCTATCGCGTCATCTATAGTCGAAACCTGCTACACCTGACCTATCACACATTGAGAGCTTTGTAAACAGCACAATACCATCTACTGCAATCTTTGAAATCCCACTTCTCGATGCCAATTCTTTAGATAAATTAATCAAATCACAGTCCTACAAATGTTTCTATGGGTCTCGACGGAATAAGTGCTCCTTTACAAAAGCTCATCTCTCCAGCTACTCTTGAAAGTCTCACCAAGGTTCCTAATTGTAGCATTCTGTCTGGTACCTGCCCTTCTCAGTGCCGTCAAACTGCCACATGTTACGCCCGTTCACAAATCTGGACCAGCTTCTGATCCGAACGATTTTCGTCCGATTTCCAATTATTTCGAAGCTGCTTGAAAGACACATATGTATACCCATTTAATGCTGGATTGACGAGCACCGGATTACCTCTCTGAGAAACTGGTATCTTTGAAATACCATAAGTCTCATGATACAAGGTCTCGGTTGCCTTATCGCCTTTCTATTCCACGTACCAATAGCATGAAGCGAAATTAATGTTCTTTTACAATGAAGTTGAACAGTGGAACAATGTCAGCGACAGTGATTTAGTCCAAGCCTCTTCTGATGGTAAGAAGTTCATCAAAAGAAATTGCTTGGATTCAGTCATGTGTATATTCACACCTAACACAGTTTTAAAGTTGACAGAATTTTTAGCATTTATGACTTTGTATTTTAATAATTTATTATCTTAAAGTACTTATTTAAGCTTTTATTTATGTGACCGAACATTTTTAGCTTTCTTAGACTTGAAATTTGACTTATTTATTACCTTGGGATAATTTTAGTATTTTAAGGATTTTAGGATTTTAGTACTTTCATAAATTATTCACCCTATTGAAATGACGTGTTTATGTTATCTTATCTTCGTTTATTACGATCAGTCAACATCTTAAATTCAAAGTTTAAAATCAATCGGCCCTCATAAACAAATTATATCTTTTAATTGCTGAAAACTCTGTACCTTGAAGCGATCTTAACTTGGCCTTAGGTTTGCGATATCTTAACTCCCAGGCTTAACTCTTCGGCAGTTGTTTCAGCTATACGCAGCTATATGTTGCATATTCCAAACTCTGTGGAGGAAAATTGTTTTAAAGGAAAATGCAAAACACACACTATGTCTGAAAAGTGACATAAAATCAATAAAGTTGCGAATTACCAAACCATGATGGTGAGAAACAATCCCGCCTTTGAACGCCATGACTTTGTTCCTTGAACCGTTAATCTTTGGTTTATGACGTAATGCGCATGATCAGTACACAAATCCCCTGGCAAGACCCATGATGATCGCTTTGCAAGTTGTGAGAACATTGTTTAGATTTCATTTAAGAGAATGTATGAGAAATAGCTTCCCCTCCCCCTGGGCTAAGCAAAGGTCTAGGTGACAAACAAAGCGAATCGTGGGAAAGTCAATGGGAGATATTTTAAGGACCTTAGAATCTGACAACGGCGACGTCCATGAAAACATCGCTGAAAAACAGACTCCTCATCCTTTCAAGTCAAACTATTTCGCAAATATCGCAAGTCACCCTGTTAGTAAAAAGAAGGGAACTTAGGTTGGAGCTGAGGAGAGGGGACCTCGCCCGAGTCCAGACAAGGATTGTAGTCGAATTTATCGCCTTGCCGTTTCCGCTCTCAAGTAAACCTAAACTTTAGTCATTTCACGTCGTAATTGTGCAGGGACGGTAAAGCAATGTACAAAAAAGCGTGTCGCATGTGCAGAGTTGTTTTTTTTCTCATTAGACCTATTGCTTTTTGGAAGTGCCCGATGCCGCCGGCGCCGTTGTAGTTTCATAACTGTGATGTTACAGGGGACGATTCGCAACGACGATTTTTAGCGCAACACAGCGTTGGTATGTTGGAACAATGTTGCCACCGTTCGAAACAATGTCGCAGCAATGTTGCCGCGCTGCATTGCGCTAATTGAAATCGTCGTTGCGAATAGTCTCGTGTAACATCACGAGAAAACAACAGTATAATAATTTTATTCGCACACATTCACAAGGAACAAGTTCTCAATACTTACACATTTGTTTTCTCAATTTAATGTGTTACAAAATTAGATCTATCCAGTCAATCACTCAACTCTTGTTCAGTTTGAGCACTTAATAAATTACATTAGGAGCCCATAGCCCGGGGCGTGCAAATCGCACACCAAGCCTATGCAACGGCGTTTTCACAGATCAGTTGATTTTAACATCATTTTGGAGTATTTTTCCTGCGAAAATAGACACACCGTTCCGTATGTGTGCAAATCCATACTACGATAATGACAACAAAAAAAAAGTAAATGCTATCGAAACATCAGAAATACTATTTTCTTGTCCCCTGTACCTGAGTTTGGACGTATTTCAGGTTAATACAGAATGAAAAGGTTCTTGCAGTGAAAGAAGGACGAAACCGATCCATTTATAGTGATCGGAAATCAGTTACTTATTAAAGTACTGTTTCTTTTTCTAATGGCGGAATCTTTTGAGATGAACTATTCGGTACCGTTTCATCAAGCAGGGTTACAAACTCGGTGTTGTTATTTCCGAGGGTTGTTGGTTCAATTTCACTTTCCATCCTTGTCTTTCTCTCTCCCCAGTCCACACATAGCCGGCTGAAATCCAGGCGCCCAGTCTCTCGATGTCGTCTGAAAAATCTTATAAACCGGCAACAGAATAAATACTGAAAAAACCTGATGTAGCCGCGTCGGAAATGTCTAGTGAGTGTGCCATAAGCAATCGGGTTCAAACAGCTGTGAAAGTAAAGTAGCGAAGGAGAAAACAAGAAAAGAGATTTTATTAACTCGTGATTTTCTGGAGCAAAGTCTAAGAAAAGCCAAGCAAGCTGCGCCGGTAGCATGCAAATAGCGAATAAAATGACAATAGCCGCTAAAGTTTTTATTACTTGCATGTTCTCTTTTCTTCTATCGTGGTTTGCTTGATGATTTGGAACCTGTCGCCTTGCTTGGCGAACCAGATCGAGGCCAATGCGCACATACGCGACCGCGATTATAGTTAGCGGTAGCAGAAACTGCAATACAAACAGGCTGGCTGTGTAAGCTTGTCGGTATTTGTGGGAGGGCCATACTTCCGTGCAGCCCTGTGGCTCCGCTAATTTTGGCTTTGTCACCAAGAGCAGCGGAATCACAAGGAAAAGACCCAACAGCCAAATCCCAAGGATCCAAAGAAACACGTAACGATGTAACATTTCAGGCTTGAAAGGGTTCAGAATCACGTGACACCGGAAGACAGCCATAGATGTGAGAGTGAAGATGCTGAGGTTTACGGTGACGGTCATTAAGGGCCATATCAACCGGCAATATAAGTCGTATTGGATGTCAGCAAACATCATGTAGACATTTGTTGGTAGGCACACAAACAGATACATTAAGTCGCTAATTGCCAAGTTGAGAATGAAAATATCATTAGCTGTCCGGTGCTCCCGTCTGGCGGCCACAATAACTATCACCAGGAAATTACCGAGGAGTCCAACCACGAAAGCCACTGCATAGAATGCTGACATCACCGGGTCCTCAATTTCCGTATCGGTGTTGTTTGTCATGGTTTCGACGACGCAAGTTTTCCCAACTTAGACGAGATTTTGAAAATTAGGAATTAATTAAACTCGGCACACGTAGCAGCTTACTGTCCTCTTCTGAAATCAAGTCTTTCTTGAACTCTTTTCAACAATGTGTCGTAAAAGGTACGAATCTCTCGTTATCTGTGTCGTGCCAACTTGTGACGAACTTCTGTGAATTTCTGTAAAAGATACAGCAATTACGTAAATTGAGTTTATACCCACATGTCAGCTTCTCAATACTTGCTGACTCAAAAGGTACCGAAAGGTCATGAATGGTTAACGCTAAAACAAACAATGCTATCATAACTTAGTCAACAGAGCTTATTTATAAAAGCTTTAGATGAAATTAGAAAATATTATTATATCAATACAAATTAGCATAACTGTTTTGTGGTTCTTCTCTGCAGGCAGTTACGTTTATAACTATTGTAAATGACGAACCACCCGCTCGCGAAAAAAAATGGCGTGCTAAGTTGTTTTCATTAATGTTTCTTCATTAGCAGTCTAAAAGCAAACTGCAAGTTTGAAAACTGCAACTGAACCTGCGTCGACAAAATGCCTTCACCTGTCTGACATTTTCTATAACAACAGTCTGGAGTCTCTAACTGCATGATAAAACGACTAATACAAATACCTGAACCATATCACAACGATTTCATTCAGTTTTAAGATACCTGTAGGAATGTTGCCAATTAACAAACCAAGACCCACAGCACATCTTTGTATCTAAATTAAGCCGAGCCAGGGAGGTCAGGGAGGGAATGAGAACTTTCAACACTAGCTTGAAATTCAATCCAACAACTTAAGAGAATCTACGTTTCTTTGCCTCAATTTCTTAATATCTTAAATATTTTTGTTTGGTATTTTGATATGGAACAACTGTGAACCCAGGGTAAAATTGAGGAAAGACATTCGGCAGACGATACTTTAAGAGATCTTAAGGTGCTTGGATAAATTCTGTCGCAGATTAAAAAACAAAACCTACTTTAAGTTTGGAAACAGATCCTTAAACGTTATAAATGTTTAATGGCTCTTGGCGTAGATAAAATCGCCGATAATTGTGTTGAAATACCCATAACAATCAACAAAGCACTTGAACTCAATTACTTGTAGTAATTCTAGTCCCTTTTACAACCATTACTCAGCACCTCACTAAAAGCAATGCCAACCAGTCGGCAGCACATATAAGGTTTAAAGATGAAAAGCATCGAAACTTGCAAAAAAACCGTGTGGCTTACTGATAACTCAAAGAAATACAAACAGTATAATTAGAGATGAAAGGAGATAGTTTTACTGATAAATGTGTCTCGATTTTCCACCTTTATGATATAGGCCTGACATTTAAAAAACGATCACTAGGCCAGGGTTGACATAGTCCATGCTTGATCGGATGGATACACTACTGAAAAGACAGCTAAAATTTTTATTGATTGATAGATGTAAGGAACAATGCGCATGCCATGCATAACATGAAATTAACTAAAATGTTACTGAAATGATGATAATAATTCATGATGAAAATAAATAGTATGGCAATGTCCCATGCATTTGAGCTAGGGCAAGGTAGCAACTTAAAAAAATAAAAATAACATAACTCGTCATCGGTTGGTAATTTAGTCAAACTTTCATCCACACTATAGGGCCGTAGCCGTGGGAGTAGTTCATGGAACAGAGACAAAAAAATAGTCTTAAGAAAAATAAAAAAAAACATGAAATAACTGCGAGGATCTCGCATGTCACGTAAACAAAACTCTGGAAGCCAAGGGCAAAAAAAAGGAATATTAAATTTAGGCCGGTACCACACCCTGTCGGCCTCCATGTCGCCAACAACTTTTTTTTTTTAGCTCTTTCTAAGGATCAAATGTGGCACTTGTTAAGCTGGGGCGCGGGGGTAATTAAAGGAGGGATTGGGAATATACTATTAGTCGGCAGCGACCCACTGCACATCAGTAGCGTATAAAGGTCTTGCCAGTTTAACTCGCCAGAGGCGAATTCAGCGAATTACTTGAACGAAGAGGAGAAAGCAGCAGTACCATGGTCACCAGTCAGGAATTTGTCGCGGACAAATGTGTGAGTCGGCTAAAAAGCAAATATTTTGCAAAAAGACAACCCGTCAGTTCAAGGAGGAGCGATTTGATTCTCTACAACTGCAGTGGTAGTGTAAGACCTGAATCTATAATAAGTTTACCTTTTAACAAAATGATTTATTGCCTCCAACTTCTTCAGTAAAGAGAGTCAAGACTTTACCGTCCTTAACATTTCAAAGTACTACTATCACTCAATTAACTTCAGTTCGTCACGTGATATATCATGTGATCATTTTACAGAAAAAACGTAAATGAATGTCCATTACATTCTTTTCCCCTAGGCAAAAACCTGTCTAGCCTAAATTTGAAACAGGTTCTCGTTTTCTAAGATCTATAAAGACAAATGCATGAGACAAATGCATGAGTCTATAAAGACGAATGCATGAGTCCTTTCATTTGGGCAAAAAGATAAGTCATTCAGGATCCTGTTAAGAGACATAGGTGCCTTATCACTCCAACTGCAATGTGATGATATGCAGTTTATAAGAAATAAGCTGAATACCACTAAATGCTCTCAGCTACAATGTAATTTTTTCTTTAGAAAATAATTACATTTTATGTAAGAACCTGCTAAGGCTAACTCAGAAAAATGCAGGTTCTTAGTTTTTATTGTATTCTACAACACAAACCAACAGATCTTAATTTATTATTATTATTATTATTATTATTATCGTTATTATTATTGTTTATGTCACCCCTGGAAGACCATTCGCAATGTGCCAACTTTAACGTCATCAAGTTAAACTAGAATTCAGAGTACCCTCGCCCATATTCTGTTTTCGCCTTCTTTACAGATCATTAAAGCGACAGAAAAAACGCCTATTTCTTACAGAAAATTAAACTTTCACGAGTCCCCCATCAAAACACTTAAAGTTGGGAAAATACGCCTAGTTCTTACAGAAAATTAAACTTTCATGAGTCCCTGATCAAAACACTTAAAAGTTGGGAGAGCGCGCGCTGTATTTCGCCCCTAGCTATCGCCTCATCCCTGGCGTCGATCTGGCATGTGAGAAACGAGCTCGGAATTTTTTCTGAGCTTTCTGCCATCAGAATTCTCCTTCTTCCAAATATTATAAATTAATTCAGACAACTCCTTACGTGATACGTTACCTCACTAAATGTACGTTAGCTCACTAAAGACAGTTGAGGAATGGCATTAGAACTTTCTAGTACTGATCAATAATGATCAAGATCAATAATAATAATAATAATAATTTATGAACTTATTGTGCGCTGCTTAACATGAGAATGATCATGCAGCTGCGCATTACATCTGCATTACTTTACAAGAAACAAATAAAAGATAACGCATTTCAAAACAAAAAATAAAAAGAGTATATATGCATTGCAAGTAAAACCTGAATATAAAATTGCTCACCAATATAAAGTTCTAAAAAGATAAGTCTTAATATGTGCCTTAAAACTATTCACATTAGTAATCGCACGAAGTTCTTTTGGAAGAGAGTTCCAGAGCCTTGGCGCTGATACCATAAAAGCTCTATCACCTAACGTCTTCGATCGAACAGCTGGCATAGAAAGTAAAATACTACCTGAAGATCTAAGATTATATAAGGACGATTTAAATGTTAGTAAATCGCATAGATATTTAGGAGCAAGGCCGTGAATTGCTTTGACCTCACTATCAACTCACCAGAGTACATCGGCGATGGCTTATACAGTCATAGAAGTTGCGGTTTACTTTTCCCGCTCTCATTTTATGGTTCGAATGTCTCCCCAATTAGTAAGGCACTGTGCCTGAGCTATAAGACATGAGACTTTAATAAAGTTCATTATTATTATTATTATTATTATTATTATTATTATTATTATGCAATTTTATTTCGCTCATTTTGGAGACCGTGCCCGTGGGTGATACGATTTTGACGGGGAAATTATTTTAAAAAACTGTTCGGTTTTGCGGTTTTACTAGTCCAAGCTACTATCCTCTACTGCCTTAGAACCAGCGTACAGAACTAAAAGAACTCACCAATAAATTAAAAAGATTAAATACGCTTTCCCAGAAATCCACTCAATTCAAACTGAATTCTCGGTAGAAGATCGAGCAAAATATGATGACGTCATAACCGCTTGACAACGACCGGTTGGACTGTTTGTGCTGGTATAACTTCGAATCAGTCGAATGCCGCAGGCTAAGGCTTGTATTAAGTGAAGAAATTATATATTTATTTGTTCCATCTGAGTAGCTCACACTTACTCAGTTTTTCTACTTGGCCAAATCGACCATCAGACAGTCAAACCGGAGGGCAATTTGACGGCAAGCCTTAATGTCGTTTTTACCATTCAGTATCCATCGAGGTAAAGAACTCATTGCATAATAATAAAGATATTGGGCCGCAGGTACCGGCTAAAAGATTTATCTTTTGTAGTCAAAGCTTGGACAAGAAATGGACTGCTCAGCAGCCATGCAGAATGTACTGGATACTATACTAACTAAAAGAAATTTGTGGCTACAGTTTTAACCGATAACTAAAAGCGAACGTTTAAAGTGTCACCGACATCGCAGACACTCGAACCATTATCTCAGCATCTACCTTCTGAAAAGCATGAAATGTATATTGAAGAACCAATTTAAATAACAAATATACGGCCGGAGAACAATGGAAAATGTCTCAAGTTTGCTGAACGAATATTGACTTATTAACTTTGAATTTTTTTCTCCTTTGTAAACATCAGAATTGAGGGATGATTTTTTCCCCTCTTTAGACAGCTTCTGTTTTGAGCGCCTCAGCTGCTGACTGTCATTATGTCTACGATTAAAAAAATACTATTTCAAGCTAGCCTAATGGCGCCTAATGCGCTAGTAACTTCCCATTAGTAAAAGCAAACGAAAAACCACTTACATTAGATCTGTATATTTAAAAAAAAAATACACTTTTACACTAAATTGGCAGGGAGTGTAATCAACGCAATGGTCAACGCAACTCCTAAATAGGATTATCTATGTTTCCGTGAATCTAGCCGCAGGCGGCCTGAAGGGGCAGAAACATAACATTATAGAGCTGAGAGCTGTCAGTGAGTACGGTACTTTGTGGCGAGGTGGGGTTAATGGTGAAGGCTTGTGAGAAAGCTACAACTGCTAACGATATTTATTTTTTATAACCTTGAAACCCTAAAAGCTGAAATCGCAATAAAAATAAAATGTTAAAAAATACTAACCCTCGTCGCGTCTCATAGTAAAATTTTGAAAGGCCAAGACATCTTTTTCAGGGTTCCGTTCTTTAGGAATCGAAATACCATAAAGAATTCCCTCAGATCACGACATTCCATATGGCTGTTAAATCTACTTTTGTCAATCACTCCGTTGCTAACAAGTTTCATTTATAAAATCAACTACTGCGTGGACATAGAATGAGCTATACTCGCACGAAAAAACAACGATAACAATTGCTTTGTCCTGGTGGTGGTCAGCTGTTGGCCCCACGTACCGCCGTGGGGCACTTGCAGCTTTCCGAACAAAGAATGAAAAAATGCCTTGGAATCGACAGAACCATTAATCCGCGTTGCTCACCAAGAAAAGTTGACATTAGAAAAGATATTTAACTGAATCTGTTTTCCCAAGACTAGCACTTGATTCATCACTATGTCCCACTAAACCCCAACATTTTCGATCTGATTGGGGATTGTCCAATGCAAATTGTGTGCCTTGAAATCTCAGAAGATACAATTCAAAATAGGGTAAAGTTAAATTTCGTAAACGATTATATATTGTTTACCTCTTTAAACGGTAATTTCTTCAGTTTTCAAGTGTGTTCCTCGATTCAGAATTCGATCTGCACTGATACGTTACATGTCAACATTTTATAGTGCTAGAAGATAATAAGTGTCACAATTTCTCTACAATCGTCAGTTCCACAATTTGCGTGAAATTCAGGAGTCTTTATCGTATATAAGAGTACTCCAGTAGTCCTTATTTTTTATACTACGCTCAAGGCTATAAACACATCACTAAAGCTGACTGAAAAAAAAGCGGACTTCTAAGTGAAAAGCGACGTAACGATTTGATCACTTCGATGGAAAAACTTCCACCATTCATTTGACAAGACAGTACATTACTCAGTTTGGGTTCTTCTCTGCATGTTGCTTCCGGATACAGTTTTAGGTTTTTATCCAAATGGGAGCTGAAACACTCTTTCATAGCGAATTTTTCTTTCATAATTAAGGGGAAAATTTGACTCTTGTTATTTAACGCTAGCTGTGATGACAAGAGAAAACTAGTAATCATGGCTACTGTATCTCCTCCATGTCACAAGAACACAAAGGAAAACAAAAAATATAATTAAGATAAAAAGGTTCCTTTCATATTCCACGTGACTGCCTTCTAGTACTCTAGTTTCCTACCCTTCCTCCCCCACTGCGTCAAGATAATTTTGTTTTTTCAATGCTTCACTGGAGAACTACTTTCGTAAGTCTAGCAATTAACTTAAGGATGTGAAACTGATGTGACGAGAGTGTTATTTCCTTCCTCTAGTACGTTCGTTCTTACAGCAGGCCGCAACAAGCGTAATCTCATCCTTGATATCATAATTGGTCAATATTAAAAAATTTTCAGGATTTTCAAGCAGCATATTTCCTCAAGAGTAAATTTACGTCGACAATTAGGACAATAATATATAAGTGGTATCAGCAGTGTGCAGTTGAGACGTAGTTATCCACGCTGGCCATACAAGTCAGTAGATATCTCTTGAAACTGATTTTTAGAATTAAACTTTAAAAGATATTCGTGTGGTCGAAAAGGAAACAACAGAAGAGCATTAGATAAACATGATTTTTTAAAGTAATAACTCTCCTACCGTTCATCATCTGCCGTAAACATACAAGCTTAAGATCTTCTTGAAAATGCCTGCATATTTCAAATTTCGTCTAGCGCGCTGGGTATTTACTGCAAAAAAATACGACAGTACAGAGGATAGCCGAGCAAATCTGTTATTATAATTACCATCTCCACTTTCCGGCATGTCTTCTCCTATTGATGTAGAAACTAATTGCTCAGCTTGAAAAGGGATTTCAAATCGTCAATAATGCATGCATGGAAAATCACTAAAGAATGGAAATGCTTCGCGGCTAAAGTCGATGGGCTTTTTGTAAGACTGCAGCGTCAAGACATTTGTGCAACTCATTAGGACAAAGCATTTTTAGCAGGTCTCCAGCGGGCCTTTAATCGTTCTTGCCGGTAAGTTTATTTTCCTTTTTCCTAAAAAAAAAATCATCGAAATCCATCATATCTTTCCTGTCACTTTTCATACCAATTTTTAATTTTTCGCGCATTTATCCCCTTTGCTGCCTTAAATTAATTCCTGTTGATGACACACTTCAAATTTAAGGGTACACGTAAATTTAGATGAACTTTCCAAAGACCGGCAGTTCTCAATCAATCCATTGACACTGATAATTTTCCCGCTCTTTAAACTCGCTACAGAATTTCCTTCCCTTCAGAACGATCAAACAAGAAGTCCAAACATTATGCAAATGTTCCTCAAAGCGGGGCAAAAACTTTTAGATGCGGCTATTGTTTTGTCAGCTCCTCGGGGCGGGCGTTCAATACAGTCTTGTTTGAGTTCGATTTTAAAAACGAATTGAGTCCGTTTCTAAAGCAAACTTAAGCTCTTTCAAGAAGAATCTCATTAATAATCAAACTTTCGAATCGAATGGTTTCAGCTGCCTTCAATAAGTAGCACTAAGAGATCGGGAAGCCTGCATTGTTAAATGTTAGTGTTTTGTCTGGGCGACCACGTCGGTCTGCAACGGGTCAATTAGAAACTAGGAAACGGGTGTAAGAAAAAGACGATGTCACCGAGTGCTTTGTGGCTCTGTGTTACGAAGGGACTCAAAGCTAAGTTGAAGTCCAGTCTAACGGCACTGTTTGCCAAATTGCGGTCGTCTTAATTTATGACTGGATTAATAAAGCGCCAAACACGGTCTTTTTTTGGTGGTCAGTTTAAGACCAGCAACGTGAATGTTATGGATACGAAAAACAATACGCTCAGTTCCGACGAACCAGTTTGTTGACGATGAAAATTACATCTCGTTTAGCTATATTCTCGCCGACTAAGTTTTTTTTGTCTTTTTTCTGCCAACTGCTGTTTTGTTTTTCAATCGCTGCCGTTGAAATTAGTGATTTCATATGGTAATAAAGAAAAAAAAATACGAATTTACGATCACTTGACAGTTTTCCTCACTCATGAAATTCCCTCTGAGGCGGGTAGCAACATTTTAAAATAACTCACCTCTTCTGAAGACCCGAAATTGACCTGTTTATGGCTTCCATGGACTAAATGCGTTCAACAGCCTTGCTAATGTAAGTTATAGGTATATAAGCTGAGAATGACATCAACCAAGTGCTTTTCGGATAATTAAAATCAATTCTTCTTTACGTAACTTGTCTTTAAGTGTCAAAAACATGAATATTTAACAAATTTGAATCTCTGAACTGCAACTATTTTAAATATTAGTAATGTCGAAGGGCACCGTACTCATTAATTAAGGTATAAGGATATATTTCATGGCTGGCAGTGATTGTTGTAAACTTGATGAGATTTTCACGTACAATGTGGTAAAGTCGGATCTTAACAAATGATTGTTAGTTATGATGATGATATTTAACAACAATAATAATAGAAATGGTGATACTTATAATAATGAGAAAAGTTCAGAATACTGATGAGCGGTAGGAGGTCAGTACGAAAAGTTGTTAATATCTTCAAAACCTCACTGAGCTCAAATGCTTACCTTAAATCTTTCCGCTTTTCCCCATTTGTTTAAAAGCTTCTACCGTACGTTTGGCATGTAAAAATACGGAGTATTTTTTTTTTATTATTCACCAAAGTCAACTAGGTTTAAGGTTACCTAGCCGACGCTAATTAGAGTTGAAATAATTTTTCCGGTTATTCTGACTAATAGGATAAATACTGTTATTGACCAATTTCGCTGGAAAGTCAACCACCATAAGTCGCTTGGTATAAAAAAACCCAGCTACGTCTTCGGCAGAAAGCCTTGAATCTAAGTCAACAAAAGACTGTAAACCAAGTAGGCGAGTCTAAAACGGCATTCTATTTGAGTTAACTTTAAGACGCTTGCTTGATTTCAGCCCCATATGAAATAACTACTGATAAACGCATATATTGCCAATTGATAACATCTGCTATATCGCCTTTAAAAAGATCCGCCATGGCTGATTGAAAATCACTTTGCGTCCTTTTGTTACCAGGTCCTTGAGGTATTACTTTCTATCGTAGGTTTGTTTTTCTAATTTACAACATTGCGTCCAATTTTTGCATGAAAAAGAACCGAAAGACAACGATTTCAACAAAACAAACATTTAAGGGAAAAAGGCGTTCAAGAGTAATTATTGACGATTGTTACTTATTATTCTCGAAATTGACAACACAAGTCCGTTTACATCTCTAAATGATTTCAAAAGGACAGGAGAGTTCATAGTCTCTTTACATTTTTTCATTAAAAAAATGGTTTCATTTAGCTAAATCAGATGAAATGACTGTTGGTGAAAAACTGGCGGCATGTTCAGAACATCTTTACTCAAACATTATTGCCGGGAAACTCTTTATGAGACTGGTATTAAGTCCAAATTATGCACCAAAGAGTCTTTTAAGCGCATAACAGACCTCGGACTATACATAAGGGATCAGACGTAATAGTTATAAGAATTCTGTCGAATTCTTCATGTTCTGAGAATTTTCATTCATATGTCTCTCACGGCGGGAAAGGAAGGGGAAAACTTTGTACTGCTGACATACCAACACGGGTTTGATGTCCCTACGGCCCTCATCTGGCACTGGCTCAACTTCGCACTTGAAAATACGTGGTAAATAAATATGGAAATTATGCCTATGTGCATGAAAGGTCATTTAAATGCAATAATGAGACGAACTAAATGTTCGTGTTTTTTCCGGTTTTGTAAATAATAGTTAGTGAAGGTTAAAACAAAAGGAGAATTCAGAAGGAGGAATTCTCCAAGAGGCACCGGTTGATATTTAGGTGTGGTCGCATATGACTCCACTAGCTAGCTAAGGAAATCACGGCTTTTTCTTTTCTCACTGTTCCTTAATAAAAATAGATATTACCCTTGAAAAATAAGCACCTTAGTAGAAACAATACGTACCTAAGAGTCTTTTTTAGTCATCAAACGCTCAGACAACTAAACTGGTCGGTACAGAGGAACGTAAAGTTTTTTCATATTATATTTAGTGTTGTATAGCATTTGTTATCGGCTTTTTTGCACCTATCTCGAAGTACTGGCGCCAGTGGTATTTAGAAGTTTAAAAAGCAACTTGTCGGCGCTTAAAAAGTCAACCGCAATGCATTTGGGAAAACTCGGCTTATGCATGAAATACCTTTTTCTCCAGGAGATGACGGTTAAAAGTTATACTCGGCCACAACCCGTCGGCCATTTGTCACCACTTTTGAGGTCCAAGTGTCTCGGCATGTCATAGCAAGAAGAACACAAATAAGACCAATTCTGATAATCGACCAAGGAAAGTAACATACTTGGTACTTAATAATTCGACATAGCTATTTTCAAGCGATCCCAGATCTTAGATTATCAATCAGTATTTGGAGTGCTGATAAATACTTTTCTAATGAGAGGCTATAATTAGTTTTCGAGAAAGGAATTTATGCGAAGGAGATCCCCCTCCCTTTTAATTGCGTCGGACACGGTGTGTGAGATGACTCAGTTCCGGTTTAAATGGAGATAAGCTGAGATACATATTTGTATTAGCCCCTGTGAGCTACTGTTTAAAAATGTCCTATACAATACGCAGATGAAATCGATCATTATGCAAGTTCACAGTTTGCGTGGCTGCTTTGACACTAAATGTTCCATGACCAGACAGAAGTAAAACTTGAAATTCTCTCCTGTACCTTGCCTCATTGCGGTTAATTAGTCCTTATTGCCAAGAAAGGATTAAAGGAGCTTATTATATGGCTGAATCCGCAAGCGGACAAGATAAAGCAAATCCTGCGTTCTGATTGGCTACACGAGCGGTCAAGATGGGCCCATCTTTCCCGCTTGGGATCATACCCGCGTTGGTCCCGCAAAGAAAAAGTTCTCTTTTTGGCCATTTAATAAATCCTTTATTGACGAGGATTGTTCGGTAACTGTGGCTGGATATTTACTTAGTTCTTTTTTTCATTTTTACTGACCCCGACTTCGTCTCACAAAACTCCAAAAAGGAACTTGGCCAATATCCAGGCATGTCGATCTCACACTTGGTTAATCCAACAACGACAGCCGTATCATATTATAAAGTTAACGCTTCTAGTAACTACCCCGATAAAGGCTAGTCGACCCACATTCCCTCCCCTCGATAATAGATATAATGTATGCCATGTATTGTGTTATTATTATCACCATCATCATCACCATTATTATTATTGTTATTATTATTATTATTATTATTATTATTGTTGTTATTATTATTATTATTATTATTATTATTATTATTACTGCTATCATATCAATTACAAATCACTACTACTGGTTGGAAAGGGAAAATCATCGCATTTGTAATTTTATTACGTCAAAGAAAATCGCTCAAATGCTGCTAGACAGCCTTCAAGGACAGCAGCGATAACGAGTGTTCCCTTTGAAACAAGCTACAGCAGTGGTGATCAAAATACATTTTGCTTTTACTGGGTTTTAATTAAGCTTCAAATCGGGTGCATTTTTTGCGTTCACGGCTAGACGGGCCTGTAAATGAGTGAGGATCGGGGGAGGGACTTAAAAGAGGCAGCGGCCACAATGAAACCCGAAGACCACCTTTGGGTCATGCAAATCAATTTTTCATAACTATAATCAGGTATCTTTAAATTTAACTAAATATTTAAATAAAAACGTAAGTATTAAGAATCCAGAGCGTTCTTACTTGTCGTCACACCCGCCAGAAACATTGAAACGGTGGCCGCCATGTTGGTGTTCCAAACAAATCGTGTGGGTGTAAAAGGTTCTTCACAAACTAGGAGACTTATAAAAAAGCCTGAATTTAATTGTGATTTTGAGTACTGATGTGAGACTGTAGGATATCAATCATATAAAACGCACTTAAAACTCGATTTAATACCGATTGCTTTTTCTCACGCCAAGTATCGGCCTAGGCTTTCAGCTAGTCGCATTATTAACGACTGGTAAACAGGGTAAAATTATGTTTGAGAAGGTAAAACGCTAGCTCCACAATGTTGTCGTTGGTCGAAAAATAGCATGGTTGAAGGAGATTACTAGACTTTGGTTCGGGTCCATTTGCAAAAATAATGATCATTTATGTAATTCGCATAAATAATATGATAACATATTACGTACTCATAAACTTGATATCGGACTTGTGAGTGCCGCCGTGGATTATGCGTTTAAAACGCAGCCGACTGGTCTCAGCTTCGGGCCAATGTTTACTCGCAGGTACGCGCAAAGCTGGTAAAATGCTTTGTAATCTTCGATTTAATTAGCAAAATTAATTGAATATTTAACTATACCAATATACGTAATCAAGTCTATCAGGTCTTGGTTAAACAAAACATATTGCACCTGGTTATTGATACTAACTAGTTATAGGGCCTGAGCAGCAGTTTTTCAAGTGTGTGTGTGTGTGTGCGTGCGCGGGGGGCTGGATTCAAGAAGCGGCGGGGGGTCGGGGGTGGGGGTGGGGGGTGGGGGGAATTACGAGGGCTTTTCTAATCCCGGTCAAATGTAGCCTTCAACGCAGACGTTACGTTCTTTTGGCTCGTCATGCAAATAGGTATAGCTATTATAAGAATACTACGATGTTTCTAGCAAAAAACGAATTGATACTGAATGCAGTGGTGCTTTCCACTTTTCAAGAACAGCCTGAAATTTCTCTCTCTCTCTCTTCCGGCTTTTCTTGTTCATAAGCTAAACTACGAAGGATGACGTGGGGCTAATAAACTTGATCTTCCGATGTCTACAACATCATGAAAAACCTTTTTATTCACAAATCTGCGGGATAGAATTAAGGGCTGCATGATACAGATAAGACTTGATCATTACGTATACGTCCTTCTTGAACGAAAACTGTTACAAGAAGAAAAAACAAAGAAATCAAAGAAAAAATAATTGCTCTTTCTTCGGCTCGTACTTTCCGCAACTTAACTAAGTAATTTATTGCAGCGTTTTCAAAAGTCGATAAATTCCATCGGTGCTGGGATCAGTACAGACTCCTTACATTTTGTTTCATAGCAAGATCTGTTATCCAGCCAATGACCCTTCGAACAGAGGCAACTTATAGTTCGTACGCGAGTTCATATCGAGGAAAAAGAGCCTCTGTTCTCACTCATTCCAAAGAAAAATTGTTTCGTTAATGCCTGTTACATGGACCTTTTTGTGCTCTTGTCCGACTTAAAGCGGCGATCTTACCTGCATTTCCCAGTCCTTATGAGGCGGTTCCACAGGGTGCAAGTAATAAATACTTTAATTGCCTCCTCTTTATGTATTTGGTAACTCACACTCACGCAAAAAGCATGAAGTGGCGGCATGAAGTGTACGGACAGTTTACGATAGCACGAAAAAGACACTTCTACAGCGTCATTTACAAAAAATTTTGCACTTTCACGTACAATCCTTACTCTGACTCTATTTTTCTCTGTTTTGGACGGGAGTGAAAACTAGATCCTTAGTCTAAAGTAAAAAAAAACTTATTTAGTGAAGAACTTAAAGAAATTATTATTTCTTTACTTTGCCAAAAATGGGGTGGGGTTGGGGTAAGGTCCCCCTTGCCCCTCCCCTCCGAGGACCATGTTCGAACGGAAAAGGGCATAGTCCACACTGTATTAATTTATTCATTTATTCATCACGGAAAATCATCAGTTTACTATATAATTATAAAAGATGAATTTCTTTAAGCTACAATTATCAACTAAAATAAATGCAAAGAAGATGAACTAATAATCAGCTGGTGTCTGCGATAAATGCCCCGTGGGAGCCGAAATAAGGAAAGTAATCTTTCAGCTTGTTTTTGAAAAATCCCAGAAGTTAAATTGTATAAGATCATACTGTGGTAGAGAATCTATAAGGCGGCACCATATAGAAGAAGTTAATGGGCTGCAGGCACCCTTCTTAGGGTTTAGGCAATGAAACTAAGGTTGTTCACCCATCTTGAAATGCCCATAACTGCCCGTTGGATCCACGTCTAACTTGTGACGTCATCGGTTTTAAGGATCATAGTCAACTTTGACACTTAACTTACGCAAGGATAAAGAATCTTTCAACCTGGCCTTGTGCTTTGGTAGGTTGGAGATCAACTTTCCCTACCCAACAAGTGCGTCCAGAAGAGAAGAACGACACTATCAAATCTGCGCTTCCGCAAGGGGCGCTGTAAAAACGCCATAACTATAACTAGTTCATCAAGAAAATATAAATGGAATTATTACTTTTAGTCTGTTAACACCCTCCTGCTTGTTTTGCCCGATTTTCTTAGCAAAAAGATAAATCCCAATAATTAGAAAGTGAGCGAGTGATTGAAGATTGCAAGGAAGGTTGACTTGAAAAACATTCCTGCTAGTTTACTAAGCTATATAATGTAACTCTTTGATTCACCATAGAGTAAGTTCCTCATTTTTCTTCTTTCTTTATGGTTCTTATTCTTTTCTATATATTACTAATTATTTTGTTACCAAAGACTATTCATTTGACTCGAGTTTCTACCGAAGGGCAATAATAAGTGCCAATTTTTGGAAGAAATTATTACTGTACTACTACCAGAGGAAACGAAATATCATTAGCTACACTAAGCGTAGATGTTTTCAAACCTAAAGACCTCCATTTCACTTAAGGTAAAACTCGAATTTCCTGTCAAGAAGGTGCCAGCATTCTGTCCTGTCGGTAGCTGGTATGTGTTATTGAGACTTGCACTGCAGCTGTTTGAATTTGGGGCGTTGACAATTCTGAGGTCTGGACCATCCCCAAATGTAGGGCCATAGCTACTGTAGCAATGGATGGCCGAACCCTCTTTTCCTTGTATCAAAGACATCATTGAAGGTTCAAGGCCATTCGGATTGACGAGACTGAACAGGAAGGAGGCTGGAGCTTTTTTATACGTTCCACTTGAAAGAGCTGACGAAAACATTGTATGCAACAGTATATGTTAGACATGAAATTTTCGAGGAAATTACTGTTCATAGTTAGAGTACTTATGATATAGTTACACTTTTAGAAATAACTTCGAGTGGACAGGTGTAGCAGTTAGAATGAAGATGGATTGTTACACCTGAATAACTACGAAATCATTACCCCCACTCTCTTTAAGAACTTGATCCAAAGCGATCCAAAGGTCCCTTCAACAGCAACATACCAACTATTTGGTTTCAAATTTCAAGGAGGACCGGGAATTTTCTTCGCCTTCCATACTGCCTTAAGTTAACCACGGAATTTTCCAATTTTCGTGTTTCGTGGTGCAGTATGCGTATCGAATTTTAACAGGCAAATTTTAAAAATGTCAATAGTTTTGGTCGAATGAGTCGCTTTCGTGTCTCTCTGTTAGAAACGAAAACTAACGTTATTGTATATTGCTCGCATCAAGGCACGCACAACGCTTTCCTAATTGTCCCGTAAACCAAGGAGAATTCTAAAGGTTTAACCCGAATGCCTATGTTTTAGAGCGTCTCATAACAATAAATCCACTTAGAACTAATACTGATTATTCCGAGAAATCACTTGGGTATAGATATCAAATGGGTACTTAGACAATGCCAATTAACTTCATAAAAAAGCAAAATATTTATAAAAAATAACTTGCCTTCCCAATATTGCTCTGTGTAGCCTCCAAATATGTTGTTCCCACACTTGATAACGGTAACAGTTGGTCCTTTGCGGTCGCAGCAAGAGTGAAAGTTGGAGGCAGCCCAGCCATCACTAGAGGCTCGATATATCAGGGAGTAGGTGTGACAAGCGCTTGTCAGGGTGCTTTTCAACCAGCTGACCAAGATTTGGCGATGCTCTACAGACAGGATGGAAGAATTTTCAAAGGGGGAGACCTTCATTTCATCAATAATCCCTTTAATTTGATAAAACTCAGCTTCAGTTAACAACTCTCTTCGAAGAATCTTATCTTCGGGAAGAACAAGCTGCCCCGAGCGAAGGTAGTTCAGGATAAGACGGAAGTGAGTTCCATCGCGATCAATAAAGTAAGATCCGTCTTCAGAGGGTTTGGAGTCAAATCGCCCGGAAAACATGGCGTACAACATTGAACCTGTTATCGAGTATAAACGAACAAACACTTCAGTTAGGGAATAGAAGCGAAAATCTATATTTTACACTGAATACAATTGAAATCAGACGCCTTGCAGTTAATTGGCACCTGATTTTTATGGTAAATCTTTTAGTGATCGACGCAATGAACAAATACATACCTGGATCACTCTTCATAGTTTCCAAACTGGTATCAAATACTTTACCGCCGACATTCAGTTTCAGCATTTTGGAGAAATGAACGCTTTTCAGCTTCTTGGCCACCGCATCAAAAGCTTCCATTTCCTTGCTAAGCTTTTCTTTTTCACTCTCAAGAATCTCAAACACTTTCTTGATGTGTCTGTTTACTTCATCAAGCGCTTCACTGCTCGAAGCTGTTTCTTCATCAGGGTCTCGAGATGAAGACGACATTCTGTTCCTCTTGCTAAACAGAAAACGACTCTTAAGCTGGCTTTTAATTATCGACTGTGGAAACCGGAACAACACACTGGAAATCGAAAGTACCCTCGTACAAGAAACATTATACTACATATCCTGCTCTTTTTGTTTTTATTGGTTGTAGTCTTTCACCTTTTGTGCGGCTATTGGTTAATCAACAATGTGCGATTTTCACTTTTCTTTGCATTGAGTAGCAGTTTCGTTTCCCGGAAAGTAATTTAGGTGAATTAACTGAATAAGTATTAACGTTCCTTCCTTAAAGAGGAGAGTTTTTCAAAAAGTAAGCCAGGGTTTCACTGAGGCATTCACACACAGTCCACAAGAATTAACAAACAGTTTATGTTCAAATTAACTTAGAACTTCACTTATAATCTTAACATTAACGAGTCCATTGTTTTCACTGAATCAACGGCTAATGAACCGTGGAAACAATGTCACACGTTCCACGAAACGTTAACGGACGTAACTATTGCAAGTCTCAATAAACAAGTGAAAACGTCTGCAAATGAGGCTATATTTATTGCAACATATCGACTCTAAAGCTTTGAATCAACCCTTTCGAAAACAAACTACTAACATTTACCGCCAAATTCGTTGTATCGAGCTGCTCCTTTTGCAAACTTGGGGAGGATTTTGGGTTTTTCTGTTCCGCCAATAATCAAAGTGTGGGCCGGGTTAACTGAATGCAAATCTCAATGTTTGAACGCACTCGCCCAGCTTGCCCGCAAAAACAAAACTGAGAATGGTGAAGGAAATCGCGATGGTGAGTGGAATTTTTGTCGAGGGAATTAAGGAGGCAGACATTGCTCAATTCTCGCAAGTGACATGGTTGCAAGAATAAGAAAGATCAGAAAAATCTTCGAAGTAAACAAATTGATCCGTTATAGCCCGAAACAGGACGATCACAAGCAACAAATCTTAAAACACAGAAACAAACCAAAGGGATCGAAAATCACCAATCACAAATTACAAACCATGACCTTTAGAAAACAGGTTTTTTTAAGGGGTCCGCTAAGATGATTGACGGAACAGAAAAACCCAAAATTCCTTCGAAGTTTGCAAAAGACGCAGCGCGACAGAACGAATTTGACAGTAATAAACTTGAATTAGAAAACCGAACATTTCCTTGAATCAGTTTTGTTAATCCTTTCGCGGATGGTAGCATTTGTTCCCTTTTTTATGCTTGCTGAACTGGACCACCGTTTAGGACAATCACTGATTTGATATGTGGGCGTTTTTAAGTGCGACGAAGTGTTTTTTTCTTCTGCTCACACATTAGTATATACTTAGTACATGGCAATGCCCACAATGAACGAAGTAACAACTTTTAGACACTGTTAGGCCAGTAGTAAAATTCTCGACTCATTGACTTACTCGTGCTCTTGTTAACTGAACAACATTTAAACTTTGTCTAATATCCCATTTACCCCCAGGTTTTTTACTTATCGCCGCATTTTCACTCCTATATAAATGAGTTATTATAGTTCTATCCCCACCATTTATGGAAAGACAGTTTCTTTAATCCATTTGAAATTTTTTTTTCATGAGCATAGAGGTAGTAAATATAGATACAAAAGGCGGGCAGAGAAGTTTAAGGGTGTGTTTTTGGGGAAAATTCAAATCCGGATTTCTGAATCCAGAAACGGATTTTGCGTTTTTGGGGCAAATCAAAAAACGGATAATGAATCAATGAAATACAAACTCAGGGTGGATTCTTCGGATCAAATCCAAATCCGGATTTTTGAGATTCACAATCTGAAGCGTTTTTTTTTTTTGAGGGGGAGGGGGGGGGGGGGAAGGAATTGAAAAAAAGTATTTTTGACAAGCGCTTTCAAAAAAAAAATGGTACGCAACGGATGCCTCACATGTAAGTAAACCTATGTTGGTCGCGCCTTATTAATTTTGAGTTACATATCATTCCATGTTTGTTATCTATTCAAATTATCGGTAGACTGTTTTTAAACCCTTTCTTGTCATGTTTTTTGTACGTATGCTTACGCCGGTTTATTTTCCAAGTAATTAAAAAAAATTATCGGTTTCAGTTTTAAATTCTTATAATTTGTCTACCCTAAGGAGTGTATTGTGTTTCAAACCGAAATATATACATTTCGTATATTCATTCGTAGCTTATGTTGCTTTTTCTTGTTGTCTTCGCCGTGAGGATCAGTTTGTTGTTTTTTTTTTCCCACGAGGAGCACGAGAACATGCATATCCGTTGTCATGGTAAATGATCCTTTTTCGGATCTTCCGTCTCTTTGGTAGAGAAGAATCCGTATGATCAGGAGAAAAGGGGTGTTGGGGGTAAACGCATCCCAAATTTTGAAAAAGGGGTAAGTTAAAAAATTCCTGCCCAAGCTGAAGCCCAACCCTTAGCGGCTCACAAAGCGGCTCTAAATGAAAAACCTACCAACTCTCCGCAATGATTATTCATTCGTAGTTGAATTTAGCATTTCAGTTTCAAAGACAATGGCAATTTTGCTGTTTAGGATAAAGATTAAGCTTATCGAAATGTTTGAACCAAACGAAAGAATGCTAGGGATGCGATCCGCTGAATATCAAGCGACAATGCCGCTAAAATTTTTCATAATTATACATAATTATGCCAATGTTTAGACAATCAACCAATCATAATCACTACCCGGTTTTCGGGTAGTGAGTGACGTCACTGGACGGCATTAATGGCCGGTCGATTCAGACGTTGTTGAGAGGAGAAAACGACTCGAAGCAATCGGATGAATTTCAGGCTACAAAGAAGGATAAAATGCGTATATCTTGCGATTCTGTTTGAGATATACACTGGCATTCTGAGCACGTAAAATGCAACTAAATGCTTAACGTACCAGACACTACAGCCCGCCATGATCTTCTACGTATTCGGGAAGCGCAGTACGGCCAGTTAATAAGTTATATTTGCAAATTAACAACTTTTCACGTGCATCTTATTGTCTTATCAACGTTTCTTTACCATCACTGCACGACCACGACAATGCCTAACTTCAGATTTATTGAGGACGTGAACAAACGAAGACGACCTTTTTTTCCTCTACAGTTTGCGTACATTTGACAAAATAAGCGACTTGTAATAATCGCGAAAAAGAACGAAAGAATGCGAATTTACTTTTCAGTAAAAAGCGACGTTTTGACCGCTATAGCCGCCGTGGTACCTTGAACTTGAGGCATTGACGCGTGGCGGGAAAACATACTTCCAGTCACCGTACTTAAGACCCTTCCGTAGTCGTTGCTTAAAGTCCCTATTGTCAAAATGCGCCATGTTTTCGTGCTGGCAAACCGAAAGAGGAATTTCAGACGGTTTTACGTAGGGTATCAGCTGAACATTTTCAATTTATATAACAAAATTCCATTCCCTCAGTCTCTGTAGCTAGCCCCTTATGAAAGTTTTTCTGAACTCAGTCAATCTTTTTCAGATACTTTCTTTTATCAACGAAAATAAATAAAGAAATAAAGATATATATATATATATATATATATATATATATATATATATATTCATTTCTTTCTTTATTTATTTATTTATTTATAGCCATGTAAAAAGAACTGCTGTGGTCAGCCTCATAGATTCAGCGAATTGGCGATAAATGTGACACTGTACTGAGTCTTCCGTTTTAAATTAATTGTAAAGCTTTATTAGGAGATGTTACTTTGAAATTTTTTTTATTACATTATATCGGCTCTAAAATAAAAAATATAAACTTAAAAAGCTTGCCACAATTGAAGTTGTAATCTCAAGTTACTCTTCAAACCAGTTCTCTTATTTTTACTTTTCAAAGGCGAACACTTCGATTTCGCTGGCATAAAAAGCATAATTACCTGCAAGAAAAGTATTATAGCTCTGTCCTTCTGGGCAGCGGAACGAGTTGTTAAGGTTTGAGCAACAACTATTCGACTGATTGGGTGAATTGCCGAGTGAAAGATCAAAGTATCCGCTACCGCCACTGCTGCCAAAAACCGGACCGTAGCTTGAACTACAGTAAATTGCAGATCCTTCTTTTCCTGGTATCAAAGACATCATGGTGGGTTTTAGGCCGTATGGATTGACAAGGCTGAACAGCAAAGCGTTCGGGTCTTTCTTGTAAATCCCAGAATGCGCTGTTGAACATAAACAAAAAAAAAAAGACGAAGACGAATGAGAAAAGAAATATAACAGAAAGGAATTAACCCTCAGCATTGCTCCCTAGGGAGATAACTGAAAATCTTGAAACTAATTATATTTAATTATTTTAAGTCAGTCACCGTTGATGACAATTTTTTCGTTCGTTTATTGTAAGTAACTGTTAGCGAACCAAAGCAAAACCCTCATTATTACAATAAAAAGTGGCTGTTTACTCATTTGAGACTTTTTGCGCTAGCAAAGCTCGTCTGGATTCAATCGGTGAGCAAGCCCTGTTGACTTGGGAGCGGGGATGGGAGAACTTATAAACTTACATTCCCAATGTTGTTCCGTGTAGCCTCCAAATATGTAACCATTCGAGCTTCTGATAACAGTTACAGTTGGTCCTTTGCGATCACAGCAAGAGTGAAAGTTGGAGGCTGCCCAGCCATTACGAGAGGCGCGATATATCAGGGAGTAGGTGTGGGAGGAGTCTTTAAGCGTTCTTTCCAACCATTTGGTCAGTGTGTGCCGCTGCTCCGTGGACAAAATGCTCGAATCTTCAAAGGGACAGGCCTTCAGCTCATCGATAATTCCTTGGACTTGATAGAACTCAGCTTCAGTTAATAACTCTCTGCGTACGATCTTGTCTTCTGGAACAACAAGCTGCCCTGTTCGAAGGTAGTTCAGAATATACCGGAAGTGAGTTCCATCGCGATCAATGAAGTACGAACCATCCTCAGCGGGCTTTGAATCAAATCGGCCTGAAAACATGGCATGCAACATCGAACCTGACAAAGAAAATCAAAATATCTGCATTAAAGACTATAAATTATACGGTAACTATAACATATCGCGTCTTGTTTCGGTTCTTTTGGCGAACTGAGAAAACACATCGACTGTGCTTGTCGCATTGGAAACACGCATCCAAAAAGACTCATCCCAGCAGCCTCTTCGAAAATGTATATTCCCAATTAGTAAAATCCAACTAGTGGTCTATTATAAATGCTGCGTTCTGATTGGTTGAGCTTCTACTAGGCTATATGTTATAGCCCACTAGTAGCGAAAAGCGCCGGCTTTAAAGACCAAAACAATGGCGGCTGAATCGCGTTTTGCTAGCTAAAGTTGTTTTGTCTCGATATTTTTGACCGACTAGTTGGATTTTACTAAAACAATTATTCCTCTCGCCCTCATGGCCTCCGAGTCAATAGCCCATTCGGCCTTCGGCCTCATGGGCTATTGACTCAGAGCCCACCCAGGCTTGAGGAATGATTGTTAAATATTAACCACATAAGGTTTATAGACTTAAAAGATGGACGCACGTACAAAGACATGCATGGAGCTGATTTACCTGGATCTTTCCTCATAGTTTCCAAACTGGTAGAGAACAACTGACCGCCAACATTAAGTTTCAGCGTTTTAGAGAAATGAACGTGTTTGAGCTTCTTCGCCATTGTATCGAAAGCCTTCATTTCCTTGCGAACTTTGATTGTCTCGCTTTTGAGAATTTCAAAAACTGATTTGATGTGGCTGTTCACTTCTTCGAGAGCGCCATCGCTTTCTTGTTCCAAAACATCTTCTTCCTCGTTTTTGGATGATGAAGTCATGGTTATTCCTTCGCGGGTGAGAAATCCAAAAATGTGCTTCTTGACTGAGAAGGAACTATGAAAAGAAGACTAGAAAGCACAAAGACCCTTCTTACGGGAGTCACTCTTCGTTGATTGGCTGAAGTTGTCCATATACTGCATGGCAATTGGTTAAGTCGCTCAAGCGTGATTGTGTTTTCCCTGCCACTCGATTCTTGGAAAGTCAAGATTATTCTGGGAAACAGGGAAAGGTCGCCTTTGTTTCAACCACAATGCTCTCATAATTGTATATAAAATGTTTGTTTTCGGTTTTCATTTGACGTAAGCAAAATTCTGCAAAAGAAGTTGTCAATCTTTCTAAAACCCTATATTTCACAGTTCGATAGGGTTTTTCGGTTGTTATAGAACTCTTTTGAATTTCAAGGTTTTTTGCGGCACGCAAAACAATTATATAGCCCCAAGAAAGCTAGCCTGTGAAAGAAGCTCTCTCTCCCCGCTGCGGCTGTTTTCGCAGGCATCAAGAAAGCTACTGTCACATATGGTACAAAAGAGTATTATCTGTCCAGTTTTTGCTTTCTTCAAAGTTTTTGTAATTCTCAAGTATTCTTGGAAAGACGTGACTTATTCTCGAAAACTAAGCACCATATTTTAAAGATGCGCGATCATCCACCGTGAGATTCTAGGAAAACCATTTTTTTATATTCCGAGAAAGTTTGGCGCACCTTGAAATTCAATAGCCCGTGGCCTAGTTAGTCTCGCTTGCGTAAGCAGCAAGACTCATAATCTGCAACGCGTTTCTCGCCCCCGAGGGTAGTCCCTTATATAGGCTATATAGGTATGTGCCGCGCCAAAGAGTATGTTTTTTTAGCCGTTTTGGTCTGAAATAGGGTATCAATTTCGACCATTTTGGACTGAAATAAGGTATGGTTTGTGCACTCGAGTCTTGACTGATTGGGTACGTTTTGTAGAAGAATTAGCTGCTTCTTCAAAATTTGGCGATAAGACCATTTCCCTTTTAATGTTTACGCCAACTAGCATGTACGTGTCGTAACAGCTTGTCACGCGCTCCGATTCTTGGAAAGTCAAGATTATTCTGGGAAACAGGGAAAGGTCGCCTTGTTTCAACCACAATGCTCTCATCAATTGCATATAAAATGTTTGTTTTCGATTTTCATTTGACGTAAGCAAAATTCTGCAAAAGAAATTGTCAATCCTTCTAAAACCTTATATTTCACAGTTCGATAGGGTTTTTTGGTTGTTATAGAACCCTTTTGAATTTCAAGGTTTTTTGCGGCACGCAAAACAATTATATAGCCCCAAGAAACTAGCCCGTGAAAGTTGGTGCTCTCTCTCCCCGCTGCGGCTGTTTTCGCAGGCTTCAAGAAAGCTACTGTCACATCTGGTATCAAAGAGTATCTGTCCATTTTTTGCTTTCTTCAAAGTTTTTGTATTTCTCAAGTGTTCTTGGAAAGACGTGACTTATTCTCGAAAACCAAGTACCCTGAAGGGTACTAGGTAATATTTGAATCTCCGAACAGATATTTTTGACAGAAAACAGTCGTCGGGTGCCCTTGAAGACGTAGCCTGAGTATTAGGCGTTTCTGGGGAAAAGGGGAAAGATGGTTGTCAAACTGTTCATAGAATGAAATGTCATATGTTCAATATGAGCGGACCTGATGTCCCTGCCACCACATTCTTCGAAATGTTTGTGGTATTCTCGGGAAGCTGCAACCTTTGTTATCAACGACACGAAGTCATCCATCAAAACCTGTTTTCCACCTGGTTAACTGGTTTGTCGGTGAGTATTAGTTGACCATATACTGAAAGTCAATTGGTTTAGTCGTTCAATATGACCTGTATTCCCTAGCTGCCACTAGGCTCTTGGAAATGTAGGTATTGTTGACGGAATGTTGTCATTAAATTTTCAATAACCTACCGTTATTAGATTACTTAAAGGAAAGTGGACCCACCTTGACTTGAGGGATTTACTAGACACCACCCACCTAACAAACCTGATGAACACATTAGTGTTTGGACTGAAAATTTGAGATAAGACTTGTTTATTTTCTAGGCAGGATGTCTGTATTGTTACAAAGTTAAAATCCTATACTGCCCTTTCTGTTCAGAGTTCTTGGATTTGGCGATATTACGAGCCCTGATAGAAAACGAGACTTTGGTACTTTTTGGGAATGAAGCGTCCAGAGGTGAAATGAATTTTAAAGATTCCTTTCTATCGTCCAACAAATTTTCGGTGCATTCATATCTACTGGTCAAACTTTAAACGGTCAGTGCACAGCAACATTGAGGAATTTAGAGACAGCAATGGGAGGTTCATCAAAGGAGATATTAGGCTTTGAGTGTGCGTATTTTTACTAGCTCTTCAGAGCGAATGCCTCCCCATATCAATCCCTTTAAAGTTTGCTTCCCGCACCCAAACTTTATATTAGCATGCACAATTTTTAAATTCACAAAATTTATTTATTTATTTTATTCACACTACTTTTTTTTCCTACAAGCGTCATACCGCACAATGACAACAGCAAACAACCACAGCATCAATTTATCTCGAAGGATTAAGTAGCAAGTAACAATTTATAAGCAGTTAAAGACAAATCCAAGAAACTACCGAACAATCATCTTTTCAAAAAGCTATAATAAAACAGCGTAAACGTAAGAAAAAAAAAACCCGTACAAAGAAACAGAAAACAACGTTAACATTTCCGGCAAGTACCTCTATAACCACTGCACTTGTGGTTAAAGACTTGTTAGTATGGTGAAAAAAGGCTCTGGTTTTCAACTTGTGACTTATATAATGAATAAGTCTTCATTGCATGTAAGTAAACCGGGAAAAATACTCGAAGGTTAATTTCATGTAATTATAAGAATTAAGAAAAATTCCAACCGGAAAACTTTTTTTTCTGCAAATGTGAAACTTTTTGGACGTATTTAATATACGTAGTAACGGCAACAGAAACGGACGGAAACCCGGAAAAAACCAGTCAGGTTACCGGACCGTATCACGTTTCCGCCAGAAGAAGGAACGAAATAACGGAATTTAACATAAACACACGTTAATGGGTTGCAGAAATACGTGATATCTTGAAACGGAATTCTGTCGGAAACATGTAAGAAAGTGTTCCGGTTCCGTTGTTAACGCAGCAGCGGAAATATGAAAAACCGTAATGTATCCGCTAACGGAAACACGCGTTTGCCGCTGTGTTTCCGCAACGGAGTCACATGTTTCAACCATGTTTAACTTTACGGATTCTTGTTTTTTCGTCCTGTGGTACAGTGCCACTTATACTTTGATGGAATAATTTTGTTCTATTAAAACCATGTTTCTCTGCCATAGACGCTGTTTTAAGCTGTTAGAACTGTATTTAACATGTGTTGAAATATACATTTCAGGAAAATTAGCTTAGGCATGGGTCGCACTTGGGAAAAGTTTTCATCTTTGCCAGCTAAAAAACCACAAAAATTCGAAACCGCAACCGGAAAAGAAAACTTTTAGTCCAACCGAGGAGGGTCGCATTAGTGGGAGTTAATAGTTTTTGCTTTGACTCATTGAGAACTGAAGAACGCCAGATACCAGAAAACATTTTTCTCTTCTTCGTCCGAACCTTTGTCGAAGGATCTTTTTCCTCCATTCTCAGTTTCAGGAGGATGGGACAAATAGAGAAGACCAGAAAGTGCTTGGATGCGAATAGTGAATTTGGCTTGGAGAATAACAAACCTGTGAAGTGTTTGCTTGTGTAGACGGGAACTGGTTCGCCTTCAATAGAGCCAGTTCCCGTAAAAACCTTAAAGTAGCGAAGGTTTATAAGCGAGTGAAGTCCTTGCCTGCAGAGAGTTTTCGAAAAAACTTGAAATGGCGAAGGATAGCCGAGTAGAAGCCTCTTCGCGAAGGTCTGAAAATTCGACCGCGTTTATTTCAAATTGATCGTGTTTCAAATGGATCACGTTCATGACAAGGGGCTGACAGTTACCGCTGTGATTCCTATTGTTTAGCTCCAGTTTTCCAAAATCTGCCTGCCCCACCCAAGCACTACGGCGTCTTTGATGTTTTTGCCGAGTTTCAAAGTTTTTTCTAACTTGAAAACTCGGGGTCGCACTTCGCAATATCCACCGATGATAGATTTATACCGCAAGGTAAACAAATTCTCCCAAAAATTTGCCAAGTGCGACCCATGCCTTAAGCGCGTATTTCAAAGCTATTTCGCATTATTTCGGGTACAGCTATACTCGATGGGATTGATATGAACTACGGTCGATAAAATCAGTGACAGAATATATAGAATATAAACGCTGGTGATTCCTGAATCGAGCCTGCTTTTCTTGAGACTAGACGTTGCCTATGTTAAAGAAAAAAAGATACTAATTTTTTATGCCCTTGCTGGTCCCGTAAAGAAAATGGCGATCTTGCAAAACGGCCCGGGACACAAATAAACAAAATTACACAGTTACTAACACAAAATACCAAGACAGTTTACACAAGGAGATAAAAGCAACATCAACGTTCACACACTCATGATCAAATTAGCTATATACAGCAATATTTGCTGGCTTTTTATCTTTTTCCCGACCTCTCGTGTTCTAATGACCGTGGAGTCCCTTGCTAATTTGCACAAGCGACCCGAGGCTCTCGCCTGTTACTATGTGACATGATATCACACTGGCAAGCAAGAAAACTCAGAGATGTTTTCAATTTTTTTTTTAATTTCAATGTTTTAAGCACATCGGCTCATGTCTGGTCACTCAGTACTGATGGATGGAAGTGTGCACTTGTTAATCCTGGACTCGACTTTAGGTATAAGAATTTCAGGCCCATTAGTATTCTTCAATATGTTTTTAAGTTAGTTGAAAGGGCTGTATTCAACAAACTCATGGACGCACGCCTCAGGACCACACCAAACCAGGTTTTAAATTATCATATCGTGCTTGTGACAGTACCGAAACGGCTTTGTTGAAGGTCATTCTTTCCATGAATTCACAATGTTTCACGCTTCTTGTATTATTAGACCTTAGTGTGACGTTTGACATTGTCAACCAGAAGATCTTCGTCAATCGGCTGCAAAACAAATTTGGGCTCCAGGGGACGGCTCTGAACTTGTTCAAATCGTATTTGTCTAATAGTCGTCAGTGGGTATCTATTCGTGGAACACTTTCTGGATGTTTTAACGTGGATTGCAGGGTTCCTCAAGGCTCTTGTTTCGGCCCTCTATTATTTATTCATCTCAGTTGTTTAACGTTATAGGAAAACACCTGACATGTGTTCATTGTTTTGCTGATGCAATTTTTCTAAGTTTCAAACCAGATGGCCAAGTTAGTCAAGTTGTTGCAATACGGGCTATGGAAAATTAGTATATACACACTCAGTGATCTTGGTGATTTAAGCAATCTGATTGGTTCGCTATCTCGGACTATTCAACAATATTCACCTCCTAGCGAGTGGATAATGTGTGAGCTCGTTTTTTCCCATTTTCTTAGAGAAAGATCGTTTAAAAGTCGACAAAATCCTAGGGTTGACTTTTTTTAAGGCAAGAAAAGACTTCGAAGGATTCAAAACGGCGTTTTTCCATTTACTGTTGTTGAGTTTTGTGGTCTATGGATTGTTTACAACTCCCGTTTATTCGCCTAGAAGAGGCCATTTTGTGAACTCAGCGTTTCCTAAGAAGAAAAATTTGGCCTAACAACGATGTTTATTTATGACAAACAAATTTGAAAGCAAATGTTTGCAGAAATTGTAAGTTTCAGGTAAACACGAGAAAGAATGCTACACGAAAACGACGTCTTACCTCGAGGAACCGAATCGCCATTTTTGTCAGCACTTCATGCGAAGAACGACACAACAAACCTTTTCGGCTATAAACTTGGCGAATCAACAGAAAACAACAAAGCTCTTCTTTTTTTCTCAGGTAAGGAAACAATTCAAACTTTTAGAGGTTCCATTGAAGCCATTACGCTGTTGTTTGCGAAGTGATAAGCTCTTGTGAATTGCCATGTTTGAAAATTCTACAAAGATCTATTTTTAAACTGTCGCGTGTCTAGCTGACCTGATCTGTCAATCAAATCGTACTTTTTAATGGTTTCCTCTCTGATTTTGTTGAGATCACTTCGTGTGTATATACTAAAACAATTATTCTTTTCAATCTCGGAGAATAGTAGCTTTAGGAATATTATTCACCTCGATTTCAAAGAATAATTGTTAAGTGTATTGCGGACATTCGAAGCTGGATGATCAATGATTCTACTTAATGATGAAAAAACTGAGGTGTTATAACTGAAACTCAGTATCAGCTAAATAAGTTAGATCACAGCAGTTCTTTATGTGTCGGGTGATAATGACAAGCATTCTGGGTTCGGTTTCATCCCATTTGAATATACCATGAAGTGGCAATCTTAAGATCAGTATTAAAGGTTCGTTGTTTTGCTCACTTAGCCCACAGAATTTTAGTTTCTCCAAGATAGATCGTGTGATAAACAGTCAAGCCTTGCTCAAATCAATGGCTATCACGCCAATGACATTGCGTTTGTCGAGATCTTCCTTCCATTGTTCAGTAAGTGTGAGAAGTGCTGTAGGGCAACCGTGATATTTTCTGTCCCGATGTACTATGAAATACATTTTCAAATTGATCAGCCAGTTGTTGATGTAGGATATGTTCAAAGATCTTGTGTATGGCTGTAAGAACTGTCACGGGTGTACAATTTACTTTCTCAAGTTGCGAGTCCTTTTTGTGATCTCCGCTCGTTTCCAGTAGTCGGGAACCACTTTCGAACTAATAATGGTGTCAATTTAATGGCTTAGATGCTGTGTTATTGAAGGAATAGACGCCTTCGGTGCACGTGGTGGTATGTAATCATGACCTCTCTTTGCTTTGTTTGCTTTTATTTTCTGTAGAGCATATTTAACCAGCTCATGATCAGTGAGTTGAAGTCGAACCGTTTATGATTCCAGTATTTGGGAATATTTGACACATGCAGTTGATTCTCAAAAGCGGTGTAGGGTTGGATGACCAAGCTATCTACTAAAAGTAACTATTCAGAGTCTCTGCAACCAGATTCTGATCTTTAATTATATATCATGTTGAGTAAGTTCCAGAAATCTTTGGGTCTTCCACCGGCATTTATGCATAACTGATTAGTGAAAGTTATGAATATATGAAAATCATATATGAGAACTGCGGTTGAAGAATTAATTGAAAGAAGATCATTAAAGTTATAAACAAAATTCAGGCTTGTACGGGATTCGAACTCTTGACCTCTGCGATACCAGTGCAGTGCTATACCAATTGAGTTAACAAGCCAGCTTGGAGCAGATCGTTGAATTGGTTCGTATTAAGCCCGTGAAAGGAAGATGATGAAGTTATGGACATATGAATATCATATATGAGAACTGCGGGGTGAAGAATTATATGAAAGAATATCATCGCAGTTACAAACGCAACTTTTGCAGTTGCGAAAAGAAAGCCTGAAAAAAATCAGCAGGGAAGGCTTGTACGGGATTAGAACCTTCGTTTATAACTGCGATCATCTTCTTTCATATAATTCTAATACAAATTATTATAACTTGTTTTTTGTTTTCGTATTGTGTTTTAGTTACACATACTGAGACAGAAGTAAATAATCTTCCACCAAAAGAGGTGGTCATTTTTGCAATATTTCACCCTAGGCATAAGTATCTGGAGTCAAACAAGCTACATCTAAATGTGACCAATTTTAGCGGAATTTTATTGAATTTTTTCTGACCCTATTATTATATTACATCGGACTAAAATAACTAATAATATATAGTCATGCATAATGTAACAACTAGTCACTTTACCTTGACCATAAATGGAAGGTTATGACAGTTTTCTTTAATTTACTTTTGGAATGCAAAGACTTCAATTTCATTTGCAGCAAATACATAATTCCCAGCCAAAAATGTGGAATAGTTCTGACCTTCTGGGCAGCGATACGAATTGTTAAGGTACGATGAACAATTATTTGACTGGTTTGGTGCACTGCCAATACAAAGATCAAAGTATCCGCTGGAATTGCTGCCGAAAACAGGGCCATAGTTGGCGTTACCGCAGTAGATTGCAGACCCTTCTTTTCCTGGTACCAATGATATCTTGGTGGATTTTAAGCCACTAGGATTGACGAGGCTGAAAATGAAAGAGTTCGGATCTTTCTTGAAAATTCCGGATGATACTGTTGATATAAGAAATAGAAAGAGTCGAGAATCAATATTGGGCATTCATCATGGGCTAGTAAAAAACTGTCACATAATATAGAATTTATTCAAGATCCAATTTATAGAGGGGTTTGATTGAAGTGAAAACAATTAATATTTGAAAACTAATAAAAAAAAAACATACAATTCACCGTTAAATTTGTCTCATTGCCTAAAATCTGAATAAAAATATGAAGAAAAAACAACAACAACACATAGGCACATAGGTTTTAATACGCTGCAAGTAAAAGTAGAAGCCAAAGGTAATTGATGACATGATAAAACTCCGAAATGGAGCTAGGTGTTCATGCAATGTCTTGTAACTTAGTGGACTGAAGTTGACTTTCTCAACTGAAGTTATAACATTAATAACTGCCGGCGAATCAAAGCCAGCCTCTTGTGACCAAAGTTTCCTTCTTTGAGATTTGTTGATTGAAAGACTAGAAACTTGCACAGTCTGGCATTATTTTGAGGGCGAGCCGGAAGCTTTCTAAGCTGGGAAATGGGCGGGGGAAAACAAACTTACGTTCCCAATGTTGCTCTGTATAGCCTCCGAATATGTAATTATTCGAACTTCTGACAACGGTTACAGTTGGTCCTTTGCGATCACAGCAAGAGTGAAAGTTGGAGGCTGCCCAGCCATTACGAGAAGCTCGATATATCAGGGAGTAGGTGTGGGAGGAGTCTTTCAGCGTTCTTTCCAACCATTTGGTAAGTGTTTGCCGCTGCTCCGCGGACAAAATGCTCGAATCTTCAAAGGGACAGGCCTTCAGCTCATCGATAATTCCTTGGACTTGATAGAACTCAGCTTCAGTTAATAACTCTCTGCGTACGATCTTGTCTTCTGGAACAACAAGCTGCCCTGTTCGAAGGTAGTTCAGAATATACCGGAAGTGAGTTCCATCCCGATCAATGAAGTAGGAACCGTCTTCAGCAGGCTTTGAATCAAATCGGCCTGAAAACATGGCGTGCAACATCGAACCTGAGTAAGAGAATCAAAATATCTGCATTAAAAACTATAAATTTTATGGTAACTTACGTAACGCTTCTAGCTTTCGGTTGTTTTGCCGTAGAAAACACATTGATTGCACTCGTCACACATTAATTCCAGCAGCCGGCTCTTCAATAAATGCACAATACTAAAAATTAACATTTCTAACTAAGCTTATTAATTAACAGACTTCAAACTCGACACACTAATAAATACATGCATGGACCTTATTTACCTGGATCTTTCTTCATGGTTTCCAAACTTGTAGAGAAGAACTGACCGCCAACATTAAGCTTCAGCGTTTTAGAGAAATGAACGTGTTTGAGCTTCTTCGCCATTGTATCGAAAGCCTTCATTTCCTTGCGAACTTTGATTGTCTCGCTTTTGAGAATTTCAAAAACTGATTTGATGTGGCTGTTCACTTCTTCGAGAGCGCCATCGCTTTCTTGTTCCAAAACATCTTCTTCCACGTTTTTGGACGACGCTGATGAAGTCATGGTTATTCTTTCTTGTAAAGAATCCAAAAATTTACTTTTCGACTGAGAAGGAACTATGAAAAGAAGACTAGAAAGCACAAAGACCCTTCTTACAGGAGTCACTCTTCGTTGATTGGCTGAAGTTGTCCATATACTGCATGGCAATTGGTTAAGTCGCTCAAGCGTGATTGTGTTTTTCCTGCCACTCGATTCTTGGAAAGTCAAGATTATTCTGGGAAACAGGGAAAGGTCGCCTTGGGTTCAGCCACAATGCTCTCATCAATTGTATATAAAATGTTTGTTTTCGGTTTTCATTTGACGTAAGCAAAATTCTGTACAAGAAATTGTCAATCCTTCTAAAATCTTATATTTCACAGTTCGATAGGGTTTTTCGGTTGTTATAGAACTCTTTTGAATTTCAAGGTTTTTTGCGGCACGCAAAACAATTATATAGCCCCAAGAAAGCTAGCCTGTGAAAGAAGCTCTCTCTCCCCGCTGCGGCTGTTTTCGCAGGCATCAAGAAAGCTACTGTCACATATGGTACAAAAGAGTATTATCTGTCCGGTTTTTGCTTTCTTCAAAGTTTTTGTATTTCTCAAGTATTCTTGGAAAGACGTGACTTATTCTCGAAAACTTAGTACCATACTTTAAAGATGTGCGATCATCCACCGTGAGATTCTAGGAAAGCCATTTTTTTACTACTATTTATATTCCGAGAAAGTTTGGCGCACCTTGAAATTCAATAGCCCTTGGCCTAGTTGGTCTCGCCTGCGTAAGCAGCAAGACTCATAATCTGCAACGCGTTTTTCGCCCCCGGGGGTAGCCCCTTACATAGGCTATATAGGTATGTGCCGCGCCAAAGGGTATGTTTTTTTTAGCCGTTTTGGTCTGAAATAGGGTATCAGTTTCGACCATTTTGATCTGAAATAGGGTATGGTTTGTGCACTCGAGTCTTGAATTGGGTACGTTTTGTAGAATAATTAGCTACTTCTTCATCATTTGGCGATAAGACCACTTCCCTTTTAATGTTTACGCCAACTACCATGTACGTGTCGTAACAGCTTGTCACGCGCTCCGGTCACGCGCCGGGCTCCAGGGCTTCAGGTCTGAAATAGGGTATCAAATTTTTGATCGGGTCTGAAATAGGGTAGGGAAAATCACAGATTTTGGTCTGAAATAGGGCAACGGTTTCAGAAAGCGTGCCGCACACCCCCTCCTAATTTTTCTGGAAGTACCCCCCCAGAATTTTTGGTCGTTTTTTGGGGGCACAAAAGTCAGGTCATTGTGCCAGGCGCTCCTTGTGGAGACCGTGGAAACTGGGACTAAGAATCTTTGCGTGATCGAAGCCACGCATGTTTTGCGAAGAAAGCTTTTAGAGCTTTTGCGAAAAGTGTCGGCCATGAATTCTATCGCAAGTGAACACTACTGAGTAGTCGAAAAAAAAGAAAAGAATCTTAATTAGCAAAATTGCGATGGTCGGGTGTGGTAAGCTTTCACTGTATGCAAATGATTCCCGTGATGAGCATGCGATTTATTTTCGGCGATGATTGAAATGACGTGCCATGTAAATCACTTTTTCGATATCTGGCAATGATGTAATTTCTCTGGAAACTTGCCCTTGAATTTTCGTGTATTTATACACGCGTATAGCCAGCGACCGCAGAGGTCTTTTTGGTCGTCGCTAACACGCGTATTAAATCAATTCAGAAACAAATAAAAAGTATCGACATGGATAAAGTAGGAAGTAAAAAAGCTTTAGCGAGTAAGCCATGTTTCTTGTAGAATTAATCGCCTCCTTATTTCTCGATCTAATCTCCAAGCAGGCGAGACCCCTATTCCGCAGTAAGCGTGTTCTTGTTTAATTAAATTTGGGTAATAGTGCTGATTACACTAACTTAAATTGTTTTGTGTTCAAGCAATTTATCTCGATGCACAATGATTAACCTTTACATTTATCACAGTTAGTAGAGGAGACTGGTTAGGACAGCCAACAAACATCAAAGTTGAAAACAACAGTGCTGTAGTTTATGTTGGAAGTTCCCTGACCGTACACAATCCTTTGTTTTTTGTTCACAAATTGTGAATGTTTGTATTGGTCAGTAAGTTCAAAATGATAGGAATGTTAAACAACGTTGTGCACGGTCAGGTCCGAAGAAGCTGACAAAAACCTATAACAAAGGGTTTCCCAACCATTTCACTTTAATTAACTATGCATCAATGGAAACCCTATGGTTCATTCATTACTAATAATACTGTGCTTCTCCGTCATATTTACAATGTACGTATTGAAAATACCTTCAGTAAAATTCAGTGTTTTGTCTATGTTTAAGTCAAGCTTATGTCATGTGAATTTTTGAGTTAGATCGATCTTTATAGGTTTTGTTAAGTTCCTATTTTCGATGGCTCTAGTTTATACCTTCATCAAAAGGTATGTATGAGGGCGATAAACTTAAAGCGAGCTGTGAACATTCAAAGCTTTTTTATTTTGTTTAGATCTGCATTTTAAAACATTATTTCCTATTTGATAGTGTTTGTAAATACATTTTTTTTAAATTCATTAAAGCACTATATTGATCAGCATATGTAAATAGAGGTATACAAGTTATTAAATTACTATTATTATTATTATTATTATTATAGGAATATAATGTGTGAATTTGCTCTTTTCAGATGAACGTTTTTATCAAAATTAGCACCATTTGCTGAACAGTTTAATGCTTTTTCATCGCGGTATAGTTGTGCGTTATTCACCAGCCATGAACGGTATAATAATTTATTTCCTAGACGGTGCTAACATTCAGTTTTCTTCAATCTCTTTGCACACAGATTGCTCTGAAATGCCAGGTTTCATTAATGAACTGATTTAAACCCGTTCATTACAAGGGAAATTTGATGCTGATTTCTCTGGGCTTAAAAGGACAAATTTTAAGTCGACGAATTTAGATCGAAAGCGACCATTCACTTAACATAGCGCCTACGTACAGACAAGACAGAGTAACCTTATTTTCTCTATTAAACGCCGTGCCCCTAATAAACGCCGGGTCTAAACCAGGGAGCTGAAAATGAGTTTCTCCACAGGCAGCCCAAGCGCACTATGTGTGGGTTCGGGCTTCAGACGTCATTTGGTCGGAATATACTAGAATTGTTAGTGCATTATCTGATGCCAAATAAATGCAAAAATCTGTACCAGTAGCCTTTAAGATAACGAAGGTCGATATTTCTTGCATTATTACATGTGATTCGGGCCCTTATTGTTCGAATTTTATCACATGTATTCGAATCTACGACGTAAAGAAAAAAAAATCATGATCACCCAAAATATTGATTCAAAAAGCTCCCTTACCTCTAGTTCATAGCCACTATGTGTCCTACGGCCGGTTAAAACGCCCTTTGGTCGACTTTCTTTCCATCGAGTACTGAACACTATAAAAGAAGGGGAGGAAAGAAAGTCGACTAAACGGCGTTTAAACCGGCCCTAGGAGACAGAGTGGCTATGAACTAAGGGAGCTTTTTGAATCAATATTTTGGGTGATCGTGATTTTTTTTTACTTAGCGTTGTAGATTCGAATACATGTCATAAAATTCGAACAATAAGGGCCCGAATCACATGTAATAATGCAAGAAATATCGACCTTCGTTATCTTAAAGGCTACTAGTACAGATAGACAATCAAGAAGACTTCATATCTTTAAGATGTTTGCATTTATTTGGCATCAGATAATACACTAATAATTCTAGTATATCCCGACCAAATGACCTCTGAAGCCCGAACCCATACATAGTGCGCTTGGGCTGCCTGTGGTTCCTCAGACATCTATTTGCACAGAATAAATTAACTTTAAGTTTAAAGCGAAAATACCCGACTGCTAAGAAAACGGGAGAGGAAAAACATTACTTGCAACACTACCGAGCCCACGTAAACTGCTGATTCAAACAAATGCCGGGTTCAGCAGGGCGAGTTTAACGCAAACGCCGAGAAGGTTTAATTGAGAAAATACTTTATCTATGGCACTGAACTGATTTTGCACTCAGGGGAAATTTTTCCTTGGATTATTGTCTTCAGTTGTATCGCTAGTTCTGTTGCTGAACTTAGAGAAAGGTGTGTTAAACTCGACGAAGACTAAGACAGTCCTCTCCATGAAAGAGTGTGCTTCACCGACCTCCACTGCACGCCATGCACCTCCATGATCTATTAGCAAATGTTCTCCAAAATTTAGATACGCACGTCGCAATTCTGGTTCTTGTGAGTGAATCTTCTGTCCACTACGATTTCATTCTTCAAGACATCCAATGTTCGATTGACATCTTGAATTTTGTCCTCAAGTTCCTGTAACTTCTCTTTACTTATATAACACTTGACATGTCGACCGAGAAGGCTTCCTTTCTTGAAAGAGACTGTCATGTTGTGCATTTTGCTAGTATCTGAAAACGAGTAAAAGCTTCCTATGTGTTAGACGTTTAAGCAAGAGAAACATACTTATTTTCTTAACCCAGCGCTTCATGGCAAAATTACTGCAGCAATGTTTTTACACCCATGGCTTCATCGTGTTTTGTTTTCAATTAAATAACACTCTGTAGTATTTAATTTGCAAGTATGCTCTTATACTTCTGAAAAGCGATAATTAGAACGTAAAAATTAAAGGTAAGACTAAACGACTGATCCCAGATTAGCCACGATTCAGTAACCGAAAGAAAAAAAAAAACGCGGCATAATGATAAGGAATTGGGCACTTTTTGATTTATATCATGTTCATCAGATGAATTTTCGTTTTTGGCACAAAGTTGTAATTCAATACCGAACGCCATTTATTCATTACCCAAAGTTCAGGTTACCAGCTGAGCCTTTCTTCCGCTTGAGAAAGACTCTGCATGAATCAAATCAGACCTTTTGTTTGAGTATGCTCTATTGTGTGTTGCTTGGATATAGTTTCGAATTCAGGCTTAATTGTAACAGCCGTGTGCGTGGTGCAGCGGCATCAGTTATGACCATCTCGGTTTATCAAACCAGTTTGACGGTTTATCAAACCCGTTTGAAGAGAGAAAACAAGATTGACAAGTCCAGAAGTTCCATGGGGCTGCGGCGACTTCAAACGCTTTACGCGATTCAGGCAGAGAAGACGATAAGAATTTTATTACACAGAAAAAAAGACATAAAAAGGCAATACTACTTATGTAAGGTACAAGACAACTAGATAATAGCTAAAAAGTTATTTTAGCTGGAAGGCATTATAGATAAATTATGAATATTAAAGAAGTTGTTTCATGGAGACACAAGTACAAAACAATGTAAAAAACAAACAAACGAAGACAAGGGAGGAAAAAAACGTACATGAACGAAGAAGTAAAAAAAAAAAAACGGTACAAAACGATTGTCGAAATCCAGTCGAATATCAGAGAAACACGTCCGCCCTCATGAACTGCTATATTATACAACTATCCCACGAGGGGGAGGTGAATACCCTGAGGGGAATAGTTGTTTTAGTATTTACCACATCAGTTCGATAAAAATGAAGAAAAAAACTTCTGTAACTTAAAAACGTCACTTAGTAGGAACTTTGTTTACAATTTACAAACATTTCGGCGATTTTGTCAAGTGATTTTTACGACTTTTGTCGCAAATTCAGCATGAAAATAATTTACTACCTACCAGTAAACACTGACAAGCCAATGATCGTCGCTTTTTCTGGTATTTCTTCATTTATCGCTCAAATTCCGTCTTCCCAAAATGTCTTAAAACGAGACGCCATCTTGGCTCTGGTCGCAAAACAGTGAATAGCCAAGGATATTCCGAGTTACGGGAGCCAATCAAAACGCGCAAAAATTGGTATTCACTGATTTGGTAAATTCTAATACTAACTATGAGAGCGTCTCTTTCTCCTCCCCCTCAAGACGACAGAAGGCTCTGCTCGTAGGGTAATGGAAGTTTGAATGGCTAACAAAATCTGTTGGGCTGAACTCAAACCTTTATTTTTGATAAGACTGCACTTATGAAGAAGGTCCCACAACACTCCACCAACAATAAAGACGGCCGTTATTCCCACGCAAGTATACAGCATCGGAAAAAACAGCAGACCTTCGGGGTCGAAGAGGTTACTCTGCTCCTCTTTGTCTTCGTCACCCAGCGCACTCTAAATACACAACAGAAATAAAAGTGAGATATAGTTCTGATAAATTTCAATCTTACTGCGATCACTATAATAATGACTGATGATGACGATACCGATATCAAAGCGGAACATTCCAATGATTATTGCAAGAGTTGGCTTGATAGTGCTTAAACGGTGATCTCGGCATCTACTGCGTTTCCCTTGCAAACTGAATTCATCATTTCTCATTCACACATTAGTTTGGTTTGTCTACTGAATATACGAGGTGGAAAAGGTTAACCTGCGGCTACAATTTGCGATCGTCTTAAAGTTAACACTCATATTCTATTGAGTACTACTGCTGTAAGCAAATGTATCAGCAAATACGTAAGTAAATGAATAGATAAAACTCTACAGAGATGGATAATAAGTAGCTTAGATTTCTGAAGTAATGCGCTTACCGTTAATGGGCTGCCCAGAGTAAACTCTGCCATCTCCTGCAAACTTGATTCCTCCGTGTACCTCTTCTCTCTAAAGCAATTGGCTAACTCAATATTTTTAACTTTTACACCATATTCCAGTTTTCCTTGTGCAATTATTTCCTGAACTTGCAGCTTCTTTGTTGGATAATATTTTCTAAAGTGAACGAGTGAATAGGCATCCATTAAAGCTCCTGTAGATAGAAGAAATCAAGTTATTTAAAAGACGGTCAGTAGTTCAATTGATTGTTTGTGTTAATCTGGATAGTAGTAATACTTGAACTTAGTCTATATCAACCTACGAGAGGACACGGCAGAAACGTTTTTGTACTTCCAAGCAGTAAAATGTGTCGAAATAAAGGTACGAAAAAGGGTCACGTTTCAGGCCCTGTTTACAAGGGGGGAGGGTACCTTACCTGTGAAATTTGCTTGTAAAACAAGAGCTAACTTTAACCCGCTTGCTATAGGATAACTCTAGCACAAGGGTAACCCTCTCTCCATGCAAACAGGCCCTTAATTTATTTTACCATCGTTCCATATGCATTCTAGTTGAGAAATATGACTTTTCAGTCAGAGACACAGCCGGCTCGGAACAGCAAATCCAAGTACTCCTAATAGGAGCCGGACCTATGAACTTCTGGTTACTCAGTCCAGATGTTCTACCATTGAGCTACAGGAGACTAGTGGAAGCTAGGGCCACTAAACTAGGTTTAATCATGTGACAAACATACTACATACTGCTAGGACTAGAATGGTACCAATAAGAGAGGATGATTTCTAAATCAATGTTTAAGCGGCATATTCACTTTGTACACTCAAGCGTACAAATTTGACGCCAGCTACGCAGGCTATACATTTACTGAAAATATTTGGATAACAATAGAGAGAAGTCGTTATGCCCCGTTGCCATGGTAACGAAAAAATTTCTGGATGGCAAACCAAAAGCATCAAAGTGAATTCTGACTGTATCAAACTTCATCAATCTTTTTCACTTTCAATTATTTTGCCAAATGTTGGCAACATTTTCTTTCTCTAAGTTTACCACAAGAAAAGGCAATTTTTGTGTTGTGTTTATGAACTCCATAGAGTGGGCGCGTGAAATTAGGAAGTTCATATGGCAGTCGTGCCAGGAAGGCTAAGAAATGTACAAAAAAGCGTGATGCACGTGCAGAGTTGTTGTTTTGCCAATCTAAACCTATTGCTTTTTAGCCGTTCTCGTTGCCGCGGCCGCCGTTATTGTACGTCGTTGCTTAAGCTCCCTATTTCCGTAATTCAGAAATTTTGGTTACGTGACGACACGCTTCTCCTCTCTATTGAAGAAGGCAAAATCGATACCTTGGACACTTTCACTTTCCAACTGCTCATGTATTTCTCTTGCCGTTTGCACACCTTGAAAGAGAAAAGAAGAAGAGTGACTAGTATGCAGTGATGAAACTGACGACACTTTCTAAACGAAATTACATCACCAGCTAATCTAAACTACGCTTATAATGTTGTGGGTCAGTAATGTGATCGCATTGAACACTCACGGGTGAGATTGGCTTGATTTCGAAATCCTGTGGTAGCTTCAATAGAATTGATTAAGGTCACGACCTACAGAACAGGAGAAATACAAGAAAATACCCGAACACTGAATGAATAACTGTTCACGTGAAAAAAGATGTCCGTCTCGCACAAACAACTTTTCATATTTAAAGACCGGTTATACATAACTACTGTTTAGCGCAAAAAAATAATTCGCCAAAGCCGAATGACCATCTACCCAAAATCATTACGGAACATGCTTAAAATCCTTTTTTATATATTTAGAATAATAATAACAATAATAATAATCATCATCATCGTACAGCTCATAATATTGGCCATTAATCGTTTACCCTCGCTCCTGGCAAGCTGATTTTAGTTTCCAATGAGAGCGTGGTCAAAGAACTTGTCAAAGATGCGGTGAAAATGGAACAGACGCAAATACCAACTAAAATCCAAAAAACAGCGAACAGCCGACCACCAACTGACTGTGGACAACGGTCTCCATACCTGAAAAAAGGAAAAGTATCGAAAACGAAGCTTCTGAAGGGAGAATTTGTCTTAAAGGACTAATATCGTTTCCAGTGAAGGCCATATTGATTTTCGTCGAGTGCCAGAATAGGAAAAAATTAAGTAATAAAAATGATAATTTAAATAATAGAGGGAAAAACAATCTTGACTTCAAACGAGGATTTCTAAAAGGAAGTTAAAACAAGATTGGGCATTAATTTAAGGTTACAATTAACAATTGCGGTTAACCTGCCGGTTTTCAAAAAAACAGTTCTTTGAAATCTTATTGTAACATCTTGTGAAAAAAATCTATCACAAAAAAGGAATACCAGACTTACAAATTTTCGAGATAGTCACGAAGGTTTGTGAATATTGGTTTAAGGGTTTGCTTATTAAAATCGTAAATGAAACTGTCTGCCCTTTCCCATTTACCACATCTGATCTCTATATACTGTAGCTTTGAACTGAATTACTACAATTTGCGAGAGATAACTGTTATATCAGTCATTCCAACAGTGTCGGTAACCCGGCCGGAGGTGGGGGGAGGGGGGACTCCCATATAAAAGTGACGGGAATGCTCGTCGGAAAATTAAAATTGAACCCCTAAGGGAGACCAATGTGGGTGTGGCTCAAGCTTAAACTGACCCCTAAAACAGACATCTTAATAAGAGTTAAGGATCTAAAAAAAAAAGAAACGGGCTTGTTGTGTTCTTTTTTAAAAATGAGATTTCTGTGAAGTCAGTGTCACGGCAGTTTTTGCACATTTCTTTATGCACAGCCCTAAGCGATGCCTGAATGGGCAAATATAGTGACTTTTCGTCCCAAACACCCTAAGTGAGACTAAAATCTGCAATTACAACCCAAGAGAGACGACGAGCATCCCTGTCACTTTTATATTGAAATCCCCCCCCCCCCCCCCCCCGTCGGCAATTATTTTACAAGTCACCCCTTTTAGCACAAGTAAATCATAAATGTACGTTTTTAGTCAAACCTGCAAAACTTGTCAAGTAAACGAAGTTTATTGGGTAACTGCTTAGCCTGAAGCCTTCCTTAGGAAATATGCAGCTGAGGGGAGGGGGAGGGGGAAATGGGCTTAGGTATGGCAACTGAACACTTCCTCCGTTTCGTCTCTGGGGATTTTGACCTCAAATTTTGCTCCAAACTGAGGCGAAGGAATATTTTATCAAAGTTTTACTATTTTCCAGTCCCGAGGGTAGGGAATTTAGCCAAAACTTTGCAAACAAGCAAAAAAAAATTAATAATAATAATAATAATAATAATCACATGCTACACCTTTGCTCGTACTCATCCCCCCCCCCCCCCCCCCCCCTCTCCATCCCTTCTCCGTCCAAACACTTATACCTGCATAAGGAGAGGGGAGGTTAAGGTCGGAGGGAGTAAAAGCTCTCTACCCTCTTCGCTTCTCTCTTAGCCCTTTATCTCAGAAGCGCCTTATACTCAGTCGCAGGCTCGCAATTGCCCAAACCGTGTAACAAACCTTGTAACTTTACTATTACTTGGTTCTGATTCTGGGTTTCAACATCTAGTGATGTACCTTAATGGAGCTCTAAAAAAAAAAAACAACAACAACAACAAGAACATACTACAACTTACCCTACTGTGGTCATAGATATGAACGCCCACCAAAAGCCTTCCCAAGTTCCTTTAGAAAATGAAGAAGGAAAGTTCTCTGAATTTCTCCTGGCCTCCTAAAACAAGTCCAAAGACGATCAGCTACTTTCAGCTGTTTTCACAGATTATTTTAAAATTGTATTAACGTTAGAAACTAGTAAATATATCGGTCGACGTATAAGCCTAGAGTATACGGCTTGGACTTGCAATCCAGAGGACCCGAGTTCCATTTCCGCCCTGACGGTAAGACCAGGCTTGCATGTCAATAGCCAACATGTTTGATGTTTGTTTCCGGCCAACTGGGATTCTTAACCTTGTTTTGTTTTTGTTTCAGTAGTTTTCTCGCCCTCACTAACCATGCATTAAGCTTCAAATACTGCCGAGGGTAATTCAAAGAATTATTATGACTATCAGTCATTTGCACAAATCTTAGCCTTTCACTGATTCGAGAGCTTGAATTATCGCTTTGGAATATCTTTCACGACCTTAAGACCTCAAATTAAGGCTAGGGTCTCTTTAGCTATTCTTGTCTCATGGTTCTGGAATAAAACAAAAACATCCCACATCACTTTAACGTTGCACCTATGATATGACCAATTGGGACCTAAAAGTCAATGCTCAGTTCAAAAGAGCCAAAAGACTATTTATTAATTCAACCTACCAATGACCACGCAATCATCCCAGCGATCAATGACAAAAAGAGCGTTAGCACAAGAACAGGCCACGTTGCTAAAAGGGATTTCCACATTCCCATCGATTGGTTACTTTTACTGTTCTTAACAACTACGAACGCTATCCCCGTATTTGGCACAATAGGAACAAGATTTGTTGGTTTGTTGGTATTGCAGTCAGCTTCAAGATTGACGATAGTTGGGAGAAATAAGTCTGAATCAGCTGTATCAGAATCGTTGTAAACCAAATTGACCCTTTTTCGGCAACACTCAGTCAAAAAGAACTCAAGAAAAGCTGTGAAAAAAAAATGAAATTCATGAAAAATTAATTCCAATTAGTTTTGTGTTTTTGCTGTATGACCATAGTTTTGTTTACGAGCTGAGCATATTTAATAATCTATCTATTGCATATCGGCCACGACTGGGTCGAAATCACTGCTCGCTAATAACTATTATTTATAATGACGAACATAAACCTGACTCGCCTCGTTAACAACAACAATCACAACAACAACAACAACAACAATAATAATAATAATAATAATAATAATAATAACATTTTTATAGCGCCTATCCAGTAATAGATCTAGGCCCTTAACAAAGTGAAAAAATTAGGATTAAAATAATTTTAAATTTAAATAAAACACATATAAAGTCAAATAAATCTTCCTAATGACTAAAACAAAAGTTCTTAAAAAGGTAGGTTTTAAGTTAAGATTCTAATGTCACCCTAGAATCATCAATAAAATGTGGTAAGCTTTTCCTTTAACTTGTGAGGGGTTTAGGGACTTTTCAGAGTATCGCGAAGGTTCTCCGGGAAATAATGAGAGATAAGTCAAAGGTAGATCTTATTTACCAAAGAGAGTCACTGATGGAAATTTTATGGTGGAAAGTCTACTTACATTTTCCCTCTAAAAAAGTACAATAAGGTCTAAACTAAAACGCCAGATAGCTACATTTGTAAAACAATTAATGAGTAGGATTGATCGATTGTCTGCTGGAACCCAACAGAGGCACGCAATATGCTACTAAATTATTGTTTGCATAAATTAAAATGCCTAAAAAGTCTTCCTGTCTTTCAACCACTATATTTTATGGACAGAACTGAAAATTGAAAATTTTGACACTAGATATACAGAAGTTGTTAAAAGTGTTTTTGCACTGATTGAGGCGACGCAAGTCATAATTAAACTGATCTTTGTCAAAAGTGGTATTGCACAGACCACAGATTCCCCATCTGTCTTTGTACGTGGTGCACTCTAATTCTACAACTTGTCGAAAAATGATCTAAAAGTTTAACATCAAACACGACGCAGTGTTTCATCACTTATAAACCACTGAGAAAGAACTGAAACTACGACGCTAGCAATAGCCATTGGTGATCATCGAGGTGGTTGATTTTGCAATTAAGCACCCAGTTTCAAGAAAATAACATTTAACGAGGGCATAAGGACCCCAAAAAGAGTTTTTCATCAGATATCAAAACACGTCACGCAGTATAATTTGCTTTGTTTTTTACTTTTTATTGTTAGTAACCAATTTGAGAGGTTTGTGGTAAACTAAAAATGCAAAAACTGCCGCATGTTTCCTTTTATGGTTCCAAATGTTTGATAAATACGTCCCAAAAACGTTCGCTTATAAATATTCATTTTTGCCAAAATTGTATTTAAAATCCAATATGCATGATTTCCCGTGTCTATAAAAATCATTCTTTTTTCAAATTTGAAAAGGGAAAAATAAACTGTCAGTAGTCTTTATTTCTGTGCTTAGTTTGCTTTACCAGTTGCATTTAAGTTGAGCGTGTCGTAATGGACATCTTTTTAGAAAATTAAGATCGCAAACATTAGGTGCCTAGACTCGTATTAAATTTACAGTATGCGGATTCAAAAAACATCTTTATTTTATATGAAAACGGAAAACACGATGGTTACAGTATGAGCAAAAATCCAGTGCATGTCGCCCCTAAAATATCAACGAATATCTCCAAGCTAAGAATAATTACTTCCCTTTTGTTTTAACTAACAAAATATATCTTTCATAATCGTAATCGAAAGCACAAAAGCATCCTCCATTATAGTAAATCTACTGCTCTGTCTGCAACTGAAAACCCTATATAAATACTGAAATAACGCGATCACTGTTTTTTGGGCTTTAAACAGAGTCAATAAGCGCATGCACTCACCACAGATTTTAGATAGATAAAAAAGCTTAATCGTGTTACCTTTCACGAAAAGCGAGCTGCGGGGAGACATTTTGTCTGATTCTTACTTAATTTAGAAAGTAAACCGCCCTGTGTAGTGTGACCATTCAAATGAAACATGTTGAGTGGTACTTTTTCACTGGGGCACCCAACGACGATTTCCTCCTAAATTGTTGTTGAAATATTGAAAACACTTTTTAAGCTATCCAGAGTGCTTTTAGATCTCCAGAAATGCATTCTAAGCGGCGCTATAAAATTTACATCTATTCGGTCGATCCAGGCGAACGTGAGTCTTCGAAATTACAAGGGCTTCAGTATTATTTTCCCGAAAATGTTAGATGCAATTTAACGTATTACATAAGTGAGAATTTTCCTGATTCCCCTCTCCATCACATTTTTGAATCCGAAAATTTTAGGTTTCCATTTTTCTACGAAAAAGAGCCTAGCCTTGGGAGAAAAATGTGAAAAATTAAACTTTAAAAACTTGTACGGAATTTGTTACATAAGCTTCGAAGATTGTACATGCATGAATAGAACGATCATCTAGAAATTTTTAGCTGTCCTCAAGTAATAGAAAATTCTAGCCAACATTTGTTTCTCCGCACAGATATTTTACAGAAAAAGTCGTTAGGTGCCCCTGTTTTTCACTTACGATTGTAGAAAAAAACAACAACTTGTATTTTGCCACTATTAAGAGTGAAAGGGTTAAATTTCAAATACTTAACCTGGAAGAATCCCACTATAATGACTGGAAATGTTGGATGTTTTATCCACGTAGGGTGGACGAGAGTGATGTGCCTTCCAAACAACGGTCATCTTCTCAGGACAGTCGAGATTCCCATTCCAATCCTCGCGCTCATCTGCTCCTGAAGTGTTTGTGAAAAATCCAAAGAGAACCAGTACGGCAACAGCAGTCAAACTGCCAGACTTCAAACATCCACAGAAAGCCATTGCTGATGGTTTAAAAACTATCACAATCTATGGAATAAACGAAAAAACGAAATGTAGTTACAAAAGCAACAAAACATTTGTTGCATTTCGTGGCATTTTAAAAAGCACGTATGTCGGCCTCATCACTTACGGAAAGTTCTTATTGCCAAGGCGAACGGCCTGATGTAAGTCAATTTATACATTTAATAAGACATTCAATTAGTGGTACTCCAAAATTTATGACGATTTCAGAGAATGTGCTTTTTCATTCAGGCATAATTACAGTTTACAGATCTGGGGGCACAAATGCACTATTTTTTTAATACCCCATAATTGTGTACTCTGATGTGAGCGGAAGGGAGTACTTCCGATAAAAACAATAATCCAAAATACAAATTAAAACGAACTACACCTGTACTAAAATTGATTTTTGGATTTTTGAAATTGGATACTGTTCGAGCTAAGCAGAAATCATTCGGTTTTCTTGGTGTACTCTAGAAACAGCTGGGAGAAGGAGAGAGAATATATAACAGGGACTCTTATCTGCTGTTCTATTGCTTACGGCTAAAATACATGCTATGAAATCAAAAATCATTAGGTCTTTTCAGCGTAAAAATTAAATAAATTTATGAGTTTTATTTCTTGACTTCATATTTCGTAACAGGTCACCTGTTCTTGAAATGCCAGGGGAGGGGGGCTAGAGAAGAATATGTACAGGGAATATCTAATTGCTGTCCAATTTACAGGTAAACAACACGCCATTTTGAATTAAAAATAAAGATGAATTAATGTCCGAAAAAAGGGAAGAAAGTAGACAAAAAAAAAAATCTAAATGATGATTTATTTTGGGCAATAAAAACGGTTATTAAAGGCAAAAATAGTCGATAAAAAGCAAACTATTGCGGAAAAAGAATCTGTCTACTATGACAGTGGATGAGAAGATAAAAACTTTGGTTTTCGCTCGGTTGTCTCTATGACAATATTTTTGAAGCACAATGTTATGATCTTACACATCTGTCAGGGCAGTTTTGATGCAACCATTTAACTACATTGAAATTCATTTACCAAAATCCATTGCGTTTTAAGCCCCTCTCAATGATAAAAACTAATTCTACTAACAATAGCCCTTATTTGCACAAGAACGAAACAACAAAAGATATAATCCCTCAGCGAAATAGCCGGTTGTACGATTGTGTTTACAAGATTGGAGAACCTTGAAGGGGTCTAGATGTCGACCAGACTGTTAAGGAGTCAGTTAATTCCATTCTTTTTCCTTTTCTTGTTTTGCGTCAATATATTTATTCCTTTTACGGTTTATAATGTCCTTTCCCCTTTTTTTCTTGTTTTCTGTGAACATGCGCTTAAAGCGTTTAAAGCTACTTCACTAACTGGACCCTTTCCAACTGATGTTGGGCAGGAACGAACTTTGGAGCTGTAAAGTATAGTGTAAGCTTTAGTTGCGTTAGTATAAGCGTGTTTGTGTCCCACTCATTATGGTATTTTGGAGTTCATAGTTGACTGAAACGAGTGAATCGATTTACTCCCGTAAAAGGATTGAAAAACAATCGTATCGAGCACTAGCCCGACCACGCGGGCATCTCATTACATATGTGTATCAGTCACTAAATGATCAAAACAAATGGATCGATAAATTGTTGTCTTAAACGAAAAATTGCAAAAGGAAGAAATCGATAACTTAAGAGCATAAAACTCTTTACTTCGCTGCTATGGCAATGGCAATTTTCGAAAGGTACGCGTGCAGCATTTTTGAAATCTGCCACTGTGTTATGTTATGTAAACAAAGAGAGTCTACTTTGTCATTCACATAATGCTCACAACTGGAGTTCTGTACATATTCCGCCTTGCAGAAAAACAAACAAAAATGGGCCTTGAAAAGCTTGAGCTTAAATTTAAAGTGAATCAATTTCTCTTCGACTTTTGAAAGGTGAAAACCAAATATCTGTGGTATGTAGCCGAGCATTTATAGCTTGTTATATTGTGTGCTTAAAGAGATGCATTGTGTCTGCCAAAAAATAAATAAAATGAAATAAATACACGTTCCTCTTAAGGCTTGAATTTTTCTTAATTTTGCTATAAAAATTAATAACATAAAGAGTTGCCTTATGTTCAAAAATATAATAATTATAGTGAAAAAAGATAATTTGTAAACCTATGCATGACTGATGCTATGGAAACCTGCCGAGCAATAGCAATCCAGAATCCCCGCAGTTTCTGGATTGTATCAACCAAACAAACAGTGGTTACATGACTCCTGGACAATATTTCATTAAAAAGACGACTGTGCGTCGAAGCGCAAGAGCAGTTACAACACAAAGTCACTGAGGCTTCATATCAACTTTGTATAGCAAGATAATTTGCTCAGTGAAATTTTTTTTCTCTCAGTGGCAATTTTCCAAGGAAAATAGCAATATATATTTTCAAGCGAGGATACCCTAGCTGGTTTTTATAATTTTACCGAAGGGATACGAATGTTTTATACTCACGTTGACTCGAAGGAATACGATCGAACTTGCACGCAGACGAGGAATAAGTCAATAATCATTCAAAGTCAAATTGTCTTGGCGGTGTAGTCGGAACAAATAAGTGGAAGTATTCATCTTTTCCCGGCAATTTACATTTGACACCTGTCAATCAAGTGTAAAGCTTTGAACCAATCATTGGTGGGTATATAATGTCTGTATTATTGGATTGCCGTAAACCTTTCTCTACATCATTTTATTTAATTTTGCGGCGTCAATAAGACAATACTGTTTCATTTGCCATTTATTTGGCTCTTATTGTTGTTGACTCTGGCCTGCTTCTTTTTATTGCATTAAATACGAGTGTTGGGTTGTGTCCTCTTGGAAATAAAGAGAACAACAACAACAACAATAATAATAATAATATTTTATATATTTATATAGCACAAATTAACATACAAGAGGATATGATAAAACGCGCTTAAAACCTGTTCAAATACAGAAACAAGCGTTTACTTTTTTTTTCTCGTGAGACGACTTTTAGTAGCAGTACAATTTGTGGTCGTCTGTTACACAGCCAAATCAAATTTAAAAAATAATGACAACAAAAACTACATTCACATTTTATTCTTGATAGCAATTCACTACCGCTGAATTATGCCTAAAGAGAGCTTTTCATATCAAAATATAATTACACGTATGAACATAGTTTAATTTCGTTTTCTTATAAGTGAACTTAAAAATAAGAGCTTTAAAGCATTCTTGAAAGAGAAAAAGAAAAGAAAAACCTAGAGTTTTATTTTGAGAGACCTTTTTTTAATGTTTTAATTCTTCCTTTGCATGCAAAATTTTTGGCATGATTAAGGTGGCTCCGTAATTAATACGGGCACATTTAGGGGCCGACCATTTAACTCTTGAGGGTGGGGGTGGGTGATTTCTGGTCATCAAGAATTTTTTTCCCTAGCAATATGGTGGGCAGGATATTTTTTTCCCTTTTTTTCCCATAAGCTCTCTATTACATTTGTGCTGCATGCAATTTTTTCTTCCGACAAGCGCTTGCAGGAAATTTTTTTTCAAAATCACCCCCCCCCCCCCCCCCCCCTCAAGAGTTAAATGGTCGGCCCCTTAGCTGTGGCGAAGTTTTCGTTATAACTTTTTCGTTTTTAACGCGATGGCTGAGAAACTTTGCAAAGAACAACAGATATCGTTCGACAAGAGTACGAAATATTCCGATTTCATTGATGGTAAATATATTTTGCTAAAGTAGGGCTTAAAAGGACCCTTCTGTTCAAAGAAAATCGCGTCTAGTAAAAAAAAATGCTGATATTTTGTACTGAAATTTCTGGTATCGGCTTTAATTGCATAATAAATATGCCAGAGGAATTTCAGAAAAATCGTTGGAGAAGAAGTCCGTAACTAAAAGTCACTCAAAATTCAGCTGTGAAATTGTTTTGGAATTTCAAAAATAAATTACCATCAGGTCGACGTGTAAGTTCTGTTTTCTGAGTTGCTGCGGGAAGCAGCTGAGGTTTCTTTTTTAAATTTTACTTCGGATCCATAAATCGCACAATGACACATTCTTATCACATTGCCAAGGGAGGAAACGATAAAATAATACTTTTCTATAACAATCCTACGATCCTTATTTTAAGTCAGACAGAAATTTTTCTGGATGTTTTCCTTGTTGTATAAAAAACCTCCACACGAGAATCTACATGTGTTTGAATTTAAGGCATTTCCACGCACGAAACACAAGATACAAATATCCCCAATTTGTCTCCAAAATGTCTATCTCAGAAAATAATTAATTTAAATCCACTTACCACAATTAATGCCGTCTTACTCTATATACAGTCAGATGAATACCACATCTTTAACGCTACCAAAACATAAACAGAAAGATACAAATACTCACATCTTTCGATAGCACCTTATACAGCTTTTTAGCCCAGATAGTTTGCATGGTCTTTTACATTTTCATAGAATCGATAACGTAAAGATTGCTGTTAAGTATTTCCTTTTGGCATCATGTAAAACATCTTATGACAATTCGAATCCATCGCCTTAAGCAAAAAAAATTGAGCAAAGTACAATATATACGCAAGCATATATATTATCATATATTTTTCTTGATAGCTTACATACTAACAGGATCACGCTGGCTTGCTATCTTAAAATCATGCAATGGACAATGAGTAGTTAGCCAATCACAGGCAGAACTCTTGATAGTATGCTAGTTGTTTTCTACTTATCTTCAATATACATGCAAATGCAACAGACAACAATGCTTCCGTCAGGTAGTTAGGTTCACTATAATCTCGTATGCACTAAGAGAGCCTATTCCATTTCCTGCATGATATCTTTTTAATGAGGGCCACGCAGAGGCTCCTTTCTACATGACATTTCAAACATAGAATTTTGTTCGCCTATTAGCGCAAGAATTACTAATTAAAACGACTTATATAACGGAGCTCCGTTGAACCGTACTCAGCGTGGCCATACACCTAATAAAATCCAGGTAAATCGATCAACTCAAAAGATTGTCCAGACCAGTAAATACTGCGCTGCCGCCAATTATTGAGCTATTTTGAAAAAATAGCTCATATGCCCGTGGTGAGAGCGTATGTATCTTTGTGGCTTTGTATCTTTGTAACTTTGTATGTTCGGATGTTTGTTGCAAGAGCCAATAAGGTTGAAGGTACTATTAGTTGATGCTTAGGAACCAATGAGATCTTAGCATCTACTTAAACATGACATTGGTAAAGGTCGAACAAGGGCACTTTGAGACCGCCATCTTTATTCTTCACAATTTTTTCGTCTTTTATTACGGCTAGAGGTGTTTGGAAGAATTACATTAAATATCTTCATGATTCAAACGCTGTGTACAATGATGCAGCTGTTTAAGGGTTCATATTTTAGTATGGATGCTGCTTCAAGGCATTTCTGACCTAATTCGGCTATCAGTACAACGCACGTCAGTATGAGTTCTGTTTCACCTGCTACAACTGGGTAGAGTATAAAAGATCATATATTTTCAAAGTTCTTCCAATGAAGCAATAATTGATATTTAGATATAGACTTTAATTCGAAAGTATGCGCCCTATAAAATGTGGTTTTAGAAGTTTAAAAAGGCAGCTTATTTTTGTGAAAGCTGTACCGAGTATTGTTAATCCTGTAAACAAGCTTTAAAAATATTATTCTCTCGCTTACAAAGTTCAACAGACCTTTTTCGTTCTGGCAAAACAAAAAAAAAGAACAATAAGTGAACAACATGATACATCCTTCCTGCATACTAAGTATTATAGTTTCTGAAACGTATTTTATTTAGTAAAGACGCGTAACTTAAGTAAAAACAGTAGCGTTAGGGAATAAAATTGGAAGAAGCTAGTTGACACAATAATTAGATACTGTTGTATTGAGTGGAGTAACATGATACAAGTAGCAATATATTTCGGCAGTTTGATCATTGTCTTGGAAGTTGATAAATGTTAGGCTATCAACCTTGACGTTGCATGAAACATAATTTAATTGCAGATGTTGTAATAAAGCCGAGGTGATTTCTGAAAATCGCTTGAGAAAATTTTGTAGTAAAACAATTTGCCTTTTTTTTTTTACGTACGAATTGGAAAAGGGCCAAAGACCAACATCTTCACGTGCAAATTGTGTGCAAGAGTTATTTTCATAATTCTGTTTACTAGATTACTGTGTGATAACTCGAATTCCCTCACGTACGAACCACGAAAGGGGGGAAAGTCCAATACTTTCAAGTGCCAGCTGTGTGACTGTACATCTCATGCAGATTGGCTTTTCACAATGATAAATAGTAACTTGGACGTATGAAGACCTATTTCGTTTTGTAACCAATGCCTTAAAAAAGGCTCTTGTAGCTTTTAAAACATGAAATAAGTTGTCGGAGTTAAAGACTGTTTCACTGAGTAGAATCGCACGTGAAAACCTCGTGAATTATGATGATGCAACCATCTACCACAATTATAAAAATCCTTGTATTTCGTAACTACTCAGTATTCGATGAGTCACATTTTGGCTTAAGAAACTCCGAGGAAACCTTAGAGTTTTCCTTCTAATCAACGTTTGGTGAGTATAAATTTATTTTACTTTAACAATTTGTTCAACTTGCACCAGATGTAAAAGGGAAAGACAGAGGAAAGTGAATATATAGGTTGAGGATCGACTCAGCTGAGCGTTTCGCGTTTTCATTTATGTAGCGCAATACCCAATTTCGCACAAAAACCAAATCTACATTTAGGATGAAAAAGGTAGATTCATTATTCTTGGTAAGGTTACACCGAAGTATTCAAAATAGCTCATGCACGTTTAACGTGCCTATGTTATAATTACGATCACAAGCAACGAACCTTGAAACACAGAAACGCACAAAATGGATCAAAATCCACCAATCACAAACCACGACCTTTTAAACTCGTTGAAGAACACTTCTGTTACCTAAGAGGTCCGCTAAGATGATTAACGGCATTGAAGAACGCAAACGTGACTTGGCTTTTGAATTTCAGAATTCGCGTGTTTTTGAAAAGCGCAGCAAAGTCAGGAAATATTACGCCCCATGACGATGAAGGTTAAAGTATACCTGACATAAACTGCGATTAATTCATATCATATATTAGAATTATAACTGAACACTTTACACAATAAAGTATAAACGAATGTTAGGGTTGCTTCCATTAACCCAGTAACGACGGAGACGATTGTTTAGCCCGCACACTTTATTGTTAAATCCCCGGTTTCAGTGAAAGACCTAACTTGTTCTGTATAGTAAGTTTCTATGGCTTGTTATTAAGTGACCGTCGTTTTCCTTTTCTTTCTATTTTTCTTTTCCATCGTGTTTCTTTCTTTTTTTTTCCATTTCAAAAATCACTTATTGAACAATTGTTTACTATAATCAATTAATAAGTGTTTATAGACCGATCTCTTTTTAGTCTCTAACTCAAAGCACGAAGAATAATTTGGCAATAAAAAGTCAATAATGCCTCAGTGTAATTGGCGCCCCATCCAGCCCAGTGCCGGTGATGGCAACTGAATCCCTATTCTTATTTAAGCGGTCGCCTCCCTTGTAATAGCAAATCGAATCAGTACTTATATTATCAATACTTATTCCAGTTTACTGCTTACCAAGGTCCCAATTGGTCTTATAAATGAAGAACCAGTCTAGAAAAGGCCCATCTTGTCGCTGCGCTTTTACATTTGACATCAACGATTAAACGGAAGCTTTATTGAAACTGAATTTATTGGCTTTCGTTATTAGCTCAGTTTGTTTTGTTAATTTCCTAAAAGCTCAGGGTCAAATTGCTTTCTTGTAGTCAGCCGGAAATGTTATGAATTTTGATTTAAAAAGTCTTTTCATTAAAAAGACATAACCAGCTGCGGTAGAATTAAATTACTTTTAATTTTTTTTATGGTTTAAAATCTTCTTACGCCGGAACGGACTGAACAATAAAGTGTAGGCCAACCTACATAAAAGAAAGAGGGCGGTCTTTTGAGAGAACTCGTCATTTATATAACAGGCAGATGTTCTCTACTTCGCTAAGGAGAACAAGCATTTATAAAAAACTTTACACAGGGAGAAAAACAGAGATGCTTAGGTCCTAGGATACCCGCTGCAATGGGTTACGTTTAGTGCCGCTCTTCGAAAACCCCCGACCAGAGCCGAAACCTTTTTTAACCTTGGTGATCGGATTCTGAATTATTCGCATAACTTGAAATAATAAAGTGAAACGAAATTAATAATAAATAAAGTAACTTTTGCGGGAAACTCGCTTCCAAACAGTTATTGCTGACTGCTATTTAGCTCTTCTCTGCTAATGGAAAACTCCAAGACAATAGCTTTTTCACCACGGCCCAAATTGAAGGTATTTTAAAGTACCATAACGTAACACCTTTTTTGCACATTTACTTTAAAACAGATAGAGAAAAATATTCGTTACTTACAACAAAGTGCTCTTGCGAATAAACTGAGAGGAACGTGGATGATAAAAACTATACGAAGCGAGGGACAGGAGTTAAGCCTAAATTTGGCCTCGATTGTCTACGACGCAACTGAAACCAATCTCAACTTTTCTTCAACCAATTTGGCACAAGATGTCAGTCAAACAAACATAAAAAAAAGAAACAAATATTACGAAAACATCTTATTAGGTAATTGCAAAGTAAAGTGCCTATGACAAAGGCGTGTCCCGTCACCTGGAGCGATATGGATTCCGTTTGCTTTGGGGTTCAATGTCATCGTGGACATCACATACTTTTTTATTTTAAATTTTTTGGCTCAAAAATTTCTCCCGAGAAGCCAGAAAAAAGTTAACTTTGTCTTTTAATCTGTTAAAACATAATACTTTCATTTTCAAAATAGATCCAAGGCAAGGGAATAAGCCATGTACGTTGTGTTCACCGGAACTTTATAATTACCTCTTCCTGTTATCTTCTCGATAGCCTTTCCTGGCAATCTTACCTCAAACTCTCGGGCGACTGAACCGTATCTATTCAACTTGTCTATTAATCTCGTACTCATAAAAAAGTGTGAAAAAATAGCTAAAAATTGTTTTCGATACAAATAGTGGGGTCACGCCCACCATTAGGGTGTCCAGCTCTTTCAACTAAATCATGAGCGATCAATTCGAATTTTGATTACGTGCTCTGCGCAAATTGATAATCCTACGGAAAATGCCCACATGGACAGCTTTTGTTAATATGTGTCTTGTCGTACATGTTGACTTGAAGTAAACTCTGTTGTCCGCCAATAAATGTTAGCTTTTTCTATTCATTTATCAATAACATCTCCACTTTGCACGAAAAATCGGATTGACATGTAGAGCAATTTAACAGGAGCAAATATCCGGCAGATAAGTCCAAATGGGATCAGAAAAATATATTAATATCAAGAGCATTTTTTTCTCGCCTTTAGTCGCGGCAATTTTTCGAGAAAAACTCATAGAACCAGGGTAATTCTGCGCTCCCCTTTCATTGATCATCTGATGTTCATAAGGTGTTTCATATCAATACAGTTTTTCGGAGGCCATACCGATATTTTTCAATCGCTTTAAAAATGATTTTTTCCCCGTTCCATCGCTTTGAAATTTTCACCACAGACTGACTCTAAATTCTGACTGACTCTCAAAATGTAGTTTTTAGTTCTGTTTCCATTTTTGTTGTCTGAATCTAGAATTTTGTTTTTCATTGAATTATGCCTCTCTTGTCTTTATACTTTTCAAAAGCTTGTTATCAATATATGATTGCATTTTAGCTTACAATCTTGAAAAAAAAAAAAAAAAAAAAAAACTCTTACAACTTTTCCAGCAATCGGTTATCTTCAATTAATCATTAAATTAATCCTTAAATTTCTCTATTTTTGCCTCTTTTAATTGGAATTCTAAGTAATTTAGATTTGTAAACACGATTTTTGTACTTCAATGGTCACTCTTAATAGACCTTTACGTTCAGTGTGTATTTGAATACGGCTTTCACAAGTTAATAAGTTAAATTTAAGTTATCGAAACTACCGTATTGAAATAAGGGAAATTCCTTCATTCATTCATCCATCCAATGCTGCTTAATTGACCACTCCAGGAAATACCATAACATACCATAATGCGAGCTCTTTGTTTGACACCCCAAAATTTTGCATAAGCATTGCTTTCATTTTCTCTCGGGAGTTAAAATGGCCCCAAGAGAAACTGAAAACAATGCTCAAGTAAAATTTTGGGGTGACAAACAAAGAGCATTATGGTGTGTTATGGTACTTTCTGTAGTGGTCAATAGCAGGTCAAACAAAACTCGACATTTTTCGATTTCAAAGCGTTTTGTTCATTGTTGTCATAGTGATATCAATTTTACTTAAACTACATTTTGACAAACTTCAATCCAAATTCAGTCAGTGGTGAAAATTTCATAGTGATAAAATCATTTTTAAAGCGATTGAAAAATACCAGGATGGCCTCCGAAAAACTGTATTGAAACACCGTAACATCTTCAAAAAAGGATACGATTTGAACAGTTTACGATTTGTTTTATTTATGACAGAACGATTCGGCACTTGCGATTAAAAACTCAGAATCACTATATACCATCTTTTTAGAGGATCAAAATAGAAATCGCTTGGTCGAACTAAACTGGACTTTACTCTGCACTTAACGATGCGACTAAGTTTAAAACCTGAGAAACCAAGATTATAAACCAAAGAGTTCAGGGGTCGGATGTCTAAATACTGGTTAAATTCGACAACAAAAAATCTTAGGACACCTGGTTGGTACACCTGGTATGGACAGCTAGTAGTATAGCACACCTGGTATGGACACCTGTTTACACTGGGCCAAAGAGTGGCACAGAAACGTATCAATTTATGACGATCCACTTTCAAGATCCGCGCGGCGTAGCTTTGCTCACAAACAGCGTCGCAATCACCGTTCTCTGTGTGAACAGAAGCCCCTATGGTTTTTGTGCCTTGGTCTGAAATGTCATCCGTCTCTTCGCCCAACCACCCAACATGCGCAGAGGGTTTGGTACCGCCCATTCGAGGGTGGGGCAAAAAGACGGATGGCATTTCAGACTATTCGAGTCTGCGCAAGAGCTACCTGGTTTTTTGTCCAAAAAGGAACTGGATAAGTCAAAGACAAAATTGAAGAAAAACCTTCAAACTGAAACTCGCGGCGAAGAGAGGAAGAAAGTTAATAAAGCTAAACAAGTACTTTCTGTTCGCTCCATAACCTACCATTGTTGTAAGTGTCAAGGCATATACCTAGACCTGTCCCTATCGTTTAAGGAACACATAACTCGGCTTAAAAATAAGATAACTGATCTGAACTTGCTTCCACCTATAATATCGATTTACCTACTTTTCCAAGCTAATGTTTTGTCATTCATTGTAAACTAAAAAGTAGTCACAACAAAAACAACATAAATAAAAAAGGAAAACAAAATGATTCAAGCGATTTACGATAATTGAACGTATTTTGACTTATACTAAAGCTTGCTTTCCCGCTCTATTTATGTTTGCTTGATAAATAAAGTTGTCGATTTTACTCAGTCGTCTTCTGCTTTCTTACTAATATTTACCTACTTGTCTATCTACAGTCCAGTCAAAAAAGAAAAAGTTATGTGCAGCAGATTTTGAGAAAAAGCAAATCAACACAAAGGGCACCACTCGAATTTGTTTGAGTGCTTCGAACCTGTGCGCCAAAATAAATGATTAGAATAAAATTTCACATCGCGTCGCTTTACTGAAATTCTTTAATCCAATGTAAATATTCAATTTAGCCGTTATTGCATTGTCTTTTATTGTATTATATGGATGATGTGACATGTTTTGTAATATTAGACTGGAGAAAAATATGTCGCAGAAATATGACTGGAACAAAAGTATGCAGCAGGGTTTGAGAAAAAGCAAATCAACACAAAGGACACAAGTGCTTGAGTGCTTCGACATTGCGCGCCAAACTTATTACTGAATAAAATTTCACTGCGTCGCTTTACTGATTGTTCTAAATACAATGAAAATATTCAATGAAGTCATTACTGCATTGCCTTTATTGCATGGACGTGAGATGTGCTACTGATATTGGACTAAAAAAATATTTACCAGATATTAGACTGAAAAGAAAATTGTATCAGGTTTTTTGAGAAAAAGCAATTTTAACACAAAGAGCACCGCTCGGTAATTTGGCCGGACTGCCTCGACTCTGCGTCAAAATTAATGAATAAAATTTCACATTGTCGTTTTACTTTAATCAGTAAATCCAGTGAAAATATTCAGTTAAGCCATTACTTAATATACCGCACTGCCTTTGTTGCACATGAGCGTAAGATGTGCTTTGATATTTCACTAAAAAAAAACTTAAACATTTGCATAAAGTTAGTACGTGTCTACTCAACTAACGCCTGTACTGCCAGCTTAAGCGGTGAGTTGATGGGAATGGTTGATACAGTTCTCGCCGATATTAAAGTCAAACCTTTTCGGGTGAAACAGGCTAGAATCCATAATAGCATACTATACTGATTTAGTTTAGGGCGACATCTGACACAGAATCTAACGTATTGTAATTATCAATTTAAATTGGCCATTTTTGCGAGTGCTTCCCTGTAACATTAAATCATTTTGTTGAGGGTGTTGTCGATTTTCGCCTTGTTTTAATTAGAGTTTCGATTATAGTCAATTCGAAATGACCAAGCCCTTTAGCACGAAAGTTTTTTTTTGCTTTGCAGGGTATACTGTCGACCCTTCACTAACGGCCACCTCTCCACAACGGCCATTTTTTTTTGTCCTGCCGGAAAGTCCATACGTCTCTTTCCTGTTTCATACGACTCTTTCTTAAACCTTCCTACAACGACCACCTCTCTACAACGGCAACGGCCACTGAAGTATGTCCCCATTTGCCAAAATAACCTCTCGACAACAGCCCGTGTTTTTCAGCGACTGATGAAAAAGTCAGGAATGGTCACGAAATTTGAATCGTAAGGCGCGTTGATGATTAATTGCGGCATCGTATTTTGATAGTGTTCCATTATTTTGCTGCAGTAAGTTGTCGACGATACTTGTTCGTTTTGTCGCGTAAACATTTTGATTCAAAACAATATTCACGTTTTTTATGTACCTTATCTCTCTGTATATTATTTATGATTGGATTAACATCATGGGATGCAGTGAGTATGAACATGCACAATAACCGATGCTGTACTCCCTTAATGAATTTGTCATATGACAGCCCCATCTCCCCATAATGGCCACCTCTAGCCTCCACAACCGCCACTCTCTTCTGTCCCGAAGGTGACCGTTGTAGAGAAGTTCGACTGTAATTTGATATCTGTTTCGCTCGCTTGTGATTCTTAGCAAACTTTTTATCCGCTCATATAATACTTCACGCAGAAATCAAAAACTAAAAAGTCACGCTTCCTCGACTTACCGATGTTGATCACCCTCCGCTGTCGAGCAAATTTACGTTTCTCACTGATTATCAGCAGATTTCAGTAATGAAGGAATCAACTTATTGCTGTACTCTTTTTCAATCTGTCATTGCAAATAGTGGGCATTTCATTTTTATATAATTGCAACTCTTCGATGGAGAAGAAGTCGGAATAGAGAGTCCGGATTCGGTAGCCGGATTCAACAACTTTAAGATCAGAAGAAGAAAAGCTTCTGATGAAAAAGCAATTCCGTCTGGTTTATTTCTATTATATAATTTTTTGTATTTATTAATTCCGTTGATTCGCTCATCCCCCGAAAACCAATATCATAAATTGTAATTCACGACAGAAATCGAAGGACTTATTGAGAATGTCTTAGTTACTAAGTTAGTAATTAAAAAATGCTATCGTATTGAAGCTTAATTTCCCTTTCCAGAGCAGATGTCTTGGTTAGGCTTTCAAAGAGTACAGTCTTAACGCACGTAAATTTTCCGCACAAGAATCTCGCATTACTCTTAAACTCCTGGCCCCCGGTTGTTCAAACGTTGGATAGCGCTATCCACCGGATAAATCACTATCCAGCGGATAACCATTGGGGAAACTAATTGCAATATCCGCTGGATAGAGATTTGTCCAGTGGAAAGCGCTATCCAGCCTTTGAACAACCGAGGCCAGATGATTCGCCATTAATTCTACAAACTGATTCTCATTCACAAGGCCCGCGACAAGTTGGATTTTACTGAAAATTTACATTCGTGTTATTAGACTACATACTAAGGATTTCTCATGCTTAATAAATAAATTGTGTTAAAAGTAATCACTTTGCTACTTTTGACATTGTTCCATTTGTTATAAGGATAAAAAAGAACGAAAAACTCGCATTGTTTGATATAAAGAACGGTGTATATGACATCATATCTCATAACCTTAGCAGCTTATTGGCGCAAGATTAATAAGCCAAAAAAGTGTCTGAAACACATTTCAACAGCTGCTACATAGAAGAGTTGCTAGTTTTGCAAAAAAATCCCTGTAAAATATCCTTGAGAAAGGTAGCATTAATTCCCTAGTCCGCCTTAGGAGTCTGAGGCTTAATTGGTTTACACTCCCGCTCATGTCAGTACCATTAATTGCGGATGAGGCATGAACTCATGGTGAACATCATTACTATTACTGTTGACATCTATAGTGTTATCGCGATTTTTTGCAGACTACTTGGAGTTTGAGTTTTGTGGATATGTTATTTATGAACAAACTTGATGGAAATATTCATAAAAGTTGGCCCTTGGCAATAAATTGAAATAAATCATGTTAAAACCATGTGGCACATAAAATGGTCATATCACGGTCAATCTATGCGTACATAGTATACCATTCTCAGTGCCTCTTAAAGATACCGAAATACATGTTTAATTAATCATCAGTGGCACAAACTTGTACCCCACCATACAAACACTTTAAAATTCTGCACCTTTGGAATTGTGGAGCTATTTCTTTGTTAGTTTTCAACTAAAAACTATCAAAATTCACAACTTTCCGGATTTTAAGGCACTGTTTTCTGCTGTGTTGACAGATTTTTGCTAAATGGTCCCAGTCAAGAGTTGAAAAAACTGTGGAAGGGTCCGTTGACCCAGCAGAAACATTAGACAAGTTAGTCTCCAACACCTGGAATGGCCAGCCACATGACTTAAACACACTAGACCTGCCTTGGAGCTCTAAAGTGGTGTTTTAAGCTGACTATGACTGGTTTTTTACCACCTGCTATGACTTTAGAACCCCCCACCCCCTTATGAGGTGTTTTTGGCCAGACCCCTCAGAACATTTTTTCCTTGGTAACCCCCTTCAGAAATTAACACCAATTTACTCTTAGAAGTCATCAGAAAAAGTATCGTCCTCATTCTGTACCCCTCAGAGAATGTGGAAAAGGAAAAGAGGATTTATAATACTCTTAACAGAACAATTGTACTCACCACCCATCTATGACTAGTATTCACTCCCTCAGAAAACCCTCAGGCACCCTCAGAAATTAACACCAATTTATTCTTAGAAGTCACCAGAAAAAGTATTGTCCTCATTCTGTACCCCTCAGAAAATGTGGAAAAGGAAAAGAGGATTTATAATACTCTTAACAGAACA
>OZ037780.1:8431391-8503891 GCA_964035525.1 Porites cylindrica | reverse complement strand
AATGGGCTCCCATAAAATCTGATTTGCAAGCACATGATGTTTTTGGTGGTTCTGGAGGCGAAGTGCGATGCTTTAAGGTTGCACACATATAAACGTATGGCAAAATGTAAACCAAAAGATAAACCTCCAACCCGAAATTTTCTTGTAAAGCTAAACATTAATTACAATATAAATTCAACAATTGTCACTGAAAACGAATTTCAAGGGAGCTGAACGAATATTTAACATTCGAAGGCAGGCCCGCCTGTACTTACCGCTAGCTATGGGTTTGCTCTCTCAGGGTATCATCCCACAATATCTTTCCTTTTTTTATCACTTTTTCTCTTTCTTGTAAAGTTCATAACAAGGAAGATTCTTAAGTCCACAGAATCGCTAGTAAAGCAAATATAATCTGTTTTGCAATTTCCTTCACCCACTCAATAACTGTCGCAAAAAATTTAAACTTGAATTCAGGCGCTTGGCTAGGAAAATGTTTCCTGGTTGGCTCTGGAAATCGCTCGTGCCAACGTGTCGAGAGACCAATTTGAAGAGGAGATTGGTTAAAATCGAACTATTCAATACCGTGCGATAGGAAGAGAGAATGAGCTATTGACGGTGGCTAATTTTGTAGCTTTATTTTGCAATGTTTATTATTATAAATTGCAATGTGTTAAATCAGTATCTCTTTACAAATTACTTAAGCGCCAAGCGAGGAGCTAGACCTTTTCCTCTTTATTTCTAATCGTTTTAAATCAAACAGATCATATTACAATTCTAATTATGACAATTACGGAAATTAAATGCAGTAATTCCTTGAACGCCTTCGGTTGAGCCTTTTTACTCAAGCAATTTTACTTTTAACACATTCATTTTCTTCACAAACCAGACGCTTTGTTTTACACGGGCAGTCAGTGTCGGTTACACAGAAGGATTTGTAAACGCTGGGACACTACAGAAACAAAAATTAAATTAAAAATTGTGTCAATAATAAAATACTCGAATCTGATTAGTTCTTAACAGCCCACATTTACTGGTTAATTTTGCTATTGCAACACGAAAATCTCCACTCCGATTTGACCTGTCCGATTAACAGGAGCTTGCCATCGAACAGGACAAATCGAGCAGTTCAATATCAGTCAATTAAAATCAAGTAGTAAATGTTACTAGCCAATGAAATTTAACTACATAGCTAGTGATAACCAATCAAAATCAGCGAAATATAGTGAGTGAGCAGGATGTTCAGCGTTAGCTTGAATAGAGAAATTGACGAACCATACTTTCTCGTCTTCTGTTGAAATACGTCTGTGACATTTTAAAAAGTTCATGGGCCGGACCTCAACACACCGGCCGATTTCACCCAGCGATGTTTTTCTATAGAAGCTGTAAGCTGATGATGTAATGAAATTCTTGTATTTACTGTACATTTAAAAATATATCCCAATACTGATCATGAGATTCATGAGATTCTACGCGCTCGGCCGATTTGAAATTACTCGCCTGATTGCCCCCTGAATTATAGTTCATTCAGTCCTATTGCCATATACTAACATATATTTCTAACCGACAATGTTATGTCGTGAAAGAAGTAAAGTTAAGAAATCGACGTCCAACAATAAAGGCAAAATATGCCCACAAATGATTAAAAATTTTATGAACTTTCGCTAGCTTATTTCCATACGATAATTTTGTTACTCAATATCCAAAATCAAATATCCGTTTTGTCTACTGTTTGCATGCTAGTCAGTCAGTACAACCCATTAGCCGCTGGTCAAATTAAAGCGGAAATTTATCATCATTGTCGGTAAAACATCGTTTCCTTAAGGCCGGAAGGATTTTCATGCCTTAAATAGGTTTTAAAAACGATAAGTTGAGTTAATGAAAAAGTACTATTGCCTTGAGGGTCAACTTCAAGTCATAACCATTAACATATAAAAACAATCTGGCCGCTCTCGGATGAGAAACCTGATGCATCATTTCTGTACAAATATTTCAGCGAAGTTTAAAAATCGGCTATTTGGTGAAAATTGTCGAATAATTTCCAAAAGGTTTGCAAATTCGAGAAAGCAATAACAGACTATCATTGATCTTACCGGAATGTTACGAAAAATAAAGTCGAGGCCGAGAGGAACTGGAACACAGCGGCCTTTTCTGCAAAATTCCAAATGTTTCTGACACTGGCAGAAACTAGTAGAATTACAACGCCCTCCGCAAGCCTAAAGGAAGAGAGGGTTTGAAACAGATAAGTCAATCAAGAATTGTTAAATGAAAAACAGCACCCTACACAGATCACGCACAATTCAGGGTACTTCAGAGTTTAGAGTATTTAGCGTGGTTTCCATTGTTTTCATCTTTAGAGATTGGCTTTATATTTGACGACTAGAACGACTACGAGTACGAGATTTAACTTCAAGTTTCTTCACGTATTCCCAAAAAACAGACACCCCGGAAAGCTTCATTGTAGTTTTGATTCACCAAAAAAGTTAGCACTGTTATCTTTATTGTAGCAAGGAGCCCAAAAGTCTGACCGCTTTTTCTTTTGTTCAGATTTAATCCAATCAGAAGGCAGCTGAAAACTGTCCTCGACTTCTGTTTGGTTAAAGTCTGCATGAAAGAATGTGAGTTCATTAAAGGAGGTCACACTTTTGGCCTCCTTGCTGTAAAGGAGGCTGAGCCCTCTCCCGATCGCAAAATGACAAAACTTGTAACATTTGATAACTTATTTCCGCCCCTACGACATTTTCGCTTAAACTCGTAATAGAATGACGACGGTTATCACGTTTTCCCGCCAAAATGACGCTGGTTCACGCGCGAGCAATACTCAGTAGCGGCATCACCTCTTGTTTTCAGTGTACTTGGAGGTCTTTGCTGTAGAGCCACCTGAGGAATTTACTGGGTTAGTAACTTGGAGTAACGCAAGTTTAGAAAAACTCACCTGCACACCCTCTGCCATCTGTAAGTCACCTTGGTCAAGCATTTCTCGTATCGGGGATATGGCCACACAACAAACAGCTAGGAACACCACAGGAAATACAACTTTTGCATTCGTCGCCATGCTCTCAAAAAGAGAAAAAGAAAAGTGTACTAAAATTCCCAAATAAATGTAACTATGTTTCTACGAATAAAATTAATGGTTTCAAAAACGAGCAAAAGCGTTATCGAGTTTTAAAAATCGAGGCGAGGTCCGAAGTGGTTTAAGAACCTTTTTTTCCCTTTAAAAATGAAGCGCCAAATCTATCATACAAATCCCGCTCTAGACTGATCTCCATACATTTCTCTGAAAAATTAATAAATTGGTTGGGAGAGTTTGTTTTTCGATAAAAGCATTTCCTCTAAACTGACCACTTCCTTAATTCTCATATCCCCTTCGCTTGATTGTATTTTGATATTGTTGGTAGTGAATTGGCCTGCGCCACAGACGGAACTAAACTTTTGGAAATCCTTGATCTGAGTGCTCGTCTGTGTACCAGGATTAGAGCACGTGCCATGATTATTGGCCTGTTAAAATTTGCCGATCAAGTAGAAGGGAATTCGGAACGCGTTCCGGTAATTCGTTGATTCCTTGGGGGCCAAAACAAGGATATCGGCAGACGCTACAAACTGGGATTAGATTACGTCTTCAACACGGGCTAAACGGGACTAAACCGGTTAAAGGCAGTGACGGATCAGGGCCCAAAACATTTGTTTGGATACCGCCCCCCTCCTTATCTCATGGTCTGGATCCAGCACTGTAATGTTGCAGCTGGCCCTCGCATTGTCTATACATGTGGTGCAGGGTGTCTGTGACGCAGGCTGTCTGCGATGTCCAAGAGGTAGCATTGTGCAATTTGGCGTAGAGGATTGGGCGGGGTCATCATGGCTAGTTATATGTTATAGTTTGCACAAACGTTTAAAACCGATAGCTTCCTCGGCAGCTGCAGAACAGAATCTTCTTTTCATACTTTTGTCATTCCATATTCAGTCATAAAGAATTGAATCAGTTTTGACCGTAAGCTACGCGTCTTTTACAGCAAACGTACGTCTCCTTGGAAAAGTTTCAGTCCGCTCTACAGAACTGAAGAACTGACTAAATTGACCGACATTTTGGTAACTGGCGGGCTGGCTAGCCGCGTTTGATTATTTACAAAGGTGAGAAAGGATGCTTAAGTCAATCGAATTAAGCCACATAAACAGCCCCACAAAGACACTTCAAGAACATGAGTTTCATTAAATAGTTTCTTCAATGACAATGCAATTAATGAATGTACTAAAAACGAACTGGCTGTTTAGTAAGGGACCACTTATACCCCTTATCTGTTTGGGCTAACGAAAGTTTTCGAGGTTTATCATCAAATACAGACTTAAAAGTCGTGTCTTTGTCCTCAGGATTCTGCGATCTGCTTACAGAAAATTACGAAAAAAGTAAACCTTTGCGCTTCAAATTTCTCCGAAACGCAAGAGTGTTGGTGGGTGTAGAGGAATAAGCTAAGTGGAGGCGTGGGCCTGTCTTTATCCTAAAATGGTGTTGAAATTTGGAATTCTAAGTGAAATTTGTCTTCTGTGGAAACTAATCCTGTCTACGTTCTTTAACGTCCGCGATAAGAAGGATCATTATACCTGGCAAATCTACCTCCCCCTCTTCCTGAATTTCCTGGATCTTCCCTTAAAAAATGCAGAGAAAACCGTTGATAGTGCACTGTAAACATGTAAATGAAATCAAATACGTCAAGTAGACAACATGACTTTGAGTAGTTATGTTATAAATACACTCCCATAATTGAAGGAGTGCATCACTTCTTTCCGGAAATTTTTTATCTGATTTTACTTGTCGGCGGAGGAGGGATTATCGCCCTAAGGATAACATTCCAAGTAAAACGAGCCGACCAAAACAGCCGGCCATATTCTTAAGGCACGCTGACATGCGCAGTTCAGACATAGATTAACCTACTCTTTCCCTGTTTTCTACTTAGAAGGCGTTTAAATTTTACGTTTGTCATAGCTTTTTCTCTCTTGACGATGCCCATGAAGGCCACAACTGCCAACAGAATTAATCTGCCACAATATGAGCGTGAAATTACCTTTACCACTGGCATAATTTGCACGTGAAAGACGATTGAAAACAGATAGCAAATTACTCCTAGTTCAATTCTGTCATCAGTCATCGCGAATCAACATGTATAGTCCAAAAAAAGAATTGAAAGGCCGCATGAGACTTCAAACATTACAAAATTAGGAAGGATATCTTTTCCGTTAATACGAGCTCTGCAATTAAATATTTTGGTTACGCCTTAACTGACGTTTAGTACTGGCACCTCAACAAAAAGAGATCCGGGGGAGAAATAAGTACCGACTGAGATTTATTCCCTGCGTTCAGAGTTTTTATATAGAGAGGGCGTTTATAAAAATACTTAAATCTTTCTACAATAGACCTCTCATATGTATATAATGTACTTTTTTAACATCAAGAGGTTGCAATGTTGTAGGGAGAACTCCAATTTCAAATAAGGCAGATGACCCCTCAAAAAATAAATCATTTGAGTGATATAAGAAGTAGAGAAAGTCTTTCGATGTACTTTGATCGAGGAATGTGCGACTGAATCTGTCAACTCATACGGGAACTGAACTTACCCACGAATTTCCACCAAACTTCAAACTTCAACTCCTCGTCGTCAATTTTGAATTTCAACCTGGCAAATTTTCTTATGCTGATTTTAAATACATTGTTTTCCATGAATGACAATGATGGAAGCAAATTCATTTCCTTCAGGATTATGTGTAATGTAAAGGCGGAAACCTACTTGAAAAGATAGCATATCCTCATTCATATGCCTTTTTGTGTGACAATTGTTCACCTTCAATGTTTTCAATTACTTTTTTCCTTATCGTTCCACAATAAAGCATCCAGCTCGCCTCTGTGCGTGCACATCAGACAAAACAGTCCAAAGTATTTTTTAACTGCCTTATTGAGGTGGCTTTTCAACTAATGTACACCTTCAACTTAAGCACTTAACGTTGAGAAATCAGTTAAAAAGGAGGACGTCACCTTTATCTGATTGAACGAGGGTAAAAATTGACCAATTTTACTTTCAAATCCCCTAAAACAGTACCTTTTTTCGTGCTCATCTGATGTTAATCCTACACTTTGAGACATTTTAAGCAGTCGTTTAATTCAGTTTGTGGATAAGTCATTTTGTACAAACCAAAACATTTTTTGGTGTTTGTCGCTTTCTATAGTAAACGGATCGGCAGGTGGAGATAAACAAATTTATACAGTCTTACTAAAAGAGTGGTATTTTTGAGATATTAGGTGTTAGGGCAGAAGAAAAAAAAAACAAAAACATACGACAGAACCTTGCATATAAACGGCCAATTGCTAACAACTGTAATGACAAATAAACTTCATCAAATTTTAGTAATTCTTCACTAAAATTTTGGTTTAAACAAGATATAAAACTTTGGCTTCCCAACAAGCACTTTTGACTGCTGTTGTTAAAGGCTTCGGAGGAGAACAAGAAAACTTCTAGGGCCTAGAGAATCCTGAATGCCTAAAACCTTAAGGTTGATTAAATAGCAAATAATGATAATAATAACAATTCTAAAAACTAGAACCATTTTAGTACACCAACAAAAGATATGCCTTGAAACTATCTTCCTTTTTACAAAATGAAAAAAAGGTTAAAGTAAAAACTTATTATTATTATTATTATTATTATCTCGCAGTATAAAACTTTGGCATGCTGTCCACATTATGAGCAGTATACGGCGCATAACGTAACCTACACCACTTGAGAAGCTATACTTAGAAGTAAAAAAAGGTCGGTACGAAACCTAATACGATCCTAATAAACATAATGATATGAATCTCTCTATTTATAAAGCCAATTTAGAATATTATTAAATTCGTATACTCTGTAAAACCTACGCATTATTATTATTATTATCATCATCATCATCATCATCATCATCATCATCATCGCACGCACTAAACACAACTTCTGGATGACTTGCTGGAGTCTTCCTTAAACATTAAGTCACCGCCCGTGACCTCAAGTGTCTAAGACTTTGCGAAGGATTCTGGCTGTACCCAGTAAGCACGCTTCCTGCGATGATTCCGAACGACGTGTCACCAATCTCTGCTAACCACTTTTCTATATCTTTTGAGACAGTTCCTAATGCACCATTTATAACTGGCACCACAGTTTCTGTGCACAATTTCCAGATCCGTCTCAACTTCCGCTTCAGGTCTTGGTAGTTCTCAATTTTCTCTTTCTCTTTGTCTTTCACTCGGGTGTCAAATAGACAAGCAACATCAATAATCAGACACTTGCGTTCCATCTTATCCAATACCACAATATCAGGATTGATTGTTACTGTTGTTGTTGTTATTATTATTATTATTATTACAACATATCTTGGATAAGGGCGAAAGTATCCTTTGCCATCCTACGATCAGCCTTGCTGTGTCTCAGAGGAACCAGGAGCAAGAGAAGAGCAGCCAATATATCTGACATTGACATTACATCGGAAAGTGCGCAAGCCAGAATTTAAGTAGTAACTTTTTATCAGTTTGAATTGTTATTTTTAAATAGTTTTTTATTCTTTTTATTTACTTTTTGATGCTTTTTATAATTGTTATTAGTAGTCTTTAGATAGTCATTTTACGACAATTCTCTTTCGTACACAAGAAGAATGTACATAGGGTATATATTTTAATATTTCATATTTTTGAATCTGTAAATAGTCTATTTTTTTTTAAATCTATGAATAAAGTTTTGTATTATTATTATTATTTATTAAAAATTAGTATTAGTATTAGTGTTGATTAGTATTAGTATTAGTATTCGAATAACGGTTTTTAATTGAAATGAATTTTTTAATCGGAACTATGTGGGTTTTTTTAATCGAAATGAATTGTAAATAGTACTTGTACTGGATAGTTTTTTTTAAGCAAAATTTAATTGTAAATAGGCCGGATTTTGTAGTTAGTTTTCTTATCAATAAAAGATTCAGATTATTATTATTATTATTATTATTATTATTATTATTATTATTATTATTATTATTATTATTATTATAATGACTTAATTAAAATTCTGGACTGCCAGCAAGAGTTATTGACCACATCTGAGCCGCAAGGAATGTATTTGCGAAATCGTTATTGACACAGTGGTTGTTATTTTTATGATTTACATAATTCTTGCTTAATTCTTACTTCAAGTATTCCTGTAAATTATGTACATATTTTTTTAAGTTGAATAAAATTATTATTATTATTATAATGATTACTATTATTATTATTGCTATTATTGTTAAGGGATAATTAATGAACGGCCGAGAGTCTCAAAACTAAAACCCTTAGGAACATTTAAGGGGGCCGGAAATGAATCAAAATGATCTTACAATTATGTATTACTGGCGCAAATTCTAATTAGCGAAGTTCTATTGCATTCAGCCAAAGATCTGAATGCAATGAGCAGCAAATGAGAAAAAACAAAAGGATCTACGATAAAAAGAATTTTATTAATTACAAATTTGGTTTTGACTGTCAACCATTGATAGCGCTTTAGCGGTCGTGTTACTTGTCCTTTATGAAGATTGTTGTTTGTTTATACTTTGTAGCTTTAAAAAAAGGAAACAGCAGTGAAAATTTACACACCAGTTGACAACTTTGGAGCTTTAAGTTAAATATTGTCACAGGGACATATTACTGTGCAAGATATTTTAACCTAACATTGCTCTTGTCTACACTTAACAAAAGTTTAAAAACTATAGCAAAAACGGCGCTCGGAAAACGAGGCAAAGCGTCCCATGAAATAAACAAAATTATCCTTTTTAAGGTGTAATCAACACCCCATAGCTGCCAAAGATAGCGATAGCAAACCTCTTTCAAGCTAAAATATCAACACAAACAATACAAATACTAAAAAGGCAATACTTGAAGGTTAAACTAAAAAAAAAACCCAGTCAAAATGTTTTATACAATGGTAAGTAGAATAACCAGACGAGAAGGCAGCAAAGGCCTTAATTTGTGTGGTTTTTGTTATTACTGAACCTAAAAATTGAGTAGGCGACAAATATTCCGTTGAAAGCGGAAAAATTGCTGGCTGCCGTCTCATTTTGACTGGGCTGAAAATCGACGCTATTTTCAGTACTTTACGTCTTTAGCAAAAAGAAATTCAGTGTAATTTATTTAAAAAAAGAAAGAAAATGCAAACTTGAAACATCCGACTTTTTTTTATAATTAGCATACGTTATGAATGAACAGATTTGTTACCAGCTAGATTCTAAGGAAAAAAATCAAGTATACTTACCATTGCCTGCACTGGCTTTGTTAGCTTTTGCTCGAAACCATAATATTAAAAAATTATAGCAAATAGAAAGTCTTTGTCTTTGTTGTTGTTGTTGTTGTTTTTGTTGCTGTTAATACATTATGTATTCCGTTCAACTTATTCCCTGGGTAAGCAACGCAAACCTAAGGATATATTTTACAAAATTTCGATTTAAAAATTAGCGGTACGGTGTACATATAAGTGTCCGTCCCTGCAAATAAATTGAGTCGCGTCTGATACTCGAGTTAATATTCTTCCACAAAACGGAGAATGCAGACTGTCACTAGGATGCCGATCAACTGTGGATGAAAAGAAAAGAACGTTTAATTTAATACCGCCTCCTAAAAATACAGTTAAGCCTAACGTTAACAAGTGTAAGCAAACTGTCAAGATTTAGTGGTGGCCGCTTAAACGATTCGAACCGGTCGGGCAGTAGGTGGTCTCGACTGGGAACAGGTGATCTCTACTTGAATGTACATCACCCTGTGCAGAGACTTTCTTTGACTTCTTGCGCTTGCTCGATTTTAGCGTGCTCGAGCCTGCGAGCAAGCTCTCTCGAAGCTCTCTCTCCGCCAATCAGCGCGAAGCGGAAACGAGCGCGAAAGTAAACAAACTTTTAAAACGTGCCAGGGTAATGACGTCATTACTAATGTCTTCTCCACCAATCAGCATTTCGCATCGACTTTTTCGGTGCACGTATTAAAATTCCAGAGGCGTATTTGCAAGCTCTCCTTCCATTTCCCGCCGCCAGAGCGCCCCGGAGAGCTTGCTTGCAGGCTAGTAAGATCTTTTTTTCAGCACGCGCTGCATGTTGCTAGGATACAGTTTCAAACCCAGGCCCAATACCCGGTGCTCACACTCGGTTCGGGCTGCAGAGACCTTAAAGGCGGAGGCTCTGCTTGCAGAGTAATGTACATGTACGTGAGGGAATATTTACTGCCTGCAATGTCTGAGTAACTATAAGACTTTTACTGGGAAAATCTCAGTGCTTTCAGTAGACGTTTGCTTACGAAAGGTGGTCGAACAGGGCGGTTTGACAGTGCGCACACTCGTGAAATATATTTCAACAAACGAGGAGAAATTTCATATCTCCAAGCGGCTATGTAATGTCCTGTTTTTCAAATAATCATCAATAAAACACAAAAAAAACATTGCCCTTTATAATATTCCAGCTGCAAAAGGCGCGACTTCTTATGTAACCATAGCGACGGTGATCTTTTCACTGTTATTACTAAGTGTGAAGATATCACATTTTCGCGCGAAATGTATTATAATAAAATCGATTTTCAAACAACTTTTCCCGCATCCTGTAGTCGTTTCACCCGGAATGAAATTGATAGGAGGAGCTCTCCCACACTTCTGCAACAGTTTTATTGTTGGTGAATAATACAAAGCATTCATCTCGCGGGAAGAATAGATTATGTAGACTGCGCGAGTGGCTGTGAGGCCGGAATCGGCCCACAGTCGAGATCACCAGTTTCCGATACTATACATGTAAGTGTACTGTACATACAATATACCTGAATACCAGCAACGCCAATTCCAGCAAATGCAAGAATAGTAAAATGTTGATGAAAGAACTCCTCTACTTCGGTTAAACATCCCTGAAAACGCACATGAAAATTAATTAATCACAAAAGTTTAGATTAACAAACTTTGCTATCTTCTTAATTTCTGCCGGGATGGTCGCGTGACACGGAGACACACGCGCATCTTATTTTTCAACGCAAGAACCAATTACTGCTCTTGCTCGCGCGAGCACTAAGTAACAGTTAACGATTCCAGTTTGCAATAAATAAACCTATTCCTCTGCTTACGGTAATGTCAGACTTGACGAAATCTACGAAATTCAACTGGTTAAATTGTACGTCACGAATTGGTGCGAGGACAAACTGACTCGGATTTTTAGTTAAATGTGCAAAATGTGGTCTATCCAATTCGCTTCACATGAAAGCTTATAATTATGGTACGGATATGTCCCTAAGTGTGACCCGGCTTGCCTGAAATGAATGTACTTGTAATCATTGGAAGTAAGTAATCGTAATATTACATGTACCCATGAGTTGTACAACACGAAGTCCTATTACCAATATTAGGAAGCTTACGAATCGACGACTTTCGCACGACGCCGCCGCTGGGTCACGTCATAGTTCTGCGTTGCCGTCCTGTAGAAATTTGAATTTACGATTCGTATTAAAGACGGCGACGTTGGTGCGCGCGGCAGGCAAATTTTCCCGCCGTTTGTGAAGTTTGTTTTCTTCTTTTCACAAGTAAGCTTGTTTGTTCAACCAAAATGTCTAAATTCATAAGACAAATGAGAGCTCGTATTGCAGAAGCTTATGGAAACAGGTTTATGAAGGACCGAGTATTTCACTGTATTTGTACTTTTATGCGTTTCGTCAACAAACTCAGAGTTAACTACGGATTTAGACGAGACAACAAAGAACGAATGCAAAGCGCGTTTATATACGGGGAGGGCATTTATAAACTTGCCGAACAGCTGTAGTTACTGTGATGAGATAACCACTTGCAATGGTCTAGTTGTAGCTTTGGTACCATCTCGCCAATATGGTTTCACTCGTTGTTTATTAACTTTTTTTATGTTTGTCTACAGCTAGCTATGGTGTTGATTCTTCGGGTCGTTAATCCAATGAAAACAGATAAACAAATCGAAAACATATGTAAAGAGCATGTCCCTAATGTAATACTTGAGTTATCTGGAAAATCCGCGGAAGTATGTGGGGAAAACCTTGAAAATTACCCTCACGTCCTGCTTTTTCTAGAACGCCGGCGAATCGCTGTCAACAACGGCGTCGACTTTGGCGCTACGCCGGTAAGTACCAAGATAAGCATGCGCAGTAAGCCTGTCACGCAGTCCAACGGCGTCGTCGTGCGAAAGTCGTCAATTCGTAAGCTCCCTATTAGGGAGCTCAAGCTATGACGACGGCGTTTTCAACGAGTACGGCAAAAAAGCAATAGGTTTAGACTAGTAATAACCAAAGGTTAGGGAGTACGGGCGACAACGACCGAAGGTCCAAACGCTTTTGGGCCATCGCTGCGCTTCGCGTAAGTTTCACGTGACAGATGGTCAAAACACCCGCGATCAGATTACGACGGGTAGATAGTCGAAACGCGCATCATCAAATTGCGTTTTGTGCATTCCATTCATTCCTAGTGGACGTCCAAATGAATGCTGGTTACATACTTGCGACGCATGCGTAATAACAGCCTGGAGATTAGGATTGCGGGCTCCTCTTGTCGCCAGCAATTAGGGGAGCAACAACTTTGCATGTGCATTTGCCGTCAGATAACGACTAAGACGTAAAAGTGCCTAATTTCACGTCTTATGAAGGACGTGGACACAAGCCAACGACTTTGTTTTTCTTTTCCTGGACTTCCATACAGTTTATGAGAATTCAACTCCAGAAAATTTGCCAACATTTGACTAACTGAACGAGATGGAATAAGCGCGATAAAGTTTGAAGCAGGACGAACTAACTTTTTAAATGACGCTTTCGTACCCGTCGCCCTCGTTGGTGCTTGAGCTCCCTATCATTACTCAAAATGATTAAGACTCAGTGACTCAGCTATGGAATACACACGAAAAATAGCCCGGGTGACAAAAGCATAACAGATAATTGTATGGAACTTGAAAAATAAAGTGCCCATCTTGCCCGCTTATTAGATAGCCCATCACAACACAAGATTCCCTTCATCTTACCCACTAGCGGATTATGCCATGTCATAAACAGTATTACTGGAACGGACTTTGTACTTTACCTCATCGTTGATATTTGATGGATGATCTCTCTTCCCACATCCATCTGTCCGTGTTTTACAGCAGGAATCGGGAACCAGCCTATCCGATTCACCCTGCCGCCAAGCTGTGTCATTCCAGCTGCTTCCTCCAGTAGAGCCACAGCACTTGTTCTAACATTAATTAACAAAACAGTCCGTATTAACAAAATGTGGTTTTATCATCCATTTTTGCAAAATAAATTTGCCAGGGCGTATGTGCAGATGGTAGGGATGACGCGCAAGCGTAACGCACGCGAAAATATATGTGCGTGATCTGGGAAAAGGGAGCGGTCAAAGATCGTAAGAATGACGCATAACTGTAAGGTACGACTATCTCGGAGCCTGGAACAGGCTGTGCATTGCTACCCCTTGTTATTCACTACGAGGAGGACATAACACGACTTTTTTTAAAACTCATGTTATTAACTCTCCCAAGCCAAACACCGTTGGAACAGGCATTACAATGTATGGTCTTATTTTGTTTTGACGAAAATCAAAGTAAACATTATTTAAAAACGGCTGAGAATAGCTCTACAGCTTTACATATACTTGTAGGAGGCCGTTTTAGAGAGGTCTTAGTCTCACAGAAAGGCATACAGATATAGCAGGGTTCATATAAAAAAACTGCAACCATTTTTAAAGGACTTTTCAAGGACAACATTCGATTTCCAAGACCACCTACCAGGAATAAAATTTCTCACATTGAACATGTATAAAATACGCATTCCCAGTCCATTCTAACAGGACTTTAAGACTTGACCTGTTTGTTCCACCAACCAATCTACATTTTTCCGTTCACTTGTCTTATTAATAACCAATTCTTACATAAAAACAAAAATCACTTTATGTAAATGACCTTTAACTTCTCTGAGCTATGACTTTCAGTATTATTCTGTCTTGGACAGCCAAAACTCATTAAAAAACACTTTCCAGGCAACTACATACATTCAGAGTTGAAGAAAATTCAAAAACCTTTCAGGACTTGCACAGAAATTTAACGACCTTTCAAGGAAAAATGGAATTCAAGGACTTTTCAAGGACTTTCCTTAAAATTCAAGGACTTTTCAAGACTGTGTGAACCCTGTGTAGAGTGAGAGAAGAAATTTGGCAGTGACCAACTCTAAACGTACATGTGCGTTTTTACTTTTACTGTTTCCTCTCTTCAAATGTGGCTGACGTGTGGCAGGGAACAGATCTATGAGCAGTGTACAATGTAGGTTTTACAAAGTGGAGCAGCGATTTGTTTCCGAGTTAAAGAAAATGACTGAAGGATGGCGTTGACCAGCTCTACATACACATTTGCCTAGAGAGAGATTTACTTCTTAATACGGAACAGCAGAAACCAACTTAGGTTGCCCATTAATAGGTAGATGTCTGTTGTACGAAGATGTTCATTGAAAAGAAGTTGAAAGTCCAGTTGGCTGTTTACTCATTCAGTAATCTCACCAAAAAGTGTAGTACAATAAGACAATAGCAACAAAGGTGAAAGCAAACAAACTTCAAAATCAAAGCCAGGAATGTTGTTGTAGAGTGATTTGGTAAAATCCGAGTTCTTCTCGCTGCAATGTAAGCAGAGAAATTAATGCAAGATATATAATGACATAGTCTCTCACCTCCTCCTGTACTTTGTCAATAGATTTTGTCACATCATCATTCACACCATATTGATTCATTTTGTCCTTAATCGTTATCCTTATCTCATCTTTTATCTAATGGAAAGGGAACACGAACAAAATTTTATTACATGTACTCACGATAGGTTTATCACCATCATTGTTTTAACGGATGGGGGGGGGGGGGGGAAGTTGGAAAATTTTCACATGCAAACATTTTTTTTTGTCTCCGTCTTCCCGCAAAAACTGTTTTTTACCTGCATACAATTTATTTCAGTGTTTACAGCCTCTGCATACAAATTATTTCAAAATTTTTCACCCCCCCCCCCCCCCCATCAAAACAATAATGGTCTGCCCCTAAAATAAATTATTGTGATCACATTAAGTGAAATAAAACGTAACCCAATTACACCTTTTTCACACTCAATGGAAATAATACATGTAACAATAATGGAAGATGAGATGAAGGGTTTTGATGATTTACTCCAAGTACATGGATGTTCACTGTACATGTACATGTACATGAAAGATAGTGAGTATACAAACTGTACATGTAACATACCAGTTACCCTCTACAACCTAGCAAATATTTGTACCAAGTCATGGTTGCCACAGACACAGGGTTCTCGATAGATTTTTAAGTAGGAGGTGATCACTGATAAAGTAGGAGGCTCTTCAGCAAAGCCAGAGGTGTCAAAACAAAGCAAAGAAAAGCGACTTAAACACAAAGTAAGCGGCTATAAATCCGAAAGTAAGCGGCGATCAATCGCCGGGTGCCGCCTTCTATTGAGAACCCTGCAGACAGAGGTTTCTGAAATTTCCTGACTTTTCCCTGACCAACTGAATTAACAGTATTTCACAAATTAGTCCTAATAATAGACTCAACCTTCCCCTCATAGCATCCTTTTCACCTATTTATTTATGCTTTCAGCAAATCATGTGCAGTGTCAGACATGAATTGATAGTTCGATAAACATGACGTGCAAGAAGGAAAACCCATCATCAGCTGCTTCTTTAATTTCATGAACAATATTCTACCAAATAGAATAAAACAATATTCATGTGTTTAAAAATAAAAATGTACAAAAAAATGTAAGATGCTAGAAAACAATAAAAAAGAGGGAAAAGAATAAATATGTACTCTTAAAAATTAATTTCACTTTTTCCTGACTTCTTTCAAAGACTTTAATTTTCCCTGACTCAAGGTCAAATTCCCTGACTTTTCCCTTACCTTGAAAAATTTTTTTTCTTCACCATTTCCTGAACTGTGGCAGCCACGCAAGTACATTTTAAAAGATTAATTAACAGCAGAAACTTTTAAAATGTCCATTGTGTCAATTGATCACATGCTAAGTTTAACCTTTGCCAAAGGGTCTTGCATCACAAAGTTTTTAAACTTTAAAAATTGTAATAAACAACACTGTAGTGGACATTTTACACGTACATATGTAGGAGATTCATACTACAGTGTAAAACGTAAGAAAGGTTTAAAATACACTGATCACTAATTAACAACCTAAGTGAGAGTGTATTGCTACTAGTCCTGCCAACTGACACCACTATACATTTAGAAACATTGAGATCAGTAATGTTGTTGAAGTGACTACTGTGAGGCAAAATTAATACATTTTGTAAATGAGTAATGCCAATCATACATGTACTAGTTTGAACAATTACATATTCTTTTACATCTTTAATTAGCAAAAATCTCAATCTTAATCATGTCTGGGTGAATGTTTTACCCAATGCAAGGGAATTCGGAATCCAAAAACCCAGAAATTTTGGTTAGTGAAATCTGAAATTATCCGGGAATATTTTACTTGTGGTAGCTTAAGGAATCTGGGATCCTACTAATGATTGGAATCCAGAATCCAATGACAAGAGACCGGAAACCAGTGCCTGAAATCTAGAATCCAAGACTGTCTTGAATTCCCTTACATGAGGCAAAATGTTGGTAAAGCAGAATACATAATGTACCTTATTAGAATATACGAAAGCCAAAATTCCAATTGTCAACTCCAGAATAAAGACCAGGATCACCATCACTAAAAACTGAAAGAAATGGAAATTTACAAACAATAAAAAAAAAAATAAAAAAAATTAGATTTACATGTTAATTACACTACTACTATAATTGCAATACAATAATTCTTAATGAAGTTAATACCATTTCACAGTAAACCTCCCTGCACAGATTTCGCTCGGTTGAGTGATGACAATCCATAGATACAGTGTACCATTCCTCCCTATGGGTTGTCCTATGGGTTGTAATAGCCAATTGCCCACAATACTTATTTCCAACTTGGCCTTGCATGTGAACCTGGCATTTGTTTGGTGCACCATGTTATATCGACAAGCAAGGGTTCTTGACAATCATGAAAATAATTGTCCTTAATTAAAATACTTAATTATCATGCTATACCATCACAAAGGCCCAAAGACACTTTTTACAAAAATGTTTCTTCTACAGGCTGTACATATTTTGTATCTATTGAAACCCCACATTATTTTAATCAAGAAATTGTTATTACAGTTTTGGTATTCATTATGTGGACACCAAGGCACAATCAACAAATCTTGCATTATTTTTACACTTTCTGTTGAACACATTTATCTTGGAAACTGGTGCTTTTACAGGTGTACCCCATTGATCCTAAAGCATGTGCAAAGATGGTGGGTGTTGTGAATAAGGTCTATACTTTTAGTGACAGAGATGCATGTACTCACAGAGATCAAGAAAAACCTGTTCTCCTTAACAGCTCCTAAACATCCCACTATTGCAACGATGATGACCACCACGCCAGCTGCAATCATTAGACCTGGCACAATCACATAGATATCGCTGTCCAGCAAACTTTTGTAATCACTTTTGAAGACCATTATCCATATTCCAACACCCAAAATTCCGACACCTGCAAGCTGAAGGAATGTTATAGGAATTAATTTTCTTTGGTCCCCTTGGGTTATGAGTTATAACTGGCTGCGTACTTGTCTATGTATACTTGAACTTATCCACAAGTTTATTATTAAGCTTAGAAATTGGATAATACTGTTCAAATTGGCACGATTACTGGTCACACATGACGGTGGAAAGGTGACCCAGGTAGGTGAGTTATCCCTAGCTGAGTGTTTACAAGGCAGGTAGGGTAACCCTCTTGCTAGAGTAACCCTAGCACTCAAGTAGACTTACCCTAGCACTAGGGTAACCCTACCTGCCTTGTAAACATGTCGTGTGAGAGAAAAAGAAACATGCGAGTGCTAGGGTAACCCTCCTAGTGCTAGGGTCCTTGTAAACAGGGCCTAAGCCTAATACACATACTGTACTTTTCTCAAAATCTTGCCAAAACAAAATGTCAGTGTTTGAACAGGGACTCAAAGAAATTAATTAACCCATTAGATAAATGTTCAGAGGTTTGCTTGACCCAGTGGGAAAACAATATGAAAGCTAACCGTAAAGCTAAGAGCACATCAAGGTATCCTGTAAAAGCTTTAAAATCATACTAATGGTAGAATATTCTCGATAATTTTAGCAAAAAATCTTTTAAATAATAATACCTACTTGAGCTGAAAAGGCCCTACCAACAGGAAACTATTTATCTTTGTGAAAGTATGACGAAGATTATTTAAGTATAAACGTGCATTGTACTACACTGTAAGCTCATTAAAATTCCATAACTTTGACAGAACTCGTCATTAATTCTATGGTTAAAGCTAAACTGTAAACGCTCTAAAACTAAACGTGCCTCAATGTTTCGCTTTAAGCGCATAAAACAAAGAAATAAAGAAATCATAGAAAGTTGGCAAAGCTTGAAATGAAATGAATATATTATACTCTAAAGTCGAAAGGCGACAGCTGATAAACTGCTGAAAATATTACGAACATGATGTTGTGCGACCACAACAGTTCTAGCTAGCCTTTAGCATCGTTCAAAATTATGACAGAAAGAGATCACCGTAACTTTGAAATTAATAATCTGACTTGGCACACGATGAAACCACGAAAATGAAGTGAAAATAGGTATTTATCCTGCCCTCTTAAATAAAACTTTCACCGTTCTCTCAAAACAAAAGTTGGGATTCGTCTGGAAGCTTTTCGCGAGGCTTCCACTTACCCAAAAGATGAAATTAAACACGAAAAACAGTGTCTTCATGCAAACAATATTGCAGAATCCTTCATCTCTGGCCTTCATCGTTTCCGTCGGCGTTAAAAACAGAACAGAAATACCACACGAAGAACAGAAGATCACGATCGGCAATTTCGAGAAAGAACAATCGATCGATGCTCAACGATATAAACATCGGAAGTGGGTAGGCGTGCGTGCCGCCAAATCATCTATCGACCAATCAATTCACGCTTTTAACACCACGTGATGGAAGCGTGGAACGGAAACGTTTGGGTGTTGGATCGGCGGACTTCATACGGAAAATGAATGATGTGAAAAATCCCAGTGGGTGCAAGAAGATTCGTAAGACCTCGAAACTCCTTCTAAGATGCAACAAAAAATATTACTTGTTCCAAAGACAGAATACTGGATGACACATCTAGATTTAACAATTCACTTAAAAAACTAGTTAATTGGAACAAGAGATAGTCTAATCACAAATGACTCTTCACATTGTTTAGTCACGTAGACGTCGTCGCGCCTTCAGCGCTCTCTCGCGTTCGGCTTACGGCAAGTCTAATTGTTTAGTTGAGACAGTACAGTACGATACCAGAGTTCAAGATTTTCACACGTTCTTGTTAAATTGATCCGTTACCACGAATATGGTACAGACGTAAAGCCCCCCACCCCCCCCCCCCCCCGGCCCACCGGGGCTTATAGTTGATTTTCACTAAAAATAACAAAAAACTGAGACATTTTTTTCTCGTTTCTGTTACGACATATGTTACGCTAAACACTCATTAAAATCGCTTTTTGCGTAGATCGAGGGTAAGTTTCGGAGAAGCGTAGTTAATTTCGAGTTTGCCGATCGGTGGGGCCGTTACACTTTCGGGATTCAATAGGAAGGTAAAATGTGCTAGTTAACGTTACTTTCGGGTAGCTGTTATTTTCAGGGGTCCGTTAGTTTCGGGATTTTACGGTAAATATTTGAATTTCAAAGAATCTGTGCTAACAGAAAAACACTGCTTGACTCGAATAAGAGTATCATGTTAGACCATAAAGGCGTCTTCGTCTTATCATTTGAATAAACAAGTACTTTGGATTGTTTTTTTCCACGTGATCCTTCCCCTCATCTCAGGAGGTTAATGGTAATAGGTCTTTATTTCAACCTAGTACCTGTAGTTGGCCGTGATCGTCTAGTGGTTAGGACACTGCGTTGTGGCCGCAGTAACCCAGGTTCAAATCCTGGTCACGGCACCTTTTTTTCCTTTTTTATTCTTTATTCTATTTTTCTCATAACTATTTTTTTATTATTATTTGTCTACTTTGGTTTCTATTACAATTAGAATCAAAGACGTTTCCGTAAATTAAAGCACAAAAACTGCTCTGTCCCAGAGTACTTTTTATTTCAACTTACTGGAAGATCTGGACAAACAAGCCAAATATACAGTGCTAACGTAACAAAAATTATACCTAAAGTTCTCGTCCAACCGGCCATTAGTTAGTAAAAGCTCCGCTATTTTAAGCTTAATGGTAATCTCTCTATCTTCAGTATCTATTCATATATAGTATGGGCGTTTCCTTTTCTAAGTGCATTGCAGTTTGAGCTGCGGTGCACTTCGGGAGTACTCTCGACTGAAAATTTAAAACCAATGAATTTCTACACATTTCCATCCTCGCCGTGATCGTCTAGTGGTTAGGACACTGCGTTGTGGCCGCAGTAACCCAGGTTCAAATCCTGGTCACGACACTAACTTCCTTTTGTATTTCTCACAACAAACCAACCCTACCCCCCACCCCCACCCCCACAAGCACTTCCTTTTGTTTCTATTTGATAAAGGGAAAAAAATTACTTTTAAGGATTTTTTTTTTTCAAATTTTATCGTGAATTTTCTTTCTTTTTTTCTTTCTTTCTTTCTTCTTTTCCTTCTTCCATTTTCTGCTTGTGTATTTGTTTGTTTTTACTTTTCTTTTCTTTCTTTTTCCAGTTAATAAGAACGTCAAAAAGAAAAATGCTATTAGACCGAGAGCAGCAAAATTTTGCAAATTAACTGTACAAAGTAGGAGAGGTTGGGGCGGAGAAAGGAAAAAAGAACGACCGCGATTTAATTCGCTTTGGTTTCCGCCCAGTTCTTTGCGGCTTCTTCGCTCACCCCGAGCGCGAAAGGGAAGAAGGACCGCCTAGCTAATCCAAAATGTAATCTGAGAAAACAGCCGAGATTTCGACACGACGCCACCACTGATTTCCTGTTATAGGTCGTCTGTCAGTTAAGCCATTATATTATTGGCAATGAAGACTTGTAATATGTCATTGGTGCGTTTCGGACCGTCTATCGTCACAGTTAAACAGTAGTTGTATTTACGTATTCTTCAGACAACTATCAACGACTCACTTTAGAAAGCTGGTTTACTAACTTATACCGTTCGCGATTTCTGCAAACTTTGGTTGTTACCGGCCGCGGCACCGCACAAACGACTTATTTACGAAATCAAGCAAACTTAACTACGAGAGAACGACTGGACAACTGACAATTTTTAAATGTGACAATCGGATCGAAACGTACCAATGACATAACGATTTAACTGAAAGACGACCATGCAATAACATTACGACTTAATTTAATAATCAGGTCCGAATAACCAGAGTTAAAATACCATCAACTGACATGATACAACTCACTTTGACTCTGAAGGTGACTACCTCACAGGTTGTCAAAACGTCATATCAAAGTCACTGTCAACAACAGTCCTATTCAGGACTTAACGTTCATCCAGGAAAACATGCATCATACTAAACCTACTTATGAAAAGTATAATACTATGTCAAACCGTCCGGTATCAGAGTGTGCTCCTGTTTAAGATTTCAGCCTCCTTTATAATGCAAAAATGAAGCAATATGATGAATGGCTTTACGATGAAGCCTAGCAATGTTTTTTGACCCCTTTTAACTGATGAAGCCTCTGTAGTTTCCGCTTCCCTCAGGATGGTAAGGTAAGAAGCACGGCAAAATACGACGCGATAATTCCAACAAGCTGAAACAAAGTAAAAGTTAAAGGTTATTAGTTCGTGAGGCTAGTATGGAAACCCAGTCAGTCACAAATACGCTTAGACCTGGCTCACTGGAGGAATGATAGTTTCAAATCATGTGTGGCAATTGACACTGCCGCTAAAATTCAAATCATATCGAGCATTTTTCCCTTTTTCTTCCTTTTACTTCATTTTCCCCTTTCTTCAGTCTTTCTTCCTTCCTCTATTTTTGCACTTTTGTGTGAGTTTAGTGTACTGGATGTAAATTATTTCTGAAGTAAATTTAATGTTGTATATTAATGTTAAGGTTATTTTTGTTATATGGACTTCTTGAGCTCAGTCACTTTTTACTCGTCACCTGGTTGTTTTCTTAGACTTCTTGGACGGAGGAGTTTCCTTTACACTTTACATATCGTTGATGGTAACAAAATGAGGAACTACATCTCATTAAGGACGGGCACATGGTATCTTAGCTAATGCTCTTAATTTGTCTTGGGGTATCAGCTGTAATTTTGATAGTGTATTTTGAAACTTCCCAAGCAACTCACCCTGAATAACCCTTTGCATGCTTCACCAGACTAACTAAACTTGAGTCGCGTTTTGAAAGCATTAAATTCCCACAGCAGACTTCCCAGACAGATAAGAGTTATTTGGTGTCATACCGTGAGAAAGAAAGATTTATTGATCACCGCCATTCCACCAGCGGAGAAACCAATACCATCGCCCTGCACATGCGCAAGGAACAGCATCAACTGTGGACAAAGAAAAAGTTATTAAAAGATCGCTTATTTTGTTAATGTTAGTTATGCATGCATGACGTTAGTCTCTCTTTTGAAACTCTGTGCACACTCCAATTAACAAATCGACAGCAATTTTCAGGCATGGTTTGTACTCCTATCTACCACAGAAATAACGTCAACATATTCAAAGCTCAAGTGGGTCCACAAGCCTCAGGCCAGAGGTTTCACTGCAAAGTATGAAACATTTTTTTAAAATGTTTGTGGAATTGCATATCTTGGCTGAAGCAGGATAACTGTTAGTTAAGGCCGGATTAAACCGCAGTGCTCGGATTAAACGTAGTCATTAGCATCAATTACTGCTTAAAGAATTAGGTACGAAAAGCTAAAGCACCTACAGTTCGAGTCCAAATGTTATCAGCCATTTATCATTAGGAACTGACATTATGATTTTTTGCGATTTCTACCAAAGTAATAAAATGACAAGAAAAGAAATGAGAACCGAGCATTCACTGCAGCTATGATTTTTTTTTGGATTCCACACTGTTTAATCCGGATTCAAAGTAATGGATTCCGGATTCTTTGTCAGTGGAAGAAAGACAGCAAAAGAAAGCTAGGTATGCCAGCATTAAACAACGGAAAGCCAGAAAAAATATAGTGTTGATAAATCTGCAATTCATATTTATCAATAAGAATTGACTTAACCTTTTCCTTAAAACGTTTGAGAGAGAGGAAACTTTAGCACCCTGGAAACTTATGTTAAAAACGTCCATAAAAAATTCTGCAGAAAAGATATATGTACTCACCTCTGAGTTGTCTTCGACGTCCTTTGCAGAAACTTGGCACATTTGTAATGTTTCATAAAAACTGTGAGCCTAAAATCAGTATATATAGTTTTTGATTAAAAGCAAATTTTTAACTTTCTCTTATTGCCGGGTAGTCTTTACACTAGAGCCTAAATAAGCTAATAAATATTTCAAGACAAGTAAATTTTAATTACTTCAAGTAAAATAAAGCTTCACACACAATTCAATCTTTTTTACTTCAGGTTAACTCAACGGCTATTTTCCCACGCAACATAATTAAGATTGACTGACATGTTTCGCCTTTCTCAAAGCTCAAAAAACCGCAAGTAACCGCAAGTCAGCTAAAGTCGGTTTTAAGGATGGTTTTCAAGTCGCTTGAAACTTTCTTGAATCGTTTCAACTTTCCGACTTTAATGAGATTCAAAGTAAAGTTACTTAAGGTTTTACTTGGGCCTTCACACACGAATTTTTGGTTAAGTAAAACTTAGCAGCTCTTAAGTCTTACTTAACAGCCTAGTGTAAAGACAGCCATTGACTCGAGCAGTTTTAATTAATACGGAAATACATATGAAATAAATAAAATAGGTACCAAGGCATGCAAGCACGATCAGCTTTTGGTTTTTGTACAGTTATTCCAATATGCTGTAAAATTGTTACGCGATTGTATGTATTTTTGTAGCAAATACTTAGCTGCTTTCGACACTAAATTAACAACCACAACTCAAACAAATACATTTCTACATGCAGCTCTCCAGGGGTGGAATTAAGGAAGGGTGCATGGGGTTTCGCACCCCAGCCCCACCCCTGAGATGAACTGCGGCTTTCTAATACAACTGGTATTCTGCCAAAAAAAAAAAAAGCTTTGTAGTTTATTGATGTTGAAGTGAAACATGAGACGAGACTGAAGAATTTATGTTAAACGCTATAGAAATGGTAGGTCCTTAGTGATGCACCCCCACTTAACAAAAATCCTGGATTCGCCTCTCTATCACTATTTTATATCATACCTTCTCGTTTACTCGACTTCCAAATAGGCACAGCACTCCCAGTATAGATGCTAGAGATATACTCCAACAAAGGTAAGCGATAAACGAAACCCTTCCCGCTTCGCTGGACCAATTTTTGGTTGACTGGATGAGCTGGTATAAATTGACGCAGATCAGAGGTATGTACAGAATGACAGTTACAAGCAAGATAGGTGAAAACACCCTATCAGCCATCTCAAGAAGCTTGCACAGTCGAATATGCTCTTGGCGCACAAAGGCAATGGTCAAAGGGCGATCTGTACCGAGACTGGATTCAACTTTCTTTTTTAACGTTTCAAACATTCTTTCCAGAACCAAGCACGTTGCGCAGTACAGCTGCACTGGCAGACTCCAGGAAAAGGAACCGTATATTGCGGGTGCGAGCTCGATTACTCTCACTGCTGAGTGACCATTCCACGGTTTGTATTTAGAGATTATTCCGCCATTATAGAGTGAAAAGAGGGTGATACAAACAAGATTCATCACAGCAACAAAACATGCAATCACTAAACCTTGCAGAGTTTTGCGTTTCACTCCATCGAGGTCAGTTGCGGTCATCATGGCGCCAGAGATAAACTGGGAAAATCGGGTATTTTTTCTTTTCACGAGTGGCAGTACCACGGAACAAATAGTGGCGTTGGAAGCACACTGAATATAATAAGTAATTGCGATTAACAAGAATAGGAAAACATTCATGGACGTCAAACCTTGATAAAAAAGAGTTATCAGCCCCAAAACAACCAGCAACCACTCGGCTAAAACAACAAACGAGCTGTAGAAACGCGAAATGCAGTAAGCCGAGTTTCCCCAGTTCGAATTCAAGTCTCGCGGCTCGGTCAAAGTTGTTTCGCCAAAGAAATCTCCGGCTAGCTTCATTACGAACAAAGTTGGACCGAAGGTTTGCGATAGTTGTTCGGAAAGTTCGTTTCTCGTCTGCTGGTCTCTGTTATTGCTTAAATTAAGCTCGCTCCTGTCTTTTCGGCTTTCCTCTAGCTCGCGTTCTGGATACACTTGTTGAGGCATCTTCCCACAAACAAGTTTGGCCACAGGTTCAGCTGCTGATCAGTCCTTTTTCTCAGTACTGAAATTTTTCACTCGTCCGAGCAGCTGTTGTTTTGCAATGCAAACTCCATTAACTCAGGGCTAGCTTAATCAAACACGCTGGAAGCAATACAAACTAATGAAAATAACTGTCAACTTCGAAAATCAACTGAGATCTACATGAACCTATTCAATGCATTCAACTTTCCTTTTTATTATTACTATAATGCATTATTGTGAAAACATTTTTGGAAATCAATAATTACATAGCGAACTTCTTAACTGTATACGCGCTTGCCATTTCGATTTTAGTAGTTTCCCCTTATTTGATTTGATATTTGACGTATTAAAACTCGATCATAGAATAAAATGTCAACGAAACGCTGTCTTGGTCTACGTTTTTGGGTGATACTTAACAAACTCGCGTTCCAATTTTTCATTACCAGGAAATTAAAAACACATGCAGTAATTAGAAATTGGCTCGTTCGAAGTCCTTGATAATGTTTAGAAAATATGAGCAAATTCCCTGCTGGGCTTAACTGCCAATATGCCATCAGCGGAAGAAAGTTTAATCTGTTGACCTAAATTACTTTACATTCATTTTCGTTTCAGCACTTCAGGTGGTTACAGGTGTACATTGTAATAATAATATATAGATTTATCCAGGGTTCAATAAAGCGAAGCTCTCTTCTGTATTTGTAGTCCACTAAAACAAAATATGAAATCGTGTAATGCTGAAGATTCGGTGAAGACAACGACAACGGTAAAAAAAACAACAAGAATAGGTCTCACTGGCAAAAAAAAAATTGCTCGTACATTTCTTTGCCGTTGTTTGCACGACAACAACGTGAAACTTCCTAGTTACAAGTTTTATGGATGTTGTGTGTATGTGTTTCTATTCACGTTTTTCATTTTCACCTTAGTGGCCGCTAGCATTCCTCATTTTCTCAACGCCGCTAAAAAAGTTTCACGTTTTTCTTCCAAAGAAATTGGACCCCGTTGCTTTTTCATTCCTCGCTCTGGCTCTTTCTCAAGTTTCCACTTTAACGTAGACATTAAAATTTAGTTGAAAGAAAGAATCGGCTTTGTTGTTTTTGTTTGCCTTTAAGAGTCCGGGTGGCCATGTGATTTACCGCCGAAACGCGCGTGGTGCTTGAAATACAAGATTTCACCTTGGCCAACTTATTACAGGAACCGGGGTGGACGTACGTAACCAGGTTTTCTTACTAATGGTGCTCCGCTGCGCGCGCTTCGCTACTAACAGACATTATTAACGAGAACTAAACTATAGTCATCTTTTTGTGTAAACTGGACTCAAATTATTATTTGAAGTACGAAACGTTTACCGAAAAGTTTCTTAGCCAAAAAAGAAAGAAACTGTGAAAATATGCAAACATTCTACAAACAGGCATTTAAACGCTCAAGAAAGCTGGTTTCTCTTGACGCCAAGCGGAAGTTTGTTTTCAAAAATCCAAGCAAAAAAATGCCGAAGAGCCTTGTACATTTCAACCACGAGACACGACCGTTGAAAACCCGCTTGGGTAATCCTCCCTCGTCTACAAACTGAGTCTCACGGGGTTACTACACCATCGCTTGTCATCGATTGAAACAATGATCTCTTATCGAATCGACCCGAGGGGAGCCGAGGTTCAAAACAAAATTGTCGATGAGATCATTGTCTCGATCGATGACAAGTGACTGTGTAGTAACCCCGTGAGGTTTAGTTTGTAGACGAGGCAGGATTACGCAAGCGGGTTTTCAACGGTCGTGTGTCGTGGTGGGAATGTACATGGCCTGTCTTCCCAGCCCCCGCTCGTTTTTCGCCTTTCTTATTACTGAACGACTTTCCACCACCATCTCGGAGCCTGGAACAGGCTAGAATGTACAAGGCTCTTTTCACAAAACCAATTGCCGCTTGGCGTCGGTCAGGCCGGATTGCTTGGCTAATGATATGAGGTGAAATGAAACAAGGACAGATTGGCTTAGACTCGGCGTTGGATTTGTGGCTGATTGGACATTTTAAGCTAAGGATTTTTTGCCTCTCGAATCGGGCATCCCAAACTGGAATGTATAGCCTTGTCCTTTCTCTTAGAGTGGAAACTTGGGGTTAAAGGAAATCGCTTAAATCTCAAAGGATCGGGAAAATAACCATACAGCAAGCAAAACCAAGTAAGGTAAATAAGGTAAGGTGTATTTTATTGAAAATTCTAGCGAGTTAGTAACTTCTTGAATCTTTTCCCTGATTTCACATACAAATCCTTCATGTCCACTGCCATTTTAAGGGTTAGGCAATATGAAACCGCATTTAACTCTCATACTGAGCTTGGGCCGCCTGTGCACTGCCAAAACTAAGTTCCGCTAATTGAGCTTTCGGTCTATTTTATTGAACAGAATATAATGACGTCACGCGTGATCCAAAATGGCGCGGGCTCACAATATTAGTTAATGCTAAATTGACTACGAGAGCTCAGAAAATAGTCCGAAACTAACCATTTGGTAATGTTCTTATTTATGGCAAAAGAGAAAGTCTTTTTTTTGTGATAAGGCAATTTTAGTCGATACAGAACGTAAAAAAAGAATAACACCGTGCCGTGACCAGGATTTGAACCTGGGTTACTGCGGCCACAACGCAGTGTCCTAACCACTAGACGATCACGGCGGCGATGGGATTGAAATAGAAATTCATTGGTTTCTATTTTCAGCAGAGACCACCCGTCATTTATTTGCTGAGAGTTAACCCTAAGAGACCGCATCACCGTCAAACTATAAAGTGGTTTTTCTTTATAAATTTTGTGCCAATAACATAGCACTTTGAAATGGAAAAGACCATAGAAATATTTGAAAACGGTTACTGAAGATAGATACAGGCAGATTCCCATTATTCTTGCCATTATGCTCAAAATAGTGGCATTTTTACTAATAATATTTTCAGCATAATTTTTTTCAGCATAGTTTTTGCTGCTTCAGCAGTAACATGGCCGCCGTGACGTCACGTGCAAACCTGGACCTGTACCCGCACCTACCCCGGCCCGTAGTCATGGTGACCAATGGTACACCTCGGGCCTAGCAGCCCTTTCCCTCCATTTGATATTGTTTTCAGATACTAAGCAATAAGAAATATAAAGTACTTTCCTTTTCGCACCTTTAATAGAAAAGTCTATGGTTCCATCGTCACAAGAGGAATCCTAAGTAAAAATACATATTAAAAGGAAAATAAAATTTTAAAAAAAAATTGCTAACGGAAAAAAAAGTGCCGTGACCAGGATTTGAACCTGGGTTACTGCGGCCACAACGCAGTGTCCTAACCACTAGACGATCACGGCGACGATGGAATTGAGATAGAAATTCATTGGTTTTTATTTTCAGCAATGACTACCCGTCATTTACCTGCTGAGAGAATGGATACTGAAAGTAGAAAGATTCCCATTAAGCTCAAAATAGTGAAGTGTGTACTCCTAATGGCCAGTTGGAAAAGATTTAAAGTATAATTTTTGTCATTTTAATTAGTGCTGTATAACTGGCTTGTTTGTCTGGATCGCGCACTTTTCTGCTATGGTTGAGATGATCTCTTTCTTCCAGTAAGTTAAAATAGTAAAAAGTGCTTAGACTTTTGCCTCTTCGTACCTTAATTTATGAAAGCGTATTTGATTCTATTGTCATAAATAGAACCCTGAACAAATAAAAAAAAGAAGAAGAAAAACAAATTAAAAAAGGAAGGAAAGTGCCTTGACCAGGATTTGAACCTGGGTTACTGCGGCCACAACGCAGTGTCCTAACCACTAGACGATCACGGCGACGATGGAATCGAGATAGAATTTCACTGGTTTTTATTTTCAGCAGAGACCACCCGTCATTTACCTGCTGAGAGTTAACCCTACGAGATCGCATCGCCGTCAAACTATAAAGTCGTTTTTCTTTATAAATTCTGTGCCAATAACATAGCACTTTGAAATGGAAAAGACCATAGAAATATTTAAAAACGGTTACTGAAGATAGATACAGGCAGGTTCCCATTATTCTTGCCATTATGCTCAAAATAGTGGTATTCTTACTAATAATTTTTCAGCATAATTTTTTTCAGCATAATTTTTGCTGCTTCACCAGTAACATGGCCGCCGTGACGTCACGTGCAAACCTGGACCTGTACCCGCACCTACCCTGTAGTCATGGTGACCAATGGTACACCTCGGGCCTAGCAACCCTTTCCCTCCATTTGATATTGTTTTCAGATACTAAGCAATAAGAAATAAAAAGTACTTTCCTTTTCGCACCTTTAATAGAAAAGTCTATAGTTTCATTGTCAGAAGAGGAATCCTAAGTAAAAATACATATTAAAAGGAAAATAAAATTTTAAAAAAAAAATTGCTAACGGAAAAAAAAGTGCCGTGACCAGGATTTGAACCTGGGTTACTGCGGCCACAACGCAGTGTCCTAACCACTAGACGATCACGGCGAACGATATGTGCTGGGTTAAGATTTAACAAATTTGAAAGAAGTTACCTCTCGTCCTCGGGCAGGGAATGGAGGGGAGGGATGGGGTGGGGATTTACTATCATGCAACCATCTAGCCTCTAAGTGGAAGCTCTTGTTACTAATCGGTCTTGGATAAATTCTTTTCTAATCCGGGGTCTCTAACCTTAAATGGGAAAATGGCGGGTTTGTGTCGCAAATGAAAAGGCTTCACGATCTTGAAATGTTTTTGATAACTGATCACAACCACCATCATTTATAGGCTTTGCAGTAACCCTAAGAGTGATGAACACTGTGCTGAACATCTTGCGGGTTTCCAGTTCCGCGATAATGACCATTAATGTAAATTATACAGTTACCGTAGGTGTTTATGTGATACACTCTTCTCTCTTATAAGAATGTTGTTTTTCCGGTCCGGGCTGAATATAATATTCTTATTTTCCTACCTATTTTAGGCGAAAAATATTCTTGTATTTTTCTTAAATTGTAGCCTCTGACTTTTTCGGTTTAGAATGTACTGGGGTATAAATTACAGTTAATGGCAATGGCACTTTGTTTTTTTCTTTTGGTGGTTACTTTTCAGACTTTTGCTTTTGAGAGAAAGAAATAATTTCACAGTTAAGTTGAAAACACTTCATTGTATCGTATTATATTAACACATTTTCAACACATAAAATTATATCCTTTTCAGCCTCGGGCTTATTCTTATCATAATAAGATTTTGCAAATTTCAGCCTCGATATTCTTATTCTTATTGAGAAAAAAAAAGTGTAACGCAACAAAGCTGATGTAGATGAGGAGTCGAGTCCGTTTAACCCTTTTGAATCCTCATGTTTTGCCCCTATTCATTTCCTACACTGAGTAGCAGGGAGAAGTAGATAAAATATCAAGCAAATTCATCTTGTGTGATTATATCCGTAATTCCAATGACCACTCTGTTTTACAAAGCATTGATATTACGTACAAGGAGAAATGTAAGTTTTTGGACGCACACAGCCGTCTAAGGTTTTCGTAGCCTGCGAATACAGCCGCTTCTCCGTACCCTGCACGCCGCCCGCTAGAGCCGGGATAGCCTGTTCCAGGCGTTCGGATAGCGAAGTGCGGCTCTTTGCGCTGTCCCCAGGATCTGAAAGCCTGGAACAGGCTAAAGCCGGAAACGAGCGAAACGTCTAGCCTGTATCAGTGCCTCCCTCCCCTCAGACGTATTTTCGATCGTCGCTCTTCTCTATTCTGGTGGAGAGAAGCGACTATCGGAATTACGTCTTCGTTAGCAGGAACGTATGGGCTACCAAAACAAGGCTTCTTGTAAACCACATAAATCAAAACCTTGACCTACCTGCCTGACAGGTTGGCGTCGTTGATAAACATCTTCAATTCAACTGCTCTGTCGGGGTGCAATACAGTTCTTCTGAAATATTTCGAGAATTTGAGAAACAAATATTTCGCTGATCTGTACATGCGAAGAGGACAGGCTGAGGTTATGTCGGTAACGCCGGATAAATTAGACCCTTACGTCAACGGGTTCAAGCCTCTCTGTTCTTCTGGCCATATGAACGCTTGTTACGGGTATGGCTGATGATACTGGCTATTCAGACAAAGTATAGACGAGGTTAGCAGACAAAGAGAGCCGCAGCGCCTCAATAGCCTACATTCCGGAAACCATATACTGTTTTGGAGATATGTTATCTCTCTTATTTTATAGGATTGTGGAGTATCATACCACTTCAAATGATGACTATAGCTTGTGTATATTGTGTGTCATGAACTATGTTCAGTGGTAGTGGGAATTTACACCTTGATCAACGATAGTCTTAAACTTATCTTACATGGGTTTCGTCAAAAAAGTAAAGGAAAGCTGCTCTAAAGTGAGTCGAATCGGTTCCCTTTGTGATATTCACTTTACTTCTTTCAGTAAATATCCCTCACATGGAGACAATTATAACGTCATTTCTTTTTGCAGTATTGTTAGTTAGGAATCAAGTCTGTTTTCTCCCAAATAGCTTGAATCCAAAGTCTTGAAAATCACCCATCGGGGGTCTTGTTACATTCTGTTAGTTGAACAGTGTCACGACCCGTTCCATGTAATCCCGGGAATCTCTCCAACGCCTTTGACTGTTATTTTCGTTTCTGAGGCTATCATGGTGCCCGCAGACTATTCTGAATGGAGAAACGTATCACTAAAGAAGAAGAAAACAAGAAGATGTTGTAGTGTGAGATGTCTGAAAGTTCCAATGCATATGTTCACCTTCTTTTATTGGGTAAGAATTACACGTATGTACATAAGCATACACGACGTAATTCACCGTGATTTGAGCACCATTCTACAATAATTGATTGGAACCATCTCAAGAATGTCGATAAGAAACTGCCCATTTTATTAACAAAAATGCTAGAGTTAGTTAAGGATCTCTTGAATCTTATTCCAATTTAAAAAGCTACCCTGACGTGGGTAATATATAGTAATTGGTTATGTTGTATATTTTCATACCTGATAATACGGAACAACCAATTATTATGTGACATGTGAATCAATCGAATGTTCTTCTTCTAATGATTTATAACCAAACAGGAGCAGGGTAATAGGCTCCTGAGAAAAAAAAAAATTGTTATTTAGTTTTAACCAATTTTGGAAGACAACTAATAATATTTCGGTTTTTCATATTTGTTAATCATTGGCACCCAGAGGTTAAGTGTATTTTTCATTATTTTCTGTTGTTTCATCAATGAATCGCTTTTTCATCAAACGGCCGACGCGTACCTCATCTCCTTCTAGACATTTTAAAGGTATCAACATAAAAAGAAAACATATATACGATAATAAGATAGATGACTCGAATCACGAATGTTCTCCATAAATATTTAAACAATGTAATCGGATAGAAACATATCAAAGATAGCTTAGCTAATTCGAGTTTGATCATCTTATTTTTCTGTGTGTTCTTGAAAATCAAAACATATGAAATGTAAAATAGAACTGTGTTATTTCTCACAGATGCCATGCTGTTGCGTGATCGTAGTATCGCTCTCACGTGCAACATGAACAACAACATGCCGCAACTAGAAACCTATCACGATCAATTGTTGCAAATGCTATTTTCGTTCGTTGTCGGTTATTAATAAATGACTCACTTATTAATTAAATCAGGAAAGACGAAACCGGAAAACTTATATTGTTTTTCTGTCACGACTGTGAAGTGTTTTCTGGGGCAACAAACTCACCCTGTATGTGAACCCACAACCGCCTTGAACAGTAATTTTGGCCTCGGGTAGAAGTAGCATGCGTTATACGCGAGTGGTGAAACCACTAGTCAAGAGCCGTCAGATAGACACCTTTTGCATGCCACACGCGGTTACGCCGCCAAAAAACTACAGCATTTGCCTGCTAGTCCCGCCGGCCACGCAGGCTAGCTAGGGAGAGCAACGCATATAATGAGTCTAAACAAATAATCCGTGAGAACTAGAGACACTTAATTCGATTGATAATTAGATGACCTTTCGTGCCATTTTCCCAACTTAGACACTCGACGAATTTTGTAATGAAACCGCCATTCTTTGCGTTATTGAACTGTTAGCGGTATTGCCGAAAAGCGGATATTTAATTAGCTTTTTATGATCTAGTTGTTGAATAATAAGAGTGTGTAATGACTCTTAAACTCAAACATAGTGTTTATCCCTCTTTTCATCATAAATGGACCACCAATCACGAGCCCATGAAAATAATTAAGAGAGTGGTATGGTAGCATTGTTCTGTTGCAGTTGCGAACAATTATTGATTGTGATAGTTCATTTGCGTGCAAAACGGTATTTATGTGGTATTACGGGTTTCTGACATAATAGATGTTCCCTTTAATTTTCAGTTGACTCAACAACTGGCCCTTAGATTCTTAGTCGAGAACTAGGGCGATATTTTCTCAATACAAGTTATGTATTGAGCGCTTATGAATCAGCATCATTTTGGAGGGAAAACGCGATAGCCATCGTCATTTTATTACGGGTTTTAGTGAGAATGGCGTGTAGTGGCGGAAACAAGTTTATAAATGTTAGAACTTTTATCATTTTCCGTTCGACAGAGGGCTTAAATTCCTTTAAGAAAAATAACCTTGCTAACTTTTCCGATGGAAAAAATGTTTCCGGGGTGTCCATTTTTTGAGAACGCGCGAAAAAAATTAAAATTAAATCTCGTCCTTGTTGTCTCGTTCGACGTCCTCGAACTGGCCAAAGGTTCCTAAAGGTACACTTAAAACTTGCATAGCGTTTTTTAATTATCTACATCTTGCTTTCACTGCATACTCAGTTGCTATTGGGAACGATTCGGAAACAATTCGAATTTATGAGCCTGTCGCAATGTCGCAACGCAGCGAAACACAGCGCAAGCGCAAAAGATACCTTTAGTGACCAAGAGCCTGTGGCCAAATATGATTACACCTCACGTAATTAAGTCCAGAGCAAAAGGTCCATATTACTTCTTTGAGAAACGGGTCTGCAGTAAAGTAGCATTTTTCTTTTTCAGCTAAGTGGAGTAGCGCTGGTGATAATAGGAGCCTGGACTCTACTATTTGAAAGTGAATACAATGTGCTTTTGGGAAGTTCTTGGTTCCTTATTATCGTTGGACTTATGATTGGAACAGGAGGACTTATCATAATTGTGTCAGTCTGTGGTTGCTATGGAATTGTCAAAGAGCACAGATACTTCCTGACCTCAGTAAGTAGAGAAAAATGTTTGCCCCATGATTAATATATCACGTGACATTGCTTTGATCCATCCCATCAATTCTTTTCGCGCATAAAATGGCCACACTTCGAAGGTGGTCTACAATTACAAATTATGATCTATTTATCCCTGTAAGCTTTCATTCGAGCAAATGAAGGCGATCTGGAACCACCATGTGCGGCCCCATCTGATGAGGATCAAACAGTGATAGTTTTCAGTAATCCTGTCCTTTGGGATTAAAACGTTTATAAGCTTCATTTCTTTTAATCGTTTTTAAATTATGTTGCAGTTTTTGATCCTGCTAACGCTTATCTTTTTCATCGAATGTTCAGTCGGAATTGTGGCTTTTTTGCACAGAGATCAGGTAAGGACTGGCTCACACTTGCTCATGCGCTGTGGTGTTCTGTTTGCTTAATCGACGGTTTCCAGTTTAAAAATACAATCAAAACTTCACATGCGTTGTGAGGTCATCTTCTTACTGTCTCATGCATGCGCATAACCCAACTTCACGCACACTTACCAGCAGCAGCGTGGGGAATTAAAACAAAAAAACGTCTGAGAATAGGCTGGGGCAGGAGCTCTGAAGTGGAAGATAGGGGGTAGGGGAGAGGAGATATTAGTTGGGGGAGAGGGAGGAGAGGCAGCACAATTGCTAGCATGCGATAATAGCCGTTTCTCCTCGCACCTCGCAGCTGGGGACGTTTCGCAAGGAGGATGCTGATACTGATGACGCAAATCAATGTTTACATAATAGATCCGGTAGGCATTGGGTTCCAAATTCAAATTTGTTCAATTTTACGTTTCTCCTGGTCGATTTTGGTAAAGAATTGTGTTCATCTGTGAACGAGCTCCAGCAAAACTCATATGCCTCTTCTAGAGAAGAATATATTCCACAAATATTGACTGTTTTGTTATGGATTCCCCTCGTTTACATTTGACCTTTGTGGCCTTTTGTCTTTTGTCTGTTATTCGTAAACCATAGCTAAAACAATGTAACTACTTCGTAGTCCAATCAGCGCTTCTGACCAGACTTCGGACAGATTTTACGTCATCAGTATGGAATTTCTGTCGCTGAGTCGCAGACTTTCCTCCTCGCGAAACGTCCCCAGCGGCGAAGAGCGAGTGGAAACGGCTGTTTTCGCAGGCTATTATTACAGATATCGTGGTTCAATTTTATCCTTGGTTTAATTTAATTTTGTTTTGTTTCAAACTCATCCACACTATGTCTCTCCGCGCCAGAAACAACCTCCCTATTGTCCGCTGTTATGGTCGCCAGTTTTACTCTGAGATTTATTTTGTTCATGACACCAAATAGGAACGTGTCCGATGGAAAACGTAATAGTGTGGGCATGGCCAGGGAGGAGGCGTTTTATGTGTAAGAATAATCGAAAGGCCGGAATTATCTGGAAGCCGACAGGCCGAATTACTCGGTTTGCCCAATAAGTAAACAAAATGTTATATTCCGTTCTCTTCAATTGTATTCTTTTCAAAACTAGATTGAGGAAGAACTGGATAAAACGGCATTGACCAGAATGAATGAATATGGTTCATCAGATGACGTCACCAAATCCTTTGACAGTTTACACCAAAATGTAAGTCCAGAAAATCATGACCTGCGAGGTGTTAACTTAGGATGGATCTGCTGAGTGACCTGGTGAACGTCTCTCCATGGTTCAAGGCGGGAAGAAGGGGGTTTTATCTCTGGTTTAATGTTATGGCAAGACAAAATTTCTTGAAGACATACTGTGTTGAGCTTTACATGATGGGAACAATGGCCTAATTCGAAATAGCCACCAATCTTGCTGCCAGATAAGACCCCTCTGATAGCTTAGAAACGAAGCATTTTTGTGCCTAAAGGGAAGGTCTAAAATATGCTATTAAGAAAAATTTAATGCTTAAGTGCTGTTTTGCATACAAAAAAGTGTTTGAAAAAAACACATCTTTTCGAAAGGTGGCTTAAATTCATGTTGTCAAGACAGTATAAAGGGGCATCATTTCCATGTCCATAGCAACCTAAATGTCATTAGAAGAAATGTTCTGTCTCGAAATCGTTGAAAAAAAAGTCATAAGTAGGCTGAGTATGATCGTCCGGGTCGTGATGAACGTAGTCCTGAATAGGACTGTTGTTGTTGACAGTGACTGACATTTTGACAACCTGTGCAGTAGAAAACGTACTCACTATCAACAACAACAGTCCTATTCACGACTACGTTCGCCGGGACCATCATACACAACCTACCGGTAATTTTCTCTTATAGCATGTTGTGTCCTGTTAATGTTCTTCTTGTAGCTGAAATGCTGCGGTGGTTTTTCATATGCATCTTGGAACACCACTTCGTGGAAACAGATGCCAGAAAATGAGAATTTGTCTGTTCCTAACTCGTGCTGCAAGACGATAACACCAGCATGTGGGAGGAGAGATCACCCATCCAACATTTACCGCAAGGTTAGGCTTTGTCGTTACAACAATAATGATGATGATAGTGATGCTGATGATAATCATCATCATCATCATCATCATCATCATCATCATCACCATCGCTGGTGCTTAACTTGTACTAAACTAAAGATTTTTTCACTAATTAAAGTAAACGGTTTTAGCTATCTTTTTGTAGTCCTTTTCAAGAGATCTCTTCTATTTTGTCGTCTAACGTGACCAAGACGTTAAAAACCAAAACGTAAAATCCGAAAACGGATTTCATCGCTGAGATATATGCTTTTGGATTTCCTTTTAACCGTTCGATTAAGGAAATCCGAAAAAGGATTTGAAAAACTGTCCTAAAGAACAGCGGTCTTGCACGCGCACGCATAATTAGCAAAAAGAAGACCGCTGTTCACAAGAATAGTTTTGCAAATCCTTTTGCGGATTTCCCAGTCGAACGGTAAAAAAAGAAATCCACGAAATCCGGATTTGGATTTCTTGGTTGAAATCCACCCTGAAGCATTCGATTGCAAAATCCGAAATCCGGATTTCCCAATCGAACGCAACCCTGGTTTCTGAGAAAATGACCACCTATCCCTCCCTTAAGTTAACATTAAAACTTACTTAACACTTAAAGCAAATGTTGGCTTGGGGGAGGGGTAGGTGGGCAGTTTTCCAAAAACGTTTTTTCTTTGTCCTAGATAACATATAGTAACGGGCTTTCTTTATTACCTAATAATAGTAACCAGAAGGTCATCGATTCGGCTCTGTCGGGAGTTCTCGGATTTTTCCTCCGAGCCGCCTGTGTCACTGACTGATTTAACTTCTTTCTCATTTATTCACCTGGCTGAAAATTCACCATCACATTTCTATCATCACTTAATAATGCATTCATATTTTGTTCTGCAGGGATGCATTTCACAACTAAGCGAGTATTTCCGCAGAAATGTGTTTATTTTGGGATTGATAGCAATACTTCTAAGTGCTTTTCAAGTAAGTAAAAAACTAAAAACTTCATCGAAAAGCTTTCAGATCAACGCATGACAATATGGCTGTGGATAAATAATTATTGCGTCTGAAGGGCGCAGCCCATGATTGCGTTTTTTATAGAACTGTTTTTCTGTTTTCTACGCACCACTTTGGCTGTTCCACGCGTTTCTTTTCGAGAGTGTTTTCTTGACTGGGAACTGACACCAAATTTATGCTTCGCTTTGAAGTTCGCCACGGTACTTCCCTGTAAGGCCATAGACAGTAGAAATCTTTTGATGGGATTTGACTTAAAGTTCTTTTTTTGACTGATTCCGCAAAAATAGACACCTAGGAAAGCTTCATATCTTTTACTTACATTTGTTCATTAAAAAAGTTTACACCGCAATTTTATTGAAGGAGGTTAAGCCCTCTCCCGATCAGAAAATGATAACTTCTGACATTTTATAACTTGTTCCGTTACCATGACATTTTCGCCAAAACCCGTAGTAGAATAACGACGTATATCACGTTTTCCCGCCAAAATGAAGCTGGGTTACGTGCGCAGACTAATAAATATTGAGATAATAATCATCGTTCTCGTATTCGTTCCCTTCTTAGAATTCTCAATGTCTCTACGATCTAAGCATGGTCGGACACAAGTAGACTACGATTTAACCCCCATTTATTTTTCTCCCTCAGGGATAGTAGCTCGAAATACGAGAGTGCCGGTGAAAATCGCCAGCCGCATAGAAAGTAACACGCGCAGGGAAGAGAGAAATCTCTCCTTCCTTTGCACCCCAGTTCTCTTCGCGCTTGGTGATTTTCACGCGCGCTCACACATTTCGCTCGCTCAACAATTCCTGAGCAAATTGAGGGCCTATTTGTTGTCACCAATGGTCACTTGAGGAGCGTTTCCGTTGTACTCACTTTTTTTTTCTTTCCTCATAGCTGCTAGGAATCATTCTTTCCTCATTTATGGTGAAGTTAGTGAAGTACTACTGAGTGCAACCCAAGTCCCTTTATAACTCAGTGTTCCTGATAACGAACAGCTTCTTGAGAGTTGGCGAACGTTTCCAAGACAGATACAATATCAAGCTACAATATGTTTAATCTTGTACCTATCTTACGCATACAACGTTTACTTTAAATTTTGGCAGGTACTATTCTTTGCGCGCTGCTAAGCGATACCGTTCATGAAAAAATTAAGTCTCGTTTTCTCCGAAAGAGTCAAAATCCAGATATAATGATATCGGGATTTATAAACGGACTCTGCCTTAAATCAAGTAATCTTTAGAATCCTTATTAGGCATGTTTTATTATAACTAAACCAGGATGAACTAGCGCAAAGCCCCCCTCCTAAAGAATTCTCGCTTTTTCTCAAAGCGTCTTCAAGTGCCTGTTCATTAACCCTTTAAACCCTAAGATCAAAAGTTGAATTCTCATTTGTTGCCCCTATTCATTTCCTACAGAAATAGTGGGGAGAAATTGATAAAATATCAAGCAAATTCATCTCGTGTGATCATGTCCGTAATTCTCATAACCACCCTTTTTTACAAAGCATTGAGATTACAAGGAGAAATTTAATGCTGATCACCTTCTTAAAGGGTTAAAGTACATGCAGTCCGCTCAGAAGAACACCCTCGGTAACTGCCCCGACTGTCCGTCCCATGGAGGTGTTCGGCTTATAGAGAGTCAAGGTAACGTGACACTCTTTAAACACCTGTCATCCCCCCTTTACCATATATAACCTACAGTCTCTTTACCTTAGTGCCATTCGGTTGCTCAACTCATTTAGAAGCAAAAATTCGACTTTTTCCTTTGGCCGAAGACATGACAACCATATAACAGAGTATCCAATACCAGAACACAAACTACTTACTTAACGACACACTCTCAATTTACCCGGCATGGTAAATCGAACCCAATCGAACTAAATTTCAATCGAACTCAATCGAACTCACCGAAAAGAAAAAAAATCAATCGAACCCAATCGAACGTTTGATTTTCGAACTCGTGATTTATGTAAAACAGACGTTGAAAATCCATTACCAGATCTTAGAAGCTCGAGTTACTTCAGCCCTGAGTGTAGCGCACGTGTTTTTCGTAAACGAAGAAATTCCGCAGAAATGGCTTCAGATGCGTTGTGGATCGTAAGCTTCAAATGTATAGTCAAAGGCTACCAGGAATGCCGCTTTGACGTCAAGGATGGCGAAGTTTTCAGGGTTTGTTCTGTTCTCTTCTCTTAGCTACCGTGGACAGTTTATAAATGGGGTTTGTGATATTGAATAAATAGTAAAAAAAGCGCAAGAAAAACTTGCTTTGACGGGCTTGCTTTGGGCTTGCTTTGTATAGGTTCACCAGAGCCAATCGAACGAAATCCATTTAATTGTGTTCGATTGAGTTAGGTTTCCGAACTCAATCGAACACAATCAGACGGATTGAGTTCGATTTGTTCGATGGAATTCGATTTGTTCGGAAATCGAACTCACTGAAAGTGTGGTGTTCGATTTCGTTCGATTGCCGAACTCAATCGAACTCAATCCACGGATTGAATTCGATTGAGTTCGATTGAGTTCGATTTTCGAACGTTCGATTTACTATGCTGGGAATTTATCATGGTTACATACATATTTAGTATTGCGAAATTTTAAAAATTTCTCCTGACACAAGGACGAAACTATAAAACCCTTCCTCAATTTACCGCCATTATCAACACTTTTCTACGGTGGTTTGATTACAAACAGAAACTGTAAATAGTAAGATGACATTATACATAATAAAATGTTTATATATCAAAGTATGGATGATGGTTTACCTTTTACCAGTGGCGGATTCTGATGTTTAAGTAAGCGCACCCTTTCCCCGCCTCTGAGATAAGAGGGGGGCACGGTTTCAAATCCATTTTTCTTGGCCCTGCGGGCCTCAGTTTGGTCTCAAAATAAGGTGGGGGCCCCTGAGCCCCCTCCCCTTTGATCCACCACTGTTTACCACCACCCCCCTCCCCCAGTAAATGAATACTTTACGAGTTTCCTATTCAATATACAGTGAACATATTGTGAATCGCTAAGCCCTGGACGGCAACAAAGAGTATCTTGGTTAACCAAATGGAATTGCTTGCATTACACATGTCTTGGTTGCAGCAGACTATCTCGCAATTCCAGCTTACCTCTTCGCATTGTTTTGTAGAGCAATCCTCTGGTGGGGAGCAATACCTTGCATAAAGAGGAAGAACACGACCTGTCTTTGTTTCATTCTCCCACCTATACGCTGTTAATTTAAGGCAGATGTGATCGTTTGGACAAGCTACTTGCTTGTTTGACTTGTCACAGTCATCCCAAGAAATTTCCGACCTACACTGGTAGCAGTACAGTTTTTTTGCACTTTCTGAAAGATAAAAATACATGAACTGCATGTTATTCAGCCAATTCGTAACGTGCTCTTCACCCAGGGGTTGGCGGGTGGGTACATTTTTCAAACTTCGGAACCAACTTATACGAAGGCAACCACGACGGGTAACATTACCAAATGAAACATACTATGGACTGTAAGGCAAGTGGAAAGATATATGAAGGCATTTTCCTCTCGCAAGTACGTGTGTGTGACAGAGGAGACCGACTAGTTCCAAGCTTGGCCATAGGCTCGCCCCGATACCGTAAAATTCCGAAAATAAGCCTCGGGGCTTATATTTTTCAAAGGCCCTTTTTGAGGGTCTTATGTACGGAGGGAAATTTGCGTTTCAAAATCGATTGGGCTAGCTTGTAGTGGGAAGGAAACTTACCATTTTTGCTTTGTTTTACTTTGCATTCGAGGGCAAATTCCAAGTACAAGCCCCCGGGGGGGCTTATATTCGGAGGGGCGATCTCATGGAGGGTTTTTTGCGTCACGATTTTGGGGGGCTTATATTTGGAGGGCTTATACATGGAGGGGCTTATTTTCGGAATTTTACGGTAATCTATTTTGAAAGGTTACTCATTGTCTAGTTTCAAATCGAGAGAGGTTGGGTACACATCGGTTTAATAAGGGATAAACAACAAGAGACCCATATAGTCAGAAAGAGCACATTGAGGTTATGAAAAATCGGAAGTTTGGTGTCGATCAGGCCAATATTGAACAAAATACAGCTAATTATAAACTTGAAAATTTACAGGACGCGTAGTTTTTGAATGGCTGTATCTTGTTTAATATAGGCCCATTAAACCGAACAAACTTGAGAATGTTGCTAATTTCAATGTGCTCTTTCTGACTATATGGGTCTCGTGTTGTTTACCCCATAATAAACCGACTCATACCCAGCCCCTCTCGATTTGAAAATACTCGCGCAATGGCGTTACTACCTTCATTCGTTTATTTGCGATCACAAAAATACCAGCTTATTTCGAAAACCCTAATTTCAAGCATGGAGCGTTAAATTCCGGGATTAAGGTAAGAGGTACATTGGAACTTTAAGTTACAAAATATTTACAAATGATTTACAGTAGCTGTTGTCAGCGATTTACATCATATGTTGAAGACTGTAACTCGAAAACGTCGCGTTTCACCAATTTAGGTGCCAAGCATTTCCAACATTAATACTCTGATATCGCTAAAATTAGCAAAAAGATTCAACATGGTGATACATAAAAAAAATTGCACACAATGTACCCTAGAAAAATCGAAGAGAAATGCAACTAAAGTTGTTGCCTTTTTCAGTTCGAGAGAAAGAGGTCAATGTCGTTTTCATCAACTGCTTTGCATGCTATTTTAAGCCGTCACGTTTTGTTGAAATCTAGTGGAGGTTCCTCGACATCTCCCAGACTCTTCGTCAATGGATTTGGCGGCAAAAATACTTCCATTATCATCGCTGGAATCACTTTCACATTCCTCACATTCAGTCACTGTCTCAAGTTCCAAAGGAAAAATGATGAGAGAATCGGAATTCTTAATCCGCCCAGGACAATTTCCGACAGCTACTTCGTGTGAATACGATAACGAGGAAGTCGAAGAAAAATCAGTTATGTGTCATGCTTCTTAAATGTTAGCTGGCAAAGATGTCGGTGCATTTAAATCTTATTTTTCACATTCAAATCTTTTTCTTGGTTAATTTTCGATATGTATTTTATTTGAAAGTTGAGGAATCCGGTATTCTGCCTAATTAGTCGCCTAAATGTTGTTTTGGAATCGCTGAAATCAAGAATTGTCCGGGCGTGTTTACTTCAACATTTCTAGGGCAAAACCCACTCACATGCAGACATGCCACACGTTCGACAACCGCTCTCGTGGGAACTTGAATGGACCAATCAGACACACTTTTATTGTTTTTTTGCTAAAACCAATCGGAGACAATCTTTTTCCAGGGTTCCCCAGAGCTCTTCCCTCCTTGGCCGTCATGCGCAGAATAGCTCTGGGGTCGAGAATGTCTTAAAAAATGACCCACGCGTAAGGTTTTTTCTCGCGGCTTCGATGCTCGCGAGAAAAAACTTCTGACACCCAGGGTACACATCTGACAATTTCTCTCTCGATATGGAGCCAACCACGTTCCCAGAGTCCTCTCCTACCCGTCCCTGGCGGTTGCGATGGAGCCAGACCCTTTACTGAAAATGGTATTTGATAACAGGAATTTCTGGATAACACGGTCTTCGTCCACGATTATAGCTCCCATGGTAACACTAGTACACGCCGCTTCTAAATAAAAGACCTTGTCACGGTTTTCGACGCCATCTTAACGAGTAGGCAAACGCGTGAGAAGTTACAATGTTTGTTTGAGAATCTAATGTGGAATAATTTCCGTAAAACGTCTGTTCTAAAAAAAAAAAAATGAATTGTAAACTCAATTATAAGCTACACAGCAAAGGATTTTACTGACAAATTTTCGGGGCAGTTACTTTGCTTAAATTTCTCCAGACGCTTGCTTTAGATTTTCCATATATTTGTCTGCAATTTTTCCCGGCAAGAAGATAAATTTTTCAGAGACAAATGTATAGCCGAAATTTTAAAAGGGGCCCTAGCGCTTGTAGCTGCATGTATTAAAAGCCCTTCAATTTTTTTCATTTAGTAGAATCGTTAGGAGTAAAGCTTTCTCACCCTTCACCTCTCTCCCTTTTTCGCTTCCATTTTTCCCCTTTTCCCTAGAAACGCCTGATACTCAGGCTACGCACGCGATCGCTATGAGGGACTACTAGTGCTCTAGACTGCTTTAGCCTTCTTTCAATAAGTGATGTTTGTGACAGAACAACGAGAGAGGGCCTGTTCTGTTTGCTTCAATTCGTGGTTGATTACGTGTGTATTTGGGATCACTCCATTAAAAATCTTGACCTACGCCCCGGCTTAGAAGTTTTAAATTTCACAAACCAAACGCGAGGTAGGTCTTGAATCACGGCAGTTTACGTATTCATGTGCACTGCCAAAATAAAGTTCACTTATAAACTGAGAACAGTGAGCACGAAGGCATCCGAATAGGTTACTTACAAGGCCGCATTGCTGATTTCTACGATCAAAACTGACCGTCTCCAAATGTCATTTTCAACAATTTGATGGCAGATTTGTCAATGGAAGTGCATGTCCGAGCTTTGCAGCTCTTTCCAACTTAATGTGATCCTTTCGATTAAGTTATCCCTGTCTCTCATTTTCCCTTTCGATTCATAAATTATGTAAGTTACAACGAAAGCGAAAACTAAGACAGATCATTAAAGTTTTACATACGTATATACCTATAGTTTTACCTTCTTTCCGTTTGCCTTCCGCTGTAATTCTGTGGAAAGCTATAAAGTAAACCAACAGCATCTCTTTCCAATACGCCATCGCTAATTTTGAATTTTCGTTGATCGTTATGTCTGTAAAATACCTAGCTAGAAACTCTTAATGCAATGATTTGCTTTCCTTTGACTATTTGTGCAAACCGCCTTCAAATGGCAAACACCCACTGTTTCCGATAGAAGCTGACCGAAGTCACGCGCGACTAAGCTAAGAGCGGCAGGATCTAATTTCCCCTGGTTATGAGAATTTTTAATACGAGATAGACTGTCTACCTTGAATTTGTAACTCTCCGATGTTGCAATTCTCCGTTATTAGGACAAAGTATATAGAAAATGGTATGAACAGAACCGTCTTGGCTTAACTCTCTGCGACGAAGTAAAAAAATTGACAGCGGCCGTTTTTTGTCGTGATAACACTTGAATAGGTCGCGCGGGCCTGGAGCGGAAGTGGAGGGAGCAAATCTTCCTTCGAGTGTGGAAAACAATAGGGATTGTCACATAACAATGTCCCTTTCCCTGAAAACAATGGAAGTGCAGATTAAAGGGCACCAGTGAAATAAGAGGTTTAGAACGGTGCGGGTCTACTGTTCGAGTGGTCACTGAGTTAAAGCGAAGCATGCCGCGAGAGAACACGCGAACGAGCAACAAGCTTTTAGCCAGCAGAACAGGCGCTTTTTGCGCGTTTCTCAGGATAGCACAAATTGTCTTTGCTTCCTCGAAAGAGGCGAAAAATAAGCTGCTTTCAAGTGCTACTCCGCGCGTGACGTTTCACGAGATCCCAGACTATTAAACGAAAGCTTGCTCGCATGTGAGAGGCAACGAGGCCAGCATGCAGCATCTTTTCTTAGGCCTTAGGCACAACATAGACTATACAACCTTGCTCCCAGGGTTCTCTTCTACCCGTCTCTAGGGTAGGAGAGAACCCTGGGAACAAGGTTGTTGACTACAATCGGTTTCAGTTTCTCAAAACCGAGTTTTCAAGGCGCGACGGGCTTATTACAAATCACAGACTAGCACCCGAAAATGAATTACATTGTGTTTACCCTTTTTTTACCGGCTCTGGGACTTGGTTACAATAATGCTAAAAATGTATGTTTGTAAAATAGATCATGAACATACTTTGTTACTACTATTACAGTCAAACCAGGCCAAGCGTTCCCGTCGCTAACGGACTAATAAATTCATTAATGGAAAATTGTTTCCATTCGTTGGTTCCGTAGTTTTTTCATGAAATGAATAATGCAATATTCAAATCGAGCCTCGATTCGATAATCGAATGTTCATTGGACTAATAAACAAAAACCTTGCCATATATGGAGTGCTAGGAAAAGCATGTCCTGAACATGGCGGAGCTCTTTCCGGAGTTGAGTGTGATAGAGCAGGTAGGTTATTCTATAGTTCAACACGCCATTAGTATAAAATGTTGTTTACTTTTTCTACAGGCGTTGTTCCATACGATTCCTCTGATTCCTATTTACAGTTTCGATTTGACAACAGTTGTGAATATTTGCGAAAGTGTACCACTTGATCGATCAAGCATGCATGCAACCTTTGCGTATTTTATCATTTCCTCTTGCAGTCTGTAAAATGCACTAAGAATAACCGTAAACTTTGACTTTTCAGGACAAAATCGTTGTCTTGGTTGAATTCAACGAAGTCAGGAAAGTGACAGAAGTCACTGAAAGATCGACCAAGAGAGACTTAGTGGAAGATACATTTGGCATACATGTACAGGGCACTGTTTCCCTGCAGAGTTATGATAAGGAGTGGGGAGAGTTCGTCGACGTCGAAATAAAACACCTGAAAAACCGAGATAAAATAAAAGTCATGATTTTGGAAAGCTGCTTGCACACCAGAAAACGGCGTATTCAGGCTGAGCAGTTATGCACACTATTGCCAGAAACAAGCGGAGCGACCGTTTCCATTTGTGAAGACCGTGAAAAGGCCGTTGACAGACTGCTGCAAAACCTCGAAGACCGCAAAAGCTCGCTGGAATACCGTCTACAATTAGCCCAAGCGACTTTAACTTCCTTACAAGTGAACTCCAGACAGGGCCTTCCCACTCTCGTTAATCCGTCCCAAACTGTTTCGCCTGCCCGCCATTTTTTCAACTGGAGCGCGGGAGGAGCGTGGTGTCCATATATGGCAAGGCTTTTGTTTATTAATCCAATCAACATTCGATTATTGAATCGAGGCTCGATTTGAATATTGCATTATTTTTTTCGTGCATAAACTACGGAACCAACGAACGGAAACAATTTGCCATTAATGAATTTATTAATCCGTTAGCGACGGGAACGCTTGGCCTGGTTTGACTGTAAACAGACTACACTAATGCTTAATATCACACTGTGGTACTGGGCTATAGTAAAAGGGGCGCTAAAGGGCGAGTTTATAAGCGACAGGGAGGGGAAAGCTACCTTTATATCTTTCCGTACGACACCTTGGTAGGGCTGAGTTGTTGCTGCAGTGCGAATTGTAAGGCTGGCTCTCAGCACGCGAGAGAGGCAATAAGCGAAACATGCGTGATTCCGTGGGTGGTCACGGTGCTGTGCTACACCTTATGGCACAGGAAACGCGACGAACCTCAAGCCGGGTTGATTTTACATAACGAGGGCGCATCATTATAGTGGGTGTAGGGGATAAGATAGGCAATGGCTTTTTTCTGGGCTTGCTCGATAGGTAGGCTGTTTGACCACGTCACACAACAGTATTCCAGAACTGAAAGTATCAATACGAAGATAGACATTGAAGAGGTCACCATAGAGAGGATCCCGGCCCTTCGATGCCCTTTGATGCCTTAGCAAATAATTCGTTGCAGTTGTCGTTCCACTTAAGAATAATCTCCTTGCAATTATTCGGGTTTAGTTATGTTGTTTCACGATGACCACCAATATAATGATGTCAAGATGGGATTGTAGGGAAGATGTAGCGCCCACGGTGACCTCCTCTGATTTTGTTTGGCAGTCATCAATTCCAGTCTTTTGACTGGATAGTAGAGGAGATTGTTTAAAGATATTGTAATGCTAAATCGTTGATCATAATTAGGAACATATTTGGCCCCAGTTTGCAATTGGTGCCCTGAGGGACATTCGCATGGACTGGCATCCCCTCGGAGATAAGGTGACCAAGTTTAAGTAATGGTCCAGATAAGAAGGAAAGGACCAAAACGCAGTGAACACGTTGGAATGCAAAAAGGTGCTAACTTTACTATTGTCTCTACTAAGGTTCTGATTGGTTTAAACATCAAATTTTACGAAATCTTCGCAAAGCAGCATGTATATTAATCCCTTTTTTTCTATCCAACTTCCTTATAACAAAATCTCGTCTGAGTCTAAGTAACACAGAAATCGTATGTGCGGATCATGTAAAATTGTGAACATTTCTTGGCCATTGTTTGCAACTCTTGTGATTGGTCGAAATGTTTTAACACAAAAATACACCCTTTAAAAGTGGAGTTTAAATACATTTTCTTTCGTAAACAGCCTTTTTGTAGATTTATGCACTCTCTGCGTAAAAATGAAAACATTTCTATGTGAGGAAAACGTATTGCGCCACAACAAAAGAAATTGCTTCCCTTCTTACCTGGATCATTACTTAACAGCTCTGCGACGACCACTGAGAGACCAGTACGTGATTAATGTGGTCCAAATCTTTACTGAAATCTAGAAGCCATACACGAAAGCCAGTAAAAAAAATAGTTTGATGCCCTTACCTTCCCTGTGGCTATTTTTAGCCAGTTTTAGCCAATAATTTCGTCGGAAAGGTCACTTGACCCACCGCTGCAAGGGCCTGTTAAGCAAATTCTCTCAATTAGTCCGTTAACAACGGGCTCTATGCTAGCTTTTTTTATATCACTTGGGCAAGTTATCTTATGTAACGGAACAGACAAAATTGTCACCTAAAACTTAATCGTTATTGTTTTAATTTACGACTCCTTTTATTTTGCACATATGTAGACCGCGAGCGGTCGACTTATTTCTTTCCTCAGAGCCACGTGAGGCGAGAGAAAAAGTAAAATTATGCAAATTAATATGGTTAGCGAAATGGTGCAACTTCACAATTTCCATATTCATTCAAATTTAATGATATCATTGCGTGTTCACGAATACACTCATTCACATTCAACAACTTCTTTGTCATTCAACATGTGCATGATTTGCACAAATTCACATTCAGCGACATATTTCTTAGTTACGAATACTCATTCACATTCAAGGTCATAATTTCGATTCAACACTTGCTTTTTTCATTCAACATTCCATATTCCTTCACATTGAACGATTTACTATTTTTTTTCCTGAATATATTTATTCTCATTCAACGACAAAATTTGTATTCAACACCGTTGGTATATTTTGTGCGCATCCCTCTTTACACATCAAGACACAAGGATACTAAACAACGTTTTTCTAGTCTCAATGGACGTCACTAGCCTATACACCCCAGGGGGATACTCAAAAACGTTTTATCCGGGGAGGCTCTGCCCGAGGTCCAACCCCTTACCCTTATATACAATTTTGGACAGAAAAGGTATCCTTTTTGAATACCTTCTATTGAAGAATGATACCCCTTTCGTATACCTTGTTTCGTTTTCTCGACTTTTTCGTAGCCATAAACTGATCTGTAAGGCCGTTTGGGCCTTTGCACAGACCAAAATGAGAGATTTCCCTACCCTTTTATACTCCTTCAATTCTGGTGACCAAAGAACAAGAAAATTTACGATGTAGTAAAATCTCTACCTTTTCATATACCTGACGCCTGCAAAAGGTACCCCTATGGTAGGAGCCTTCCTGTATAGGCCATTATTTTAGTTACTCCCCCCGGAGTATTTCCCGGGCAAGGCAAATATTCGACAAAGGGAAGACTTATATACGAAGACTTTCATGTAACAAATCCTCCTATGGCGACACATTTCCATAGTGAAATGCAGAGTCTTATCCTAAAAGAGAACTCCATCCATTTTAATCGCCAACACTATCTCCAGGCACTCGGCACAGCCATGGGTAATAAAATGGCCGCAGCCCTTGCCAATATTTTTGTGGCAAAACTAGAAAACTCCTGAGGCAAATTACTAACACACTGTTAATATGGAAAAGGTTTATTGACGATAGTTATGTTATATATGTTGGACCCAAATCAAGAATGTTCAAAACTCTTCTCGACTTTTCAACAAGCCAATTCTCATCGATATAGACATTAATAACAAAATAGCAAAGAAACACGTGTCTTGAGGTTTCCCGATATTTCGGACGGACAAGCCGTCTTCTTCAGGGGACTTAATAAGGCGAATCAGATTAATTAAATTATTTTTTGTCTTGGATAAAACAATAGGATTTGGATGTGGTTGTAGTATTATTGACTGGTCTGCGGTTTTCCTCCATAGTTCCAGGCCATCACGAGTGTAAATTTACTCATATAAGAAATCTTGTCACTGGCACTCACGGTTGTTTTAAAAAGCACGTTCGTTGCTACACTACGCGTTCCAATCGAACCTACAATGTCGTCAGTTAATATAAACGGCTGCGATTCTCACCACCCTACCATCAAGTTTACTGCTGAAATTTCACAAATTGAAACTGAACGATGATTGGATTCACCAGTCTATAGGGGAAAGCTATTTGCTAAAGAAAAGTTTCCCGTTGTGCCTACACACTTCAAGCCGCCTTTCAGTACGCTCACTTCAAACAGCTGTCACGGCACCAGGCGTTAAAAAGGCTTTGCCAAAGGAGAAGCTCTCAAGTTTATCAGAACAATCTCCTCAAAGGTTACTTTTACAGACAACATAAAATAATTCAGAAGGCGCCCTACCTCTAGAGGTTATCCTAAGAAAACGTTTGGAAAAAATCCGCTCAGAAATTAACCATATTGAAGAAAAGAAGCTCTAATACTCTTAAAACCTCAGAAAGCGGCGAAAGCTCTCTGCCAACCCCCCCCCCCCCCCCCCCGCATCCCCCTCCATGTTACGCAAGTTCAAGTATATCCATCATTACCATTTTGAAGAACATACTAATGGACAAGTGGCAATTTAAATACAACAGCAACCATCAAGGAGCTACTCAAAGGGCTTCCCTTGATCTCTTATAGAAAGGAAAAATCGCTTGAAGATATGCTTGTTAAATCAAAACTATGAAGGCTGAAAAAGAAACGCAATGGCCACACAGCAGCAGTCGCGTAGAACTGTCAAACCCATTTTATCATGTCCGTTTCAAAAGACTTTGTGCTCTAGACTACGAGTATTCCCCCATTTTTCCTCAGGGATAGTAAAGCGAGCGAAACGCGATCGCGAGTGAAAATCACCCACGCGAGAAAAGGTGACACGCGGCGGGGAGAGACAATTTTTCCCTCTTCCCGCCGTGTGTCGCCTTTTCTCGCGAGGGCGGATTTTCACGCGCGCTTGCTTTTCGCTCGCTCTACTATCCCTGAGGAAAAATGGGGGACTACTCGTAGTCTATTTCTGCTCCACCATTGAAAGTTAAGTTACTTAGCGAGAACGACGCCTTATGGTGCTCTCCAAATCAGCAAGGTGGGTCGCCTGTTTCCAGAAGATCGAGCCCAGAGACAGGAGCCTGGGATCAAATGATGCGTAAAGAGAGATGCGCGCAAAATGTTGAATGAATTGAATAACAAATTTTGCCGTTGAATGTAATTGAATATATGTCGCGAATATGAATGAACATATTCGTGAAGAAAAAATTAATCGTTCAAAGTGAAGGAATACGGAATTTGTGAATTTTGCATATTAACGAATGTTGAATGAAAAAAGCAAGTGTTGAATAAAAATCATATGACCTTGAATGGGAATGAATCAGTACGTTGAGAATGTGAATGAATATATTCGTAACTAAGAAATATGTCGATGAATGTGAATTTGTGTCGGCATGTCGAATGACAACGTAGTTGTTTAATGTGAATAAATCAGGAGCCCACATGATGGGCTCCTGGAATAAATGTATTCGTGAACAAGAATGAAATCATTAAATGTGAATGAATATGGAATATCTGAATTTTGAACCGTTTCCTAACCACAAACTAATGGTAAAAAAGAGGAAACGCCGCTGCGCCTCAAACAATTATGTCCGTTCGTGTCTCGTGTTTTTATTTTTTGATGAATTTTACCCAGCACATGCACAATAACCATAGGAGGTTACACCTGTCGTAAGGAGACAAAACACCCAAAATACTAGCTAGCTCGCGGCTGTTTCAAAAGGCGCGCGAGTGGAAATTTAGCTCACGCATGTCAAATTGACTTTTTGTGTTTGAAACCGCTGACAGCCTCAGAAAAACGGCTCAATAATTCAGAGCCCACAGACAACCTACATGCAAAAAGTATATGCGCCTAGCTTGCAGAAATTAATATTTTATGCGCAGTTACTATTTTCGGCTTCTATGATCAATGTTTGAGCTGGAAAGGTCAAATGGAGAGGAAGAGACATGAAAAGGCGGCTTGCAAGCGCCCTGTTTTCACGCGAAGTGATTTGTGGCCTCGTCTATGTCTTGTTAAATAAAGATATGTTTTTTGAGTGTATTCGTATTTTTCCTGTTATAATGATACGCCTCTGGTTGTAGCTCTATCTTTTGATGTTCATTTCTATGCTATGGCGTTTTAATCCGAATTGATTTGACCGGTGTTATCACCGATCGCACTTCCCCATCGAAACGGTCAAGATGGCGTTTATTTACCCGTTGCTTCGTAATAGAGTACTAAAGTGATGACGTCATAAAAATGAAATTTCTGAAATTAAGGGATTTGTCAGGATATTCTGAAAGAGCAATGTCCAAGAGGCCTACTTGCCAAAAATGAGCATTTCGGGGAAAATTGTCTCTGAGATCGTAGCCCAGTTATGCTTAGAAAACTCCATACAAACCCTTCTAAATTGTTTTTGGGTCGACCCAAAAAACAATTAGAAGGCTTTGTATGGAGTTTTCTGAGTATAACCGGGCTACGATCTCAGAGACAATTTACCCCGAAAGGTTCATTTTTGGCAAGTAGGCCTCTTGGACGTTGTTCTTTTAGAGTATCCTGTCTATCCTGACAAATCCCATAATTTCAGAAATTTCATTTTTATGACGTCACACTTTTGTACTCTATATTTTCCCCAGAACAGTGTGAATCCCACTTCAAAATATAAATTTGTGTACGCCAAAGTAAATTATAGAAACGTGCAGGAAATTATAACACTGCTGTAAAGAAGTAGCGCCCCTTCGATCGAATGAAATTCGCACCGAGTGTATCAGTTGATTTCTCCCTTGCCATTAAGTGTACGTCCTCTGTAGCGGGAAATTGCGAAACCACGCAGCTGAACGTGTACCTGCACCAGCACAACTTACAGAACCTGGTCCTGCTACTACCTATGGAGAGCAACTGACAGTACAACAACTACTACATAGCCCACAGGAAGTATATATGTTGTGGTTCAATTTTATCCGTGGTTTAAATTTTATTGTTTATTGTTTTAAGATCATTATCATACATTACAATACCCCAAAACAAAGGGAAATAAAATTTTAACCAGGGATAAAATTGAACCACAACATATACATCCCTTAAAAAAGTAGTTGGATTGTTTATCATTCGTCAGTTCCTCTCACAGTCTCAGGCTGGAACAACCATTCTCCTAAAAACAGGTGGCCAGGTAGAGATATTTTACATATAGAATGATATATGTTCATTTTTGTTTCTTAATGACACTAAAATTCAAAACATGGCATGAACAACATGATTATTATATGAATTTTCAGCCACTGGAATTGGTTAAAAGAACCAGGGCCAGGAAAACAACTAATGAGGTGACACAAAAACTGTTAGACAAAGATCAAAGGTAGTAGCAGAGACCAGAACAGCTGTAAGTGGTGGTGTTGCAGGGACCCAGTTGGTGGATGAATTGAAAGCAATGGGTAGACTGGAGAGAGAAGTACTGGTGAAGGAAGCCTTGGGAAAAGAATTTAAAATAACCATCCCCAAGGGTGACATACTTGCAATGAAGGCAGACCTTGGAGAAACATGGTACAAAGTTAGGAAGCTTAGGAGGTAAGATTTAAATAATGAACACAGCCCCCAGAAATCCACACAACATTTGAGTAAAAATTATTAATTTTTTTGCCTCCTAATATTTGATTATTTCCTGAATTCCTTTGACCTGTGTAAACTACATAACATTCCAATTGAATGTAAAATAATGTAGCAACAATAAGTAATAACAAAGTCAATTTCCACCTAGTTTTATACATTATAATAATATTGTCCTGAATTGTCTCCCTGCAGGTGGTTTGATCAATGGGGACTGTCCTCTGAGAGTGAGAAACACCAGCAGAAGCAAGTTCAGTCCATCACTGACCCTGCCTACTTGGTGAGTGAGATGGTGCCTTCTGAGTTCAAAAAACCAGGCTGTAACCCTGAGATCAAACAAGCCGAGTTTGGTTATGTTGCTGACCTTAACCATACTAACTATGCCTTAACCAATTTGTACAACTTCATTTGGATGAAAATGAAAAGTATAATTCTTTGGCTTTTTATACTGTTAAGAATGTTACTGTAGCAGCAATGTCAATCATTGTAAATGTAAAGTAGGCTTTTGGCACTGCCTCTTGCAAGAATTATCGCTTTTAATTAAACAACGGACTCTTTATTTTAGGAATGGACGCTTGACGGGGAATAATGCCATCCCAGAACAGGACGTCCACTTAAAACTTGGAGGTGATGCTGGTGGTGGGTCCTTTAAAATGGCTTTCCAGATTGCCAACCTTCAACACCCACACTCAAAACAAATACAGTGGTCTTTGTCATGTTCCACGCCAAAGATACAAGGACAAATTTAAAAACAGCATTAATGAAATACAGGGAGCAAATAAACATCCTAAAGGAAGCTACTTGGAGGTTGGTACATACACTGTAAATGTACTGTAGATTCCTTATAAACCATACAGGACAAAACCTCCACACTGAGTGAGGTATCTTGCTGAAATTCTGCAATAATTTTTTTTACTTATTTTTAGAGGCAAAAAGCAAATAGTTTTCCTCTTTGGTGACTACGAGTTTTTGTGCAAGATATTTGGTACAGCTGGAGCTTCAGGTAAGTTCAAGTAATAATTCACACATACAAAACAAAACAAAAAAATATTTGATTTATATTGTTAAATAAGAGTAGCACCTAAATTATCCTAAGTTGTAGCTTTAAAACACTCTCTATGGAAGGAGTATTCATAGGTGTGAATTAATTTCTTGCAGGCAAGTATCCATGCCTCTGGTGTCTGATAACATATGAGACGATGCAACTCTCTTGCCAGGATCCCCGTTGTGGGCTCATAGAAAAGAAAAATGTTAAGAACATTGAAGAATATTATAACAAGTTTGTTGCAGATGGCTGTGTCACAAGTCGACAGAAGTTTTATCACAATGTGATCCATGAGAAACTGCTGGACATTGAACTGGAAAAAGTAAGTATACTATCAACATATTTTTTGGCTTAGGAAAAACAAATACTAATATAACAGGGTGTTAACTAGGAAGCTTAACAATCAGATTCTTTCTTTAGGTTTGTGTTCCTGGACTTCATATCAGCTTGGGTGTTTTCAAGAAACTATTTGACGAACTTGAGAACCAGTGTGCTGAGCTGGACAAAAGAATTCAAATGGAGCTCGCGGCTGACAGTGACCGAAATGATGAAAGAATCCTGGCACTCAGAGCTGCTCATCAACACTATAGTCAGGCACAACAGTTGCATGAGAAAGCAAATTCTTTACAGGAATTATTGAATTTACAGAGTTTGCATTCTGATGTGACTATTATGCCTGCCTTCTTCACATCAATGCAAAATGAAATTGACAGACTCCTTAAAGATGCAAAGGAAGAGGTAAAAAACAGTATATACTATAATAATTATCAAGAATCTTCACGTGACTAACTTCATCAAACAGACCAAAATCTACAACCTTTTTTAAGTGATTGTTCTGATGAAGCTGTTTTAGACCATGAAGATCCACATTCTGTACGATGTAATTATGTTCTCTTTACATTTAATTACAGGAAAAGCTTGCAGATGAGCAGATAGAATTGGCGGGCTTTGATCCATCCAATGGACCACTAACAAGGCATTTGGACGTGGTCCTGAAGGAAATGAACGTTGAGCGACAGGCCTACCATGGAAAATCATTCATTGGTAACCACGTGCACACCTGCTGCAAGGTAACATACATTCAAACTTAAATAAGAGATCAAAACTACAAAGAAGCAAACACATGAACTGCCATTAATAATACAATATTTGTTGCTGTCTTTTTCTTTACGTAACCAATATCAATAACAAATCATAAATAATAAATGAATGAGATTTCATATCATATCGATAACAAAATGAGGTGGTCACCACACATTGAAACAATCACATCTAGGGCAAATAAGGTCTTGGGACTTATCAAGCGAAATCTGTGGAATTGTCCAAAGTCAGTGAAAGAAACCGTGTATATGACACTTGTGAGGCCAAAACTCCAGTATGCCTGTAGCGCATGGGACCCACATTACCAGAAAGATAAAGCCGCTCTAGAAAGGGTACAGCGGAAAGCAGCCCGCTTTGTCACTGGAAATTACAATCGAACAACGAGCGTGACGGAAATGCTGCAAGACCTACAGTGGGACACACTTGAAACAATGAGAAGACACGCAAGGCTCTCCACTATATACAAGATGTGCCACGGCCTCCTAGATGGGGACTGGGGGGATTATCTGATAACAAGTAAAGAAAGGAGAACCCGGGGAAGCCATGATTTTAAATTTATTGTACCGAAAGGACATAAAGATATTTTTAGATTTTCTTTTTTTCCGAGGACAATAACTGAATGGAACAAACTTCCAGAAGAAACTGTTTCCAGCCAATCCCTCTGTATTTTTAAAAGCAAACTAATTTAGTTTTCTTTTTATCAGTAGTTTTTTTAATAGTTTTTAATAGTTTTTTAATAGTTTTTAATAGTTTTGTATATTCTAGTATAGTTTTATTTATTATTATCTTAGAGTTGGCGTGATGTCCCAAACGATTTTGCCGACATAACGATATTTAGATTTAGATTTAGAATTATGCAGTGCTGTAGTGGCAAAAATAGAAGAGCTGTGTCCTTCCTTGCTTTCTAAGGCAAGAGAAATTAGTGTCAAGTTTGAACAAGCCTTCAAATTATTTGCTGCTTGCCATTTTGTCTATGATAGTGCAGAATACCTTGATGATGAGAAGATCGACCAGCTAGGTAGGTGAAATAACAAACTGAGATTTTTTGTAACAAAGACAATAAAAATGTCTATCACATGCGTTGTTCTGTATCTGCTCAGTAAGTTAACTCTCATTCACCTTTTCTAGATGCACACATAAAAAAGTTCCTGAAGTTTATCAGAGAAAACTTCCCTGGCATAGCAATCACACCAAAGCTTCATATGCTAGAAGACCATGTTTGTCCATTTCTACGACAATGGCACATGGGCCTTGGATTCTACGGTGAACAAGGGCTCGAAGGAATCCATTCCGAGTTCAACACGCAGTCACAAAATTTTGATCATGTCAAGAAGCAGGATGTGAGATTGCGGCAGATACTAGTTAATCATCATATGCCACGAGCCCATCACTCGCAGGAAACGCTCCGAATCCTAAAGAAAGGAATTTAAAGCGAAAAGCAAACGAATAAGCTTATCCTTTTCACTTAGTGGAAATTCATGAATGTGATACTCACTGAAGTTACATTTTTAGTGCGAAAATTTCCCTCTGTATAGTAGTGGCGCGAGCAGTGAAGCACGAAGGAGTTAGCATGCGAGAGAAGAGCCCTTTTCGGCTTCTACGAACGAGTAAATAGGCATGTAAGCTTACATTTAAGATTGAAACAAGTAACTTTCAAATAAACTTGTTAATTATGGCACTGTTTACAACCTAAATTGTATTTTTTCCGTCAAATGTTCGAAGCTGATTATCTCAGAAATTCAAAATGGAGTCACCTAACGGCCGATCTTCACATATTAAAAACGCCTGAAATGAGTGTTCAAACAATTCGGATTAAAACACTTACCCCCGTACGTTCGTCAGGAAGGTTTTACATCTTCTCCCTCTACTCTTGTGATGTTGAATAAAATTGGGGGCCTTTGTACCAATTACATGTAATTTGGAATGAAACATTTATGTAGATTGTGTTCAGCTAAGTCCACCTTAACGACGCGATTTTGTCGAAAAAGACCACAATTTGGTCGATTTTCCTCACATTTTCGACAACAATTGCTCTGTCGATCTCCAAAAGTCCGCCATGATAAATTTCAATTGCATACATTACATAAATGGTGAGATTTCATTGGTTAAAAAAGGTAGAGGCCCCAAGGTTGCCATGGACGCTAAAATATGTGCGTGTTGTAGTTCGGTATTAACTTGAGAATGTAATAATTAAGCGGGTGGTTCTGCGAGAGCGCATGCGTGAATTACATTTCCATCTCTTTATCCAAAATGCAAATGATTTTTCCTCGTGGGAAAAATTCTTGCGTGACGCTGCTTACAAATATCACACAATATTCTAAGTTCAAGTCTTTGTCAGTAAAACGAGCGTAAGGCTGTTTTCACTTCTGCCATTCTCGACCATTCTAGTATGTATCGCACGTAGCTGAAGAAAAAATAAGTAAGGATTGCTGATTTTGTGAAGTATGTCTCGCGTTAAGAGAGTACTTTTGGTAGCCATTGGTGTCGTCTCTCTGTACGTTGTAATGGTTGTTTTTTCTATTTCTGGTCGAGGGCGATCAACGATCCATCCTACTGAGATGGTTCTTATACAGACAGAAGAAGTTCGTATGGAAAACGAACCAACAACAGAGGCAAAGATTGTTTACTTCCTCAAAGGCTTGAATCAACATACATGGACAAAGAATTGTCAGAAAAGTCTCGAACAACTTTGCAATTTCCCAATCTTTCCGAATGCACCAGATTCGCGAAGCATGGTAAAAAACGTCAACATCACTTCATCTGTAAAAGATGTTGATGGCATTCGATTACTGGGATTTCTTCGGCCGAATGTGACTGGGGAATACCTTTTCACCGTTGCGTCAAATGGAGTTGTCGAGGTTTGGCTGAGTAAAAGCATTAGTTGGAAAGATGGAGCGAAAGTCGCTCATTATCCAACAAAGCCTCAAGAATCTTCTAAGCTCGGTGTGAAGCTGGCAGCCCGTTCTTCATATTACATAGACATATTATACGCAAGTGGCTCAGAGAATAACGACGGTGCCCAAATTCAACTTTCATGGAAAAGACCGGATAAAAATGCCTTTGAAGTTATCGATGGGCAGTTTTTTGGTCGGTACAAGAATGACAGTGACAAAGCTCGAATGAAAGTTTACGATGACGATTTGCCGGACGTTCTTGCTTGTGAGTCACTACGCCTCCAGTTTGCTAATAAGCACATGAAGCCAGAGACAACTGCCTACTTAGAAAGCTCAGCTGTAAGCAAGGCGTTAAATTCTTGTGAATATAAACCTAGTTATCTTCTTGATCCCGCAAACATAGTCGGCTTTGGACAGTATCATGGAGTCAATAGACATGCCCACAAAACCTACAGCTTTCCGTATTCAAATGTCGACGGTATAGCTAGAAATACAGCTGCTGGACCAGCATTTATGGCTGAAAATCCTTTAGAAGAACAAGAAGCAAGGTCGGTAGTCGAGAGATACATAGCTGCACTTGAGAAAAGTTATGCCGGGTAAGTTGTTTGTTCATGTTTATCGCAAATGTCTTCTTCTGTTTTGGGAGGTTCTCAGGGTTTTCAGGTGAACGATCTCATTACTTTAAGGTATTGTTCTGCAGACAAGATCTGTAATCGTTTGATGCAAAATGAACTCCCAGTAAACCGACAATTATAATATATATGACCTTAGTTAGTGGTAACGCATAAAAAGCGTGATTGGCATGCTCCAATACACCTGGTACCTCACAGTTTGGAAATGGGCATTCATGGGCTAAGAGCTTTTGCCTTGATATAGGGCCCGTCTACACTGGCTATTTTTGCCTCGAAACAGATTTAGCGAAGGTTTTTAAGAGAACGCGACTTGAAATGAGAACGCAAAAGGAGTGAGCTTGCCATCGTCTTTCGTTGTTGTATTCGCTAAACCATCTGCCCAGCAACTCGATCTCGCGCAGAAAATCTTCGATAAACCGAGTCATATTCGACCAGGTTTGAACTGGTGAACAACTTTTATTACACATCACACACTCGAGAAAAATATACTGGGAGAACAGCGAAAGCCGGAGGCTTAAATGACCTGAGGTCAGCAGAAAACGTGAAGGATTTACATGAGTAAAACAAGGCTTTAACTAAACGCTGTGGCTACATGGCCGGTAACCGGTCAAGGTTTTTAAAACAGTAAATTACCGGCAGTCCGGTATTTTCAATAAATTTGACTTATCTAAGAATCCCAGCCTATCCAAACTATCTTGTGTCGATTAAGAAAAGTCAAGCGATCCTGAAACACTTTATAGATCTCAAGTTTAGCGTTTGGTTTATACGCTGTGCTCAGAAAACGAAACCATGTTTTGTGACACTTAGCGAACTTTTTTCAGGTCGACTGCCGGTCAAGATTGTCAAAACACTAAATGCTGTAAATGACCGGCAGTCTACCCTGCTAGAGTCCTGTTAGCAGAGTCGCTTCGATCTTTCCTAGATAAGTCGGCAAAGGGGATAGAGGAAAGAGGAAAGCGGAAAGAGGAATGCGGAAAGAGGAAAGAGGAAACTGAAAAAAGTTCCAAGTGTCACGAAACATGGTTTCGTTTTCAGAGCACAGCGTAAACCAAACGCTAAACTTGAGATCTATAAAGCATTTCAAGATCGCTTGACTTGTCTTAATCGACATATGCTAGTTTAGATTAGATGGATTTTTTTGATTTGTCAAATTTATTGAGAATATAGGACTGCCGGTCATTTAGTGTTTTGAAAACCAATTAAATTAATACTAATCAAAAGAAAGAAAAGACAGTCAGAGAACTTACAACTGAAATACAATACTTAACAACTAACTATATGACTACTAAATTTACAAGCACTCGATACTATATTCCTAATTTATAACAATTATTCACCGAAGTGGAGGTGGCTAGTGGTGGAAGATAGTTTGGCGTCGCTCGCTCGGAGGAACTGGAGGTGAATCAGTTAATAGTGCAGGATATTTAACAATAGTTCGTGCGTCAGCGTGCGTATGTGGAGACCAGGGCGGATAAAGGTTGGGCGGTGAAACGAGCGCGTCCGAGCAAAAAGGTGTGATGCAGTGGACTGGGACTCTGCTTAGAAATGTCGCTTGTTTTCGACTTCGGTCAGGGCTTGCGATATGGTTTGTACATTAGACACTGCCGCTATCACTGAATTATGGCGGCTTGATTTGTTTTCTTGCACTTCTTCCTCGTTCCTTTGTGCTGGTACGCTGTCTCCGAAAGGCAAATGTAGCCTTTTTTTGCGGGAGGTTTAGTTGGAGTAGACAAGTCTCTTTCAAAGGGTTTCTTTTATTACTTTCATGACTTTACCACTGAATTATATTTTCGTTCTGCTACTCGCCAATGTCGATGTTATTCCAAAACAAAAACAACTAAGTACTGCCTAAAACACGAAGGAAAATCTCATCCATGTCATCCATGGCAAAACTAAAAGACAGCAGATCGTGTTTCATAACTAGATGACGTGTATTTTATAAATGCGTGCAGCTCGTGCAAGGTGAAATTATGCTAATTTCAATCACCATTATCCTTCTTTTTAATTTTGAAAAAAAAACCTCTCATACGTCTTTCTGTTTCTTCGAAACTTCAAAATTAGTTTCCCCTCAGTTTTTATTGTTTACCTTGTTTTGCATGAGAGAGAAAAACGGAGAAAAAACCTTACAACTAACCTCAATAAATTTTGTTTACATGCGGTTGCCGGATTTGCAACGCACTGCGCGAATCGCCATGGCACGTTGCACCCGAGAAACAAAGTTTGAAGAAGTACAACGCCACTATATCAATATATATCAATCTAATTTTTTGTTATGTTATATAAAATTTATCCCCCTTTAACATATGTAAAAACTGAGGTTAAGAAGTGTTAAGCTTTTGCAAACGAAACAGCGAAAGACGATTAGGTGATATTTAGTGGAAGGGGAAGGTATCCAACACTTTCAAATTAAACTCAAATTTTGGCATTATATGACCAACAAGTTTGACTTTTAGACGCACAGATACAAACATATGAAACTGTTTATTGATATTGTTATGAAACGAATTTATCTATTTAACATTGTAGCCTGAAATTACAGAAAGAAAATAGGATTTCCGGTTTGCAAAAAGGAAAATTTCGCCGGCCTTCAAGCGCACCGGAAGCGCGGAAAGAGCGCTCGTGCCAGTCCTACTCCGCATCACACATTGAATGAGAAGCAGAGCGCTCGTTTCACCGCCCAACATTTATCCGCCCTGGTGGAGACTGATTGAGCACGCGGGAAGTTTGGAGAGCACGAAAGAGGCGTAAGAGTTGCACGAGGCGCAGCCGAGTGCAACTCTAGCCTCTTGAGTGCTCTCCAAACTTCCCAAGTGCTCAATATATAACAATATAACATTATCAAAGCGATCAATGCAGCAAAATTTTATTATTGCAGGGCACGCTCAAAGCGGTACTGTTTACGTGACTATACTTTTTTTCCTCACAGTTAATCTTATGTTTTTCTCCTGAAACTGAGAGAAAGTGTACTCTAAAATGATTGTAAAATCCATATTTAGGTGCCAAAAAAATATTAATTTACGGCAAAATTGTTATGGAGAGAAAACAACTTTGCAAAGAATGATCTCACGCCACAGCCCGCACAGCTCGCGGAGATGACAACAACAAAAACAACACTCACCTCTTTTCCTTACTCAGTCGGTTAACAAATTCAAACGTTTCCTCTTAAATTTCAATTCCTTATAAAACACATGGTAAACGCTTCATCGTGCACTGCTGTCGGTTACGGATGCACTCAGGAGACTCAGGATTGCTAAGCTCACAACAACTCGAGGAATTACGAATAGTTTCATAAGTTACCAAATTTTCCTACCCATAGTGCTCCGCTAATAAATAGATTTAGCCAGGGCTAAAAGCGAAGCTCTGTTAATAATACGTGTAAACAAAAAAATTAAATCTTGTAATGCTAAACGGGGACAACAATGAAAATGGCTTCGAGACTAATAGATCTAATTAGCAAAAAAACAAATTGCACGTGCAGCACCCTTTTCCTCTAATTAGCAAAAAACAAATTTGCACGTGCAGCACGCTTTTTTGTCTGTCCCTTGCCGTTGTTTTGCAAGACTACAACGCTGTTTTGTACGACTAAAGGCCTGTTTACATGCTGGAGTGGGGGACCCCGGTCTAGTGGGGTTGGTTTCTTTTGTTTTCACGCTCTGAGGGACACAAAACAAAAGAAACCTACCCCACTAGACCGGGGTACCCCACTCCATGTAAACAGGGTCTAAAACGTCAAACGTCCTAGTTACACATTATTTTTATGGAGGAATTGTCGTATGAGCTTACTCAATATTTTGTTTCCTGTGTTTATGTTCGCTTTTATCTCCTTTGTTTTCAATAACTTGCTCTAGTTCTTTCTCTGTTATCAACGTTAGTGTAAACACAAAAAATAACGCCGAAATAGACACGACTTTGTTGTTGTCCGGGCGGCCTTGTGATTTCGTTCAAAATAAAACTTTGAGTTGCATTTGGGTTGCCATACCTGTTGATGGAGTTATTTTAAATTGGTATGCCTGTGGTGCGGACGGACAGTCGCTCGCTCGGTGTACGGTAACGTGATTACCAAATTTTCTCGGATGGGTAGATTACCACATTTCATTTTAGTTAGCTTTGGGGCTCCGCCTACGCGCGGCACTTGAGCTCTGCTATAAAATTAAGGGATATAAATTCAACTTCAACTTCAACTTTATTTGCACTGTTCAGATGACTTAATCTTACACAGACAGACTATATAATTTTCTTACAGAAATGTTCTATTCAATAAATGGAAAATCTAGAGAGGATTTGCATAGCGGCCAAAGAAGCCGAGGCTTTCGAGTTGGCCACTGTCATGTTTGAAATAATAATCACAAAAAGCCAAGATTTATATTCGTTAAGATTAACGGGCACATTATTAGCATAAGCTACAGTAAATATCATACTAACTGAAGCATAGCTTAACTCCACGCACAATAAACAGAATACTTAATTTGACAGGTTTTATGCGGATTAAAACGTGAACGAGTCATATATATAATCGTGATGTTCAAAATTAAAATGTAGGATCGAGGAAACTGGAGTAGTTAAAAGGCTATTAAAATGTCAGAATACAAAACAGGCAACATGGATTTATGGATAGAATGGAGTGAAAGAATATTATGCTTAGAGAAAAGGGGCTTAGAAGCTGTGCGCGGAGGAGAGAAAGTAATTATACGGATCTTTTGTAGTACATAAAGTGATTCATTATGGCATTAATTGCATTGAAATCACCATACATCGCTGATCATCATATATCACTGATCATATCGCGCCAAAAAGTGCAGTCAAAAAAATCGCACGCAGAAAAACACACACGAATCACGTATCCTGTCTATTAAAACGGGCCTTCATAAAAAGTAATGGTCCGAAGTTTGTAGCTAAGACATCAGGACCAGAGCAGAGTCGCTTTTTATAACTACAAGTGCGGTCATTCTTTTCTTAGTCACAGTTCGTCACAGCGGCTAAAACGGAGATGACATGCTCCGTAACCATAGGAGCTGGCTACACCTGTCTTTTGGAACACAGAGCATGCGGAATAATTTTTCTGCAACATGCAAATTATTTTTGCTCATGGGAACAACTTTTGCGTGACTCCGGCAACAAAGAAGAAAACACTCTAAGTGTTCATGAGCTAGTAAAGAAGTACGAACACAAAGCTAAACTTCACTTCTGTCGGGACTGTTGGGGATTGCTTTCGTTGCGTCGGTTGTTACTTAGAACTGTCAGAGAAAAGCGGAGGAAAGTAATTAGTAGGTATCCTACATTTGCGTTGGCACAAGTTAAACCCGCTGATAGTACAGCATGTCTCGAGTCAAGAAATTATTGATCGTAGCCACTGGTCTCGTCGCTGTGTATGTAATACTAGTGTTTTTCTCTATTTCTGGTCGACCGTCATCGAAGCCTACTGAGCTTTTTGAGCTGTTCCAACGAACAGAAGCGGCTAAAAATGTTCTGGACGCGGCGAAATATTTGCTGGTGAACGTAGACAAAAACGACACAGAAACAAGCGACTTAAAGGTCGTACGCTTCTTGAAAGGTTTGAATCAACATACGTGGGAAAAGAATTGTCAAAGAAGTCTCGAACATCTTTGCAATTTTCCAATCTTTCCCAAGGCACCTGATATACGAAGCATTGCAGATAATGTTGACATCACCTCGTCTACGAAAGAAGTTGATGGCATTCGATTACTGGGATATCTTAAACCGAATGTGACTGGCGAATTCCTTTTCTCCGTTAAGTCAAATGGATTTGTGGAGGTCTGGCTAGGTAAAAGCACCAGTTGGGGAGAGGGAACGAAAATCGCTCAATACCCAGCCAAGCCTGAAGAGTCTTCATTAGGTGTGAAGTTGTCGGCCTATAAAACATACTACATAGACATAGTGTACGCGCGTGGGGGAGAAAATAACGGTGCTCAAATTCAGCTTTTATGGAAAAGACCGGATCTAACTGACTTTGAAGTTATTGATGGGCAGTATTTTGCTCCCTACAAAAATGACAGTGATAAAGCTCGAATGAAAGTTTACGACGACGATTTGCCGGACGTTCTTGCTTGTGCATCACTACGCTTTAAATTAGCTAATAAACATATGAAGTCAGAGACGACCAGCTACTTAGAAAGCGCAGCTGTAAGCAAGGCGTTAGACTTTTGTGAGTATAAACCCAGTTATCTTCTTGATCCAGCAAACTTAGTTGGCTTTGGACAGTACCATGGAGTTTATAGACACGCTCACAAAACTTACAGCTTTCCGTATTCAAATGTCGATGGAATAGCTAGGAATCCAGCGCCAGGACCAGCATTTATGGCTGAAAATCCTTTAGAAGAACAAGAAGCACGGTCGGTAGTTGACAAATACATAGCTGCACTTGAGAAAAGTTACGATGGGTAAGTCGTTTGTTTCATAAGTAGTGTGTATAGTCAATATAACGAGACGATTATGCATATCAAAATTCTCATTTGTAGTACATTGGAACTGCATCGACCTCAAGATATACAGCTTTACTGCGCTCAAAGCATACAACTGTATGCCACAGAATAATTGTGCTGTGTCTTAACCCACAAATGAACAGCAAAGAAAGTTGCCTATCATCGTTATGTTATTTCGTAATGAATACCACACTATTTATATTCCTCTCTAAGTACCTGCCGAAACATAAAGAAAATTTAGAAATTAAATGAAGTTCGATTCTCCGGCTCCACCTAATTCCGCGGGTTATCTGAAGCACAATCATTTCATTGAGTCACACTTCAGTCTTTCATATCGTGTTGTTGTCAGATCAACCCCTAAACAAGTTGGAGGAATTTTACACAACCATCTCAGTTCGATCGACTCAAATACTTGCGCATTGTAATACAGTCGACGTCGTAATTCAAGCGAAAAAATTTTCCTTTCGCAGAAACCGACACAAAACTGTCTTCGACGATGAGGACTCTATTGAAACCTCATGCACTCGGCTCATTCTCAACACTGGGTAAGGACGGAGAAATATGTCAACTTAACTCCTCACAATTTTGAACCTGAGACTAGCGACAATTAAGAAGCATTCATTTAACTCGCTGAACACTCGTCTATATCGGCCTTTACGCCTCAGTGGTGACTAAGGAACTAGTCTGTTATTTTACACATGTGAAAAAAGTGTTCACAGGACTTCCAATAGATCATTTTGTTACTTTGTGACCTTTCAGATCTTTCTTGCAAGCTGCTGATACAAAAAAATCCAAAGGAAATGATGAAGCTTTTCTCAAATATTTCATTAAGAATTGACATAAAAATCTAAAATCGTCATTTCCAAATATTTGCTTTGTTTTTCTAACAAAAAGAAAACCAGAACAAAGGCGACTGTTCAACAATGCCACGTGGTCTTTTCAAACAATTTCATTTTCCTCATTTTTGCATGTACTTATCTGTAAAATCTAGGACAGACCAGGCCCATAAACTGCAAGTTTTTTTTTCGCATTATTTGCTGATTAAAGCCGGGGTAGTTTGTTGGTTGATATTGCGACTGTTGCAGCCGGGAGACCACTCTTCACCAGAAGCACGTACGCAGTTATTTCTTTAATTTACCAGAGAAAATTCAGCTGCAGAGATTTCTCCTAGTTTCTTCACTCAGGCCGTGTACACATTATTAATATACCAGATAGCAGGTATATTATGAACGGCAACGGCGCAGAGGTGGAACAAGTCGTTCATACATCCAACATCGTGTCGGAGCAGTTGGTGAACTAAATCCTAGCGCTCACTCCCGAGTATTTACTTACGTCTCAGTAGGTTCCAATCTTCTTTCCTACTTATTCACTTCCGCTATTGTGCGAATACCTAGTCACACTGGACCAAAGTGTGGAAAAAACTATCCGATGTGTGACTCTCCACTTTCGATCGAGAGGGCGACGTAGCTTCGCTCCGTTAAGAGAAGAAATCGTACCGAAATCCCCGTTCTTATCTGTAAACAGAAGCCCTATCCGGTATGCTTTCCGTGGCGGCGCAAAAGCTGTCCTGTGTAAGGGTTAACATAGCCTGATTTTAAAATTAAAGTGAATCTTCTCTATGAAGATAAGACGCTTGCTTGATATGTACTATGCAGTTTATACAATTTGAACTTATAACAAAATCACTGTGGTTTAATTTGGAGCAAATGAACTGGCTTCGTGCAGAAAATTGCACAACGCTGTTACGATACAGAGCAATATCATTGCTACTTCAGTAGGGACAGTGTTAGAAGTTACATCAACTTCTTGCAAGTAAAAAGCTACAAATTTATAACTTTTGCTGTTTATTGAGCCGATATGACATTTGGGTTTGCAACACAAAAGGTGGGACTCCTAGTCTTACATCCATTCTACGTTTACTAAAACAACAAACTCATAAAACAGAATTAAAAAGTCTCAATGCTGAGTCCGAGAAATGGAAACCTCTCCTCGGCCACTTCTATTACTGACTTTAGCTCAATTATTTTTTTCCTCTGTGCGACCTTCCCCAATGTGCGTAAAGCCTATTCCGAGCTAGCAAACAACTGTGTGTGTATTACTAAGACATATTTTTTCCAATTCATAAAAACGACCATCGTATTTTAAATAACACAAATCATTGTTATCTTTAACTACTACATTGCAGTACTGTATAGAGGTTTGTTTTTTCTTAACCTCTTTTATTTCCGCCTTCTTACTTTTTTTTGTCATATTACCATTGTTATTGTCAATGAAGTGCAAAAAGGTAATAATAATAATAATAATAATAATAATAATACTTTATTAAACTCTTCTCAAATTGAAAATTAAGTACAAATTTAGTATAACTATAGTTAAAAAAAGACTTCTTGGTGGTCTGGTGGTTTTCAACAGAGCAAATGTAAACAACTGTCTATAAACTAAAAAACAAAGAAAATTTCTATGTTCATCCCAATGATAAATATAATAATTATTAAATTTTACTATTTACAGATTCAAGAATATGAAATATTAAAATATATACCCTATGTACATTCTTCTTGTGTACGAAAGAGAATTATCGTAAAATGACTATCTAAAGACTACTAATAACAATTATAAAAAGCATCAAAAAGTTAATAAAAAAAATAAAAACTATTTAAAAATAATAATTCAAACTGATAAAAAGTTACTACTTAAATAGTCCACAGTCCACAGTTTTCTCCGTAGTCCGTTGACCGAAACGCGCTTAAGTATCTCGAACTGCTACAAGCGTGACAGCCGGCATAAGTAAGTTAAGAGTACGGTAAAATCAGTTGAATAGCTGTGCTGCGCTTTTTGCCACTCACGAGTAAAATAACCTTTCCTGCCAATCAGGTTGTTGGAGGTTGCGAAAAGTTGTGGCAGGTAGCAGAGAGAACTTCTACCTTTTACAACAAAATCTGTACATGCAGCGTATTTCACCGGCCAAGGGCAAACTTGTTTGTAGCAAGTGACGAAAAGCTACGGAAAAAAGGGCAGGAAACTATGTGCAACTTGTTTGGCAGCATTACTGCAGAACGAGTTGAAAAGAGATGTTCTGCGTTTAACCTCCCACGAATTAAACACAAATCAGGTTGCCGCAGGTTGCAGAAACTTTTAAAGAAGAATAGTTCTATTTTTTTGCAACAACCTTTAGCAACATGCAAAAACTTAATTTGTTTCAAGAAAGGTTTGATTCGTGAATGGTAAAACGTGCAACGTCGCCTTCAGTTCGTTTTTCAGTGATGTTGCAAGGCAAGTCTGAGTTGCACGTTTTTGTTCCCCGTTTTACCACCAACGTTCAAGCCCTTCTTGCAGCAAATCAGGTTTCTCCAAGTTGCGTGAATACTGACATCTAATTGGATAAATTAAGCGCCGAAAGTCAAGTCATACACGGGTTTTAAGACACTTGCTGCAAAAGAAATTTGTCTTGGACTAGTAAAAGCGCAGCATGTACAGATTTTTATCAGTTTTAGGCAATGTTCTTTTGCGAATATTTATGTATCTTTTTGTGCCAACACTGCTTATCAAAATTTTATCATAACCTGCAAACTGTACTCTCTCGTCACTTTACCAACTGAAAATTTCAAGTTTCCTACAAGCTCGCCAAACTAATTTGTTCCTCGACTGAAAGTTCTTGTATACCAAATAAAGTTCAGAGAAACCGTTGAGGCAGTGAACCGTAACTAGAAGTAACTAGAAAGTCCTTCAAAATTCATCAGCTAATGTGAAATTGTTTTGGAACTTCGACAACGACTTTCTCAGTGGTAGAGCGAACCTGCAATTCGAATTTTCGGGAAATCGCGCGTAAACTTAAAGTTAAACCTCGCCTAACTTTTACGTTTATGCGCGGCCTTTCACACACGAGCCTCTGATTTACGTACGTGAAAATTACGCGACAGTCACCCGAAGCTAATAAGCGCGCGTTTTCTTTGCCCTTTCCCAGGATTCCTTACGCGCGTTAATGTAATCTTATTCTCCAGGGGCCCGTTTCTCGAACTTCCCGGTAACTTTTCGGGAAAAATAAGAGCACGAGTCCTGGCTAGCGAACTACTCCATTTTGTTTCATTAACTGATAGTTTTATCATGTTAGATGCAAAACTATTGAAACCTCGATCTTTAATGTAAACGGGAACAGCTTACCGGGCCCGTTAATTATCGGGACTTTCGAGAAACGGTCCCCAGGGCCGGGTTGTTCAAAGCTGGTTTAAGATGACCCGGGGTTAGTACGAAATTTGAACTAACAAATCAGAGCTCAAAGAGCAAATTCAGTTTAATTCTCTTTGCCTACAATTTGATGATTGGATACTCTAAAAATAATAGAGAAAATTATTCGAGAGAGTGCTTTTGCTAAAAAGTAAAAGAAACCCGGGTTAAAATTTAACCCCGGGTTAGCGCTAACCAGCGTACGAACAACTGGGCCCAGTCTTTTTCCTTTTAAAACGAACTAGGCTTATTTTGTGATCCTGTCTAAATCTTCATATTCGTTTTCACCAGAGTAAAAGGTTTCTGATTGGACAATATTGATCAGGAATAAAATGTTTCTTTTAAACTGCAGGAAATACAAATTCAGATCCATTAAGCACGTAGAAATGAAAGCTGACCCTCAGAAAGGGAAGAGATATCTCCTTGAACTTGTTGTTCAGGACCTCACTGATGGAAAAAGTTATTTGTTGGCGGAATATGTATTTCTACCGAATGGAAAAGACGCTTCTTTATGTTACCCCAGTGGTCTGCAGTGGGACAAGAAAGCGGATGTCTTCTTAATACTTACAGCAAAGAACCTGGGTCGATGGGTTCATCATTTTATAAAGAACGTTGAAAAGATCGTGCAAGAAACCAAAGATGACCATTTACACGTGGTTATTTATGACTTTGGAAGCCCCGATATTGACATTGAACAGGCTTTCCAAAGAAGCACCTTGAAGAATTACCATTTTATCATGAAGCCTGGACGCTATTCGCGCACAGCCTCTTTTAGTGAAGCTATAAAATCTGTCAATAATTCGGACGCTATTGTTGTTACCATCGATCTTCATCTTGATATTGGAAGTCAGACCATAAATGACATACGTAAGGTAAGCTCTCTGTCAATAGGGAGGTTAAGCAACGACTTTTTTGAGCTTTGCGCGTCAACCGGAAGTGGAATTTTTGCAATTTTGGGCCGTGATTTTGAACAAATTTTCTAGCAGATCGTCTCTATCAGAGTAAAGACACCTAGCAATACAAATTTGGTAGCATCAAGGCATATTTAAAGGCTAAAGGACTCACTTCCGGTTGACGTGCGTCGACGTCGTTGCTTAAAACTCCCTATTATTGGGCCCCGTCCACACCTGTGCGATTTAATACACTTGGAAACGACGTTTGGTAAAGTTGATCAAGTCAAGTCTGTCTCGGCCGGCCTAGAATAGACGTAATAGACGAATGAATTCAATAGAGAATGCGCAATTTGCTTTGGTTTCTCTAAATGATCTTGTAGCCTAATGACGTCAACTGAGTGGGTCAAGAAACGAAATTGAAAAAATAACAGCAACAACTCCTCCCTCCTGCAATCTCGACCCCTGAGCTTTTCTGTGCATAACCGCTGCCGAGTCAGAAGCGTAAGCACGAGGATCGAGAATACCCGCTCTTGTTGTTCTCAAAAGCCTCGTTTTCATTAGTGACCAAAAACGCCTTTAGAAATTCGAAATCAGGATACATTTGATATTCCCCCACTCCTCACTGTTCTTTCGCTTTCGCACATTAATCGACTTCTATTTCATTTCAGCACTGTTCCAAAGGAAAGACAGTTTACGCTCCTCAAATCGTCTTCTTGCATTGTGGTGGCAGTAGCAATATGCCCAGGGGAGTCTGGTATCACTATAGTTATGGCACGATAGCAATGTACAAACGGGACTGGGAAACCTTCGGAGGATTTTCACAAGGTTTCTTTAACAAAGTCACGTGGGGTGGCGAGGACTGGGATATAATTGACGGTGCTGTTAAGGGTGGACTGGAAATAGAACGCAAGCGGGCGCCATGGATTTATCATTACCATCACACGAAAGACGGAATGTGGCAAAAACGTTAGATGGCCTCTTTTTGTTTTTATTTTGGTTGTTTTCGTTAATTTTGTACTCGTACTCCCTTCTCATAGCCTATGTGACAGGCGTTAAAAGAGGAAGGAGGAGGGAGAATTTGGGCGCTCAGGCTACCCTAGCTTTCTCATCTCCCTCTCCTCCCTGTATCACAAACGCGACTGTGAAAGAGTCAGCCCAAACTGCTTGCAAAGACGTCTGGAGACGAGTCAGCGCAAAAGTTACAATGATCATCCCCTGAGAGTATTTCAGTAAAGCGAATTTGATTCAGTGATTACATAAACCGCTTAAAGTGTCAGTTCTTTAAGAATCATGGAGTAAGGAAGAAAAAGGTTTTGGAAGAGATGGGACGTGTCTCTCGCGAATTCTTTTCGCCCTAGAAAAGCTTTAATAGATCGGGATTGTGATAGCATAATTTCATGATTCGTCATCACGAGCATAATTTTCATCTGTTCTGTGAAAAATACACTGCCAGTATAAGTTGCA
>OZ037780.1:8408891-8426391 GCA_964035525.1 Porites cylindrica | reverse complement strand
AACATAGGAAAGTTACAAATTATAGTCACAGAGAATAATCAGGGAAAATTCGCTTGTCGGCAAGTTGTATTGTTTTGTGTTATATCTTTAAGCTATTTAAATAGGGGAATGTTAATGGACGCAGAGTACAGTTTTGGAGTTGAGGTTCATACTTTTTTTTTGAAATTACAGTAGTGACACCTTGTATTTTGTTTCAATTTTCAATGGCTTTATATTACAACACTTTCCAAAAACACGCGAACCCTGAAGTTCAAAAGCCGCCTTCACAGCTATTGTGTTTTTTACTGCCTTCAATCATGGATACATAATAGCAGTCACAAGTAACGCACCGGACTTGCTTGTTGAAACAGAAAATTACTGTTTAAAACTATTTAAACACCCAAATTGACCCTGTCACACGAGCGTAGAACGACGATAACTTTTGGAATTTCCGGTTAGATCAAATTAGTCACGTTATAGATTATCGTCTATTGATCATCTCTACCCCTAGCCTGGGGGTCATGCTCACTGGTAGGTTTGGGGAAACTTTTTAGCTGAGGAGCCGCCACCCTTCGAGAAGAATGGGCAGAGGAAAAGTGAGCATGCAGCGCCAGCTATTGATTTTTTAATACTCCGCGTTCGCTGACGAACGCAGCGATCTAATTGGTTAAAAGTGACAGGCGAGGACGGGCAACATAATGTATCGTTCAAATCGAAGCTTCAACATGCCCCCCCGGGCATACCCCGGGTATTTGACACCTTTGCCGTCCCGGGGAGGAGGGAATTTGATTATCAGAGTCTTCCAGGGGGTGGAGAATTTGATCCCCATGCTTTAGGGGTGGGGAATTTGAACTGCGCCCTCGATTTCATGTAAAGTCTTTGGCGTGGGGAGCTATGATGGGGGACGCGGTGTTAGAGGATTTTGGTGGAAAAGATTGTGCCTTTGTGGCCAATTGGTTACGAGGAAAGGGCTTAAACAAGCTTTGTGCCGTTTTTGAAGTATTTGAATTTTAAATTTTTTAATATTGGATTCAGGCTTTGAATGTATGAATGTATATATATGTTATTGTTGTGTTTACAATGAAATACAATACCTATACCAGCGATTCAATGCAACAACATAGAATAAAATAAAATAAAATAAAATAAAAAGCTCAGGTCAACTACTTTGACCTACTGCAAGTACGTTAATTTATACGGTGAGCGATGATGCATGTCAGTGAAATGGTCATGATGTAGTAATCTCTATAGGTGGGATCTTTTTTTATAGAACGCTCTGTATGTTGCATGATGAAGAAAAGCTGAGCATTCAGTGACCTTGTAGCAGCGATTTCCACCGCTTTGCACGAGTTTTTTGTTCGTAGTAAATACGCTAACAGTGTTTCTCAGTTTTTGTTATATTTATAAAGATTTTGTTCGACAACTGAAGGCGTTTCCGCCGTCCTTCTGTCATTTTTGTGCTTGTGAAATGTCCCCGGGGTGGGGGCATTTGATCACCTGAATGGACCCTAGTGTGGGGCATTTGAACGGCACTTTGGCCCGGGTAGGGGGGAATTTGAACAATAATTTTCAAAAAAGTCAAATGCCCGGGGGGTTGCCCGGGGGGGGCATGTTGAAGCTTCGATTTGACCTATACATTAAAGATGACAAAAACCAAGGTCACGCAGCACAAACATAGCGTTGGTAGGCCTGTCTTACTTTTGCCTCAAATGCCGCTCAGTTATATTTACAGTTTTCTTTCCAACGGGTAGATTCAGTTATGCTCTGGAGGATTCTTAATTTGGACTAAGCAAACTCAGTAACCTTTTTGTCACTTGTCTCACACTGAGAGGTCATGAGGTTTGTTGCCGCCCGCTTCTAGCGGGTAGATAATGGTATGGAAATGTTATTTCTGCCGCTTGTCGCAAAAAAAGTGGTCTGCTTCACGCAATTGATTTCTTTGGGGTTTGTCTCTGACCGCATTTGACCTCCTGTCAGTTTGTTTACATTTGCTTTGTTCCAATTGGATAGTATCTTGACACTTTGAAAAGGGTGTAATTTTACTCTACAATCAATAGCAGGCGTACAGGCTCACTTTTCCTCGCTGGATGGCGGCTCGGCCGCCAAAATAATTTTCCTCGAGTTCGCACAAGTGCAGTGAGCCTGCTCGCAGGCTACTCTACCACGTGTATTGATGGGTTTTATACCCGGGGTTTTAAAGTAGCCTGTGTCTCCCCTCGGTGAGTCTAGTTTTCACTGCTTAATCATTAGAAACTGCGATTTTTCACTGATTTTATCAAAAAGAAAGAAAAATTACATGAGCCCTCACACCATTCCGCTGTCTGTCTGAAATTTCTCGCCATGAAGAGATTACTTGTGGTAGCTGTTGGTGTCGTCTGTCTGTATATTGTATTAGCTGTTTATTCTATTTCTGGTCGAGGACGATCATCGATCCAGCCTACTGAGGTGGCCCTTATACAGACAGAAGAAGTTCGTATGGAAAACGAACCAACAACAAAGGCGAAGGTTGTTCACTTCCTCAAAGGTTTGAATCAGACAGAAGAAGTTCATATGGAAAACGAACCAACAACAAAGGCAAAGGTTGTTCACTTCCTCAAAGGTTTGAATCAGACAGAAGAAGTTCATATGGAAAACGAACCAACAACAAAGGCAAAGGTTGTTCACTTCCTCAAAGGTTTGAATCAACATACATGGACAAAGAATTGTCAGAGAAGTCTCGAACAACTTTGCAATTTCCCAATCTTTCCGAATGCACCAGATTCGCGAAGCATCGTAAAAAACGTCTACATCACTTCATCTGTAAAAGATGTTGATGGCATTCGATTACTGGGATTTCTTCGGCCGAATGTGACTGGCGAATACCTTTTCACCGTTGCGTCAAATGGAGTTGTCGAGGTTTGGCTGAGTAAAAGCATTAGTTGGAAAGATGGAGCGAAAGTCGCTCATTATCCAACAAAGCCTCAAGAATCTTCTAAGCTCGGTATGAAGTTGGCCGCCCATTCTACATACTACATAGACATATTATACGCACGTGGCTCAGAGAATAACGACGGCGCTCAAATTCAACTTTCATGGAAGAGACCGGATAAAAATGCCTTTGAAGTTATCGGTGGGCAGTATTTCGCTCCCTACAATAATGATAGTGATAAAGCTCAAATGAAAGTTTACGACGACGATTTGCCGGACGTTCTTGCTTGTGCATCACTACGCCTTAAATTTGCTAATAAACATATGAAGTCAGAGACAACCAGCTACTTAGAAAGCGCAGCTGTAAGCAAGGCGTTAAACTTTTGTGAATATAAACCCAGTTATCTTCTTGATCCAGCAAACTTAGTTGGCTTTGGACAGTACCATGGAGTTTATAGACACGCTCACAAAACCTACAGCTTTCCGTATTCAAATGTCGATGGAATAGCTAGGAATCCAGCGCCAGGACCAGCATTTATGGCTGAAAATCCTTTAGAAGAACGAGAAGCACGGTCAGTAGTTGACAAATACGTTGCTTCACTCGAGAAAAGTTACGCTAGGTAAGTCGTTTGCTTCAGAGGGAGTGTGTATATAGTCAATATAACGAGACGATTTTGCATGTAAGATACTCATATGTAGTACCTTGGAACTAGATCCACCTTATGACATACAGCTCTATACTGCACTCAAAGCACATCAGCTGTATGCCACAGAATTATCCGGCGCTGTGGCTATGTGCCCTGCCCGGGTGCCCTGCAGCCGGGAGGGGTCTTAAAAAACTAAATGCCCGGCAATCAGAAAATTTTCTAGTATTTCTGCAAAATCCCTTTACATAATCGTTTGAAAACATGCTATCTTCATTAAGAATAACCAAGCGATCAGGAAAACAAAACTGGCTTCGCAGCTGAGCTGTTGTGGTTTCTTGGGAATAGAGTAGATGCAGTTTCGACGGCTGTATTCACCGGCAAAGATACATGTACATTGAAATAGCAGTGGGTGACACAAGTAATACATGTTTACAGTCATGACTGCACGAAATCTTATTTAATTCGTGTCCAATGACCAAAGGTCGTTGATATGCAATACCACGAAACAGCTTTAATTACCACTTCTAAGAGTTTATAGCCTCCCCTGCATTCGTCTGCGGGGAGGCTAAAGAGTTTAGGGACGGACCATCAGAAAAGTTATGGGGGGGGGGGGGGGGATGGGTAATGTTTGAGCCGCAGGAATTTTTTTTTTCGTTATCAAATACACCGAATGCAAATATGGCTGACGTCTCGGCCGGCCCGGGTCTCGGTGCGCGAAAGTGAAGCTAGTGAGGCCTCAAGAGTTTTGTTCTGACTGCGCGTCTTAGCGATTGAGTCGATCGATATGGTTTGCTTCGAGTTGTTGCGTGCCTGAGCACCACCAAAAAGGAGATTTTACTCTAGCTGGAACTACCTTAACTTTCCCGAGATCTTTTCACAAAGAATGTAATGGATTCATGCGATTTGGCGCGGCCATGGGAAGCACTTTACAGCGAAAACGCAAGTGTACTCGCTTTACTTGCTTTAGAAGAGAGGACTCACGAAAGTATTTGAATGAAAGAATTTTCGAAAGAGATGGTACTGTTCTATGATGTTTGCATTGTCTGTTATTTACCAAACAAAAGGTAAACATTCTAGAGAACGGGAGCATCCACTTTCGACTTTAAGATCTGTTAGATTTCGCGCTGGAAACAGCTGCATTAACATTAGTGACGTGTGTGAAACACAACAATAACAATTGGCTGTTAACCGTGGAAGCGTGGCCCGTGAAAGCATGTAAGAACCAGAAGAAAGCGACATGTTTGAAGAACAGTTCTTTTATCAAAGTGCACTGAAAAAACTAAGGAATTGTCGCGAACTAAGAACGTAAGAAGAAGGAAAAAATTCTGGCAGGGAAAGAGCGTGCAAGGTCGTGCAAGTATTCGAGCATTGTATTTGCCCTTGGGCGTGATCTATTTTAGCAACTTGTCGAAAGGTTTCGAGATAAACTAATAGTGTTTTTCAAAAAATTGCTTCTTTTATCTACCTCAATTTTACCGGCCAATAGGCCAAACTTGTTTCGCAACAAGGGACGAAAAGCTACGGAAAAAGGGCAAGAAAAATGTGCAACTTGTTTTGCTACATTACTCAAGTGCAGAACGAGTTGAAAAGCGATGTTGTACGTTTAACCTCCCACAAATTAAACACAAATCAGGTTGCTGCAAGTTGCAGAGACTAAAAGGAATAGTTCTATTTTTCGCAACAACCTTTAACAACGTGCATAAACTTTATTTGTTTCAAGAAAGGTTTACGTTAATTCGTGAATAGGTAAAACGTGCAACGTCCCCTTCAGTTCGTCTTTCAGTGATGTTGCAAAGCAAGTCTGAGTTGCACGTTTTTGTTCCCCGTTTTACCGTAACTTCAGCAAAGAAAAAGCCATGTTGCTCGTTTTACCAGACCCACGTTCATGCCCTTCTTGCAACAAATCCACACATGTCCAATATACACAAACGGATACGATTCGTCAAACTGATGGTCCATTGGTACCAATGGTACCAATGGAAAATGGTGTCATTCCAGTGGTTCTGTTGGTGAATATGCATCTCATTAAGGGGACTTTGATTATTTTCCCATGTGACCTGGCTGGGTACAGGGCAATTCCAATGGTCCATTGGTACCAATGGTACGATTGGTACCAATGGAAAATGATGTCATTCCAATGGTTCTATTGGTGCAAAACAAGTTCGCTTTTACACCAAGTAGAAACGCGCTAACCACACAAAACAAGTTCGCTTTTACACCAAGTGAAAACGCGCTAATAATTATTATGAATATTCCTCGTTCTATAAACCAACCCCGCAAAACAAGTTGCCTTTTACACCAAGTAGAAATGCGCTAATAATTATTATGAATATTCCTCGTTCTATAAGCCAACCACGCAAAACTAGTTGCCTTTTACACCAAGTAGAAACGCGCTAATAATTATTATGAATATTCCTCGTTCTATAAGCCAACCCCGCAAAACAAGTTCGCTTTCACACCAAGTAGAAACGCGCTAATAATTGTTATGAATATTCCTCGTTCTATAAGCCAACCACGCAAAACAAGTTCGCTTTCACACCAAGTAGAAACGCGCTTATAATTGTTATGAATTTTCCTTGTTCTATAAACCAACCGCGCAAAACAAGTTGCCTTTTACACCAAGTAGAAACGCGCTAATAATTATTATGAACATTCCTCGTTCTATAAGCCAACCCCGCAAAACAAGTTGCCTTTTACACCAAGTAGAAACGCGCTAATAATTATTATGAATATTCCTCGTTCTATAAGCCAACCACGCAAAACAAGTTCGCTTTCACACCAATTAGGAACGCGCTAACAATAATTATGAATTTTCCTCGTTCTATAAGCCAACCACGCAAAACAAGTTCGCTTTCACACCAATTAGGAACGCGCTAACAATAATTATGAATTTTCCTCGTTCTATAAGCCAACCACGCAAAACAAGTTGCCTTTTACACCAAGAAAAAACGCGCTAATAATTATTATGAATATTCTTCGTTCTATAGGCCAACGACGCAAAAGAAGTTCGCTTTCACACAAAGTAGAGACGCGCTAATAGTTACAAAGCGAGGGCGACGTATATATCTAGCGCTAATAATATGTCAAGGCGCTGCGAGTATAACAAACATCGTATGAACATTATAAAATTGAAAGGTAACGTTTCACCCTCGTGTTCGTTCTGTTTAATGTGATTCACGAGCAAACAACAACCTGACATATGAATGTCTTCTTTCCGGTACACAAGCACTATTTTTTTGGTAATGCTTACTTGTTTAAAAGAATCGGAAACAATGCGGAAAGGCGCGAAACTAGCAAAGTGGTATTTAGGCAACAGGTTTTAACAACTGTACTCAATTCACTGTGAAATTAACTTCTGAAATTACCTAGCGCAATGTCATTATCTACTTGGAAGTGTTTAAACCAAAACAAGTTTTCAATGAAGAGTTTACGAGAAAGGATGGTTATATTAGCTGTTGGTTATGACTTTGTACTGTATTTGGTGGCTCCTAAAAGAGCCGTTTTATATTCAAGTGACTGAAGTCACTTTTCACTGTTGACATGGGGTTTGTCGTGGTAACCCATTGAGGTACAACAGTTTGCTATAATCAAAGTCGAAGTAAAACCATTGATTTCTTTTACTGTCAACGTTGTCGTTGACAAATTGTATTTGCCGTGCTCTTTTCTCGGCTGTAGCTTGCGATGAGGCCCAGGACTGAGCTAGAAGAATCCATCTACTGATCGTCTCAGGATTGCACCCGTTGCCGTGGGCGCAATCAACGTTGAAAATGAATAGCAACTAAATCTAATTTGCGATTAATGAAACTGCAAATAAAATGGACCTCTGAACTTCGCTAAGCCTATCAGGTATAGTAATTTTTGTTCGTTTGATTTGTGTCTACACAATCAAAGAGTACAAGACGGCATTTCACGCTCGGCGAGTAAATGTGAAAGATGGAATATTCATATCAGAATGGGACAAAGAAAATGCACGGGTCCACTTCAGCGACAAAGATCTTTCTGAAGCTGGAAATGGTATGAGTGAAGACATTTTCAGTACAGAGAAGACTTGTCGCGGTGACTCGCGTTAGACAAAACTCATTCCTTAATCTTCGCTTTTCGCGCCACAAACGCCGTACTCGTGTACTCGATCCAGACCGGGCGCAACCTTCCTGACCTCCATGACCTCAAGAACAACTGCTGGTTAAGCTGTCTTATAACGCTCTCCACTGGAAAAATCTCTATACAGCGGAGAACACAACTGGTTTTCCTAACACGAATTCCCTGGAGAGCGGTGATTTATTCGGTGTACATTGTTATCCATTGCTTGAACTGAGGCATGGTGGGTAAAAGGTGACCGGCTTGCCTAGCTACGGGGAATTGTCCACTTACGGGAATGTAAAAACACAAGAGTTTGTATGGAAATTGAAACGGGGTCTTGTGAAGTAAGTAGAGCTATCCGCCTACGAGAGTGTCCATTAAGCGAGCTTCCATTAATTGTGTATTTCTGTGGGGTCTAGAAGCGCCGAGAGGGATACAAATCAAGGACAAATACTGATTGTGGGATGAGTTTGGCCACAGGAATGGCCCTTTATTTAATTAAAGAATATTAGCTGAAAAAACCCTGAAAGAAGTCAGTAAAGATGATATTAATACTATAAACCTTAAATGTAATTGCCACACCTTAATTCTTAACTTAATTCTGACTACTTATTTTTTTCAGACTTTCCAACAAACCCTCGTTTGTTAATGATATACGAAATAAATCATATATGAACTGTGGAAATGAAAATTTTTCATTTCATTTCACGGGAACATATGAACCCACAATGGACCTACTCCCAACGTCAGTGGCTTCATAGCTCAGTTGGTAGAGCATCGCACCGGTATCGCGAGGTCACGGGTTCATACCCCGTTGAAGTCCTGAATTTTTTTTTTCAGGCTTCTTTACGCAATTGCATAAATTGCGTTCACTGCGATGATCATTTGTTCATTTTCAAACCCTCGTTTGTTAAATCAAACTTTCAGAATATAAAAATAATATTTTGGTGCAGCTCTATAAAACATATTTACTTATCTTTTAAGTGAAAGTTGTCTTAAAACGAAGCAGAAAACACCAACGGCATTTAAAAAGGGCACTACCTGCTAAGTAATTATTAGTTCGGTGAACAGAAAAGTTGCCTTACTGAGTCTTTCACAGCTTGCCTCACTTCTCTGATCTTCCAACAGTACAACAACGGGTTTAATGATGAGTTTAGGAAAACTAAGGTTACTACAAACTGCCTTGTAAGGAAAATCGATAAGGTCACATCTGTTTCACGTGTAACAGCTTCCATTATTACAAACGGCAGATAACAAACGACTGATGTTACAGTAACCCACAATGCATTGGACACTGCTCTTTTGTATCGAGTCATGTTCATTATTTGGTTCGGTTGTCCTTGAGAAAGATGATCCTGGACTTGAACTTGGTTATGACGGAGAGTGAAGAAAATTTTTGTGTAGGAGAAAAATAAGGTGCATAGACATAGCGTTAAAGTTAAGTAGATGAACACTGTATGTATAACAGGATTTCCAAAGGAACTTAACGTGCCGACTAATGAATAAACCCAAAAAGCAATTAAAAAAGCTAATGTTCTCCTGAAAGTTACAACGTGTCTATATCTTAGCCCCAACAACAGGGCAAGAAGTCTGTCCACGCTTATTGCAGTCACTGTGAGTAAAGATAGTGAACAAAAAATACCGCTAGTGATAAAACTTATCTGTTCCATGTAAACACAAATGTCGTTTAACACAGACATGGAAGATGCGACATTCAAAGGCTCCGCAATGATACCAACACAAAGATCAGTTATCGCTAGGTTACGATACAGGAGTTTGGACGGCGGATGAAGTGAAGTTTCCTTGTGCAGAGCAACTAGGATCAGCGTGTTCCCCAGAAATGCGGTTACTGACACCAAAACATTCACTGCCGAAAGAAAGATAACCTCCTCCTTTTGGTTCCATTTCACTTTCCTCGCACAAAAAGGCTCTATGACCGGTTTTAATTTTTCAGCTTCAGTTAGATTTGTTGATGCCATGTCTTCGCGAGTAAATATCACGTTCGCTTGTTGAAAGACCTCAAACAGATGGCAAAAAAACACTGAGCTATTCTGTTGAAGCAAACACCGCGTGGGGCTACGAGGCAACTGCATTATTAAAAATGCAAATCCCTTCTTTCTGCAAGGGTCCAACTGCTTCCAACTAACGGATTTTGTATCATATCGTTAACCAGGTGCAAATCACTTCTTAGTTAGAATAATTAGAAGAACGTTAATTTCAGCATCCTGTCTTGTCATAAAACCGATTCGTAGACGTCCGTTTTAAAATAGTCTCCCTCCTTCTCCTATTGTAGTGCTGTGTTCAACTCCAAAAAATTTAATTTGCATTGCCGTTAAGTTCCGTCTCGGTAAAAATGTCCTTTTCTATTTCAATAATTAATATATGATAACTCTTGCGTTTTGATAAGCTGAGGGTTTGTTGAGTTTATCCCAAATATACCAGCGAAAAAGTGAAATATACAGTGTAATTTCATGAAATTTGTGAGAGGTAACAAAGTTGATAAAAGCAATTGAGTTTCGTTGGCTAAACAAATCACGATTTGAGTAGAATCAATTTTCTGACAAGGATTTGCATGAAAAGACTGTGGAAAATAAGCTTTCATTGTTATTTACAAGAATTGATATTGCACCAGCATTTAAGGACTTTATTAAAAGGCTAAAAAAAAACCAACCCTAAAAAAGCAAGCACGGAAACAAAAACAAACAAAACACCGAACTCGAAGAGAAAAAGGAATTTGCCCCAGTAACGATGTGCGATGGCTTCTTCTTCATTTCCATTAACTTTGTTTGAGCAGAAACCGGGGAGTCAATCTGAGTAAATATTGTTTTTAATACAATTTGGCAGCTGCTTGGCATTTTGTGAAAGTGATTCTAGGCTATACTGTAAACTTTTCAATGCACTATACTCTTTTATCCATTAACGTCTTTAACCTAAAAACACTGAATAAAACCTTTTAAAAATTTGAGGTGAAACAATAACACATAAAAAAAATTATCATTCGAAGCAAATGTTTCTTTCTTTTCATTGGCCGAGAGCCCACCACGGGACCTGCAAATAACTGCTTACAAATAATGGTCTGCTCATGCGCAATGCCGTCCAACAGTGTTTGGCTGCAAATAATATTCTGCTAATGCGTAAAGAAAACCGTGCTTTTCTCCTTCTTGCGATCGCTCTTGCGTGAAAATTTAATGATAAAACAATTATTGAACTCGGTTATCGCAAAATATCGTGATTTGCGAGTATCTCGCAGATCAGTTATTTGCCGAAGCCGAATAACTGATCTTTTCGCCACAGACAATTCACGATATTTTGCTCAACCTCGTCCAATAATTGTTAATTGCGTTACTCATGCCAGTACACAGCAATCCGCCGAACGAGATAAAAAAATCTATTGAGAAGTAACTTTGTCAGTTGTCAGTTTCTGCCATTGTAGTCCGCCGTTGGAGGTAGGCCTTTCCCCATAGACCTCCAAGTTTTGTGCAACATGATGCCAGCGTTAACGTTCTGTGAAATTAGGGAGCTTTGGCATCGACGAAGGCGACGGCAGGGAAAACGTCACTTTGAAAAGGCATTCGCGTTTTTTCAAACATTGTCACGTTTATTCCAGTCCGCTGAAAATGTCAAATTTAGGCGAATTTCTTTAGAGTTGATTTCTTGAGGACCGCACCCAAGTTTAGAAAGAGAAAGGAAAAATTCGTTGTCGCTTGTTTACGTCCTCCATAAAGCGTGAAATTAGGCATTTTCACGTCGTAGTCGTAAAGTGACGGCAAAGAAATGTACAGCAAAGCGTCATGCAGGTGCAAAGTTGTTGTTTTCCTTAACAAACCCATTGCCGTTGCCGTTGCCGTCGCCGTCGCCGTCGTCGTTTCTTTACTATCTAAGTCGTCCCTCCATCTCGTCCTTTGTCCGTCCTCGATTTCTTGTGTGTCTCTGGGGCGTCCAGAAAGCAACGTGGGTTGTCCAACGAATGTCAGTGCCTCTAGCCACATGATCAGCTCAATTCCATTTGAGTTTGTTTATCGTTTACATAAAATAAGTTTAAGGTGTGATGAATGAACTGGTAAAAGTTTCATATAAATTTACCGAACAAATTATACTAACATGACATAAAGCAGAAAACAGCGTGTTGCTCACCCGTTCTGGTGATGTAAAAAAAACAACAACAACAACAAAAACAAAAACAAACTAAAACACCATCAACAACAGCAAAACAATAAATAATCCAATGCAATAGAAAAACGAACCTCCAGCTAAACATATTTCTTTTTGGTGTAATCACGTTGTTCTATTTGTAAAAAAAATAATTTATACCTGCATGACTTTTAAATACTACCTCCAATGAATGCATGCATGGTAACGCTCGCAAACTATCATACCTTAAAACAAAAGCGATTAATGTGTTTTGAAGGACCCTGTCGCCTGGTTGATTACTTGGTACAACATGCTACTCGCAAATCTATTCCACTTTCCCGTCAAAGCACGTTTGTGTACTTTGACATCCTATCAAAAATAGAATATTTATTTTATTTTTCAGTAAAGGCTGTCTTAAAACAAAGCAGAAATTACCTACTATAATTAGAAAGGTTATGTCAATCTGTTCGGTGAACAGCAGAGATGCCTTAATGTATCTTTCACAGCTTGCCTCACTTCTCTAATCTTCCAGAGATAAAGCAACGGGTTTAAAGATTAGTTCAGGTAAACCAAGGTTATCACAAAATGCTCTGTAAGGTAAATCGATAAAGTCATCTCTTCTTGAAGGATAACAGTTTCTGCTACACCATACGGCAGATAACAAACAACCGCTGTTGTGGTTATCGACAACGCACTGGACACTGCTCTTTTGTATCGAGCCATATTCATTATTTGCGTGTGTTGTCCTTGAGAAAGATGATCCTGTACTTGAACCTGGTTATGACGGAGAGTGAAGAAAATTTGTGTGTATGATAATACTGAGATGACTAGACACTAGAATAAAGTTACGCAGGTGAACCATAGCAGCTTCTGTACATGTATAAGAGGATTTCCAAAGGAACTTAAAGTGGTGCCAACTGAACAAATCCAAAAAGCAATCAAAAAAGCCAATATTCTCTGAAAAGTTACAACTTGTCTATATCTGAGTCCCAACATAAGGGCGAGAAGTCTGTCCACACTTATGGCAGTAAGTGTTAGCAAAGACACAGAGCAGAAGATATTGCTGGCGATAAAACTTATTTGATAGGTGTACACACAAATGTCCCCTCTTTCGTTCAACACAGATATATAATATGCGACACTCAGAGGCTCCGCAATGATACCAACACAAAGATCAGTTATCGCCAGGTTACGATACAGGAGTTTGGACGGCGGATGAAGTGAAGTTTCCTTGTGTAGGGCAACTAGGATCAGAGTGTTCCCCAGAAATGCAGTTACTGACAGAAAAATTTGCATCGCTGAAGCAAAGATAAGCTGTTCATGTAGGTTCCGGTTTAATTCTGTCGAGCAGAAACGTTTCGTGGCTGGTTTTAGTTTTTCACCTTCAGTTAGATTTGTTGATGCCATTGTCTTTGCGAGTAAGCACAGCGTTCAGTTTGTCGATAGGGCTGTAGGTACAGTTGGCAAGAAAGCTGTTCTGTAAAAAAAAAACACTGCAGTGGGGCTACGAATTGATGCATTATTAAAAATGCAAATTTCCTCCTTCTGCAAGCGTTCGACTGCCTCCAGCGTGGTGGATTTTGTCTCATAGGGTTAAACAGCTGAAAATTAATTCTTAATAAAAAGACGTTTTCAACATCCTGTCTTGTCGTAAAACCAATTTGCGTTGTAATATCCTCTCACTTTTCCTCTGTTTTTTAGTGTCGTGTTCAAAACAGTTACATTTGTATCACCATCTTCCGTCTCTGTGGGTTATTTTCAAACATAATAATTGATATATAAGAAATGCCGTGAATCGCAAAACTGCGTAACCTGTGCCAGGCTCTCGGTCAGTTTAGACGAGCAAAAAAAAAGCGAGCGAGCGATAAAAGGCGGGAAGGGTGAAGAGGAGACTCACCTTCTCTCTCCAGCAGTCCTCACGCGGTTTTTCGCACTTTTTTTCGATCTCCACTATCTTGGAGCCTGGAACAGGTTAAGAAATTCGCGTCGCTCGAGGGAGGGTGGCCAACAGAGCCGCCAAACAGGGGCAAGAAGGCGAAATTTGCAGTGAAATTTCATAAAATTTAGAGGCGAGGTAATAAAGTTAAAAGCGATTGAGTTTCTTTTAATTGCTAAACAAATTATGCTTGCAGTAAAAGCAAGCTGGCTGGCAAGCAAAACGTCAACTTGTTTCAACAAAACTGAAAATTGAATTTGGAATCAATTATATTTTGTCTTATCAGCTTATTCTAACAAAGATTTGCATAAAAGCTTCTGGAAATTTAGCTTTCATGGTTATTGAGTTTATTGATATGGACTGACATTGCGCTACAATGAAATTACTTCTATCAATGACTCCAAAACCAAGAAAAAAACCAACATAAACGGACAAACTCGAAAACGAAAACAAAAAAGAAAACTAGAAAAAAGGGACCTTATCCTTTTCTGAGGTGCGATGATTTCTTTTTCATTCACATTAACTTTGTTTGTCTGAGTAAACAGTTTCATTAAAATTTGCTGGATGCAATACACTCAGTCAAAAAAATACTAGCCTATACTGAAAGCCTTTTGCTTTCTTTTTTTCTTACTTTAAACCTGAAACAAGAAAGCCATTTTAAAAAAGGACGTTGATTTGCATTGTAACAATAAAAAAATGATGGCCCGGTTCAGACGCCGCTCCACTCATGTGCCGACTACTGATGAATTAAGTACGGCAAAAGAGCGGCGTCTGAATCAATTTGGTACGGCAGTTTTAGTTTGGTGCGGCAAAAGCGTTAAGTTCGACAGAGTCTGTCGAACTTTTGTCGAACTTTACTTGGGTTCGACACACGGTACGCCGTCTGAATCAGATGTCGCGCCAGTGTGGCTCCAAAGTCGAACTTATTTAGTTAGGTTTGGCACATGAAAAGTACGGCGTCTGAACCAGGCCTAAGGTATTGACGCGTGGCAGGGAAAAATTTCTTCCAGTCACCTCACAAGAAGCTTCCGTAGCCCTTGAATAAACTCCATAATGTCAGTAAGGCAACAGTAACCAAACGAATGTGTGTCAATGTCTGTAACTGTCTGAGAGGATTTCAAAAGTACTTTAAATTACTGTGCAATCAATGGAATAATCCCAAATAAAATCTAAGATGGCATTATGTTTTCTTAACAGTTACAATTTACTGATATCTCAGCCCTGCAGCAGGGTGAGTAGTCCGGCAATGTTTCTAAAGATATGGAACACAAAATTTGGCCGATAACAAAACTAACGAACATACCCTTTTTCGTTCACCACAGACATCTACATGCTCCGCAATATATACATACCAAGTTATACCAACAGTTATCGCAAAGACTCGATACAGGAGTCGGCAGAATTATTAAGTGAATCATCATCATCATCGTCACCATCATCATCATAATTGACAATTGCTGGCTTTGACTTATCATACTGTGAGTACTGTCATAGTTTGCTTTGTTGTTTACCAAGCTTGAGCGATTTCCGGCAAATACTCCTGTCTGACTTGTTTGTTGTCTTCAAGTTTATCACCGTACCACTTGTATAATACTCAGTAAATTAGGTAATACCTGGTTGCCTGCTGCAAGAGAGACTGCTTAAACGGATGAGTACAGTGGAACTCCGCTTTACGGACATCCGCTTAATTTTTCCCGACAAAAAGCTCATATAAAGCCGATCCCTGTTAATACGGACACTGAGGGAGCCACAGAAAGTGTCCGTATTAACAGAGGGTTCGTATCAAGGGTGTTGAATTTAGAGAAAATGTAAGGGCTAGCGACACTGAAAACTGTCCTTAATAACGAGGTGTCCGTATTAAGCGGTGTCCGTAAAGCAAAGATTGACTGTATTTTATCTAAAATTATCCCGATTAATGAGGACAACGGTTAATACGCACAACACAGGCACTTTTCAATGCCCCAAGTCAGTATTACTTAACTCTCTAATATGGTCAATCTCATTTTACGAACACAGGAAGAAACGGAGACTATGGCATGTCCCCTTAGTGTGCGTATTAACCGAGTTCCACTGTATTTTAATTAGACCGACGAACAGCACAAGTGCTTTAACGTGTCTTTCACAGCTTTCCTTACTTCTTTCATTCTCCAGCAGTAGAGCAACGGGTTTAAGGTCGAGTTAAAGTAAACCAAAGTAATGGTTAATTGCCTCGCACGGTAAATTGCAGCAGACATCCCTTTTGAAGGCGTCAAAACTACAACTGTAGCATAAGGGAAATAACAAACAGTTAATGTGGCTGTCACCCACAGTGCACTGGATACTGCCTTTTTGTATCGAGCTATGTTCAGCGGAGTTGCTTGGCTTGGTTGTTCTTGTAAAGTATGGCCATGTATGTGAATTTGGTTATGTCGAAGAGTGAAAAAGATTAAGGTGTAACAAACAGTTACCGTGACGAAACACACAAAGAAGGTTGTGTAGGTGTACCATTTTTGTATTAGAAGATTCGAAGAGTAGATTGATATGCCAACGATTGAATAGCCCCAAAATAAAATTAGAAAAGCGCATGTTCTCTTAAAAGTTACAACTTGTCGGTATTTGAGCCCTAACAACAGGGCGAGAAGTCGGTCCACGCTTATTGCAGTCATCGTTAACAAAGACACTGCGCAAAACATGTAGCTACAGATAAAAGCTGTCCGTTCGGTGAAATAGCAAACGGTCCATCTTTCGCCCACCGCAGATATCCAATGAGCAACTTTTGCAGGCTCTGCAATGATTCCAACAAACAGATCAGTTAAAGCTAAGTTACGATACAGAAGTTTGGACGGCGGATGAAGTGAAGTCTCCTTCTGCAGAGCAGCGAGGATCAGAGTGTTCCCCAGAAATACAGTGACGGAAAAAATAGCATTTAGCACTGAAAGAAAGACAAATTCATGGCGTACACCCCTATTGATTTCATCTGAACAATACGATTCTATGATTGTTTTTAGCTTTTCACCTCCAGTAAAATTTCGTGATGCCATATTTCTGCAAAAAGTAAGTCAATGTAAAAGTGCACTTTAATAACATGCCTCTTACAGCTGGCTGCCCAAGTTTTATAAAAACGCTATGTTGAAAAGCAAACAATGAAAAGAAAACAAAAAGCAAGCATTAATACAAATGCTAATTTCTTCTCTTCGCGAGTCTGATGAAAGCTTTACCACGTGATGAAACAGCTGCTTAAGGCTTTTCACACCTCTCCTCTTTCATTAGGGTTCATTATATACTGCCCCTCTTGCACGGAAACCGGTTCGGCATAGATCGGTGCTTTTTAATTTCAGAGTAATATTTGGGCCCATACTTTTTCCCAGCTCGAGCATTTTCGAGAACACTGTAATAAGTATCGTCCCAGCAGTATGCATGATGTTTGTCACTAAACAATTAATGACTGGTCCAGAGGGAAACAAAATTTACTGTTTCCCGAGGGAGCAATCTTGAAGGGTTAGTGATTTGTTATATAGCTAGAAATTTCGAAGCTGGAATTTCATTAAACCTCGCTACACTGGCGGTCGTCGGTCAACATTCGTGGATAACATTGCACTGTTACCGTCTCACGTCATGGATTTTTTTGCAATGTTGCCCGCTTAGAGATTTTGGCGGTAAACAGTTTCATTGTTATATGTCATGTGACCTCGAAGTAACCAATGAGAGCGTACGCTGAGGAGAAGAAATTTCCAGCTATATAACAAAAGAACTTATTGTAGATTAATAGCAACTTTATACATCCCAAGAGGTCTCCTAAGAGTCCGCGAGCTCCTTAAGCTCTCTAGCTGGTATGTATTTA
>OZ037780.1:8388891-8403891 GCA_964035525.1 Porites cylindrica | reverse complement strand
AAAAAGAATCAGAGAACCGTTCGCCTGTGTTTATGTCCTCCACAAAATGAGAAATTTGGGAGTTTCGCGTTGTGGTCGTGCAACTATGGCAAAAGATGTCAGTCTACAAAAGGCGTAATGCACGTGCTCAATGAGCCTGTTAATTGTTTTGTTTGCTGTTCTCGTTCTGTAGTCGTTGCTTGGTCTTAGTTGAACCATTCGGCATCTTCCCGACTAAATTAGATGTCTCACTCGGAAAAGCCTGTCATGTGTTGATTCTGGCGACTCAGAATGGAATTTTATTCCTGGGATCGTACCAATTATTCAGCAAAACTTCCAAGAAAAAAAGTCGAAAATTATGACCCAACTTCGTGCGCGAGCAGAGAGGCTGAATATGAAGATGTTGTAATTCCTTACGCGGAATAGCCTTCGGGCAAGTCAGCAGCTTTTTCAATAGCGCAATAGGAAGAGAGAGTTAAGACAGAAGCTTAAACAAAGCGGGGCGGAGGTACTCGACCCAGAAAACTATCTACACGGCCTTCTGACTAAAAGCTCCTCAAATAGACAAATTTCGCACCCTTTAACCGAGCATGGAGCTTGCTTTGTCTGATTCACGCAAAATGTACCTAATTTTAAAGCTGAAAGCACGTAGAATTTGTCTAAATTTTATCAATTTTGGGATGATTTGCACTTTAAACTTGAAAACTGAGCACGAGGTGTGAAGTTAATTGAACGGCTAATACAGGAATTTGGGAAAGGAAACAACATTGATGAGATGATGAATTTTAGCATAGAGTGCTTGCCAAAAAGACGCATAATACTGTATTTTAAATCAACCATTAACTTTAGCGTTATTCGCCTGTGGCGAAGTTAATATTCACTGACCTGCAGTCAACAGTAAGTTACCAATATGACTGATCTTGAAAATATTTTGAGTCAGTTCTAATGAGGTTTTTCCGTCTTAATAACAGTTCTCAATTATCCGCGTATTCGACATATAAATGCTGACTATTTTTCTGAAGAACCGGCTGCCTCTTTTCACTTGTCATTTTGTGAAGAATCACTTTTAGAGATACCTTATTCTTGCTAATGTTCGCACCTTTTTGAGAAATTTAATGTGCGCGTACAAAAGATTACGCAAAAATTTATACTCGCAAAATTTCATACCATAATGTATACCAAAATAAGAAAATAATCAATAACTTTCACATCATACCTTAATATGTCAGTTCTCTTGGACTAATTCAACACCTTTAGGGCTCTTCGAAACTGACTCTATAAAGCTAACACATTCTGTACTATACCCACACCAGGTGGTTGCATTGTAAGAGAATATGACGTAGACATGGACCATTTAGATCGCACGAATCTCTAAAATCACCTGAGAAATTAATTAAAATCGCATTCCTTTTTACACTCTTCAAGGGCTATGGATGTAATCAGTCATCCTCAATAACACCAAAGACAATTTCTTACGAGAGCCCAAGAAAATAAATGTCAAATTTCACAAAATTACATCCTAAACATGAAATTTTCAGAATTTTACCTCAGGTGTTTTCATAATTCTTGTGAAAATTGACATCTATTTTCTCGGGCTCCCATGAGAAATAGTCTTTGGTGTTATTACAGATAACTAATTATATTTATAGCTCTTGAAAAAAGTAAAAAAAAGAATGCAATATTTTTTAAATTATTCTGGTACATTAGGTTTTTGTCCACTGAAAATTGAAATTACTCAATTTCCCAATGAATTTCATCTTAATTACTTAACGCTCAAAACGTTAATTAAAAACAAGGAATAATTAACACTGCAAATACAAAAGGAGCCACGGGTGGACAAACTTCAAGACGATTGTAATCTTTTCAACAACATTCATATTCATGCTCAGTTGTATTTGTAAGGTATGGGAAAATGATTGATGAGCGCCTCACAGCCTTTACAGCTCCATTATTTGTCCAATAGCGCAATCTAAAGTACTATTATGACCGACTATAACTCTAAGACCTTCCCAATCCTCAATTCTTAAAACAAAAACCTTCTAGGCTTACTAAACTATATTTAGACAAGTTTAGACCAGTAAACTCACGCGCTACACATTGTATCTCCTTGACTGCCTCACCGTTCTGTCCTGTGAGAGTTTTTAATAAATGCTTCTAGTAGCAATGTTAATATAAACTCGTTCCTTAACACACAGCAACAAGGTTGAACGCCTTAACCAACTGATACAACACATACAGGACGGTATGACCCCTCGCCCAACTTACTCACATAAATTCAGACAGGTTAGCTAACCCTGTGAAGGCTAGACAAAAGTGTTACCAGAACGAAAACGAAATGTAACAGGGTTCTCAATAGATTTTTAAGTAGGAGGTGATCACTGATACAGTAGGAGGCTCTTCAGCAAAGCCAGAGGTGTCAAAACAAAGCAAAGAAAAGCGACCTAAACACAAAGTAAGCGGCTATAAATCCCAAAGTAAGCGGCGATCAATCGCCGGGTGCCGCCTTCTATTGAGGACCCTGATGTAAGTGAAATGGTCACAGGCTGTTATCTCTCATTTGACCTTAACGAGGTTCTGGTACCGACGAGCTCATCATGTTTTTAACGGCCTTAGCTTAGCTATTCTTGACCGAAATTGGAAACTAAAGCCCTTCTTCCCTACACCACGGTTGGTCGTTTAAATCTGTTTTGTTTTCAGAAGAAGGCAAGGACCGGCCACTGGGCAAATATATCAACCCAGAATCTGGAATCACGCTCACCCCGTTAAAGTCAGCAGAGAGATAACAGCTAAGACCCGCGAGGTGGGAAGGCCCTTAAATTAAGGATACCTTGTTTTCAAAGCTGCCATAACTATGCCGACTAAAGGGACAACATGCAGTACACGATACATGTATATGAAGCTAAATAAACATGATTGCTGTTCGTTATTGTTCCGTATTCTCTCTCCTCTCATTGTTGACACCCAGACCTGGCAAAACACCTGACACCCATTACTTTTCACTTTTAAAACAACATATTCACTTGTTAGGGTTAGAGGACGTTTTGCATTGCTCAGACTTTTCAAGGGAGTAAGGTATACAGTCTATACAAAACGGCCCATGTCTTACAATAGTCACACCTCAAACAAAGAGAGCTTGAAGAACGTGGCGTTTTTTTCTCTGAGTGTCCTCACGATTTTCCTTGCGACCTTCGGTATGTCCAAGACCTGGTTATGGTTTTTATCCCGCAAAAAGGCGCATAAACAACCTGATCAGTAGTAGTTGTTATACAGACTCGATGCCTCTTGCTTTTTCATAGTGGGCGTGTATGATACGGAAATAACAACCCCTATCGACTGCTTGAAGTGTTTACGCTCCGAACGCAGTCCGTGAAATGAACAGAGAGTGTTTCTTTCTCTCTCAGTTTCCATAACGTCATACACAGTAATCCAACAACTTTAACTTGCAGTTACCTTAGGATCGTGAGAAAAGGAGCTAATTCTCGTTCCACCGTCAGCCACTGGTTTATAACGCTAACAACGGTCACTTGCAATAAATTTTCACCCACCGATTACTGATTGTTCCAGGTATAAAACGAATAAAGCGGGTTTAAGGCGTTCCTTCTAATTACAGACTAGATGCCTACGTCTATTTTACTGCCAATGGAATTCTAGCCTTTGAAAATATTCACAGCAATCTTGAATACATGTTGTAAAACGTTTCTGTGGCATTCCCCTACTTACTGAAACTAGACGCATACAACCAGTTTACCACCGAAGCAGCGCCAATTCGACAACCTTAATTGCCCCTGCCCGTTGAAAACATCCAACGACCACTCAAGCCGAAGGAATTATTCAAATAAAGCGAGCCTACAGGGTTTCTCTAGTCAGAGACTACACCCTAAACAGTCGGTTTTTCAACTAGCCACGGCCGATTAAATCAGCAACCCCGCTTCATCCCTTTATAAACACCAAGTGACCACCTGAACCAAAGGAATTACTAGCGGAGCTCCACGCGTCCCTCTTGAAGGCGTCAAAGCTACCACTATAGCGTACGGACAGTAACAAACAGTTAATGTGGCTGTCACCCACAATGCACTGGACACTGCCTTTTGGTATCGAGCCATTTTCAACGGAATTTCTTGGTTTGGTTGTTCGTGAAAAAGATGGCCATGAATGTGAATTTGGTTATGTCGTACAGGGACAAACATTATTAAAAGTGTAACAAACAGTGACAGTTACGATGAGGAAACATAGAAATAAAGTTTTTTAGTTGAACCATTTTTGCAATAGAAGATTCGAAGAGTAGAATGATATATGACATCCGGAATAATCAAGGTCGAGGTAAGTGTTATCAGCCAACCCGAAGGCCGAGGCTGATAACACTGACCGAGACCTTGATTATTCAGGATATCACAAAAACCGAATGTAATAATTCTTTTATTATACATTGTTTTGAAGAAAATAACGACAAACACACTATCGCAAGGAACCTTAGTTGATATTCTTATTGAAAATCATGTCCTGCGAGCGCAACCTACACATTAGTCACCTATCTGCTAGCAGATAACTAACTAATCTGAGACTCTTAGCCAACGAGAAGACAGATTAATGTAAAATAATTATAATTATAATAATTATCGTCCCTGTCCCAGCAGTATGCATGACGTTTGTCACATAAACTTATTGTAGTTTAAATGGCTTCTTTATATTTCCCACGAATCCGCGCGCTCCTGTAGATCCTTGGTACTATTTAATGATCATAAAATCTCTGCAGCGGATGGGTTCCGAGAGCTCTGTGTAACTGTCAAGAAATTGTTGGTGATGAAGTATTTCTCTGTGACACCTCTTTTAAAGTTCTCAGCCGTTTTCTTCCTTCCCTTTCAGGCAACAAGCAAGACTGAAATAAGGAACTTTTTGGCAGCAACTGATTCATTAAAGAAGCTTGAGAAAACAATAAAAATCTTACAGCTGCAGAATGCTGCGTCTCCAATCAAAAGCGGATTTTTCAATTACTGCCGAAAAGAAGAGAACGGCACGGATAATTCCAGTCTTCCTGGCTTATCGAATTTTCCAACTTTTGACTGGGACCAGTTAGCAAAAATCCGTCAACACGACTAAAAAGAACGCCTTCAAATTAGTAAAATTGCCACGTCTGAACGTGATTTGTTGAAAACCAACGAAGATATATATAGACATATATAGCTCCGTAAAGTCGTCGAATTTACAGACGTCTGTATGGTGGGTGGCAAGCTTGTGCCCCCACTATGAAATGTCTAAGTAAAATTTCGCGACTTTGTGGAGCACCTTCTTCGCACGCTTTTAACCTTTAACCTTAGTAAGTTTTCCAATTTTAGGGCGCTCTTCCTTTTTTGTTATTAAATTAATAACAAAAAATAAGCTTTATGCTATGTGCAATTCTAGCTTCAATATTAAATATAGAAACTAGAATTTATTTTTTCAATTTTCATTAAAGAAATGAGCATTCATGGGATTATAGTATTTTATCCACACAGCCCTTGACGTAATTATTGAAAGTCGCCTTCTGGCCTATCACACTAATCATTTGCCACAGCATAAACAAAGAAATTAAGGTTTTAATTTACTTTTTTTGGCAAAATTTATATTAGCGGGGTTAACTTCCAGAAGTGTTCATTGTCCACATTTTGCGGTTTAATGCACAGAAAATGTAAGGGGGCTACCGGGATAAAGAAAACTGTTCGGAATACTAAGGTGTCCATATGAATTGGGTTCAACTTCGTTGAAGGCAACAATTTCAAACTTGTTCAAGCTTAAATGTTAATAAGCCGTAAAATTCATAACAGGAACTAGGTGTTGCGACCAAACGCAAGCATTAAAGCGGCACATCAAAGGCTTTTTTTTTCAATTATCTTCCTTTTTTAAATGTCTACGACAGTGATATCAAGGTGCTCAATTACCCTGAACATTTAAGTGCCATCTTCATTTGACAATTAACCATTTTTGAGTGAGGTTGAATATGATGTGAAAAATTATGCAGATCGATGGGCTATGTTTAAACGAAACGGATCTGCATCTTTAAAGAATGATCTAACAACATAAACAGAAGAGTTGCTTCAGTATGTCTTTAACAGCTTGCCTTACTTCTCTGACCTTCCAGCAAAAAAGCAGCGGGTTTAAGGATGAGTATAGAAAGACCAAAGTAGCCGTAAATTGTCTTGCGAGGTAAAATGATAAAGGCATCCTTCTTTGAGGTGTCAGAGCTGCGGCTATACCATAAGGCATATAACAAACAACAAATATTATTTCCATCCACAAAGCACTTGACACAGCCTTTCTGTATCGTGCTATGTTAGGTGAAATTGCTTGACTCGGTCGTCTCTGAGCAAAAGATCCTCGTACGTCAGTTTGATTATGGCGCAAAGTGAAGGAAATTTTTGCGTAAGACAAAATCGTGGTGGTAAGGCACGAAGCTGTCCCCATGTACAGCAGCCATGACGTTATCAGAGGATTCCAAAAGTTAGTTAAAGTACCGATAATGGACGCTACCCAAAACACAATTATAGTTATGTATGCTCTCCTCAGAGTTACAACTCGTCTGTATCTGAGTCGCAGCAACAGCGCAAGAAGTCTGTCCACGCTTATCGCCGTCAGAGTAAGTAGGGATACTGAACATAAAATATATCCTGTGATATAATTTGCCACAGCGGTGAACTGGCAAATATTCCATATTTCATCTACAGCAGATATCCAATAAGAAACTTGCAGCGGCTGTACAATGCAACCCACACAGAGGCCAGTTGCTGCTAGGTTGCGACAAAGGAGTTTGGACGGCGGATGAAGTGAAGATGCCCTGTGTAGGGCAACTAGGATCAGAGTGTTCCCCAGAACGGCAGTTGTGGACAAAAAGATATTTACCACTGAAAGGGCGATTAACTCTTGATGTACTTCTCCGGTAAATTCTGCCGAGCAATACAACTCTTGAATTGTACTCTGATTATTATCGCGAGTAAAGTTTTCCTCTGCCATTTCGTTATAACGATTAATAACGATTAAGAACACATCTAGGTAAGACGAGCAATCGAGTCTCTTTCACTTTATAAAAAGCGTATTCTTTTACGTGCCAGACTCCACAGCAAAGTGGCTTAGTGAGATTACGTGTAATTTTGCCTTGATGAGCTCCTATTACCAGTGGGTTTAGTTCAACGGCAACTAATGAGCTGCAAATGCCATGAGCAATTATATTTTGTTGTTTAAATTTCACGAAAGTTTCCCAGGATTATGCTTAACAAGAGAGGATATCCTCTCGGGTGCTTAATTAATCAGACAAGTGGACGGAAAAATTCATCAAAGCACCAAAGGATTATTCGCTATTGTCAATCAAATCGGTTGGGAATTGCTCCTCTTTAATGAAACATCTCCCACTTACTTCAGTGGCGGATCTAGACCTTCATTTAAGGGGGGAGCGGTTATCCAGACCCTGAGATAAGGGGGGGGGGCAGTCTCCAAAAAGTTTTTTCCGCTCTTTGAGCCTCAGTTTGGTCTAAAAATAAAGGGGGGGGGGGGGGGGGCTTGGGCCCCTGTTCTTGATCCGACACTGTGCTTGCTAGAGTTTTACTTCTTTCTTTCAAGAAAAAGTGATCGCCGTATTTTTTTTAATTCCTGATTCCCGTTGTCTTTTTTGTTCGCGACTTGCTTTTCTTAACTACAATACGACCATGGAACGAATTTTACATATTTTTGACAAAATAATGTCTTAAAATTTTAAAGACAAAAACACTGTTCGATAACTTGCTATGTTTAATTCGTGGGGAAATTTTGGGCTCATCAGTCTTCATCTTGTAAAAACCTGTAACCTTTACGAGTATATGTTTAACAAAGAATTGAAAACTACCCAGGATCATACACCGAGTTAAAGACAAATTTTGTGCCAGAGGTAGCGGGGAATAATACCGAATATCATAAGCCCTAGCCCATCGTCATGTACATTAACATAATTTTACGTAAAACAAAATAAAGAACTGTACATAGCAGGTAGTATTCAGTATGCTCGTTTTCAAAACTAATTCGAATATCAATGTCGGCTAATAACGATCTTAAATTTGCACAAACTGATTCTTGCTGGGAGATGAACTTATGAAAAAGGTAATTCCTTGACTCAAATCCTGTGCTAGTCCAAGAACATTTGAACGATTAAACTGCTGTTGCCATACCAAGTAAATTAAATGACGGATACAAATTGTTTTTGCTCATCCATTGGAGATTATGCCCGTCTACAAGAGAGAAGTTGCCCTCTTTTGGTTTTTCTCCCATTTTCCCCCTTCCCCCCTATAAAAGAGGATTTTCTCCAGATCCTCTGATCTTCAGAAATTGTTTCTTTATTATTTAGACCCAGATTGACAACATCTGTTGAGGTTACTATAATTACGAAATTTGAAGTTAAACGTTGCATGAGGCCAGGCAACTTCTAAACGTGCGCCTTTTGCAATTACTTCAGAGTTAGTTTGTTTGATAAATCTGAACTTTCAGTAAAATCCAAAATGGCGACCATGATTTCACATCAAGTCATGTCCCATATTTCATGATATTTAAGTGCAGCATTTTCAAATTACCACTTTAAGGTGTCTCGATACAGTTTTTCAGAGGCCAACTTTAAGGTGTTTCGATACAGTTTTTCAGAGGCCATTAGATACCTATATTTTTCAATAGCCCTTAAAAGTTTTTTTTCCTTGTCCGATCGCCATAACATTTTCACCAATAATTGGCGCGGATTTTTGACCGGTAAGTAGGATAGGTTTGTCTTGAAATTTCAAGGTGTTGCAGTGAATCAATCTTAATGAAAGTTTCAGACATTATTAAATATACATTATGAAGATTATGTGAAGAGATTTTTAAAAAATTCGTTCGAGTCTTTTCAGAGATATACAAAAAAGCGCTAGAAGTCTAAATTTTGAATGAAGTTGCACTTAGACAGGTGGTGAGAGTAATTTGTGTCATTTATAACCTCTTTATTAATAATTTATTACGGTTATTGAAAATTTAAGGTTTGAAATATATCTTAGTCTTAGTCGAATTCAAACATACAGAATTTTTTACTTCTTACGGAGGTTATTTGCTAAACTCCAAACTTTAAGTTCCCAGTGTTGGATTTTCAGTAGCTGGTCTACATCGAGAAAAATTAGGCGTTTATTAATTTCAAAGTTTTTTGTTTATTGTAAGTCATTAAGTAATATCGATTTTACTAAAACCTACATTTTGACAAATTTCAATCTATAGTCAATCATTGGTGAAAATTTTATAGCGATCAGACAAGGAAAAACCACTTTTAAAGCGATCGAAAAATATCGGTATGGCCTCTGAAAAACTATATCGGAACACGGGTCAGAAGTTTGGACGGTTGATAGAGTGAAGTTTCCTTGTCACGGTAGAGTGACTAGTATCAGACTCGCAGAGTGTTTCCCAGAAATGCATTTACTAACCTCAAAATATTCACCGCCGAAAGAAAGATAACCTCTTCATTTTGGTTCCAGTTGACTTTATTTGAACAAGAACTTTCTATGGTTGTTTTTACAATTTCCTGATCGCCGTCAGTTAGATGTCTTGATGCCGCGTCTCTGCGAGTAAACATAGCGTTCTTTGTTGATCGGCCTCGTGCAGTTGGCAAAAAAAACTATTCTGTAAAATCAAACACCGCAGTGGGGTGACGATTTAACTGCATTTGATTATTAAAAAGGGAAACCTTTTCCCTCTCCAAGGTCCCACTGCGTCCAGCATGATGGACTTTGTATTATATGGTTAAACAGCCGCAAATCACTTTTTAATCACAAAGAAGAAGGTTCTGACAACCTGTCTTGTCATAAAACCGATTTGAAGACGTTCGTTGTAATGTCTTCTCACTTCTTCTGTTTTTAGTGTTGTGTTCAACTTCAGGAAATTCTAATTTGTACTACCATCTTCTGTCTCTGTAACTTCCTTTTTCCATTTTTGCTGCGGAGCGATCGTAGGGAGCGAGCAGCAACATAATCAGGATTTAAGGGAAATATATAAGGGGCGACGAATTCGCGAATTCATCACTTTTTACCACAATGCATTGCATTTGACCACACTTTTTACCACAATGCATTGCATTTAACCAGAGTGCATTGCGCGACGAACAAGTTCGCATCGTTCGCTGCCCAGACTCAGAGTTTTCTTTGTAGCAAATTTTCTAGAGCACGGTTAGAGGTCTTACCAAATTTAAGACACGCAGGAGTCTTTCAGATGAGTACGATGGTTAACTTGGGGATTGGATTTCAGTTCAAGAGCCTTTGACTCGTCCAGGTGTTAAACCTGACGAGAAGATGAGTATTTGCTCTTCGACTCCGCAACACGGGGGATATACAAATTCCAGCTTGCTAGAAGGTGATGTGAAAGTGAGAGATTGTCATGCCCTGCTGTTCTTAAGAACCTGTATGAGCCGAAAATGGATGTGATTTTGACCATTCGCTTCAAAATAACAGCGGAAATCGAGATAACAAAACATATGTTTTGTGTCCTACGTTGCAGAAGAGGACGTGTATCGGCGTTTTGAAAAGCATAATTATGTTCTTTCATTCATTCATTGCCATGGAATATGCGTTTACATTGTTTTTTGCTGTTAATAGCTCGATTAATGCGGCTGGCGATCATCTTGCCGGCGGAAGTTTCACGGAAAAGGAATTAAATGAAAGACTTTTCCCAAAATTACGAACTCAGTCTCTGTGGTGTAGTGGTGAGGTGTATTCGCGTCGAGTCGATGGTGCAGGGTTCGAGTCCTACCGAACTCTTTTTTTCCTTCTTTCTTTTTCGTCTGTTTTTTGTGTTGTTGTTTTCTATAAATATATAGCTAAATAACTGTTACTTAATAAAGTGCAATACACAGCAAGAAAAGTATCATGTTTCCAGAGAAAAGATAGTACACCCTATATTAAATATATGGATAAACAATCTGAATTTCTATAATTTCCTACAATTTACTGTGGGAAAACCAGAGTTGATAACCACTTGATCATTTTTTAAACAACGTTCCCACCAGTTCTTTATATAGACTGATAGTAATTATTAGTAGTACTTTCCAACATGTAAATAGGACATTCAATGTCATTTTCGATTCTTTTAAGTCCCACTGCCTAACTAATGCCAGTATCAACAGAATGTGCCGCAGCATTACCATCTTTTAGGCACCCTAGTAATAATTACTAAACAAGAAATACGTACATGCTTCCTCGGGAAGCTCGAGAAGGATGGCCAAACAAGGGTAAAAAGTATTATTTCATGAGATTTAGGGAGGTAAGTAAACAAAGTTAAAAGCGATCGAGTTTCCTTAGCGAAAAAAATCATGATTGCAGTCAAAAACAAGCTGGCCGACAAGAAAAACGTCAACTTGATTCAACAATACACCATATGCACGATGGCGTCATTTTACTACTACGACCAGAACCCTTTTCGTTCTCCCCCTCATATTCAAAGTTGGTACTCCCAGCGAGGTTTACAAGACAAAAGCACTTATTTGCACAAGAAAGAAAAACACTGAAGGATTCTAGTCGTAGTAGTAACATGAACTCATCGTGCAAATGGCCTATAAAATTGAATTTAGAATCAATTATTTTTTTTGTCGTATTCTAACAACACGATTTGCATAGAAAAGTTCAGAAATTTTAGCTTTCATTGTTTTTGATAAGGGTTGCCATTTTGCCAGAATTTAAAGACTTTAACCACTCAAACATAAACAAAAAAAAAACAAGAAAACAAGAACAAAAACTCGAAGAGAAAAAGGAGCTTGTCCCTTCCCGAGGTGCGGTGGTTTCTTTTTCATTCTCGTTAACATCGTCTAAGATGATCTGAGTTAATGTTTTAAAGTTGGCCACTGCATTACCATCCTATAAAGTAATACTTGCCTATACGGAAGCCTTTTGCATTATTTTTAATAATTCAGATTCATAAACAAGAACACGATTAAACATATTTGCTTGTAAAACCATTTAAAAATAAGACGAAGAAGGCGTTTATTTGAGTTGCAAATTAAAAAATGGTTTGCTTATAAAAAACGAATTCGTTATCTTAAGGTATTAATAGTAACGGCAATCAAACGAAATAAACAAATCTAATAAATCAGTGCTTTTTATAAAGAGAGGTTTTTGGTTAGGTCTATGAACAATAAAAATGCTGTTCTATGGTGCTTTTCACAGCTTGCCTCACTTCTCTCATCTTCCAGCAATACAGAAACGGGTTTAATGATGAGTTTAAGTAAACCAAAGTAACAGTAAATTGCCTAGCGAGGTAAAACGATACGGAAATCCCCTTTTGGTTTGTCAAAGCTATTAGTATACCATGCGGCAAATAAAAAACAACCAATGTTACCTGCACCCACAGTGCACTGTACACTGCCTTTCTATATCGAGTTACGTTCTGTGGAATTAATAGTCTCGGTTGTCGTCCAGCAACACTGACATTATGGCTGTGAACTAGAATTTGACTTTGTCGCAAAGTTAAAATTATCTTCGTGTAAGAGAAAATGGTTGTAATAAGACACAGACATAAACTTACAATGATGACCCATGTCGGTATAACAGGATTCCCAAAGTAGCTTACTGTGCATGCAACGCAAAAGACCCAAATAAAAACTAAGGTAGCGTATGTTTTCTTAACAGTTACAATTTGTTGATATCTCAGCCCTAACAACAGGGCGAGTAGTCTGTCCACGCTTATTGCAGTCAATATCACAAAAGATACTGAGCACAAAATATAGCCGATGACAAAACTTGCCCATTCTGTGTAAAAGCAAATATCCAATCTTCCGTTCGCCAAAGATATCCAATTTGCAACATTCACAGGCTCGGCAATGATACCAACACAGAGATCAGTTGTCGCTAAGCCACGTAACAAGAGTTTGGACGGTTTATTAAGTGTAGTCTCCCTGTGGAGGGAAACTATGATCAGAGTGTTCCCCAGAAATGCGGTGATGGAAAAAATGGTATTCGCCACGGAAAGGAAGACTAACTCGTTGCGTACTTTTCTGGTTAATTCTGCTGAACAGTACAGTTCTAGATCTGTTGTCGCCATGTTTCTGCAAAGCAAGTCAACACACGCACTTTAATGATTAGCCTTTTCCTGCTGGCTCCTCAAGTTGTAGCCGCTATGCTGAAAAGCAAACACTGACGTACACATCTACATTTAATTTTAACACTTACCAATAAGCTTTCATCTCTCAAATGAAACGATATTGTAATTTCTGGCCAGTTTCGGGCAAAAATAAAACCATTCAACATGTAAATGCTGGCGTAATTTGATTGAGACTGTCTTATTGTCGGTTTTTGAAGTCTTTATTTTCTTAATGCCCTCCAAAGTGACAATAATATTAATTACCTCTCAGAGCTCTGAACATAAAGTGCGGGTTAATTGAACGGCCAATATAAGAATTTGGGAAAGGAAAAACATTGATGGCGAAATGATGGATTTCAGGATAGAGTGCTACCCAGAAAGACGCATAATACCATAATAAACCATTAACTTAGTGTTATTCGCCTAAGGCGAAGTGAATATTCACTGACCTGCAGTCAACAGTAAGTTACCATATGACTGATCTTGAAACGAATACTGAATAGGAGAGAAAAGAGGGTCTCAATGGGGTGGTAGCTTTTACGGTCATCGGCTAAAATTTTGGCTCTTTTACGGCTATCGGTTAATTTTTTCCAGTAACGGTTAACAACAAAGTTAAAAATTAATTTCTTTTGTTTCAAGGAGTTAAATATTAATAAACCGGTATTTTTTGTTAAAGCAAAATAAGGATCAAAATTAGGATCATCTCGGGATGAAATAAGCCATTCTTTTGAAACATTTTAACATTTGATAGATCATACTTTTTATGAAGTATTCCACTTCTAATATTATTTTACCCATACAAATGTCAATAGTCAATTTAAAAATAATCTTCGTGAAAAAGCAAAAGCAGACTGACGTAAACGCTTAACTCAAGGCCGGTGCGCGACATTCTTTTATAACAGAAATGGCCGTTTGCACACTAGAGGCGGATTATTCGGGTGAGACGGGTTATCCGTTTGATAATTTGCGTCAGATAGGTAGTACGTCTTAATTTGAAGATTGAATGGTTTTAATTTTGAATCAGAACAATCCGCCTGGCTTCTCCGTCAATTTTGACGGACAATTTAATTGAAGATGGATTATCCATTTCAGACAGCCTGTGTACAGCCGCCCCCTCCCCTCAGAAGGAGGAAGGGAGAAGGAGTGTCTGTGGGGGAGGGGGTGACTGTACACAGGCTAGTCTCAGATGGATAATCCATTTCTAGCTCTAGTGTGAAAACGGCCAATGTAAAACAATTCCTGTGTCTAGTGTTTTTTTATGATAGCGAAGGACTGTACAGAACGACTGTCTGCCGTTGCCTTGTCCGTAGGCCTCATTTTTCCGCGCGGCTGATGCGTTTCGGGTCGCGTGGTCCGAGCGAGTTTTTTTCTCAGATACCGAGATTGCTTGAGAAGACGCCGTAGCGTCAGAGAAAAACAGGGAATTGTTAAATGGAATTGTTGTTTATCGTCGACGTATTTTACAAAGAGTGACATCTCTGCGTGTTGCTAGTATTTCGAGGGCACGACCACCTGAAAATCTCAAATATTAATCCCCAGCAAGAAGCCAGAGTTTCGCTGTAGAAAAAATTAGTTCCCCGAGAGAGCGGCGGCGGAAATGGAGCCTAGGTCTAGGTGGTCCTAGGTCAACACCTAAAAGCTAGGCGCTTGGCCTGACGTGCGCACTCGGTCAAAGTAGCCGGGAAATAAAAACGCAACCATAAGCGAGTTTAGCACCTTCCTTAAAACTAACAAATCTAGGGAACAATTTCTTTTACGGTTAACTCTTTCTCACCCTATTTACGGCTAACGGTTAAAATTTTTCAATTTTTACGGCTATCGACTAAATTTTTGGCCGTTTCACGCCTATCGGTTAACCCCATTGAGACCCTCAGAAAACAAGAAGCGACTCCAAATATATAACAGTTCTCAATTATCCACGCATTCAACGTAGTGAAACAATACGAT
>OZ037780.1:7996391-8383891 GCA_964035525.1 Porites cylindrica | reverse complement strand
TGTAACACCAGTCTTGATTGACAAGTGAAGACCACCTACAGCTGATGCAGTCTGACTGGGCGGAAGAGTCTATTTAAAACAAATCTAACAGGCGTTCCCTCTCTCACCTCTCCTCCTCCCTCGCTTTTACTTTTTCGCGCTCCCTTTTACTTTGCACCGCTCCCCACTATCTGAACGCCTGTAACAGGCTAAACAACCATAGTTATTTACATTTTTATCATTAGTATTTTCCATAACATATAACGCTGAGTCACCGTGAACAAGACATCGGGTGACTGCTATCACTAAATTAATATTATTTGTTTTGGAATGAAGTTGATGAGAACTGCGGGATTAAGAATCTTGACTACTTTTGTCTGTTTGACTTCACTATTTGTTGGCTATTTGCACTTTGTTTCATTTTCCTTGTTCCGAAGGTTTATAAGAGCAAGTCTTTCAATATTTGATAATTTTATAGTTATTTATTTACTACCTTGAGCGCGAGTAGAAGCTTTCATGTCATGAAGTATTATCAGAAGTGGTCGAAAATTTCCCGAAGATAATCTCCGGCAGGGCCCGGTTCCTCGAAAGATGGTTAAGTTTAACCCAGGATTAAGCCAAATTTCAAGCAAGGGTTTCTCGCCTAAGAACGTGCAACTGGAGGTTACAAAGTATTATTTGATCTTTTTATAACCCTAAGCAATGCTAAGGAAGGTAAAATACAAAAACGGTACAAAATTTTAAGCTTTGAATAGCGTTAATCGGCCTTGCAGGAACCGCGCCCAGAAACCTTTTGTTTACCTTTTTTCATATTTTTTCGTTCTTTAGTCTTTAGAAGTTGATAAATTGATGTATCGTTTGCAAGACAACTTCAACGCATGCGGAATTAGAGAATTATTGATTTACCGAGTAAGGACCAATAATGGATCAGAACATTATTTCCTATGAATAAATTCACCCTTAAAATAATTTGGTCATCTAGCCTCGTTGGTATATTAGAAAGTACAAAGATAAAATCGACAGCTGTTGTCATGGTTACAACAAAATACTGAAATTGGCATCAATCTCATACTCTGAGGGAAGCAATTTATCATTTCAGGATAATATGTGTTTTTTTAGCTAAATTAGAGAGCTTAAAAATCGCCTTGAGGGAGCATTATTACTGTCTGTTATATTTGTTATCTTAAATAGAATCGACGGCTAAAACAACGACGTATTTTAGCTCTATTTTCCTATTTACCATGCGATAACGATTGTATATTATGAACGGGCAGCATTTGTCATCCTCGTGGCTTAAAACGTTTGTCAGCTTTAAGATATTAAAGTCATTTTGAATTATTTTTCTGCCATACTATTGCAATTTAGACGCAAGTTTACACTCCAATTGGTTCGCTTTAATTCTCTAAATACGTCAGTCGACTAATGAATGCCAAATTTGTCATTTGAAGAGCATCTTTGTTGTGGAAATGAATGCGACTTCCATAGTGTAAAGTAACAGAATAAAAGATATCTATCTTTCGACCACCAATGTTTTGCCTTCGAGATATTATAGCACACTCTTTGAAACTTAATACCAAATCACACGGGAATCGAAAAAGTCTTAAGGGAATAACCTACCACGTAACAAAAACTAAATTTAACTGAAAAGGAAAAAACTTTGCTTGAATATTTATGAACATTAAGTCACCGACTATTGTAAGGTAAGCCAAGAGTTCTTGTTTATTTATTCAGTTACTTTCTTGAATTAAGCGCCGCTATTTTCCTATTGTAACCTTCATTAATCTTTTATTTCTTTTCGCCAGCCGAAAGTCATGTCCCTAACTCTTTGAGTGATTTTTAGGGAATTCAACAAAACTATACATAATGAATCGTGGCGAACTTTGGCACGAATTTCAGCAATCGACACTAATTTCGTTTTGCTTAGATTTTCAAGTGGATATTTTCTAGTGAAGATTTTCAATTTTTCAATTTTCTTTTGGATACATAAAATGTTAAAGTGCGGACACTGTCCACCGTTTCTTGTGCTTTGGAAGCGCCTTGAAATTTTTTTATCGCGAGATACTGAGTTTAAATGCATCTTTAAAAGGTTAAATGCCCAAATGGGAAGGCTCTTTCCAAAAGGACGTGGAAAAACAAACTCGTTGACAAATTCTGCCGGCGTAAATTCAACGTTGAGCTGCCAATGAGGGTCATAATTCTGAGTAGTGATATATCCTCACCACAATGCATAACTTACTATAGGCAATATGTGCTCAAAGTAATCTCTCCTAAAAATTGAGCCCTCTCACTGTTACATCGGCGTCATACGGACAAATTAACGAAAGTGTAAAACGAAAGGAAAGTAAAACAACAAATAATAATAATCTCAATGTTTTGTTACTTCATAAAATGGGTGGATATTATATGTTTTCCCGGTTGAATAAGTCATCATTTTCTAAAGCTTTAATTTTCAGAACGTTAACAGCTGATTAAACGTTCGTTGAGTCAAAAACACTTTTGTATAACGAGAGTGAATGCATTTCGAGACGAAACTCAATTTTTTCTGATGTAAGATTGGACATGCAATGTACAGTTTTTTGGAGACAATCTTGAAAGGGCTCACTGACAATTTTTAGTAAGTATTCTCTCAGTCTTTCAGAAAATAACGGCATTCCAGGCAAATATTCCATATTTCAGTCAGCATAGTTCAAGGACGGTACATAAGATAACCTAAACGAGTACAACTATAATAGTTTCGTGGTTGGCGGTTAATTGCATTTTATCTCCTCGCGATATCGCAAGGTTCTAAGGATTTTAGAATTAATTTGTGTGTAAAGTTGTAGAATAAGTTACATAAAGGAAAAATTGACTTACAGCTGCGATGGTTTTGTCTGAACTACTGCCAAAAAAGGAGTTTAAGAGCCTACGTTGGATTAAGGTTCCTAACGCAACAAAGATAATGGCATGTTTTGAAAGACACAATTTTTTGCATACAAATAATATGTCACTTTTGCTGTTTTTAAGTGTCTTTAATTGACTGTGCTTATAGATTTCTGTTTCCATCGAGAGTGAGAAATCGAAACCGCGACAAGTAATTGAATCTGCATAGACTGAAATGGATTGAGAACAGGTAAATCATCGAGGTTTTTACATTTCTAAAAGTATGGAGATGATGTTTCATTATTTTAGGCCTGCCTGTCTTCATTTATGCAGTAATAACTTCCGCGTAAACTGAGCGTTTTAACCTCGTTCTCTGTAAATACTAACTTCGCCTTCCATGAAGGAAAAACTATACTTAAAATTCAAACACAGCCATCCACCATACCTGTACCAAACGCTTCCCACAACAAGTTTAAACGAAAATTATAGTAAGATATTCGTGCAAAAGGATACCTGAACGAAAAAATTGTATTCTCAGCTGCGAAATAGACTTCCAGGTGAGGTATCTAGTTGACACGAGGACGAAAGATAATAAAATCTTGACCTGCATAACTATTTTGCATAGCCTAAATTGATTTTATTCTTTTTTTCTTCTTCCTGGCTTGATATCTTCAGGAGACGGTTTGTTTAATTTGTTGAGTAGGCGATCAGGAATTAGAGATAGTCGACTTGGTAAATAAACCTAGAGGCGATATGTTTGTCGGCTATCTATTCGATTCTGATTTTCAAATTCGTTTCACAAATATGACATATTTACAACGGGTCAAAATAGGTGTTTTGACATTTTTCATATTTCGTTAACTTAAATACTAAGCAAAATAGAAATTAAGTTTGGTTTCAGAATCAACTTTGATAGATTAACATCAGATAAGGTGTAAGATAAGAAGCAAATAATTCACATACACTGATTTAGTTAAAATACTTAACATTGTTACGGCTGCTGGCATATGATAAATAAGAATGCGCAATTTGCTTTCCTCAAACTGACACGTCCTTGAGTTTGCTAACGTCTTCGAGATATGGAGTATTGACTTATGGTAACAAAAAAGAGTAAGAGGATAGTCAGTTTACAAGAATGTGACTAAATTCGGAAATTGCTAAAGAAGTTTAAGGCCACTAATAATTGCTGCAAACGTAGCGTGCAGCAGATGCCAGTTTAAATCGCGCCAAATGTTACTGGGATATTTTGCCTCGCTTTCGTGAAGTTCAACAACACAGCTGCCCATTGCAACGCTGGTTCAACCGTGTGCTTAACTCAAGTCGCTTGTTATTTTACTTGTCGATCGAGTATCGAATATTTTGGATGGACATATTTTATTTTCTTATTTAGTCGCTACTTTGTCAGCATCGGGCCATTTACAATCGCCTTTGATAGGAAAAACAATGGGTAAGGAGCGAGAAATGGCGACCAATCTGTCACCGGAACAAAAAATAAGCCAATCAAATCGACGAAAACTCGGGGCAGATAAATTGACTTATGACAAGAGAGGCACTATAACTGACTTCTTTTCGATCGGTTTCAAGCTTTCATAGACTAAAGATGTAAACATGATGCTTACTTGACTCTGGAATTAGTTGAAATAGTTAGCATGTTATCAGTAAAAAAAACAAAACAAAACAAAACAAAAAAACAGGATTTGTTTCAAACGCAGTGATTGCTGGTATAATTAAGGTGACTCGACCAAGTTTTTTTGGGGGGTACCATCCTACTTTGAAGCCCTCTGGTATCCCCACCTTTACTTTTATCGTAAGTCTAACACATAGAATGGACAACATATAGATCAATCTACAATATAACATAAAATTTTTGGCGATCGGAGTAAATGTCACGTGGTTATAATGCCACGCCCCTTTGAGGTCTGAGTCGAAAATCTGTTGTTGCCGGCATTTTTTCGTGAAAATCTCTCGACTACACATAGTGCGCATTGGTGCCTTGCGCTGAACAGAGTTTCACCAAAATCGCAAAGACCCAATTCGAGAAATTCAGCGGTTTCCAAATTTAGGTCATAATTTATGCGAAAATGATAAGCAAACTTTACACGGATTATATCTAATAAACTATGAGATTCATCTCTGTATTTTGGGCATCGTTATAACAGATGGGTCCTTGCAAGTCCGCAAAACAATTTAGGGCCTTGTAAATGCGCGCGATTTCGAGCAAAGCAAACATATAGAGATTATAGTTTTCGCAATTTGTTGACGTTTGTCAGCGTTTAAGAGTCAATCTCACGAAAAAAGCATTTTCTTAAAAATTCGTAGTTTTTTTTCCTTCAAATTTTTTCAGGGCCACAATTGATTAAATAACTACCCGAACTCTGAATTTCATGGTCATTAAAAAACTGTGACATTATCTTCTATAAGCCCAAACTTGAGTAAACATTGAAGATTTTTAGCGTTTTGGCTGAGTTTGTGCTTTGGGAGTTGTCTGTTGTTTCTAGTCTGTCATTAAACAGCATTCTTGTTCAGCACGCGTGCAATGACCACGCTTGGCTGACTTCCGAATGCTCACCGAGATAAGGCACCAATGCTCACTATGTGTAGTCGAGAGATTTTCACGAAAAAATGCCGGCAACAGCAGATTTTCGACTCCGACCTCAAAGGGGCGTGGCATTATAACCACGTGACATTTACTCCGATCGCCAAAAATTTTATGTTATATTGTACATTGATCTATATGTTATCCATTCTATGTGTTAGACTTACGATAAAAGTAAAGGTGGGGAAACCAGAGAGCTTCAAAGTAGGATGGTACCCCCCCAAAAAAAACTGTGTTGAGTCACCTTAATGTCAGTCTATAATTGTTGCATATTTAACAACCCTACTGTGAAGAAAATTGGAAGTCCGGCACAAGTTGTACAACGCACAGGTTTTGACAGATCTGTACTTTCAATTAGATCCACGAATGAGACTATCTTGGCCGCCATTTTAAAACATCATTCACGGGTTTCCTGAAGCGCTTTATCCCATGATATTGACGTTATATTTTAAGGGGAAATCACGGCTAAAGAATAATCTTGCTTGTATGTTTGTGTGGTTAAACACCATGGGACAAGGCGGCCATGTTGGTGGTGTGTTGGTGATCAATACAATAGAATTAAACTGCAAAACAGTTTAAACGAAGAACCCTTTCGAACCAAAAATTTGTTTATGTAAAGGTGTTTAGGTACTGTAATACTTCGTGAAAGTAGAAACTCAGAAGAATCGATAGTTTCTTAGTTTGATTTTTGATGACGTCACGTTCAACCCAGGAATTCAAATACGCACGATCGAACAGTCAAACAAAAGGTCTGGAACGGACTCTTACGCCACGCTTTACCGACTTCTTTACTGATTTTGATTTTTCTCCAATAATCTACATGAAAATGGAGTTTAGTTCCCAGAGGGGGAAATGCTTTTGTTTGTGACCACCAACATGGCCGCCGTGACGTCACGTGCAAACCAGCAATAAACTGCGGTCACAGTAGGCTGAATTGTTGTAATGAAGATCTGACACAGGGCCTAGAGGAGTTTCGTGTGAATAAATGAATTACTTATTTAAAGTCTCACCTTGAAAAATGTCTATACCTGTCGCTTAGCACGATTACCTAACCCAATGGGATCTTTATGAATCCACTGTAAACGATTTCTTCGCTACTTATCTGACCCAGTTCGACTTTGTTGTTTGCCATTTTGAAAATCAATAACCGCAAGCCATATCCTCGCTGGCGCACGGCACGTCGCCCGAAGGGCGACCGAGGCACGAAGTGCCGAGTATACCGTAAGCCGATCTTGCGAGCCCTCGGTCTCTTGGTTTGCGGTCTATAGAATGTGTAACGAAACTGCAACGCGATCAAAATAACACATTTTTTCAGAGGTTTTCAACGGGTTTTGATGTTCTAACGACAAACACATCTTCTCTGGACCCTGTGGATCTGATGGCAACATTTCCTCTGTAATGCAATTTTTGAAACTTGTTAAATTGAATACAATCTTCCATATACATTGAATAAAATATTTTTACCCGTTAGAAAGATGTAAGCAAACGAAAATGGTAACTTATTGAAGCGTTTTGCAGCAATGATTTATTTACAATAAGACTGTTGAAATTTCGCAGGCAATTTGAAAGTCTCTGAATCAATTAAGCCGTTTGTTACCAACTCCTTCAAATAAACGAATTTAAAGCTTTTAACTGCATTTAATCTACAATACAATCAACGGCGTTATCTAAAACTAAAAATTTACCGGGCATCAAGAGCCATAATTTGGCTGATGAATTTTCTGCATACAGAATGTTAACCCGTTTAGCTGACCAGGCTCTACGATCGTTTTAACATACAGTGTACGTGTCTGCATTATTTGTAATGGCGAAGGAAATTGTGAAAATAAGAGCGAATGCCTTTTTTCCATCAACTTACACCATTCATCGAGTTAAAAAGACGGCGCTGACTAAGATCGATGCGATATTAAAAAGTACAGTTAGCATGCTGGTTTCAATTCTCAGTTTTAACAAGAGTGGCCAATATGTATTGTACATGTAATAAATCAACTCGCCGCTACACTCATCAACAGTGTTCTCGACTTATTTACAAGACAAAACGCTTACCTCCAATTACTTTACAATAGCAAACACTGACCAAAAGTTTTGGGCAATACAGTTTATTGACAAGAAGAAAGAAGACATTGACCCCAGAAATTTGTGAAATCTAAACTTTTTGAGGGTGTTCTGGGTGGGGAAGCTATAATAGTCTGAAATGTCCGAAACCCTAATAGACTGAATAATCAGAGAAAGCTAACAGGCGGGGGTGGGGGTGGGGGGAGGGGAGGGGGCGTGTTCTTTAAAGGTAATTACCCATCATTACCAAGGGTGATCTTAATACCACTGCAATATGAATAATTCGCGCACAACATAACACCAAGCTACAAAGTGACTTCGGTGGAAAGCAGGCCAGACAACTGCATGCCACGAGCATTATGGTTCCTTAAAAAAAGAGACCATGTTACTATGCGCAGCCCAGCTGATTTCCTGTGGTCGTAATTTTTGCTTTATGAGCCAACACTTAAGCCACACGGGTGACCAAAAGAGACAAAACAATAAAGCCAAATTTCCTTCACAGTGTTAGAGCTTAATTACAGAACATTAATTCTAGACGAAGAAAGCAACAGAGTAAATATTGTCTCAGTGCAATCCGTAAATGCGTTATAAGCGAATGCAATTTTCATTTAAAGCCATTTAATGAAAAAAAAATTTATTTATAACCGCCAACAATCAACTACGAGATCCATTTGCTGTAAGTTACTTTTACTGTTCCCCGTACAGATCGTGACTGAAACTCTGAGCGCTGTCATATTTTCTCGGCACTTTCACTGTCAAGGCGACAAAGGTAAGTTTTGTATGATAAATACCTCTTCAATTTCGTTGTAAATTATTTCAAACGACAGAACGACAGCGATTCTGTAGGCAAAGTTCAGAAAAGTGAAATGTCAAACGAAAGAAGGTGTATATTTTGTTAGGCGGTTGTGTGACCGTTTGTCTTTTCTTTTCTTTTTTAAGTAGCCGGCGAACGTTTGCACTTACTTTACTCGGTATAGCTTCATCGTAAAACTCGGTGAAAATTTAACAATTGCGTTGGCATAAAGTCAAACCTTAACGCTATGGTGGTTTACATCCCTTCTACATTAGTTTGTTACAAAATTTTTGACAACCACATAAGTAAAACTGGAGATTAAAAAATACACAACCTTCAAAATCTCAATATTTGAAGCCAATGGACCAAGATAAAAACCTGTTAACGGTGTCGTAGGTAAATAAAATAAACTTTGTTCTGTTTCCTGGTTTATTTTGTAATTTTGTATACTGCGGAGACAATATCTCACTGTTTATTAAAATGGCATTTAATGACAATTTGGGAGACAGCTTCAATAATGTACCTTTATTTTGCAATGATGAATCAGTGTACACAATCAAACATGTTTTTCTGGTGAAATCTGAATGTCGAATGCGCTTTTACAGGCAGAACATCCTTCTAACCGAAATATTTTCGAAAAACAAGGTTGTAATATTTAGAAACGAGTTGTTGTTGCTCAATGGCCAAAGTCACAGGCAAAACAGAAAACAAAAAAGTGCTTAGTTTTATGACACTGAAATTTACATCATCATTTTGTAGAATAACATGCTCTAAGAGTACTTTAAAATTTCATTCAAGTGACTCAAAAATTAGATCCATTTCATAGAGCATAATAAACAGTACCACAGGAAAGTACTACTGCAGCAGTACTTTAACAAAGCTTAGATCTGCAAATAACGCCGGTAGATCTTTTGAGGGATTTATCAAAAGGTAGAAATTACAAGACCGGTTATCGATTCGTTTAGCTTCTAGCTTGGTAGAAATATAGTTTAAGAACCTTAAATAACAATCTGATCGGTTGACTTCAAAAAGAAATTACAGAAACCTTGATAATGAATAACAATCGAATTTTACTAGATGAAATATTTTAATTGCACGACAATAACAGTCTAATTTATTTGGAACACAGCGGTACAGATTCGAGACACATTAATTTTCTAAAGCCTTCCTAACTAAACGCGTGGGGTCTACTTATCAGCCTCGTGAAAAAGCCCCCTTAATTACAGGGACGAGTTTAAGAACCATGAGTGTTAATCAGAGCGGGGCTGTTATATTTCCTTTCACACCAGTTGGCTAATAACATTAACAGAGACTCTAGATCTCAATTAAATCATTTTCCCAAAAAGAGGTCGAGTTCAAGGTTAAAAAATTAGTTAGATTTTCGTTTCTTAAAATATGGATCTTGAAGCGGGAGAAACGTATCACTCAATAAAAAATTGTTCAGTATCTTTCACTTGAATGGCCATAACTCTAAGACAAAGGTTTCTTAAAAAAAGGTAAAAAAAAAAGAAAAAAGACCTTATCTACAGAATCCTTAAACACGTTATTGGTAAGAGAACTTTTCGGTGGCACATTAAAAATGGTAACTAGTTTCATTTTATCGATCCTGCACATACTAAAAATTTGGGAATTTATTTCAACACTAGCCTTGGGCGTTTTATTCTTTAAAACTTGCGCTTAAAATTAAAGTATTCTGTTTTTGATGGAATAAACAGGAATATATTACAGTCACCATCATCGCTTAATCGACTGACGCTTGCGCTGTGATGCCTTGGGCAGGAAACTTCTTTCCCTCCTTAATCGACAGTGAGTCGAACGAGCGTTGTTGCTGCTGCAAAAAGAGTGAAAACTGACGGCCGCGTTTGTTATTTTCTTTTTTCCGAGCTGCACTTAGTGTTGTAAGGTTTTTTTTGGCATGCTCTAACTAATAACGATTAATGTTCCGAATCATCTTATGCTGATTTGGAAATTTATCCATAACCCAGTTTCGAATGTCTGTCCAACCAGAAGACAAAAAGTATGTTGCGATAGAAACAACATCTGTCAAACATTTTATCGCTCAGCTTGGCACCAGATTAAAGTGAAAGGTCAACACCTTCAACTATCCGGTTGTCTTCTTCTTAAGCAAATTTACTTTACACACACTGATGTATTTCCGTTGGACACATTTTCAATAAGGAATGACAATTTTTTTTGAAATACTACATCTGAACGTAAAGTATGATTTCTCACGAAGACCTGCATGACAAAGTCATTGGGCTTGAACTCATATTCGATGTTGGGCGTGTCTTGGCAACAAACTGCTCTAAGCTTTATTGCAACCTTTAAAAAACATACTAAAATGGTTCAAGTAACAATCAAAGATAAACACAGGGAAGGTCGTAACAAACAAAGGAACATAAGCCATATCACTTATTGTATATCACTACTGTGTTGAAATAAGCAGGCACATCAAAGGTAAACGTCCTTGACGCTTATTATTAAAATACTGTCTGTTGTTTCCGCCGTGACAGTCTGCTACTTCAACGAGCGAACCAATTCAGAACGTTGCATTATAATGCTCCTTCAAAACCATCCTACTGTTTTTAAAGAGAAAAAAGTTTACCTTTCACGAAAGTACAAGTAAAAGGACCTGTATGTACGAAGGGACATTAGGTGAGAGATAGGTAATAATGTAATTTTTTTTTCCAAATTTCATTTAATTATAGATAATTGTCTTTTCAAAATCTTTCTTTCTTGGTTTGTCTATATAAATCATTTTCGAAAGACTCGACGCATTTACAATCATCAGTTGTGTTTGCAATATGCATCACTCCCTTTGGTAAAATGCCCTATAACAAGCTGAAGTGCATTTTCCCGTGCTGATATAAAAATGGCTATTTTTCATAGCGTTCCAATGTTAGACGACACGCCGGTTAATAACCACAAAGAGCTGCATGAGAACACATTAGGATGAAGTACCACAGTGCCCCAGACATCGCCCGGGAGCACTACCAGCAATTCAATCTCATTAAATCGGTTTTATTAACTGAACCCTTTGTAGTTTTAGTTTCAAGGCAAGTGAGAAAAAAAAAGTTTTGTTTAGCTGTTCCCGCAGGCTCTCATACTATTCCGATCTACTTGTGCGCCGACTTATAAGCCGAGGGCTCTGAGCGAATTTATCATCATGATGATTATGAATACCGTGATTTTCTCGTCCTCAAAAAAGAGACTTTTTTTTTAGGGGTGACACGGTAGCTTACATTGTGGCACACAAATGAGGAAAAGACAAATGTCGTAAATAAACCATACAATGTTGAGAATATCAACTGACAAGAGTAAAAAGAGTTTGCTTGATGATGTATACAAGTACGACTGTGGAGATAAGCGATATCAATGGCACGATAAGGCTTCTAGTTACCCACCAAAACGATGAGTTCGTCGCGATTTCTATAAAGGATTGAAGCTGCGCAGTCCTGATCTTATCCAGGTTTCTACCACTCTTCTTTTCAGTAGGAACAGGTATCCAGACCGTAGCGGAAGTAAGTGATTTGCAGCGAGGCCTGGAACTCACTGAGACGGAAACAAATATTCATAAGTGAGGCTTTCGCTTCAGTTCACCAAGCCCTCTCGGCCAACCGCTCCTGTACGATGTTCGATGCGTGTGAACGACTCTGTCCCGAAGCCGTTCATACTGTACCGTATGGCTTTTCATATCGGTCTTGCCGTTCACGTTCTTGAAAAATTCATAAAATTTGGTCATTTCATGCACGTCATAGTCGCTCAGGAAGGGGAAAGAAATTTACCAAAAGCGTGATTCATGTACGTGGAGAGTTGTTGTTTTGCTCACTAAAGGTGATGTTACACAGGACGATTCGCAACGACGATTTTTAGCGCAACACAGCGTTGCAATGTTGGAACAATGTTGTAACTATTCAAAACAATGTCGCAACAATGCTGCAAAGCTGTGCTGCGCTAAAAATCGTCGTTGCGAATCGTCTCGTGTAACATCACCTTAAATCTATTGTTTTCGTGACGTTTCCGTTGCCGTCGCCTTCGCTGTGGAACGTGAATAAAACCACGTTACCATATTTCAGCCCTTTTATTACGTTTTACGATTTCCGTTGCCGTTTTTAATGTGACGATGAAGGGTTTTATCTTCATGAAAAACTTGAGGGAGATATTTAAGATATATTGTTGTCGGATACATTGATATTCGAACGGTCATCTCTGCCCTTTGCAGTTCGCTGTAATGATATTTAAAGATTTATTAATGTCGGATACATCGATAGTTATATACTCATCTCTATCCTTTGTTGTTCTCCGTAACGGTGGCAATTAACTTCTCAATTATAGCCGCTGGCGTACTCTTCCTACTTTTGTTCCGTGTTATGAAAGCCTTTTGACAAACACAATTCTAAACTAAAAAAATCAAAGAAAATAAAAAATAAAGAAAAATTTATATCAATATACATATCATACATTAATCCATTAGTTTTTTCTCGACATTCCCGAAAAGCTTTGTTACGATTACATCAAATTCTTTCCGTTCACGGGAATTACATACTAAATTAGCAACTTGTACTGAGAGGCTAAAATCCTCCTATTTTTTTCAAAATCTTAAAAGGAGATTGCAGACGATGTCAACGGCATAAGTTTTTAGAAAGGGTGTGTTTTACGAATGCAATACACCTAGTAAAAAACAATACATTTCTTTTCTATTATTTTTGCCTAACAAGCTGATATCGAATCCACACAACTTCCCCTTCTGATCAATATAACCAAGACATTTTTAAATAAACATGTAATATTAAAATAACCTAAGGGTTTAATTAATACACGTATATGCGTAGAAAACTGGAAACAGATAAGATACGAGACCTTGGCCTCAAACGAAAGCAGTTCTTTATGGAAATGTTGGCTTGTAATTTTAAATACTAATTGTACAATCCTTGTCCTTTAAGAGACGAAAAAATGAACATGTACTATTTCTTTTAAAAATTTTTGAATTTGAAAATTAACCACTTTAGTAGTAAACCAAAACTCTAATTCATTCTTACTAGCCTCCAAGATCTCAAGCAGTTAAAACTATCCCACCCTCTATAATGTAGGCCAACAGAGATAACAGAACAGACCTTTCTCTAAGCTTGTAACATGTTGTTAAGTTTTGTCCTCGAAAACCCCATACCCTTTACCGCGTCTTACGATTCCAAGTTAAAACAAACGTGAAGTCCGTTTGTCTGATCTCGTTTTTTAAATTTACTTTTTGTTTTGTTTTCTTTTTTGCAAGCGACTTCGTTTAACATGTAATCGTATTTTCGAGTTTGCTTACGGTTGCAAATTTCTAAAAGTCCTTTGCGCTGAGAAGGTCCAAAAAGAGCCAAATATTGCACCGGATACCAACTTAATGCAAACTCGATGTCTGTTTGTCTTTTCCTGGCTTTTTTTTTTTCCAACTTTTTGCACGTTTTATTTTTCGTTGACCGTATTTTGCTTTATATCTTGCCCTGGTCACATCTCAGTGTGAAAGACGTTTAAATAATGAAAAATTAAACCACGCGACTCCAGCTTCAAAATGCTTTCAACTGCTGTAATAAAAAACAAATCAGAAATCAGAATGTCGAACTTAAATATGAATTTAAAACCTGCTGAGTTTACCACCTTTTATCCTGTTATTCACGTTGTTTAAAACCAACAATTGTAAGAAGCCTTAACTCGCGCAAATAATATATGATATAAAAATCGAAAACAATACTATAATGGTAGTAAGATTTATTATGTTTGGTGCTTTTAGAAATATAGATTTCCAAACATCGCTTAAAATCAATTCAAAAGCACTTTAACTTCTCTGCAATCACCTTCCGGTCAATTATACAAAGCTTGGGACAGTATATATTACGATGTACATAACACAATTGCAGAGAAGTCAAACTTTACATCAAACGGATAACTAAGAGGATTAATACCTGCTCAAAAGGTAATATAATTATTTTACGCGTATAGTCTGGAGATAAACCGATCGAATCGCTTACACTTATATCTTAAATACACTGCTACGTATAGTAATAGAAAGCGACAATAGTTTTAACCCTATAATTGTGATTGAGTTCAAGCCTATTTTAATTTTCAAACTGCGCATAGACTCACCAAACTACATGTTTTTGCCAAAGCATTACCGATAAAATCTTTATGTAGATGATTTCACACATTCACTCTACGGTTCTTTTTATCACTGTATTCAATCTCGCCCCATGAGAGTAAGGAAGAAAAACAATACAAAGGGGAGGAACAAAAACGCAAATCACTGGCAATGTACATTCTCACAAATGGAAGTTTCTAGTTCAAAATGTTCAAGCCAATTTAACCGTTCAAGAAAAGTGTAAAGTAGTTATCAAGCAAAAAATGGGCTAGAACATGTAAAAGTTATTCGAATCTGTCGAATGGAGATTAGGATGTCTATAAATAAAGAACTATGCTTAAAGAACCTCTCAAACATAATCAATAACTATTTCTTTACCTTTACATAAATGAATTTCAAATCTTTTTACACAGAAAACAGAAACTGAAGCTACGTAGAGTGCGATTATCAAAATAAGCTGCAAGATATGTTAAGAATTACTTTTTGAAAGAGAATGCATTCCTTGTTTAAGAACTTGAAATCGTTTCTTCATCGAATGTTTAAGGAAAAGCTTTCCTTGATTTCAACAAGAGCGCTTTCCACAGAAAAGAATCATTTTTCAGTCAATCCTTTATATACTGATTTATGTAGATAGAATAAACGTCTATATATGCATGATATTCAAGGTTACTTGTTTCCGTTCCTTTGAGGTAAAACCCTTAGAAACATTGTTAGTACATTTTGTTTGATCCATTAAAGGCTTTGGAAAGTTTTAATACATGTAAATAAGCAAAGAACCTGTTAATTCTAGCACCCACGAGAAACTTTCTCTTTTCAATTAGTTCTTGAATTATTCCTGGGGAGTGGAGTTCACACCGACTCGCAACATATACTTAGGCTTCTTTGATAACATAGCTTCTCCTGATTTCAGTCGATAGTACGGAGTTTACGCAACGACGACGGCGACGCCTAAGAAAACGTCACTTAAAAAGTGAATTTGCGCTGCCTCAAACTTTATCGCGCTTATTCCATCTCGTTTCATTCGTCAAATTTTGCCAATTTTTTTTGGAGTTGAATTCTAAAGGACTGCATCAAAGTTCAGGAAAAGAAAAAGAAAGTTGCTGTCTTTTGTTTCCGTCCTAGACAAAATTTTTAGGCAGTTTCACGTTGCAGTCGTGCAACGAAGGCAGAGAAATGTACAAAAAAGCGTGATGCACGTGCAAAGTTGTTGTTTTGCTTGTCTAAACCTATTGCTTTTTTGACGTTCTTGTTGCCGTAGTCGTCGTCGTTGCGTAAACTCCCTAGGTGTTAACAACTGGAGGCGATTAGGTCCACAGTCAACTATGTTAGAAACACCCGCGGAAGCAGACCTAGAATAAGGGAACATGCAGCTCAATATCCTCGATGAATCGTCACCGATCTGAGTCCACCATCGAACTGCGTGTGGTGACGCCTGTCCAGTGGACTACTGGGATCCCCGGATGAAAGCTGGCGATTTATACCCAGCGGGAGACAAATAATCATACACTTGACAATTTAGCTGCCTTTGCCGCATGAGACACCAAATGTTGTCTTAAACGGAGGGTTGATTTAACGATTACCTCGATAAAACACTCTGTTTTCACTACTTTTCGCCACTTTAGAACTACGCTTCCTTTGCTGAACAGGTGTTGGAACAACAGCTCTCGATGTTTTTTGTGGACGATTTTTGACATGGATTTGTTAACAAGACACTTTGCTCAATTAGATAAGGCTCAATGTGTTTCCATACAGGCTACTTGTTTTGGCAATTCTATGATTGATATATGATCTATGGTTTTTTCTTAGCAGTCACTTTTCGTATATCTACCGTTTGCTTACTTTCACTAGAAATCATTCGAATTCTGCGGACCTAAAATGAGATTCTTCCTCAAAGGCTGGAAGAAGCATTGATTCAGAGTTTCGACATTAAAAAAATCACCTACATTGTCAATTTTAATCGGCTGCCTTACCAAACTTTTTAAGCCTTTCCTGTTTCTTGTCACTGCTTCAAAAACCTGCTTTTAATCATTAACGATTTCCTGGCAATTATTAATTAAAAATAATTGCCCATTCAACCACGGTGTTGAAATGCTTTCACAGAACTATCACTGCACACAATTTTATTCGGCTGGTGTTTCTACTGTATAAAATTTTCTCATTACATTTATTGTTTTATTGTTTCACCAATTTTTTGCTCGATACAATACAAAGGTTGGAAGTAAGACTGCGAAATCGTTGATACATTCTTGTCTGGTAAGGTATATAAGGTAACACAACAAAAAGTTTAAGGTATTAGGTTTTAGAAAGTTATATATCATGGTAGAATGGCAGAATAAGGGTCTGAGTGCCTTTTACCTTAGCTTCTTCTTACTCTCTCTCTCACCGGGTTTTCTGAGGTCTGAAAACATCTTTTAAAGGCTCAAACTTGTTCGAATACGTCCCGGATTAATTAAAATATTGTTTTAACGTAAAATGTAAAACAACCCCAAAATACGTAATAAAAAAATTTAACACTAATCAGTATTAATAAAAGTTTGCTGACGGGTTTTCATTAAACAGTCAAACGTGGTATTTTCTACGCAGAATTTATTAAATGGCGTCGTGAATTTGACGCGGTCACTTGATTCAAAAGTTCATGTTACCTGTTTGGAAATCCCGGATATATTGTTTGGAGGACGTGTTCTTCGTATTTTCTTATGGTATAAAAACTGCTCACATCCCGGAAATTTCAAGGATCAAAATAAAGTTAAAAATTTGGAAGTACCAGAAGAGAGATTAAGAAACAGGAATTTTCTCCCAAGAGGTAAGACCTTACTGAATATCGTTTTTCACGTTCTAACTATTACAAATTCCTCCTTGTGTAAAATACATTCGTTTTCTACGATTTAACCACGACTTTATTTTCGTTAAAACAATCACCTGAACCACATTTAAAATACTACAAAAAACAGTATAACAAAACAAATTTATAGGTTTTTTCCTCGTAAGTGAAATATGTGTGAAATATATTTTTTCCTTTCTAATTGTTTATGCAAATGACCCCAAGATGGCGGGCAAAGTAAATTTTCGTTAATGCATTCTTTAACCTTTTTATCCCCGTTGGCCGGCATTTGTGCTCAATTCAAAGTGGCGGTTTAAGTTGATAGACATCATACGACTTCAATAAACCACAGTATGATTCATACCACTGTTATCGAAATAATATCCATTTAGGTATTTTATAGAAACAAAATGTTCGTTTATCGGGCCAATATTTTTAATAGAAGTCTAACACCAGCGTGAAACAGCCGCCCTCGACGCAAAATTTCAATCAGTAAAGTGATTTAATTTGACAAAGAAAAAAATACTCCCGGGGAATTCCATGGCATTTATCCTACTCACATACGATTTTTTTGTGCCGTAAAAAGGTTAATTAAACTTCATTTCTTTTTAAAAGAGGTAAGTCCTTTGATCTGTCAACATACAGCAGGGAGTATAGAAAATCATTTTAGAGATGGGCTGTTAGGCCGTGAGAGTGAAAGGTCGTTACAGACAAATACTTAAAAGTATTTTTCAACTCTGCTGCTACCAAATATTAACCTATTTAAATCCGCCTCCTTCGCTCTTATGTGATAAAATTTGTACATAAATATTCATTTCATTGCTAAGAGAACCGAACCAGATGTTTTTTTTTCGCCATTAAATTCACCGCTTCTGATTTCTAGGACACTATTTCTGAGGATGATGATAAGGTTACGGCCTCTGATTAAACTTGTACTGGCCTCCTTATGGATCGCACGCACGTGGACAGAGAAGCGTAAGTACTTTTCCTGGTTATTTAAATGTTGACTTTCCAGAAAGTAAAATATTTTGCTATTAGTTCGTCTGTTAAAGGTGCATGTCGATATGAACAGGTGTTGGAACCATATTCCCTAACTACTCGAAGGCTTGTCGATATCAAACATTTTACCCATGAAAACATTGACGATGATTTATCTATCTCATATTAGGGTTTTAAGCGGAAACTTTTTAAGGCGAAAATACTTCCGTTCCGTTATGAAAGCACACAATTTTCAACCCGGGCACCCCTGGTGTTAATATTGTATGATTAAATATTCCATAGCCGTCAATGAATACTGAAAAACTGTTTAGACTACTTGGTGTTTTATATCCTTCGAGTATGAGGAGTGGCAGAGTGTTATAAATACTATTTATCTTCCTTGAGATATCCGACGTTGGTGTGTTTGCTAACAAATATTTAGCAGCAGTTCAATTCTATGTAGGTCTTCAAGCGAGCAAATAGCTTAATTCTAAGTAAATTTTAATCTCGTTATTTAACCTTTTTTTCGTAAAAAATTTATTCATTTTAATGATATTTTCCTCGAATTTCAATGGTTTGACGTCAATTTATCTCAATTTAAATGCAAATGGTTTCACTGGCTGCAAATACTGTTTTTCATTTGAAACGGTATCAAAACAACATAAACTCATTTTAACACTATTCCGAAACAATAAAACTTGCTTTGTATGCATGTCTGGTAGAAAATTAAAAATCATTGCAAATTTTATTTATTTTTTATTCCATTCCACAAGCTTTTTCGGGGATATTTACCCACAGGAATCGCAAATTAAATACATTTAAATCTCTTCACTGAGCGGCAGTCAACGAAATTGTTTGCGGTCTTGTCGTATTTTGCTTTTACATCTTACGATAACCTGTGTGTAAAATATCCCAAAAATAAAATAAAACAACTCGCCAAAATGCCAGTAAATGAGATCTGGTTAGATTAAGGCGACCAAGAAGAATATTTTATAACATCGAGACTGTAGGTTAAAAGGTATGATTTATCTAATCCTCTCAATCCAATTAAGCTGATAAATATGCGACTTTTCGTCCTACGGGTCTTGATGTTATAAATTATTGAAAAGTCAAAGATGAAGGGCATGAAGATTTGACCATACATGTCTTAAAACGGAACGTATCGTCTTCCCAGCACTAGTCTGAACAGTTACTTTACGGCCAAGAAATAGCTATGAATTTTTGAGCCGAAGATCTTCGTTGTAAAATGCAGTTATAAAAATATGATGCTCGAGGATTGGTAGTAATCTACATAAGATGACTTTATGCCTCCTCACCCGCAAGTTTCTCTAAGCAGCAGATTATTCTTCTGCTTTTCTTTAAGTTTCTAATTCCGTCCAAGGAAATCGCTCGTTTTCATAAAAAAAAGAGCGAGAAGAAATTCCAAGCAAAAAAAAAGAACAAAAAAAAAAGAATTTGTTTTTTTCTTTGTTATGCAAATAGGGAAACTTAACAATTCTTTTTTAACCCTGTCAAACAAGGAAAACTTGTTAACTTGTCGTCTCGAAGGGGCTCACTAGTGATTTTCATCACAGGTATTATGGGGATATGTATTGTCCTCGCCAAGGAAAATAATACCAGTCCAGGGTGCATCAACTTTCTGCATGAGAGGCACTTATTACAGCCAAAAAAACTTTCCATTTTCAAGTCAATGCACGGATGAAATTCCGTTAGGCTTTTGATTTATACAAGGATACTTCTTTTTCAATCGCCAGAGTCGTGTCCTTTTGTGACGGAAAAACAAAAGTGCTGCAGGCTTCCGTTTGTGTACAACAACCGAACTTACACGGCTTGCACAGCGGATGTCCCTGACAAAGACTGGAAGGAGCAATGGTCGTCACCCTGGTGTTTCCCGGAAACGCCAGAAAAGGACAGAAGTACCAAGTATCGTTGCTTAAGAAACAGTAAGTTGAGAGCCACGTTCAAGTGTTTCACTGCAAAGTTATAAATTTTTCTGCTTAAAAACAATAATAGATAGCACCTACAATTGAAAAATTATAGGAACTGAATTTACAAAAAAATTAGTATGTCCTTTTTTCTTTTGCGTCTCTAGGTAGTTCTTTTCGCTGGTTTCCATATAATCGCCTTGATCGCCTGTTAGCGCGGCTGCGTCCATACTGCATGAAATAGACTGACTGACGGTTCAGTTTTGATAAAATCGCTTTTAATGATCTTTCACGATCGCACGATCGCCCAAATCATCCGGACGGATTTCTATATCTACCCGATCGTGACGGTATTTCCATACGATCGTCTCGTTTGTATCAATATTGTGGGAACGATTCGGATTATCGAGAAGATCCGAACAATTAATTGTAAAATAAGTCTAACTCTATTCCTTGCAGGTTATAGTTGTGGCGGCATACGTACACAAGTAGCAGGAGTAATTTCTTCTTCCAACTTTCCTCGCAACTATAAACCCAACGTCACATGTACCTGGAAAATTACCGTTCCCTCAGCCAATCAAATCACGCTAAATTTCACAGACTTTGAGTTACACAACAGTAGCACCTGCGAGCATGCGTACGTACGGGTATTTGATGGACTCAACACTACCAGCCCCTCCCTCGGCAAATTCTGTGGACGTGAAATCCCCATGGGGGTACAATCCAGTGGAAATACGATGTTGGTGGTATTCAAATCGTTTCGTGGAGATGAATTCAGAGGTTTTCGAGCTTATTACGATTCAGGTGAGTATTAACAAATAAATGTTTGCTTATTCGTATTCTTAGTGGTTGATTATCAAAGGGAATTTTAAGGCCCGGCGTTGAACTTGGCAAACTTTCCAGTGTAATTTTCTTCGCAATTTTGTTGTGCTGTTGTCGAGACAACTGAAGTTGCACGAGGCGAGCCAGCTTTTCGACAATCACGATACCGACGTTGGGCGACATGTTTATTTCGGTTGGGACAATGTAACATCCACCCAGGGGAAGCTTTGTGTCCAGCGCTTTTAGTGCAAACAAGGGTGTGTGGGTGTTGCTCAGTCTTGCGGGCTCACAAAACCCTACTTAGGTAGATCTTACACCCCATTCACACTAACTAAACTAAACCAGGTTTTAAATAATGAAAAACAGTCATGAAAAACTGGAACACAGGGTTTCACACAGCATCTTTTATGAAGGAAAGAAAATTCAAAGCGTGTTTAACTAAACAGCTTTTAAGTATGTTTAAGCTTCGGTGTGAATTGGGCTTTATTTTGAATTTGTGATGCAACAGACAATTTTTTTTTAACTCGTGTCGCAACAAATTGCGAGACAAGTTGCAAGAAAAAATGCCCAGTGTACCGAAGCCTTCAACTGAATTTCCACCTTTACAGTTCCGGGGGATGTTCTTCAACGATAACACGGATAATTGGGTCGAAGGCAAATTCACGAGTACAAGAATAAAAAAAAGGCGCGAGAAAGCCCTTCGAAACGGGGAACAGTTAAGGTTGCAAAAACCGACTCTCAAATAATGCTACCACCGCGTAAGAGGCCAACAACAGAGTTCCCACAATTCATTGCAGTTACGTGCCCTCTCTTTAAAGACCCATTTGTGAGAATTTTGCCGTGACAACCTTTAGGTACCACTTTAATACCCATGCAAGACGACTCATCACCAAGCATATCGGGATAGGATTAGACCCTGTCATTAATTTTTTTCTGCCGCAAAAAATAAAAGAGGAATAAAATAAAAAAAGCTACATAAAGTTTAGAAACAACGATCGAGGTTTGGTAACTGTTGAACAAAGACTTGTAAAGGCGGAAATGATCAAAGTGAAAATACACATTCCTCTACCTTAACTTGCTTCAGGAGGCTGCAATGTTCGGTCCTATGGTGGCAATGGCGGCGGAGAGTGCTGTGTTTTTCCATTCACCTACAAAGGAAGAATTTACAATGAATGTTCTCAAGGTGATTCCACTCATTTGGGAGGCCCATGGTGTTCCGTTACGCCTAATTACGACAGGGACGGGAAAAGAGGCTTCTGTGTCACAGAGAACGGTTTGTAATTCTTATGCTTATTAGGCTTTTTGGGGGTTTAACAAAAGGCAAAGTATTCTAACTTCACGAAAATGAAAAATGTCAACATGTCTCGGTTAGGAGTCTAGTAGTGGTTGTATCTGAAAGAACGAAAAGTAGCCAGTTTGCCTTACCCTTCACCAGACCAATTTTTCCTCATCAATTTAATGAAAGATGTGCGTAATACTAATTAAGGATACTATTTTATGCCATTTCCCGTGCAAAGGCATTACCCTCATTTCTTAGAACTTTCAAGATCCTGGTCTGGCCCCGGGAATCCGGAACTCTCGACCTGCTTCTAAGCACTCGAGCCCACTAACGAATGAGCTAATCCTGTCGCAGTAATCTTTGTTCAACTTTGAACAGCAACAGGGCTTTTTTAATGAAAATTTTATTTTTGTCATTATCTAGTACCATGTGGTGCTGACAAGTTTGAATGCAAAAATCATCACTGGTGGAAACAATGCATCGACAATAAGCTCCGCTGTGACGGGCATGCGGAGTGCGCTGACCAATCAGACGAGATAAATTGTCGTAAGTCCAGTAGTACTTTTATTTCCCTTGCCCAAGGATATAACTAAAACGCGGAACAGGGAGTAGGAAACGAGAATGGGAAAGCGGGAAAATGAAAAATGGGAACAAAACCTAACTTAAACCCTAGCCCTATCAGTAACTTCATATCCAATTCCCTGCTTTTTAAAAAAATCCCATTCTTCCATTTTCCCGGGTGTCTCAAGTGATGCGGAGACCATTGTTGGTTCGCTTTTGTGTTGTTGTGTGGTATTGTTCAGTGTCTTTTTAACTGAATAGGGTAAAATAGAAGTGACAAACAAACGAGGTAACTATAAAGGAGCAAAGATGTTTTAAGGAAGGAGCAGACTGACATTGATTACAAGCCGAAAATTTAGGCTAATTTTTCAAGATGCCAAGACCATGACTGATGTAACCCGTAAATAAGTTTGTTAAGAAAGCAAACTTGAGTGAATTTATTCAGTGGCGGATCCAGGGCGGGGCCCGCCCCTCCTTATTTTTGGACCAAACTGAGGCCGGAAGGGCCGAAAAAAGTTTTTTCTAAGACCGGGCCCTGGATGACCGCCTCCCCCCATCCCTTATCAGAATATCGAAAGTTCTGGATCCGCCGCTGTGATTTGTGATAACTTCCAACTGATTTCTAGTGATGAGGCTCTGAAACAGAACCTCAACAACTCGGTCAAAATGGATCTCAATTTAAAAACTAACGCGTGGTATCATGAACTGTGCTTATCATCGCTTGTACTTATTAAAGGGTATCAAATATGAAAGGCTTGCCTACAACTTTCAGCTTCACAAAGTTACTCTCCACATGTGATGGTTCAAAGCGCTAACACAACGACAAAAACCGACCTGAACTATTCTTTTTAGAATTAACAGCAAAATAATTGCGTTGTGTGTGATTTGCAGCTCCAATGGTGAATCCAGATCGATGCACGGTGTTTCACACCGTGGAAATTCCTTCCCGCAAGCCAGTGGGTTTTGTGCTCAACCGACAGTGTAACTACGAAGACCGCTGCGGGGCAAATGGAACTGATCTTAAAGGTAATCATCACCCGTGCCGAGTTATTCAAAGACCAATTAGCTCTAACCCTGAGCATATGAGTTACCATAGCAATTGATCCTGGATTTGTGCTAATCGGCCTCTGAACGACTCATCCCAGATCCTTTGAGGGCAGCCATAATTTCTTGGATGGGTGTGTGCGGCTACGATTATAGAACCTGTATACCACACCATGTTTAACTAATTTTTGAGCCGTAATACTCTATCTCACACTAACTATTAATTCATCAAATCGCTGATCAATGACAGAGTATATCCTCACTATAGGCCTGATTCACCAGCTAACCCATATCTTCAGTGACAATATGGCAGGAAATTCAAATTTCAAAACGTTACATCTTTTCAATGCATACGAACTTGCAAAAAGGCCTTTCGTACACGGTCGACAGGTATCCCAAATTAGTAAAATATTTGTAACGTCATTTTATTCTGCAACAAAATGTAAATACCTAAATAACTTAACGAAAACAATTTTTTAAAAATATGAAGCAAGTCTGCATTTTCACTACAAAAATTATTTAAATGTGAATATACCTTTCGGGTAGCCTGCGAAAACATCCGTTTCTCCTCGCTCTTCGCCGCTGGGGACGTTTCGCACGGAGGAACGTCTGCGACTCAGCAGCAGAAATTCCATACTGATGACGCAAATTAATGTTTACATAATAAATCCGGCAGTCATGGGGTTTTAAATATAAATTTGTCCAATTTTGCGTGTCTTCTGGTCGATTTTGGTAAAGTGTTGTGTTCATCTGCCCACGAGCTCCAGCAAAAACTCAAATGTTTCTTCTAGAGAAGACTATGTTCCACAAATATTGACTGTTTTGTTAGACATTCTTCGCGTTTACATTTAGCCTGTTCCAGGCGTACAGATAGTAGAGCGCGGCGGTAAGTGGGGAGCGAGTTAAGTTATACACCAGGAAAGTCTCCCCTCGTTTTTTTTTTCTTCGTGAATTTTTCTCCCGCGCTCTACGTATGGCGTTTAAAAGGAATGAAATAATAAGTGAATTAAATGTTTGTTAAAAGCACCAGTTTTAAACAAGTGTGTCAACTACTTTTGTAGCTCTACGTGGCAGCTTTCTTTCCCCTTATCCTCTTTTGCAGGTTCCGATAAGCCGTGTAATTTCAGCACTTGGTTTAAGTGTTCCAACCATATGTGCGTCCCTAATTATTACCGATGCGATGGTAAAGATGACTGTGGAGATAAAAGTGATGGTATGATAAAGCTATACGGGTTTTCTCCAACTATGTTTCTCTATAAGTCAATCCACTATTCGCCACTTTAAAAAGAGGTACCAAACTGGGTCAAGTAAGACTTCTGGGACTAAGTAAATTTAGTATGATCGTTCGCGTGAACGTTGTCCTGAATAGGACTGGGGACAGAGAAAAAATTGACCACTAGCTGACCGACACGTCCCCAGTGACGTACCCAGACGTCTTGCCAAAGATAACTCAACCCAGATTCCCTCCCTTTTCGTAAGTGGCGAATATGTAATTATTTTTACAAAACATCTGACAGCAACAATCACATTACACACACCGCAGTTTGGCCGGTACCGTACGCATGAGCAGCCGATCTCTACTAAGTAACCATTTGTGTCTTCCCCGAGGGTGTGGCAGGTTAACAGAGTTTCGACTGTACTATTTAGTTGCGTTTTTTTATAATTAAAATATTTTAAGGGAAAAGGTCTACCTTCCGGTTGAGTTGCGAGGCTCAAAAACGCATTTGCTCTAGTTCCCTCAGTAATAATCATAACAACATCATGCTGCTCAAACTTGTACCTATATGAACAGCAAACAATGCCCATTAATAGAATTGCAAATTACCGAATCATGGAATGAACTAACATATTACATTTCGACCAAATGTTTTTTGGGTAAAATTATTAATGAACCTTTCATTTTACACTTTCTGTAGAAGGTGACGGTTGTCCTTACAAATTTGATGAAAATAAGGAAGGTAAGCCCATCTCCCTGCATCTCTAGTTTCTAGCATTTCTTAAAAATCAAATATATGGCAGTAAAACATGGCGGTTCGATAGGCCGCAGAAAAACGTGAAAGCTTGATAGGTAGTTTAATAGTCTTGACGACGTTATGTGATATCATAACCCTGTATTACGACCGCAATGTTGGATCCGAGATAATTTTAATTTAAACGTCGCTGGGATGAAGACGCTAAAAGTGCTATAACGATAAGATTTTAAAAATTCCACGTCAAGAAATTCAAAGTTGAATCCCTTTACATTCAGCACCAATGTAATAAGCTAAGCGTTCTAAGTCTTCTTTATGTGGTATTAAATTATTACATTATTTTTTATTACATTATTATTATTTTTTTTTGCATTTTCCCAGCATGTCACTGGACCAGTCACTGTGTTAAAGGCGGTTGGGAAGCGTCGCTTGGAGGTAAAACACCTTCCGAGGTCAAGTTCTTGGCGAACTGTAAGAGAAACGACCTCACAAGGATACCAACCTATCTCCCTGTCAAGATAACGAACTTGTAAGTTACCTCATAGTTATAGTAGAACACCGTGTGGGGTGGGGGGGGGGGGGGTGTCGGGGGGGGAGGTATTGGGAAGATAGAGAAGTAATACTAGAACACCGTGAGAGGATTGGGAAGATAACGAACTTGTAAGTTACCCAAGGTTATACTATCATACCGTAGGGGGATTGGAAAGATGGCGAATAGATACTTGCACACCGTAAGAAGATAGCGAACTTGAAAGTTACTCCATAGTTATAGTAAAACACATGCTAAACACTTGCTTCATACTAGAATACGCCTGATGAATTCAAATCTGATCAGAGCAACCATCCCATCTTGTCAATGATGCTGGATTGTTTCGACTTTTATTTAAAACATGTGAAAGGATTGAAACAAACCCTTTCGATTCACTTCCTGCCAGTTCGTTACCTTTCCTTTAGTTTGGCGCCGTTCGCGCGACAACAATTAACGCTATCTGAAAACCACTGCTATAATCAGTATGGACGTTAATATAAGTGCATAAAATTGTTCTAGAAGTGTCTGACTGAGAACAGGTAGGAATTAAAAAAAGCGGGCTAAAAGTCCCATACGTTAATAATAGCAATTTATTTTCAAAAGCTTGAAAGTGTTATTTGGGAAAAATCAGTCTGACATTGTTTCCTCACAGTTTAGAAAGATAAATTGACGTCTATATTTTTTTCTTCAAGATCAAACGTTTTTTTCAGCAACATCGAGAGTCAGCTCTTATAATTCTGGCGTTATTGACATGTAAATTCAGGAGAATCCTCATGACTCTACAAATTTAACTGTTGTTTTTGTCTGCATGCTTCTTGTATCACAGGCATATACAAGAAAAGAAACTAAGAGATATTGAAAGGTACAGCTTTGCAAGATACAAGTATCTGGAAAAAATGTAAGTGGCAAAACAAGTGAAAATATAGTCTTAGATTTAAAAAAAAAATTCCTTAATTCAAACACGAGACGAAGTGTTTCAACACACATCAAACACCGACAAGAAAGTTTAATATACGACCCACAGCGGGATATTTTTCATGAATTTCGTTTATATTTGATATCTTAAGTGTTTGATGTAACTTCTAGAATGCTTTTAAGAGAAAAGGACAAAAATGGGTCCAACAGCGTCCCGTTACTAATGAGTTTGAGGAGTAAGCGCAAATTCTATTGTGAACTCAACAAAGAGACCTGTGACGTCATCCAGAACAGGCACCACGATAACCGCCACAAATGCCAGCTCGAAGTTAACATAGAAGTACGATCAATTATCAGCGCCAACCTGAAACAAAGTTGCTTATCTGTAGTTTATGGTTTAACTGAACACATATGGTATTTTTCTTCAGTAACTTGGAGGGAAATCAGATCCAAAGCATAGAACCCTATTCCTTCAATGGTCTCAGGCGATTGAAGACCTTGTAAGTATGAATGACCAGCTGTCGTAACCATAAATAATGAGCTCAGTGTCGACTTCAAGAAATTAGAGAGCGTTTCCACTCACATGGCCAGCTGCTATTTAAATTTTTGAGGCCAAAGAAAACGTTTACCTAGAGAAAAGAGTTCAGTTCCCACTGGACTGGTTTGGGACAACAACATGGTCGCCGTTTCATTATTTTGGGACACCGATATGGCGGACGTGACGTCATGTATAATAAGGCTCTATAGCTCCATGCTGTTAACTGAGAACACTGAGAACAAGGTTATAGTTCGTGCCACGCAATGACGTTATGTGACGTGAAACTAACTATTGTTTTCAATGGCCGCCATTTTGGAATTGTCAAATTGGAAATTTATTAGGACAAGAATGTCAAAATCATGCCAAGACAATAGAAAAATGCTAAGTGGTCGCTTAATTCTCAAGCAGAGTAAACCTAAGTTTTCGTAGTCCTCGAGTGTGCACTATTTTCTTAGAGAATATGGAAAACTACATTCTTTCATGTTGTTTTATTGCGATTTTCTTCTAAGAATACTAAGGCGAAACAAGTTGCGAGTATTGAGGACAGGAACATTTCAAGGATTACAGTCAGTTACTGAACTGTAAGTACATTCACAGCTGTCGTCTGTACAGCTATCTTTTTGTCTTATCATTTAATTCCATTATTCTACCAGGGAGAACCGAATAGGCTGGGCGCTTTTTATCGCTTGTCTTCTGTTCGTCTTTTTCTTAGTGATCTATTTGGAAACCCGATTGAAAAGATTGAAAGAGATGCATTCAACGGATTACAAGAGCTGCGAACGTTGTAAGTAGACGACAAGCTATCCATTTTCCAAAAAAAGGTTGTTTTTTTTTTTGCTGGGTAAGGGAGAAGGAAGAAGGAGGCAGAAATATTCTCGATGACAGCGGAGAAAGCATTACTTTTTTCATCTCCTAAGTTGTTATCCCCACAAGCGTATCTGTCACGTGTTTCCTTGGCTACTTCTTTCAAACGTAGCAGGCTATTTTTTAACATGAAGACTTGTCAAGGAAAAATTTGAACTTTTTTTTAACAATTTACACGAGCAAAAAATACGTTTAACAAATTAAAAGGTGTTAATTAATCTTATAAACTCTACTAGCTTTAAAACCACTGAAGAAATCCTATACTCGTGAACTAAAATGCGCCAGATATGTTCTAAGATTTTCTATAGTATACTTTTTAGCCCAAAGAATATAAGAAAGTAAAATATGAATTATATTTTTGTCAACAGGAATTTGAGTAATATGGAGCTGAATTCAATCGCACCAGGAGCTTTCGATGGAATGGAATCTTTGCAATTTCTGTGAGTTGTATACGTTTGGCCTTACGGCTGTAATAAAGGAACACATTAAGTATTCCCAGAAGGATTTTTAGCGAACTCCTCCTCCACGCATGCGCGGTAATGATGTGAACTAACGGGGCGAAGATTGAAACATCAATTCGCCAACAATATTTATTTAAGAGCCATAAAGTCGTACCCGATCAACTTTAGTATTTGAGATCACTTTTCAGAACAACTTTCTACCAGGAGATCATGGCCAGCATTTGAGACGCTCCTGTTACATCTCAAGCAAAAATCTTCCCTATCCTTTGTACAGCCCCCCTCCCCCCCCCGTCCCCTAAAAATCCCCAAAAGATACCAAAAAATTGTGATGTGTTCTTAGAGACATCTTTTACGATTTCTTTTTTCTTCCTTTGTAGTTACCTTGGTAACAACAGAGACTTGTATCAGTTACCGCTGGACGTCTTTGACGGCGTTCCACTTTCTTATTTGTGAGTATTAGCATACAGCTATTTCGAGAAAGGTTGTCGGAAAAAGTGCACGCGACAATACCGAAAGGTACTGTGGGTGGTTTTGAGTTCACTGTTCTTCAAAGAAATTTAAAGGAATGGCACAAGAGGCCATGGACATATGTTTGCGTGTGCTAAAGGAAAGCAACAAAAGTAGGTTTGACGGCTACAGTCGTCAGGAATAGTGTATCATCATACCCCATATTACTTTACCGCATTTTCCCGTGCATATTTTTTCCGACAACCTTCCACGAAATACCTGTATAAACTAAGCGGGTGTTTACATGACACCGGGGCGACTTTCACGCCAGCGAGAGTTCAATCTGGTTACCTCCTCATGGCTCTGTATTTGTTTACATGATACCACCACAAAATGTCATGCCGGCGCCAGTCACCCTGGCGTGAGTTCACCCCAGTTGTCGTACCGGGGCGGAATTTCACTCCGGTATGAAATTTCGCAACATGTAATTATTACAGTGTAAACAAGAAACGACCACCCATTTCAGTGTGAAATCGGTTTGGCGGTAGACTGGAACGGGTAGCGCATGCGTAATGTTTTTGATTTCGAACTACACCTGTATTTTATCAGTTTGAAGTGTACCTTTAAATAACGAGATATGAAATGACCCAGTCATCATGTAAACGAGACACGAAATCAAAAAGTCATCAAGGTATGAAACTCGCGCCGGTGGGAGTTTTCGCATGTAAACCCTAAACTGCCGCTTATAAGCTTCTCTTCCCCACATTTATTAACCCCCAATTATAGGCCCATCTACTGGTAAACCAAAAAACACTTTCGACTAGAAACAGAGGATCTGTGAACAGGCTACATTCACTTGCAAACTAAACGAAGGGTTGTTTTGCTCCACGAAAGGAGCGACCATGTGGATAAGAAGTGGATTGATTAGGAGTTCATTGAGCTCTGATGGGAGCTCCGACACGCGTTCCACCTTTCCTCGTTCTATTCATTATACTGATGAAGCGTATACGCGAGGCCGATTGTGTTCAAAAAGCATGGTGGTTCTTCAGTATTTATTTTCTGTATGGGGTTATGGGCTCCCGGCTAGGAGTATTGCTAATACTCCAGTAGGGTTTCACTCAGAAGTATGTCGCCAGTAACCATTTCCACACCTTAGAGGACAGACACAAAGTAGCCTGCGTAGCATGGCGGTTTTGTCGAGCCGGGCGCAGGAGCGGCGTAGCAGCGAAATTCGCGCGCGAAGCGCGCGAGAACGAGCGGCGAAGCCGCGAGAAAAATAAAAACCGCCTGCCCGGATTCGTGGCCTTTCCAACTGCCGCCCCCTTCAACTCATTTTGACATCCTGTTGACAACTTGTTTGGTTTCAGTTTTTCCAGCCAATCAGAAATAAAGTGTTGACAGCCTTAACACGACACAAAAGCTCGTGATATAGTGTAAAACGTGACCTTGGCCGGAATTGGAGTTTGCTTGAACAAACACAGGTTTTTTCTTTGTGGCTATCTCGCGCATAGGTGACTACACTGCATTCTAAACTTGACTGAGTAGATCTTATTTTTGCTGCACTAAGTCTTACATTTATTTAGAGGTCATGGAGTTGGTTTGTTTAATCCGTATTGAGTAATTATTTCCTGTCGTTAATGTTATTTTCGCTAATTAGAATTTGTTGATCTCAGATGCAGTTGTAAAGTACTAATTTCTTTGACCATTCTTAAAGCCTAAAGCTTTTTATTACGGCTAAATAAATATTTTAGTTTCTTTGGTCTTTTCCGACTAAAATGCCTGGATCTGGACAACTACAAACCAAGGAGCCTTGGTTTGTAGTTTCTTTGTCACTGCTTTGTCCGTGAATGTTTTGACGCTGGACCCGGCTTTTTAAGTGTTGTTTGCAGGATGTTGTATTTTTACGTATGCGATCTTCAGATTTGAGTTGTAGCTTAAGCTACACCAAGCAAAAAAGTATGGAGAATTACGCTGTGCATCTTCTACCGTATGCGATTCATCGACCACAATCGCGGACACCGTTCGATGTATTGCGCTGGAGTGCGTTATTCTCTAACACCGAGTAATAGAGAAAATTGAGGTGAACTTTCTCGAAGCACTGAAATTTACTGTTTCTGTCATAAGGTCCATTGCTTTACGGCTCAGCGACAACATTTCAGATATCTGGTCGTCGATAGTACTTTTTAGAGGAGGAATTGTGATCATACAGGTTTTCGTTGAGGATATTTCTTCTTTGGCCATAGCAAAGACAGTAAAGATCATGCTCTCGCCAAATCTTGCTGACAAAATTTCCATGACATCTCTCCTTTGAAGAAGACTGTAAATGGCCATTTCCTGTTTAGGCTTCAATACAATTGCCCTGTTTTCCCGTCAAATATTCAAGATCGACGACGCTCCGGTCAACGCTTCTTTGATATTTTGATTTTGTTTTGCGGAGGTGATTTGTTCAGTCCCTCGAAACTCTCCCATGGGAGATTACCAAAATATTTGATTGACAGGCGAACATTCCGAACCAATCGGAACGATCCGTTCGCTGGCGTGCGGACCGACTCAAAAAAGCCCCCCGTCCGTGCAGGCGGTTTTTCAAGTTGCTTCCGCCCCAATCTCCTCGCGGTTTCTCTGCCCTCGCCCGCCTTTATTACTTAGCGCGCCCAACCAAAACCGCCATGCTACGCAGGCTAGACACAAAGTGGAGCACATTGGAAAGTTTCTTCCTCGAGGAAAAGTCGTGATGGAAGGCTTTAACTACGACATACACATCCAAAGTCGGACGTGTGAACCGTTAGCTATAGACTATTACCCCTCCACAAAGACCTGGTGTGCATGTGGCAAACAGTTAAACAACATTTTCACTGGATTGCTCAAAGTAATGCAATGGTCACGTGACGTGTCATGTGGTCTTTGGACGTCCTAGTTTATATGAAAATGTTGAAGTCTACACCACAATATTTTTTGGGGATGTTCTTTGTGCAAAAGGAAATACGACGTTAACAGAGGAATACCTCATCCAATTAACTACTTCATTTTTACATGTAATTATTTCTTCTCTTTTGTAATTGGAATGTAATAAGGGCAACATGAAAACTTTGCTCCTTTAGTCATTTTACACTTATCTCTTGTAGAACAAAATGTCATACTTAAACTGTTCCTTTCTGTTTCTGTCGAAATAACAATTATTGTAATTAGATGAAATTGAGCTTCTCGAATAGAAGCACTAACTCCCGTACTGTTCTACTCTTTTAGGGAAGCTGACAAGTTCGAATTCTGTTGCATTGCGAAACTGTCCGGCCCAAACTGCTCCGCGCCCAAGGACCTGTTTTCATCCTGTAATGACCTCATGGCTAACCTCACTTTGAGGTTATCCATTTGGATTCTGGGAAGCATCGCATTGGTGGGAAATGCCTTTGTCGTCATATGGCGATTGAAAACCAAGAGCGAGAGCAAAGTCCATGCATTGTTGCTACTGAATCTGGCCATAGCAGATTTCTTAATGGGCATCTACTTGATACTGATTGCTGCGGTAGACGTATTCTACCGCGGAAAGTACTTCATATACAACGATAGCTGGAAGCAGAGCCGGTTATGTCAGTTCAGCGGTTTTGTGTCGACCATCTCCAGTGAAGCGTCTGTGTTTATTTTAACCATCATGACAACAGACCGCTACGTCACCATTGTGCATCCACTCAGGCACTTTGGACTGCGCGTGCGCGGAGCGTACATTGCGCTGATTATCACGTGGCTTATTGCGTTTGTGCTCGCTGGCGCACCTCTGACCGGCATCGATTACTTCAAAGAATTTTACGCGCGCTCTGGTGTCTGCCTCCCGCTTCACCTGACTGCAAATAAGCCAATCGGGTGGGAGTATTCGGTGTTTCTATTTTTAGGTCTGAACTTTGCATCTTTCATGCTCATCTTCGTTTTATACCTCGTTATGTTTTTAAAGATTCAAAACACTCGAGAAATGAGCGGAGCCGGAGCTGCAGTGACGTCAATCGGCACTAGAATGGTGTTCATTGTTCTCACTGATTTCTCATGCTGGATTCCGATCATTATAATCGGAATCGCCTCCCTGCTCGGAATGGAAGCCAGCCCTTCAGTCTACGCCTGGATAGCTGTCTTCGTTTTGCCGTTAAATTCGGCATTAAATCCGATTCTTTACACGATATCTACCGCCAATTTTCGCCGGAAATTTCGGGACGGCGCTCGAAGGCACAGCTGGAAGGGACGACGAGACAAGAGCGCAACGGAACATTCGTTCTTAGATTCAAAAAGCACAACTTCATCCCAAGCTAAACATACTAGCATAGGTGCAAATGGGGAAACTAAACTACTAAACGGTGACATGAGGGAATCAGACGTTTGAGTTTTAAGATACAATGATACAAGTACATAGCATGGGGTGGGGGGGTATTTAACCATGATCGTATTTAGAAGAATAAAAGGAAAAGAAAATAAGATCTAAATTTCGGTTTAATCGGTTTCAGTCACAACCACACACAGTTTGAGGGGGTGTGGTGGAGAGGGGGGGGGGGGGGGGGCACTGCCAATGATACATAGGCTACACCAAATTAGTTGTTTGTTTTCTACTGGTGATTTGTTTCCACTGAAACAAGTAGTTCAGTTTTGAACAGCAGCCAGTTACTGTACAGTTGTTTCTGCCAACCTTGTTCTGACGGCTCTCTACTACCCAGCCCTTGAAGCGAGGGAGGTGCCTAGTAGGAGAGGACCCTAGGAACGAGGGTGTCTTTCCTGCAATTTAGTTAGTGTAGTTCAAAAGAATCCTATCAAGGGAACACAAAGGCAATCGGATACTCTATAGAAGGACTGAGCACCTGCATAGAAAAATCCACCACTATTCTGTGGCACAGCTGTAAGAGTACTCTGCCAGGTAAGTCTCACCAGCTAGGACACACTAGCTAGAGAGGAAGCTTTTGATAACAATTCATGTGAATCGCATTTTATGCACAATAACAAAATGCTCAGCAACCCGACCAATAAATAAGGCCTTATATCTAAGCAATAGTGATCAATCCAGGGTGGGCATTCTAAAAACTTTTGGCATCACTGTGCCACTGAGACCCAAGTTAAAACATGGACAATACCAGACTATCAATGCTGTAGTCTATTCTACATCAAAACTCCCTACCCTAATCTCATACCCTATTCTAGACCAACACCTTTTGATTTCAATACCGCAGCCCAGACTAAACAGTTTGAAGACCTAGTCTTCACAGCAGCACTCTCCTTTATGCACCATTTAACAAACAGACAACAATTTCTTTTCTCTTATCAACCACAGAAATGATGTCAAAATGCTCAAAACTCAAGTGGAGCCATGAGTCTTGGGCAGGTAGTTTCACTGCAAAGTGTGAAGCCACCATCACATCATTTCCATGGTCTGTACTCTTATTGACCATAGTTCTCGACTAATCAGCATGCGAGAAATCGTTCTGTTATTGAAAAAATATCAATGGCACTGTGCGGACCCTCCCCGCCACCACTCATTTCCTGGACTATGAAATGAAATGCTGAAACTGAAATTGATTTTAGCTCACCAATTGATATAAAAGGCAGACACGACCAATCATTCCTTGGTCACATAAGGCTAAGCGCCTAGACTTGTCACATTTTATGACTAGAAATATCTTATTGCAAAATCCTCGTAAAGCTTTGTAGGATCAGCAGTGAGAATAAAGGAAGACAAGCCAAAGGAAAAAATGTACAAAGTTTAAAAGTATGGCTTCATCAGGATTCGAACTTACACCCTCCGAATCTGCTATAATTGAAGATTGATCCTTGACCACTACACCACGCAGTGACTGAATAACAGTAGTGCTAAAATGATTATACTAAAAGCATTTTTCTCTGACGTAAAGGCTGATTGAAGTTGGTGGAGCTCTATTCATATGAATTCAAAGACACGTTTGAGGAAAATTCGCTTAAAGGCATTATTTCAAAGCCATTTTGCATTATTTTGGTTGTAAATCACTCTCGAGTTCAACAGCGGATGGATGTATGGAGCTGAAACCAGTCTCTGATTTGATCAATCAGTCACACTGATCAGCTGGGAAAGAACCAATTCATTTTTGGTTTGCCCCAGTGTAACATGAATTCAAAGGTACAGATTTTCAGGAAAAGTAAGGTTTTGATGGTAAAAAGCCAAAGTGAAACACACTTAATTATGAATAAAATATGATAGTGCCCCACAGCATTTGATTCGCACATGAAGTAGCATTGCCTGGCAACCCTAAAATGAACCCTGATGTCACAACTGGATGACATCAACTGCCGACACCCAAGAGATCGATAGAAATATTCACAACTTGAGTTTCTGCCTTACTGTGCGATCAACGCGTGAGACACGCTGTATGTGCGACAAATTTATAAACCTTGCTTTGCTCCAAATTATACCATAACTGACACTTTATTTTAGCTGATGCAAGCTAATCTGCGGAGTAAACAAATAGATTCCATATACCATGCTCCAGTTTGGTGTGTATTTCGGTTCACTTAATATACCTGCCAACTTTTTCTGAGATGTAGGCGTGAGATTTTTATCCTGGGAGTGCTGGGGTTTTTGAAAACGACACGATCATCTCCGAAGATTCCCGAAGAAGTCCGAAGTCTTCGGAAGACGTCCGAAGTCTGCCGAAGGCGAAGTTATCGAGAAAACGCTTATCCACAAAATCGCGAGGAAGGTATTGTCATTTATTCATTTTACACATGGTTTTCGTTCCTTACATAGGTCTGAGTTAACATATTTTTGGAAATTGTGTCAAGCAAGACGGCAACAACCCACATTTTTCAATCAGGCGTGAGAAATTGGTCCGCAGGCGTGAGCGGGCGTGAGATCGAAGTTTTCAACCCGCAGGCGCGAGACTCACGCCTAAGGCGTGAGAGTTGGCAGGTATAACTTAATAGAGGTCTAAGTGTAATAGCAAGAAAAAAGGGACGAATAGCTAGAACAGAACTTCGACTCTATGATTTATGACTGGGCGGACACAAGGTAAAATGAAATTGGAATCTATTTGTTTCATACGAGAACAGCTGAACTAAATCTGAACTCACCTTAATCGTAGTGCTGGACCCTGGTATGAAAATTCGTTCCGGTTTTGGCATTTTCCCAGTAACCAAACATTCGTCCTTTGCATTTCTCTTTTTCTTACTTGAAAACAGCTTCTGCTAACCTTTTCTCGCCGCCTTTACTTTCCGAAACCGGAATAAAGCCGTAAACATTTTCAAAACTATGCGCAATGAGCCACGCTTAAGAGCCACGCCATGTTGGACAAAAGACAAACTCGTGTCCAGTTTCTCAGTTTCTTTGTCTTCCAGGGCAAAAAGAGAGAGACTGGAATAGCATGACTTGATCACGTGATCAAAACAGTTCACTAGCCTGCGAACAAGCTCTTTAACCCATTAACCCTTAATGCACGAAAAGAATGAAGCCTACGAATACAGCCGTCTCTCCTCCTGGCCGCTTGGGACGTTTCGCAGGACTCAACACTGATGAAGTCAAAGCTTTCCGGAATCTGGTCAGGAGCTCTGATGGTCTTCAGTATGGCATTTCTGTCGTCGAGGCACAGATGTCTCTCTCGTGAAACGTCATAAGCGGGAAGGAACGCAGGGAGACGGCTGTATTCGCAGGCCTAGGGAAATGCCGGGTTTTACACCCTAAAAATTGGACCAGATATGGATACCACTTTAAAGGAATTTCGTAGGGATAAATGACACCAAACGGTGTAGCTACTGTAGAAGGTCTCTAGAAAAACTGAAAAGAGTTACAAAAATTTCAAATTTAAGGCTAAACAGGTTCTTGTATAGAGGGGCCCTAACTGGCAACTTTTAGCCTAACAGGTTCTTGAAAACTAGGTTCTTACTCGCGGGTTTTTATTGTAGTAGTCATTTCATTTTGGACCCAATTACAAATCTATACAGGCTCATTATTTAGCCATACCGTAAAATTCCGAAAATAAGCCCCGGGGCTTATATTTTTTAAAGGCCCTTTTTGAGGGGCTTATATTAGGAGAAGCTTATCTACGGAGGAAAATTTGCGTTTCAAAATCGATTCGGCTAGCCTTATAGGGACTTACATTTCGAGGGGCGATTTAACGGAGGGCTTTTGCGTTAGCGGTTTGGAGGGCTTATGTTTGGAGGGGCTTATACATGGAGGCGCTTATTTTCGGAATTTTACGGTATCTGGCTTGAGGATAGAAGACATAGAAGAGATCAAAAACAGGAAAGAAAACATATTAAAAAATTTCTTTTGCTCAATACTTGTTCATTGAGTGAATATAACAAGGAACTTTTCATATAATCTATAATAAACCACTACCCTGTATTAGAACTCTCGCTCCCACAAGACAATACTAAAAAGGCTTTAATCAAACCAAAGTGCACGTGCAAATATTAAGACCCTGTTTACATGGAGTGGGGGACCCCGGTCTAGTGGGGTAGGTTTCTTTTGTTTTGTATCCCCCAGAGCATGAAAACAAAAGAAACCAACCCCACTAGACCGGGGTCCCCCACTCCATGTAAACAGGCCCTAAGTTATGGTAAATGTTCTTGTAACAAGAACCAATGCATTGTCCCGTGCAAGGTCATTCAAAATCAATTCTGGGATGCGAAAATTTTTTGTACTGGATTCTGTGGACTACAAGGGACACGGCTCAGCGTTCCAGTTTTATTAGACTGGATTTTGGAGTGTAGTATTTTGGATTTCAGAGCCGAAATGTTGGAAGAAGATTAGCGGAAGGTTTGGTATCAATAATGAAACGCTCTTGGATTACCTAAACAGTCTGGATACCATGCTGTGGATTCCGGATCCCTTCTCAGTAAAACTTGGATTCCAGATTCTAATCGTTATAAGCGGGATTCCACGGATTCCTTGAGCTAAATTTCGAATTCCAAATCCCAGGATTCCGTTATATTCCACAAGCAAAAATTTCCCAGATTCCGGATCTTCGGCTGATTACCTCACACAGGGGGATACGTTGCATGAGACCGTCCCTAAAAGGTAACAGTCCCCCCTAACATCACCAAGTAACTGTACATAAACATATTGACGCCATATCAATCAACTGTACAAGACAGTGAAACGTAATAAGCTTGGGTTCACTCCCCAAAGTTGGTGGTTTTGTTGCAAGAGAGATCAAGCTGATAGAGCTAATAGGTAAACTTGCCAAAAATAGGGAGCTTTAGCAATGACGACGGCGACGGCAACAAGAACGTTAAAAAAGTAAGAGGTTAATGAAGCAAAACAACAAATTTGCAAGTGCATCACACTTTTTTGTACTTTTCTTTGACATCACTACACAACTATAGACGTGAAAATGCCCAGTTTATCGTTTTACAGAGGACGTAAACAAGCGACGACGAATTTTTCTTTCTCTTTCTCTTTCCAAACTTAAGGCGGTCCCCCATTTGACATTTTGAGCGAACCGGAATAAACGCGACAAAGTGTGGAAAAACGTGAATTCATTTTTAAAGTGACGTTCTCGCCGCCGTCGATGCTAAGCTCCCTAATATGGAGTTTTAGGCAACGAGAACGCTTAAAAGAAATAGAAGGGCTCTGCGCGTGTAACATAAGTTACTTTTTGGTGCATTTTAGAGTAGCACCTACAAGACTACGACAAAAAAATTTTCAAAGCTAGGTTTCATCTTATCTGTAACCAGCTGTAACGGTCTGCGACACGATCGGAAGCTTTCTACATGGGACGTATTACGGAAGGTCCTACACCACAACAAAATATATTCATTCATTTTACCGATCGCAGACAAACCAAATTTGTTTGACTTGATTTTGATGCGAAAATAACGCCTAGCATTGATTTACCTCAAGTTCGACTGGACGATACGAAAAAAGACAAGCTTTTTTAACTGAAACAGGTGTGTCGTCGACAAGTCACAGATCATGGCGCAGTGTCGCAAAGGTCGGGAAAGTAGAACCAGATTCAACTCTTTCGATCGCGCCCACACCATGTGCCATCGACCATCGCAGACGCCGCAACCAACATGTTTTCATATTTCTTTGAGGTGTCGACGCAGACCGCTTCAGACCACCGTAGACAATTACAGATCATACGGAAACCAGGCTTAATTCAACGTCTTATGGACGACGCAGCCACAAGACGACGAACTTTTCTATCTCTTTCTCAGTGAACTTGGATACGGTCCCGGCCTTAGAGTTCAAGTCCAGAAAAAGGTGTCTATATCCGACAAACTGTACAGCGAGTTAGAATAACCACTATAACGTTTGAAAGAACATTAATTTACTTTATACATAACATAAACTTCTCGTAATTTGATCTTACCAAAATGCTCCACATTAAAAGTGACATCAGCTACTGAACATCACAGACAAAACTCACAAAGGCGCACAAAGGGTGAAGATAAAAGCGCCAACAAAAAAATGTTCATGTGATTTCTAGCACGGTCTTTTCAGTGATGCAAGTGACGCACTGGACGCAAATAACCGTGGTCTGCCTTTGCGGTCACTGAAACAGCAGCATCTCAAGAGCAGTTTCTTGTGATGTTGTTTTTTTTCCCGTGGCTTTTTTCCGCTTATAAATTTTTCACACTTAGTTTTTTTCATTTTTCATTTCTAACTTTTGACAAAGCAAATAACTCTAGAGCTGGTTAATAAAATGGAGTTCAGCCGGCCTTTAAAAAAACTCCGTCCTACGCAATTTTCAATTTGGCGAGTGTAAGCAGTGCCAAATCAAGAACGAAGTTAATGGACACTAGAAAAAAAAAACAGTTATGGCCGGTTATTTTAAAGAAGTCTACCTTCTGGATAACATTAGGAATATATGGCTCTTCAAGTCTAATCCTAAAGTTGGCTCCTCCCACACCACTACCCCCCTACCCCACCCCCACCAAAAAAAAAAGAAAAAGAAAAGACAGGAAGAAAGGAAGCAATCAATAAGCACCCCCAAAAGAATCCGATCGTTTGCATTTAAATTTTCACGTGGACATCCCGAACGCCCCACTTGATCTTCCCTTATTTTGGCGGAAAGGGAATGACAAAGTTTCAAAGGGCTCGTGGTTGAAGTGATCATGAATGCTCACGAAATAACTTTACAGCATGGGAGATCAATAGGAAAAGTTGCGAGGACACTTATTATTGTTTACATGTTGAACGAAGGCAGAGATGTTTCAACAGAATTCTATTAGTAGTTTTTCAGAGCATTTGAACTAAAAACGTCGCTATTGCATTTTTGAAAATAAGGGAAAATGACTTGAACAAACGGGCCAATCAAAATAGTCACAAGGGGAATTCAAAAATTCAAACACAAACAATCGTTGTTTTTAGGGTGCTAACAGTTAAATGATTTTGCTTGCACAGAGTAGGATTTTAAGAAAACTACTTGAAAACATATACCATAGTTTCAATTGAATAGTAGCAGCCATGGATTTCATCCACTTAAAAGTTAGAACATTACATGTTGCCATAAACGCCTCACAGATGAAGTGGGTGAAGGAGTAAAGAGAAACCTCAAATACTAAAAATTCATATTTTAAAGCGTCTACTTCAAAACATAAATCATAGTGTGCACTGACACAAGGCATGTTCATCTCTATTAAGTAGAGCTACTATCCCACCATCTTTCATGGGCACCTTTCATTTCTTGAATTACCACCATTACTGCTTGCTTCTCGACATTTTTTGGCGGCAGAGGGCAGGTACGAAAACTAACCACATCGCCTTCTTTTGGTACAAACTCCCCTTCAATACTGAAAAGGAAAAACGAAACATACAATGTAACAAACCAAAAGGCAGGTCTCTCAAACTCAACTGTTTGAAGTCTAGGGAAGGGGTGCTGTCCTATTTTTCTTACGACAAAACTGACTTATAATCATCCTAGCCTGAGAATCCAGCCGACATTTCATGACACAACCGCTGGTTTCCTCGCGAAATGACATCTTCGAAATGGGGGGCAGAAATTCCACGCTGATGACATGTCATTACCCAGATCTGCGTAATGTGTCTGATTGGTTGGAATTCTTGCACTCATTTCTCAGACATCGTTTTGAGAGGAAACCACCAATGGCGTCACAAAATGTCAGCTGTTTTTTCAGGCTATTACAATCCGTGATTCATCACTTTGGAACAGGTTAATTGATGCCCAGTGAACTCTAATCCTGGGGTGACTGCTAAAACAACATATGAGTTGCCATAGCATGTAACCCCTTGCACTAATAGGCCTTTGACCAATTCAGCCCCATACTACTAGGAGGAAAAGGGGGCATGGAGGTCCAACCTGCAGCCTCATGTGCCTGGCATTCTTACAAGTAGCTCCCGCCCCTTCTTTCTTAACTTCCTTCTTTTAGCCCATTTTTTGATTGTGACATAGTAAGCATTGTTGTGAAATTTCTCCCTATTTCTTCCTCTTCTCACCCTTTAAGGACTCCCACTTCCCACAATTCCCTCTCCCACTACCCCTTCCCCCACCTATTCTCCCAGCCTCTACACCACTCTCCTCCCCAACTGGTGTGGGGCCATTTTATGGATGCAGCACCTCCCGTAAGTAACTGACAAATCCCCCCCACAACTTTAGAGATGACTGGATGCCAAACCCTCAATTTTTTACCGGTACTCTATAAAAAAATCCCAAGGCTTCATTTTCTGTTGTCACCAAGAAACTTTCTCAATATAACAAACCTCTACATAACAAACTCTTTGGTATAATGAGCAATTTTCCTCACCCCAGCAATAGTAAAATATATAAAAAAAGAACCTCAATAGAATGAATTTTCTTTATAGCTGACACATTTTGCCAGTCCCTGGGCCCTTTGTTATATTGAGGTTCCCCTGTATTCAGAATAAACCCAAACCCCTGTCCCAAATCATTTTCACACAGATTCCTTGGTTGTAAGTCTGTTTTTATTGGCATGATGAGATAATCATATCTCTTGGTCTTTAGACCATGATCTCCACACAGTAGAAACGGCTTTTACATACACGTATGGGAAAACACCACATTAAAAAAATTATTTGAAAGAGTTTAAAGGGGAGCTAAACAGGATAAGATGCACTACCATCTATTCTGCTTTTGTTTTTCCATTCTTTAGCTGGTCATATGGGTGTACATGTAGTTAAGTTGAAGTTCAATTTTATCCTTGGTTCAAATTTTCTTTTCTTTTGTTTCAAACTCATTATCATGTAATTATCATACATTACCATACCCAAAGACAAAAGAAAAGAAAATTTGAACCAAGGATAAAATTGAACCACAACAGCTATGCCCCTGATACATGTAACATTAAAAAAAATGTTCACTTACTCAGAAATGTGCACAAATATGTCTTTTCCACCATCATGTGGTGTAATGAAGCCATGTCCTTTGTTTCGGCAAAAGCTCTTGCATACCCCTGATTGCTCTGGAGATTCTGAGGCTATCCTAGATCTAAAAGAAAATATTGTTGTTTAAATCCTTTGTTACAAATGGAGGTGTAATGCCCAAGGGGGACCAAGGGCTGCAAACGCAATGACACTAACGTGCTAGAAACCTGACTGGCCCAGCCATTACCGCAACCCAGCCATGAGCCACCAGTACCATGGCCCCTCCCAGTAAAGCACCTGTCAAACTAAAGCCCGAAGGCAGTCAGCTTTGGAAGACATAATAACAAGCAAAGAAAAATAAATAAATAAATAAATAAAATTAACACATGTATATATAACATAAAAAAATACCATACAAACAAAACTTGTAGAAAGGAAAATAAAATCAGAAAACAAAAAGAGGGGCAGGAGGCAACAATGAGCTAATTTTTTGTCAAAAATTTTGTGTTTATAAGTGAGAGTCTCTCATTATTCAGGAGTATTGTCTTCATGCTTCATATTTTCATGGACAACAATTAAGCAACAGAAAACGTTTTCCGTGTTTGCATAGCCTGATATAAACACGAGAGGGGTTGGGAGAATTCGAGACAGTTATACAAACCCGACATGGAGTCGAGGGTTTGCATAACCATCGAGAATTCTCCCAACATCTCGAGTGTTTATATCAGGCTATGCAAACACAGGAAAAAAGTTTTCTATTGCTTTTATAAAATAACTTTCCCGAGAAAAAACGCAAAACTCTTTGTATGGCACTGATTAAAAGGGAAATTCTTACAAGTTGCAAAATCTTGTCCACGAAGTCTTGCTCACGTAATCAGTTCTTGTTTTGCAAAAAGATGCTTTGCAAAATACGGATTTTTCTCGCTTAAAATGTCAGCTTAAGCGATGAAAACTTGACTCACCTTCTTTCTAACTATTTTCGATGTTTCAGCCGACGAAGGAAAGGGTAAATAAAGTAAATTTGTCGAGTTTTGAACTCAAAAACTTTTTCAAATTCATGCTTGCATGATTAGCGCGTGAAAAGCCAAACAACTTCATGCCACAACCATGTTTACATACTCTCATGCAAACACTCCTCTCAGCCAATCAGAACGCGCGTACTATCTTAGTTATTTTATAATGGCTAATATGTCTGCACATTTCAAATGTATTGTTAGTTACTGCTGTTCATGTGAAAATGAAACCTGGAAACAATACTCCTGAATAATAAGAGGCTCTTGCTTGTAAACACAAATTTTCTGACAAAAAATTAGCGAATTCTAGACCCCCCAAAAATGAACACTTTTAAGGGCTAGAACCAGTTGAAGAAAATAAATAATACCAGTGACTAGAAATACATGAATCGCAGGACCTCACGAAGCAGTTCGGGGGAACTGGAAGAAGTAGGAAGAAAGCAGAAATATGGCAACAGGGACAAAAATTTATACATTTTTAAATAAACTTACGCTATATAAAGAAACAAACAAAACTACAATAACTAAAAGAATACTAAGCGAAAAGGAAAAAAAAGTAAAAAAGAGACAGAAAATAAGTTCCACATACAATCAAACTCAGGACTCCTACACACTGGGGCATTTCGTTAACACTACATCACATATTAATGACATACGATGATCTGTGCGATAATATTTTAGTTAAAGCCTTTGCCCTAGAACTTCCGCCAGCATGCCCTGTATAAAACTGATCGAAGCCTATTAAACACGAATTCAAAGATATTTTTCAGGAGAATGACTGGCGTTTTAACACTAAAAAACCCAACTTAAATGCATTTCATTGCAATTAAAGAACAGATGCCCAACTAAGCCAATACGGCATAAACTTGTCACCAAAATGGGACGTAAAACAATTGTTTTGTTACCTTGATTTTCATTCATATCTTAAAGCTAATGATCCAAATTGCTTCCATTTTCTCTTAAAAGTACTTTTCCCTTTAAAATTCATTGCAAAAAGCAATTATTAAGGACTCCTAAAACGGCCACTAAAAGAACCAAACCGATAGCAATATGACCAAAGCAAGCCACACACATGAAGGTTGCTGGAAACCCTCATGACGTCAAGGTGGACACCAACCAAACCTGATAGACTCATAGCAAAGAGACGATCACACCCCGCTTGCGATCCTTGTGGGAGTCACGTGCATTGCAAATTCCGACAAAATTATACTCTCACTTTCGGGAGGAACAAATAAAGTCATGATGGTAGCGTTTTAAATGCACAGTTATTTGACACGGTTATCTTGGTTCAAGTAATCCTTTTTTTGAACATCCCACACAGTATTATTGATAGATTTCAGGGGAAAAAAATTCAAGGTGTTGAAGATAAAAAGCCAAACATCTATTGGATGAGGTTTTTGTGATAACCAGAATAATCAAGGTTAAGGTAAGTGTTTTAAGCCAACGTTGAAGGCCAAAGCTAAAAACGCTAATCTGAAGGTTGCGCTGATTTCAAAAATTAACAGTTGGCTCTTAGCGAATGAGACGACAGATACTGAGAACAATGTTTAAGGGTAGCTAAAAAACAAACTGATTGCTCCACTGAATTTATCTGCAACCAATCCACAAATATAATCAATGCTACATCAATATTGATACAAATTAATAAAAATGTAGTGTTGAGATTTGAGAACCTCTATGGCATAGTCCTATCCTACGACGGCCCCCTCTCCTCCCTCGGACTCATCAGAGGTCATGAGTTATAAAATGTACCAACCAACAAGCATCTATTCTAGTAGCCATGCCCTGGATCATGTTTAAATCATATGTTGATGTATAATGTGCCAAGCTAGTGTTCTTCAAAGTAAATTTGCTTATTTCTATTGGTTTCCGTTTCGCCCTGTCTTCTGTGAAATGAAAGAAATACCAAATACATTGTACTGTAAGCCACAAAGGTCAAGGTGACATGGGCTGGCTATTGCGTTGTTGAAGCTCAAACAGATAGCTTAGATTTAACACGTACACATCGCGCTCAAACAAACAGATATCTAAGATAAATTTTCTTGACAAGGGAGAACAAACAACCCACATCACTATTAAACGATTTGGAATTGGATCAGATTTATTACACCTGATCAATGAATAGTTTTCCTGTTCGCTAAAAAGCGACGAGGTTGCCTGCCATTTTCACTTATATCCACTAATTGACAGCATTTATTGCTATGTACTCACTGTGAAGATGTCCTTGTTCGTCGAGTTGGTACAGGGCTAGGTATTTTGAAAGGGAATTTTTTACCGTGAGGCGGGGAAGCCTCAGGTGAGCCGCTAGAAGTTCGACGCTTGGTCGGCCCAGCGTGCACGACTTTAGAAGGACTTAGTGGGGGTTTCTCTCCATCTTCAACATGACTTCCGCTTTCTTCCTTCGCATCTGATGACATTTTTAACTATAAGGAACGAAAGCGAGGAAGAAATACTCAGTTTAACATTCAAAGAACTTTCTGTCAATTTTCCGCGGCGAGAAAGCCAAAATATAGGGTTGCATGACAATTCGTTTTAACACGGCTTCTAAGCGGATAATATATGCACAGACTCATAATTTGCAACATTGTTATTCGCTGATTTTCAGACATATAAAGCTGCTACTTGAAAATCACAATATCCCACCTGTTTGAAGAATTATCCCGGAGAAATAACTGAAAATTGCAGCAAATTCTTTTTCGCACGGTTCCAAACGCTCACCGATCCCCACGAGGAGTTGCAGTCCCTAACCCTCCTCGGTGAAATTAGGTGGACAAGAGAGACTGGGTAACAAAACAACATGGCGGCGTTGTGACAGATATTGAATTTCGAAACTGCAAATGGATAAAGATAGAAAATGCTAGTGGATTCATCCGTCTTTTGGGTTACAAACTTACCTTGTGATGGTTAGCATGTTTCTTACCTCTCAGAAAGCTATAATGAGCGGTAAGTTGAATTATTAACCATCGCCTTCTCTGTGTTCCGGAATAATGCATTGTCACGTCACAAGCTTGAGCTCAGAATTCTTCTTTGTTGGTAACTTTTCTCGATCTCTTTCGTAAAGGCCAGCTTCAAAATGCAGAGAGTGAACGCCAACATCTTCTAGAAAGATTACTTGATGCTGTTAAGCAGGTACTAAAACAATTCCCAACGTTGTCAGTTAAATATAACGAAATGCATGGCGACGTACTGTGAGCTGAATCCTTAATATTTCTCTTTCTTCTGGCCTCAAATGTTAGTCCTAAACGTTTAGAGGGCATGTTTTCATGAGATGTTAAGGCAAGATTTCCGTATAATCATAGAACAAAACAGGAGTCAAAGAAAGCAATGACCTCCTACTGACCCCTAACGCCTGTTGATTCCCCTAATTAAAAATAAATTCATCTTAAAAAAAAAGAACACTCAAGGTGGACTGTTAAGCCTTTTTTGTTGAAAAAGTAATATCTGGCTCAAAGCCTTGAGAAATTGTGTGATTTGCATTTCAATATTGACATGTATATGGTCTTGGTCCTGGCTGGCCTGGAGTCTCTTAGTGGCAGGAGAGTAGGAGCTTGTAAGTGGTTTATGGCTACTGCACGCCAAATGCCCCCCCCCCCCCCCCCCGCCTTAAGAACATCATCCCCTCTCCTGCTGCTATTGAGTCTCATTACAGTATAAGGGTCCAACTTTCAAGACGTCAACATGGTCATACCAAAAGAATTAATGACTTTGTGACTTATAAAGTTCAGTGAATGTATGTAAATGGTTAATTGTATGTGACAATGACCTTCCCAACAATAATATTCAGTTATTGCTGCAAGTGGGTGAAATAAGCAGAATATCTATCTATCTATCTATGTATCCCCTTGAGTATGTAATCTATTTATCTGAGTACTTGGTTTCTTCCCAAAAATGGGCAATGTTACCATTGTAAGTGGCTAAATTATTGACCAATCAGAGTTCTCAATGATTGATCACTTGGATAAGCCAGTTTACATTAAATTGAGTTGTATAGCCATAAAGTATAAATCTAGGATAGGAAACACAAAGGAGCTGCTGAATATTGGGTGCATTCCATTGGGATGATCCGGATCAGGATCAGTGATGTGAGATCACTAATTGTAAATTGTAATTGTAAATATCTTATTATCCACTCCCCTCAGGGCTTTTCAGGGATAATTTACAACACTGGTTGGGGGACTTTGCCAGACTGCTTAAGGTGCAGTTTACAAGTAGTGAAGGAATGAGTAATGATGCCCCCATACATGAGTGTGAAAGTGAGATAGGCCACTACACCGGGCACTACGTGCCCTACTCTTTACGAAGAGTGTGTGGGTTCTTTAACGTCCCACAGATTTAATACATGTGCAAGGGCTTGTGAGACGGGGCCTACGGTTTATCGTCCTTATCCGAGAAGACTAGAAAGTCTAGCCGTTTGCAGATATTATTACAAAGGCAGCACTTTCTCCTCAGTTATTTAAAGACCCTGAGTGTTGGTCCGGCCGGGGTTTGAACCCGCGACCTCCCGCTCAGTAGACCGGCGCTCTCCCAACTGAGCTAACCAGGCGGATCTCAGATCATAGCGCATCAAAGGAACTGACGAGTCCACGCTAAGAAAGGATTCATTATCATATGTTAATTTCCTGTACCATGAATCAAGATCACTTGGATCACTGATCTAATCCATATCATCCCAAAGGAAATCACCTATAGTGTTAACATATGTAGAAAAGAGTAACAAGTACGCTTTTCCTTTTGTCAGAACTGACCAACCAGACCATTGCCGTTGTAATGAGAATTTCACTGTTAATCAGAACTCTCCAGCCAGATCAGACAAATCCTAAATAGTACGCATGAAGGAGATGGTTTTTCAACAAAACCCTTTGGAAAAAGCCGATTTCCTTTGCTAACTGACTAGTCCGGCAGGCCAGATCTGACAAATGGAAAGCGCCTTAGAGTCCCAGATATGTACTGACTGACTCCCAATCCCACAACACCTCTCCGTTCCAACCCCACCCAGCTTTATTGGCTTTATTTAGTAAAACAGCTTTTTCGATAAATTTCAGTGTCAGGTGAGATTTGGAGGTAAAACTGAACTTGCAACTGATGGAGACAGCAGGTATTGAGTATGTTTTAATGATTTTTCCGCCTCAAAATTGACTAAAATTTAGACTACTAAAAATAAAGATTTAGGTTATATGCTCTCCCAGGTTTATAAATGTTGTGCTGTTTAGAAATTTATTGCAATAAAAATGGTGGGACACAGACCTAAAAGGGGTTGGCCCCAGTGTAGGTCATCAGTGACCTTGAATGGCAAAGAAAAACATCCTTTGAACCACTGGGTTAGCAGGTGTACACCAGATCCCTTAGTTAACAAGGTGAAACTTAATATTGCCCTGTTGTACTAGAAGTGCAGTGGTCAAGCAATTTACCTCCTGGAAACCTCATATCCAGGTTTAAGCCTTCCCATTGCATTGTTTTCTTAGACAAGAAACTTTGCCTGAAAAATTAGAGATTAAAGAAGTTTTAAACATTACTTTTCCCCTTGTAGTTTAATAATTCTATTCTTTTTTAGGGTTGTTTGTCTTTTGACTCAATATGAAGCAGTGTTTCAACATGGTTTTAAAAGGACAAGAGCTAGTGCATTTAGGTACGGTAGAGCAAAATTAATTTTGCTAATCTGCATCAATTTTTTTCTTGTGTGTGGACTATGTAAAATGAGTTCAACTTTGATCTTTAATGTTTTATTAATTTATTTACTTTTATTATAGACAAGTGGGTCAAGTTGCAGGAATTGTTAAACTGGATTCAGAGGCAGGTGGGTGGATAATTAGTGGCCTTCTCAACCCTCCACGTTAAAGGTTTTGCTTGGTCGCCATTTGGCAACCAATAATCTTTTGGTGTAGCGAGACTTTTTTACAAATCAAGTCGCCAGCTTCAAAATTTTAGGTGCCATTGCGAGTAAAATGGTTGCAACTTGGAGGGTTGCTTCTGGTCCAGTTGCAAAATATCAGCTTCCAAAAGTTCATGTATGTGCAGAAAGCAAAAAATTTTGAGATACTTTTCTGGTATAAAAGTGACACAGCAGTCTTGACTTTTTCCGTGCACTTTCACTCCTTCCCACTTCTTTTTCTCTTGTTTCCCACTTTTTTGTTTATTTGTTTGTTTTGCTGAGCATTATTTAATACAATGTAGGCCTCATTTCGGTGGGAAATGCTTTTGGGATTGTAGGATTAAATGGAAGGAACTAAACAAAATTTTCAGGTTCACTTTATAAATGGTGTTTTGTCTTTTTTCTCCGGCAACCTTGACTAAATTGTGATCAGTCTGGTATTGTTTGAAAGATCTCTTTCTCCTGCACAAAGTATATGACTCAGTTGTTTAAAATGACGACATCACAAGCAACACCAGGGACATGGATCTGAACTTGCGGTGCAGGGGCGAATGGGTTAAAGAAACATTTTGTGTTATCATAACTGATAATTTATTATTGGATCTTGGAATAAAGGCTCAACATTATTTATGTACTATGGGCTTATTCATATTCTTTTAATTTTCCTTGTCGCATTTGACTGTCTTGTATACACTAATTGATCTTGTGAACAAGTTTATTTGTGTTTTATTTCTCTTAATCTAGTTTTCTGGAACTTTGTAAAAGTCCATCTGGGAAAATTAGAAGAGGAAAGGTTTATTTCTCTGCAGAAAGCAACAACGGATGCTGGAAAAGGTCAGTGAAGCAGAGGCCTATTGTGCAGGGCAGCCTAGGTTCCCTGCCATGTTTCTTGGCACACAGCCTTGGTTCAACCTTGGGATCAATTCAGGTTTCTGGGAAACTGCCCATCCACCCCTCCCCTGAAACCAACATAAAAGCTTTCTTCTCACTTAGTGCAAAATGTTGGCTAGTGGAGGGGCAGGTGAACAGTTTTTCAGAAACCTAAATAGTGATCCCCAAGGGGGGGGTGTATTTTCCTGCTGTTCAAAAAAATCAGACACCCCTCCCCCTCAGTCTAGTTCATTTGCCTATTACTGGTCCTTATTCACTATGGAACATGAGAAATTACCTGGGCATGAAAAAATCAGGGCTTCCTGTGAAGCAAACGTCTCCCCAGCAACAAACGTGGTTACAAACCAAATTTTGAAAAGGAACTTTGAAAAACTGTTAGGCTAACGAATATTCAAAAACCACGATATTACAATCCGTTTCAGTCCTCGAGCTTATCCATGGTTTTGCTCAGGGCCCAGTTGTTCAAAGGCTGATTAGCACCTAACCCAGGGTTAAATTTAACCCGGGTTTCTTTTTCTTTTGTTCAAAGGTATTTTCTTGAATAATTTTCTTTGTGATTTTTAAGAGCATCAAATCATCAACTTGTTGACAGAAAGAATTAAACTGAATTTACTTTTGAAGCTTTCATATCTGACTTCAAATTTCGCACTTACCCTAGTTTATCTTAACCCAGCTTTGAACAAGCACGCCCTGTTGTTTTTTACTTGCATTTCATGTTTTGATTGGTTATTTTTATGCTTCACCCAGTTTGGTGGCAGTTGCCACTGTTTAAAGTTTGTTAAATTTCGTGACACATCTCCTTTATTCATTTAGTCGAAATAACTTAGGCATTGTTTTTTCATCATAAACAAGTGAACTAAAGGACAGACCATTAGACAACTTATGGGGGTTGTTAGGGGGTGGGAAGAGCTTGCGACGTGTAAAAAATTTTCGTGCAATAGAAAATTAAATGAAAAAAAATTCATCCACGCCAAGTAACCCCCTTTTTGTACCTAAAAAATATTCATGCCCTTGCCTAAAAAAATTCTTTCAATGGAAATGTTAACAAAAAAAATTCAAGCGGCTCCAAAATTTCCCAACCCTGCCTCCCCCTCTATAAATTTCTAATGTGGTCCGTCCCTAACGTCAGTTGTTCTCTTCCAAAGGACGTGCCTGGTTGAGGAGTGCATTAAATGAACACTCTTTAGAAAGATACTTCCACAACATGCTGGGAAATAAAACACTTTTGAGGTATGTTAAGTTCTCGCATTATTGAGGAAAAACAGTACACCCTTCACCAGAGATGATATTAGACGAAAATAATGTGAAGACTATTCTTGACTTTATTCTTTGTTTTTGTCCATATGACAGTCAGTTTTATGAAAAAGACGCTTTTCTTATGGATGAAGAGCGTGCCAGCATGCTCCCTATGACCGCTGCAGGTGAGAGTTGATTATGAAGATGTAACTATTACTAGGCTGACTAGGCCACGCTGATACGGCGCCGGACGAAGTTTCGATAGGCTGAAAAATTTGACCAGACGCTTCGTTCACACGGAAGAATGATTTTGTTACTGCCATTTCTGGTATATTCTATCTAATTTGCGTGTTAAAGAATGAAAATAATAAGCAAACAGTTGAAGCTACCAAGAGAAGATCTCTTGATGAATGTTTTTTTTTTTCTTACAGGTTTGAGTCCCATTCTGTTTGCTCTTACTGTTGACAGTGAAGAATTGAACATCGTGCGTCAGGTATGTATCAGCTGAGGGAGGTTAAACAACGACGAGGGCGACGGCAACAAGAACGGCAAAAAAGCAATAGGTTAAGATTAACAAAACAACAACTTTGCACGTGCATCACGCTTTTTTGTACATTTCTTAGCCGTCGTTGCACTACTACAACTACGACGTGATAATGCCTAATTACCCGTTTTGTCGAGGACGGAAACACCAGAAAACAACTTTCTTTTTCTTTTCCTGAACTTTGATACAGTCCTTTAGAATTCAACTCCAAAAACTGGCACTTTCCAACAGTTGACGAATTAAAGGAGATGGAATAAGCGCGATAAAGTTTGAGGCAGCGCGAATTCACTTTTCAAGTAACGTTTTCGTAATTGTCGCCGTCGTTGTTGGCTAAGCTCCCTTACATTCTGTTAACAGAATACAAGAAGTTCAAAACCGATTAGATAAAAGGGAAAGGGAAAGCAACCATTATATTTTACGTCGATAACTTGTGATAGTAATAACTGATAAACTTGAGGTCGACGGTGCGGTGCGCTCATTTTATCCAACCCCCCCCCCCCCCCCCCACTTCCCCCCTCCCTTCCCCCCTCCATTAATGCTCCGTTTAAGGGTATTTAAAGCTATCAAAGCTTCAGCGTAAGGAGATAAGTTGAAATAAGGATGTGATGTCACCGCGGATCGAACTCGAGACCGGGCGCAATGAAGGCGGCGCACTAACCAACTGTGCCTGCACCCTTCCTCCTACACTAGTATTCAAAAATTATCCGTTAAGGCTCTGTCCACACGTATCCGATTTTATTTAAAAACGGAGATTTTGTGCTCTGGTTTGGGCTACTTTTCACACATATCCGGTGAAAATAATCACCTAAAACGCATTTTTTCGAAAACGCTCTCCAGAGTCTGCCTCGTACCCAGGCGTCATACACTAGTTTTAGTCGTACAATGCGTACTTGTCTCATGGGTATTTTCTTGCGTCCACACTACAATGCTCAAATACAGAGTGAGTTTTCGCAAAAGCTTCGGTCAAAGCTGAGTTATTCCAACTCGCTCACTTTGTCAAGCGTGAGCGAACTCTTCCGGCGTTGACTATTCCTGAGAACCATGTGTACTGTCTAGTAAACGGTTAGAATTGTGAGAACATAACTGGCTTGGTATCCGAAAGTTTTACCCGTAACAGATCTTGTGCGCATCGTCAAATCTAAAGATCGCTATGGTGACGATACCACAGTAGACACCCTAACGTTGTTTATTTTTCTATTTTCAGCAAGCTCCAACCTTACCAATAAATAAAGAAGTGTTAACCAGCATTTTACCATCATTTCCACATAAGCCTGTTGAGGAACCTGCACCTGTGGTGTCTGCCGTATTAACTGGTCAGTGGATTAAAAAACAGAGGTTTTCAAAAACGCTCTCGAAAGGGTTTGCCTAAAACCGGGAATCTTAAAAGCCTACGTCGAACGGCGAATGACTATGAAGTTTAGTGATTAGGGTTAGGAAACTGAGTGAATCAAGTTTCTGGTCAGTTTGCCTATTATAATGGTCTAAATGGAATCGGTTTCACTCAGTTTCCTAACCGTGATCACTAAACTTCAGAGTAATTCGGCGTTTTTCCGGATTCCGGGTTTTAAGGTGATGTTAGACGAGACGATTCGCAACGATGATTTTTAGCGCAACACAGCGTTACAGCATTGTTGCGACATTGTTTCGAGTGGTTGCAACATTGTTCCAACATTGCAATGCTGTGTTGCGCTGAAAATCGTCGTGTAACATCACCTTAAAGGTGATGTTACACGAGACGATTTGCAACGACGATTTTTAGCGCAACATAGCCTTGCAATACTGGAACAATGTTGTAACCCTTCGAAACAGTGTCGCAACAATGATGTTGCAACGCCGTCTTGGGCTAAAAATCGTCGTTGCGAATCGTCTCGTGTAACAAACCCCTCTCGAAAGTCAAATTGCTGAACTATTTCCTAGCCGTTGAAAGCTTTAACTGCCTTTCGCAAGGCGCAAAGTAAAACGAAATGAGACAAGTAGCGAAAAGAGAATACGTGACGTCACGTGCAAACCAGCAATAATGCTAAAAGGAATGGCATCAAGATCAATAGATCTAATTAGCAAAAAAACAAATTTGCACGAGCAGCACACTTTTTTTTTCTAATTAGCCGTTGTTTTGCGCGACTACAATTCCGTTTTGTACGACTAAAACGTCAAACGTCCTAGTTACACATTATTTTTATGGCGGAATTGTCGTAAGTGTTTACCAAACATTTTGTTTCCTGTGTTCTTGTTCGCTGTTATTTTTTCGCTGCCGCTCATTTTCACCTGGCCGCTAACATTTCTCATTTTCTCACCGCCGCTATGAAATTTTCATGTTTTTCTTCCAACGAAATTCGTCTCCTTAGCTCTTTCTCTGTTATCCACGTGAGTCTAAACATCAAAAATAACGTCGAAAAAGATACGACTTTGTTTTTTTTTTTTCTCTCTCTCTAAAAGTCCGGGCGGCCATGCGATTCTTTTCCGTTGCATTTGGGTTGCCATACCTGTTGATTGAGTTATTTTATAACACTGAGGGAAAACTAATTGTGAAGTTCCGAAGAAACGGAAAGACATACGAGATGTTTTTTTCAAAAGTAAAGAGAAGGATGATGGTGATTGAAATTAGCATAATTACTCCTTGCACGAGCTGCACGCATTTATAAAATACGTGCGTCATCTACTTATGAAAAACCATCTGCATGCTGTCTTTTAGTTTTGCCATGGATGACATGAATGAGATTTTCCTTCGTGTTTTAGACAGTATTTAGTTGTTTTTGTTTTGGAATAACATCGACAATGGCGTAATATAATGAAAATATAATTCAGTGGTCATGAAAGTAACCAGAAAAGCCATTTGAAAGAGATGTTTGTTTACTCCAACTATTAGCAACATTTGCCTCTTGGAGACAGCGTACCAGCACAAAGGAACGAGGAAGAAAAGTGTAAGAAAATAAAAATCAGTGACAGCGGCAGTGTCTAAAGGACAAACCACATCGCAAGCCCTGACCGAAGTCGAAAACAGGCGACATTTCTAAACAGAGTCCCAGTCCACTGCATCACACCTTTTTACTCGGACACGCTCGTTTCACCGTCCAACGTTTATCCGCCCTTGTCGCTCGGGCGGTGTACGGTCACGTGATTACCAAATTTTCTAGGATGGGTAGATTTACTTACCCATTCTTATAATCATAATAGCCTGCATAGCTTGCTTTTTTTTGTTTCATTTAGTTATCGATTTTCATAATCACTTCTGAAGTGTTTTTTTGGTGTTCTCCGTAGACGATGCAAAATTAGAAAAAAAGAAGAAGAAGAAGAGAAAGAAGCGAAATGCTGCAATTGTCTCCTTTGAAGAAGGCGAAAACCAAGAAGATTTAACAAGCGATCTGAATGAATTTCCCATCAACGACATCTCGGTAAAAGAGACTATGATTTCATCCAACAACACCTCAGTAAAAGAGACTATGAATTTATCTTCTGAATGGAATTCTTCAAGTATTGGTCACACTCGCTCTTCATCTTACCCCGGTAACATTACGGTGGTCTCCGAAGGCTCGGCAGTAAAATCTTCTCTTGTGAACGGACAAGAAGTTGTATTTACTGAGATTACTAAGTCAATTTCATTGCCTGATAACTCTGTTGCCAAGGAAAACATTGAGTTAGGTAATTCGACAACGAGTGGAAGTAGAAGTTTTAAATTTGAAGACTTTTTAGAACGAGAGACTATAAAAACTGGATCTGATACTGAGGGAGAGGGTGTGCAGGAGGCACCCTCAGGGGAGGACAAGGGTAATTTTGTCTTCGAAGCTGCAGATCTGTTTTTTAATCATCCTAAGGTTGGTTTTGAAGAGGAGAACTCATTTCAGATTCAAAGTGACCTAAAGACATCGTTAATACCAACCAGTTCAGAAGAAACTAATGATTCCGTAAGTATCGCCCAAGGAAGTTCTATGCTACCCAGAGAAGATTTGCCTGAAAGGAAGCATGAGTTTTGTGGTGAAAATTTTGGGTCAAAATCTTCAAGTGCAGTAACGTCGGATTTTTCGAAAGAACATAATTTGTCTTACTCAAAACAAAACTACGACTCTGCCAATACGCGTAGTTTAGCAGAGAAGGATAATGAGAAATCAAATTCCTCTCTTGAACACGCAAAAATACCTGGTTTAGTAAAGGAAATAGCTGCCGATCCGGAGGCAAAAATTAGAAATATGCCACCGTACCTTAACCATCCAAATGAAAGCAGTCTTCAAGCTGACACACAGGAACACCAGGATCGCAGGGAAAGTCCTTTGGAAATACAAGATCAGCACAAAACATCGGAATGTAAAGACCTGTATAAAGACACAAGTAGTTCTTTGGATTATTTTGATTCAGCGCAAAGCCCTGAAGCAGAGCCCAGTGCAAGTGATAGTAAGTTTGAGCCTGTCATATTGTTGGACAGTGGAGAATCTCTTGTGCCTGTTGCAGAAGGTGATGTTACGTCTAGGACTGGTACCCAGTCCATTTCCTACTACGCGCCAGACGTTTCAGGAGAGAACGACCGTGACTCCCTCTCAAGGTTAGAATTTTAACCGCTGAATAACACACGAAATTCGGATGGGGGGTCATGTAGTAGCTGCTCGGACGAGAAGTCACCAATGGTGCGTTTCCCTGACCCCAAACAATACTAAAACAATTGGAAGAATGACGTGTCATTGTTTCCTGCGACCAATTAGGAGAGACCTTTTTTCCGTATGGGACAAGAAAGACTACTATACCCTGGGGGGTGGGTGATAGCTCTCGATGAGTCTCTGCATGGGTGGGAAAGGGAAACGCCGCTTTACTGTAAGTTATGGGCCCTCGTCATTTCCTTGGGATTTATGTTTGCGACTGGGCTGTAGTTCCATTTTCAAAATAAGGCCAGAATACCAGATGTTTGAATTGATGCTGCAATAGCCTGCTAGGAAGCTCTCTGGGGCGCTCTGGAGGCGGGGAAGGAAAAGCCCAGAAGGAGAGCAAGAAGGAGAGCTTGCAACTGCGTGTCTGGAATTTAAATATCTGCATCGAAAAAGTCGATGCGAAATGCTGATTGGCGGAGATTTCATTAGAAATGACGTCATTACCCTTGGCACGTGTTTTTCAATGTTTGTTGACATTCGCGCTCGTTTCCGCTTCGCCCTGATTGGCGGAAATCTGACAGCTCAGTCGACGGCGCGCCACAGGGGATCTAGGGGTGGAATTGAAATTTCACAGACGTAGTTGCAAGCTCTCCTTCCTTTTACCGCCCCGCCGCCAGAGCGGCCCATAGAGCTTGCTCGCAGGGTAATACTGCAATAAATGTATGCTTTCAAGAAACAATTATGGGACAGATAGGGAAACGCCCAGTCAATCCCTTGGGATATTTGAATTTCATAGTTATTTCTAGACCAATTAAACGCTTGAAATTAATCAGAAGTTGCTTTCCAGAGAGGTCCATAGGGTTGTCAAGAGAGAATTCGACAGTCATCTTTACAATATTCTTTATTGTTTGTTTTGAGGCAGTCGCGCGGGGAGTTAATGACGTTTCAAACATACATTAATATGTGCGCACGTCTCAGAACTTAGACTTAATAGGTTAATAGACCTTTTTACCGATACGGCAGCGGGCCATATTCAATTAATTGGATTTAAGGAGTATTATGGGATGCCTGGGGGGCGTGAGCACGATCTGATATACTCGCACTCTTTTCGAGCCAATTTTTCTTTAAGTTTTCCTAGAAAAAGATTGTAATGGGAAAAAAAGATCGTTGTGCCGTGTTTGGATATAAAAATGATCGCCTTTTGCCCGAGAAATAAACATGGAAGTTCTCTTTTTGCCCGAAAAGCGCGCGTAAATAATGAGCGAGTGCCCTCTGGGCATCCTATAATACTCTGCTTAACTCTAATAAATTCAATATGGCCGCCGTATCGGTAAAAAGGTTTCTTACAACCTCTAAAAATAACTTCAGCGAAATTTACACATCGCGGCCAACGATTTAAGATTTCATCTCTGTCTCGTTATTCTGTCTTGAGACTTTACAACACCACAATTTGAAAAAGTCGCTACCGTTTGAGGAGAATATGATTAAACAGCTGGTTTTGTAATTATCTTACAGCCCTAGCTGGTCTTTTGTTGAAGACTCCGAGGGACTCATTGAAATCAGAAGCGAGCCTCTTTTGAATAGCAATGGCAGATCTGTTGCCATGGCATCAGATGCCTCAACTGCTGCTGCGCTGGCGGCTTGCTCTGATGCCCAGAGAGGAATGGACAATATGGCCAGGTAACTAATTTTCTTTACCGTACATTATTTGTAATTGCAATGAGGAGAGTTATGGATGGAACCGTTGGTAACAGTATGGTTGTTGTTGTTTGTTTACTTAGTGGCCTTATTACGATGGGAGCGACCATGACCGGAGATCAAAATGTGCGGGTGAGTTGACTTCATATCGTGTGCTGCTTATCACCTTAGGACCTGTTTACATGGAGGAGGGGTACCTCAGGTAGGAATGGTAACCCACTTAGGTGTGGTCACCCGCCTGTCCATATAATCTCTCATTTTAATTTGATCACGTTTACATGATAGGTGGGGTGACCCGCCGCGGGTTACCTCACCTACCTGGGGTCCCACACCTCCATGTAATCAGGCCCGTAGAATACCGACACATACGTTTCATGAATAGATAAAATGAATAAGTATTTATCAACTAATCTATTTGTTAGTTTGTTTATTTATTTAATAGCAATTTATTGGTTACCACATCTACGAAGTAGTTCTTCGTTTACCATTCCTGGGGCCCGTTTCTCAAAAGTCCCGATAATTAACGGGCCCGGAAAGCTGTTAATGTTGCAATCAATATAGGGGCCTCGATAGTTTTGCAGGTAACATCATACAACTATCAGTTAACTGGGTTAGCTAGGACCGGCGCTTCAATTCCTGGGATTTGATTTAAATATTTGATAGTTACCGTGAATTTCGAGAAACGGGCCCCTGATCGAATTAGAATTTTGGAAATTTTTTGTTTTTGAGGAGAGTTGAAAACCGGAGTACCCGGAGAAAGCAAGTACCACGACCAAGAGCAAACTCAAGCCACATAAGACACATAAGGCTGATATGGGGTCGCCTCCGGGATTCGTTTACAAGTCTTGTGGTGATAAAACTTGTAGTCCCTTTTTGGACAACTTATAAACAAAACGGGAAAGACCCTTATTATCCCTTGGAGGGCGGCGTTTCAGCAAAACTAACATGAAGTAGTGTTTAGTCACAGCATCATGTAGATGATACTTGAAGGAAGGTTAATAATAAGTTGACCGATAAGTTTGACATAATGAAACTCGCCATATGCTGGGGTAAGGCTTTAAAGAAACTGATACTGCATCGGTTGGGATGTAATTCGCCAAAATTTGCCAGGTTTTTCATCTTTTTTAAACCATGGTAGTTATGAAAGCCGGCAAACATCAAAGATTACTTAAAAGAGCGGTGTTTATGTGAGAAGTTCTCTGACAGTGCACAATCCTTTGTTTTTTTGTTTACAAATTTGAAAGACCGCGAGCAGTCTTCTTTTTGCTTCAAAGTCGCTGGAGTAAGACGCTCGAGCCGCGAGAAACGAGGGAGCTAAGCCCGAGGAGGAAGAACAAAAATTTTTCTAGTCTCGCCCCAGTCTCTTTCGCGCTCACTGTCTAAGAACTTTTCACATCTAACAGAAAAGTGGACGTAAGCAGTCCAAAATTGTAACTGAATAAAATAATGAAACTGGTTGTATTAACCATGTTTAACTGTAAAGTGATTCAAAAGGTAACTCTTTGAGCGCTGATCTGTTAGAGCGAATGACATACATGTATTTTATCGCTCGAAAGTTCAGCTTCTCAATATCTCTACAGCGGCCAATTTATTTTACCAACTCAGTCCGGCGACAAGACTAACTTTTTGCTATATTTTGGGGGCTTAGCGTTGTGTTTTGAATTTTTGCAGAGAGATGACCACAAGAGGCACGACGGCATGACTTCAGGTAAATTATGCCCAACTCCTAACTGACATTTCCGTTTTGTTGGATTAAGAAAGTATAAAACAATTTTCTTTATGACCAAAATATAATTTATGTTCGATATAAAAATGGGCAGCTTGAGTTAGCCTAAGGCTAATTTTAGTCTCACTCTCTACTTTTCCCCAGTCCTACTTACATCGTAGCTCAACGTAGCTTTGGAAGCGTCGCACAGGAAATATTAAGAGCGGCGTGCTCAGCCAAAAACAGTAGAAACCCGCGAGTAAGAACCTGCATTTTCCCAAGTTAGCCTAAATAGATTCTTACATAAGAAATAATTAGCACCAATTTAGGCTATTTAGGTTCTTAAATAGATTCTTATTTTCCGAGGAAAAAATGCTTTATAGCTAAGAGTATAAATTAGTGGTATTTAGCCTATTCCTTATATAAAATGTGCATACTATTACATTGCACTTGGAGTGATAAGGCACCTTTGTCTTCAAAGAGGATCCTGAATGCTGACTTATCTCATTTACCCAATTTTTTATAGATTTACAAAGTAATAACCTCTTTCAAATTTTAAGCTATACAGGTTCTTGTATCGAGGGGCCTTACAGGTAGATTTTAGTCTAACAGGTTCTTAGTCACGGGTTTTTACTGTATGCTCTTTCACAGGAGACAAGACTGGCCCGATCCTTTGCATGTTGAAACCGGTTTCTCATCCCATGCCCATATTGGACTTTGCGCTCTTTAATGTTTATAAGTCAATGATAACAATAATTATGTAATTTTTTTTCCAAAGCTGAACTCAAGCAAGCCATGGTGTCAATGATGCTCAGGAAAGACGAAATTGAAGAACAAAACAGGTTTGTTTACTCATGGAGAAACGCCTGCCTGACACGAGTGAATTTAACTGGCCAGATGTAATAGCCGGCCTTGTACTTATGCTGTGTTTCGTTTTCACACGGCACAACACGAACGCAAGCACAAGCCCAGCCGGGTGCAAAGAAAGTCAGTTTTACGGCTTGCCATTCGGGTAAGCTCTCGCTAGCATGTACTAGCCCAAGATATCATTTTCATTAGCCGAAACTTTTTTCGATGAGTGGGATTGATTACAGCTCTTCTATAATTTGAATTCCCCCAAAAAACCTCACTTGCCTATTGGGCAAGTTAAGAACAGATTTCACTCCCCTGTTAGCAAAATCCACTAGCCTCAGGCTATCGGACACGACTTTCTTTGCACACTGCCCGGTCACAAGGAAAGAAGAAATATTGATAGTTGTACATGTGATTGCGTTCAGAGCGTTTTTACAGTGAAATAAGCGCCCTTATCCTTGCGTCTCCTCATTCAATTATTGAATGAGGTTGAGTATCATCTGAAGAATTATGGAGATCGAGGTAACCTGAGATCAGGCTCTATTCTCGTTTTGCTTTGACCGTTAGAGAGAATGTATGAGAACCGCTAAAATTGGGCCTGATCTCAGGTTAAGATCGAGGAGGGTGTCGAGAGGTCGACTTGTAGCAAGTCTAGCTACACAGGAATGTTCAGTCCAGCAGGTATTCTTTGAGCTGAGTTGTATTTTTGCTGTTCTTGTTATTTTTGTGCCAGTAGTTCGGCTATTTTTTTTTTTTTTTCGCAAAACGTGTTCTCCAACTTTACCAAAACAACTTAGCTATCACAATCTCGTCCCCAGGGCGATAGCCATCACTATTGACGTCATTTTGCAGGATATCGCTAACGTCTTCCAAATAATGCTCAACGTTAGCTGGTTATGAAGAATTATCCGAGTGATTTGAGGCAATCTACCTTGCGAGCAGACTGAGGCTACATTTTCGTGGTATGAGCTGGGGTGCGCACGCCAGCTTATAAAGCGAAAATACAGCCTTTGCTCGCAGGGTACGGAGCCAATCAGAAACAGAGGAAGGTTTTGAATGAATAATAAACCACGTTAATTGTTGCTTTTAGTTACTCTGCTTAAATTTTCTGTAGGAAATTGCAGAGTCGTTTGGATGAAGAATGCCAGAAATCTCAGCAGCTTGACTCTGAGAATGAAAAGCTTCGAGAGGAGATTAAACAACAAGAAAACTTCAGCGCAGCCAAGATAGCGTCTCTTTCAAGGTGTGAAGGAATATCCAGAAGGTGTAAAATGTAGACGGCTACGCCGTAAAAATTGTCTCAACTTGACCAAGTTGACTGGATTATCTGGGATGTTGATTTTTGAAGAAGAAAGCTTTAAATGTTACAAAGAGAAAGGAAAGACAGCCTTCTTCTCTTCCTTTTTCTACAAAACTTTTTAGTTGACTTTTTTGTTTTTGGAAGGGACGCATGAGAAATGTTCCCGACTACCCCGTTAAATCCCACGTTTTAATGTATTGGTCGTGGTTGTATGCACTGTGGAAAAAACAATTTGTTTGTTCGTTTGTTTGTTTTCCCCTGTACCCGCTGCGTGCTGAGTGTCTGGAAATCTCATAACCACTCTTCTGGTTGTATTGGCTATTAATTTTCATGGCGAGACTAAATTTTACTTCTCCCGACATAAAAGGCGAGAAAGAATCATTGCCATTGGAGCCATTATTTGCTTATTAGCTCATTGTTTTTGCCTCGTTCTTTGCTACCTTAGCCTCCCATGCAAACGTTCTTAGGGCTTCGTCACGCGTCTGCGAAGTCAAAAGGACGTCAGCGTAGGAGGCTATTACGAACGTTGCAATCGTGGTCGCTTAAAGGCTTTATATAAGTTTTAAAAGGTTTCATGTGACTGATTTGCAGAGAAAACGAGCTCTTGAAGCATCAGCTGAAGAAATACGTTGGAGCAGTACAGGCGCTGAGGAGTGATCTACAAGGAAACAAGTCAGCTGTAACAGCGGAAGGTAAGGGTGTGGTCTTGTTTTAGGGGTACTATTCTCGTTCTTCAAGGAGCAGAATCAGCGAGATTTACTACTACTACTACCAATACCACTACCACTACCACTACCACCACCACCACCACCACCACCACTACCACTACCACTACCACTACCACTACCACTACCACTACCACTACCACTACCACTACCACTACCACTACCACTACCACTACCACTACCACTACCACTACCACTACCACTACCACTACCACTACCACTACCACTATCACTACCACTACCACTTTTTGGTTACTTGAGAAAAATTGCTCTGAAACCATTATGGTTTGCCCTCATGTCAAAACATAAACTGCTCTCTATCTCTTGTTAAATACATTAATTGTTAAGGGGACCGGTTGAGGGTAAATTCATGGCATCACTGGATTATCGCCTTAGATATAGTCTTCTCCTTGCAGTTTTGTCTGGAATAAGGCAAGAAGAAATTCTACCTCCTTTGCCACCAGAGCAAGCGACAGAGCATTCGAGGCAAGTTTTTAATTTGTTCGCTGTTTTTAATATGGTAGCAATCAACTTAGTTCTAATTAAAAGGAACAATCTTTGACTAAACATCATTGTTTTACTTTTAATTGCAGCGAAGAGGCAGAAGAATACAAAAGGAAGTTAATTCAGGTAATAATGGTGAAAAAGTGAAATGTGACTTCATTTACTATCGATTACTCATGCGTTAATCGTCCCAGATGTTTAGGAGACAGCTGTGCCTTGCGCATCTGAGGTCAAGTACGATGAAGCATGCACGGGGGTGAGAGAGCGTTCAGTCAGCAAAAAGTGCGGCATAAAAAGCGCGCGAAAACGACCAAATGTACTCAATCGTTAGTAGCCTGCATAGCAGGTGCAAAAAAGGGAGGGGGAGGGGGGAGGGGAGAAAAGCGCGATCCCTACCCGTTTCGACGGCTGCTACGCAGGCTATGCAGACAGTTGAAAGCAGGGCGGTTTATCTGCTCTGGTTGAAAGGCGTTCCAAACGCGCGAGACTAAACAACTATCACTAGCGCCAAAAGAAACTTCACCTATCACCGAGGTTTCTTAGCACTTTCTTCTGTTTTATATGGAAGGTTGCGGATTTACATGGTGAACTACTGGAATTCAACGAAAGGCTACACAAACAAGTTAGTTATTATCAGTTTCAAGTGAGAAGACTGCGAGAAGAACTCGTTAATCTCAGAGGACCGGTAAGTTTAGGCAATTCTCTTAGAGTAGGAGCGAAATTTTATGAATCACAATATGATCCATACTGAACATTTCGCTCCTACTGTTATAAGAACTTGGATTTTTTTTAGCAACCAGTCAGTGTCTAAAAATTCATTTCAGAATCGCGTTGACAATTTGTACCAATCAGTTCCATTTGCCGAAAACTGAACGGCCGCGAAACCATGAAACTGGTATCAAAGATAGGTTTTGAACAAGAATTTCCGTTTGGAACATCCCTTCCGGAAAAAAAAAACAGAACTGCCTTTTCAGATGTTCCGTTGCTCCCGGAAATTTTCCACTGGAGACTTGTGTACCATTTGCATCCCGACTGGAATTAACAGAATGTATTGGTAATTGGAGAGCACCCACGTTGACACTGACGGGTTACTCTACACTGCGTTTAACTTACGAGGTTTTGTTGCCCACATGCTTCGTCGTTCATCTATTTATCTATATTTTCGATTTCTTTCCCAGCTTCCAGAAGATACAGAAAGTCTTAGTGATTCAACAAGCCTTGCGGACTTTGACCCCACAGTCATGTCACTCGGTACCAGACCCCTAGTGAACGTATGGATACCATCTGTATTTTTGCGTGGTCGCTCATCAAATGTACATCACGTGTATCAGGTACGACGGGGCTCTTATGCGAATTTTATTTTGTTGCTTTTTATAACGCAACAGCAAAGAAAAGATTGTTGATTCAGAGTGTTGAGCTCAAATGAAATTCTTAGGGAAATTCGTAGGGATAATGAAATAAGTACAATGCGTTGTCCTAAAATTAGGCAAATTAAGTCAAGTGTTAATATAGTCTGCGTGATGGGAGAAAACAGGAGATTTATTTCCAACTTGCACTGTCATTTTTGGTTGCTAATTCCATACGCAAATGACCGTTGGCTCTCGTTAAGTTCAATTAGCTTTTAAGCAATCAGTTGTTTTGTTTGAACATCAGCTTGCAACAGTTCTGACAGTTTACTGTTGCCGTGTGACAACAATGTGGCCCGCCCAAAAGCTTTGTGGAGGATGAAAGTTTCTTTGTTAGATGTCATGTGACCCACAAGTAACTAGAGCGCGCTGTTTGGAAACTGAAAAAAGGTAGCTATGTAACTATGTCAGTTTTGTATCATTAACATTACTGTAACTTTTCTTTGAATTCCTGCAGGTGTACGTAAGAATAAAGGACGACGAGTGGAACATTTATCGAAGATATTCGCAGTTTTTTGAAATGCATAAAAATGTAAGTGTGACCCAGAACGAGTTGTAAAAGGTCAGTAATACAAATCCATAGGCACAACTTTAAAGTTAATTGGAAATCGTCACGGGAAGGCGAAGATCATGCGCGGGAAGGTCACAAATTCTTAACTCTTACCCGTCTTCCCCGTCTACAATTTTCAGTTGGATACTGCGTTTTTGTTTCGTCACGCAATGCTCTTCCTTAAGAAGGAGAAGAAGGAGGAGCGTTGCGTGACCGAGTGTTTTTATTTGTATGGTTGGATTTCTGTAAGTTATTGTTTTTCTTTATCGCTGTTGATTGTGACATTTATTCTTTGTGTTATTTTTTGTAGTTACGGAGAAAATCCCAAGTAGTAGAAAGCTTTAAATTTCCACCAAAGAAGACGCTTGGTAACAAAGTAAGTACAAGTATACGTGTGGACAGGGCCTCGAGTCACATTATCGGCGAACGGCAAACAACAGACTCATTTGAGAATTTCTCAAAATAGAAAATGAGCAGATAAAAATAGTGTAAAACAATTCCTATAGATGAAAATAACGTGAAACTACTTACAGGGTTCGTACAGAATCTTGAATTCTTGAAATAGTCTTGAGATTTGCCCAGCAACTTTCCAGACTTGGAAAAAGTCTGGAAGATAGAGATAAATTATGGAGAAAATGGAAAAAGTCTTAAGTTGTTGTTTTTTTTTTCAAAGCTTCAAGAAGTGCTTTATAAGGGAACTTGTTTTCGTTTTGGTCAAATCTTATTAGTTCAACCTCGCCCGTATGTTTGCAGTGCACCACAAGAAAAGCTTTGTTTGTGCGTTTTTTAAGGTTACTGTTGATCACCTATTTGTTAAACCTTGAGTCTGGAAAAAGAAGTTACTTTTTGGGAAAAATTCTGGAATAAGTGTTGAATTTTGGATCTAAAAAGTTGTACGAACCCTGTACTTATTTTTTGTAGAAGTGAAGAATAGTTTAAGACAAGTAAAGGGAAAATATGATCACGGAATACAAATACACGTTCACCGTTTACCGTTTGCCGTTTACCGTAAGCGTGACTCAAAATCTCTCTATGTTTATGGAGGTGGGTCTTTTTCTCAGAGATTTTGATGCTGGCCGTAACCTTACAGTTGGTTTCAAAATCATCTCTCACACTCTAGGATTCAGAACCATTAATTAGGGTGGGGGACATCTTCCTAGAGATTATCTCAGTTTTGTTACTGGGAGGTGGAAAAAAACGAATGCACCAGGCCAAGTAATCGAGGTGAAAAATATCTCTTTTTTCTTACAGGACTCTCGATTCGTGGAAGACCGCAGAAGACTTTTGCAGGATTATTTAAGAAGAGTAGTAAATCTGTACGTAACAGAAGATCGGGAATTACGTGAAAACACGTCAAAAGCAGTGCTTCTACAAATTATCCCTTTCTTTGCGTAAGTAGGCGAACTGACTAAGTGCTTTTGGAGCCTTGACTTTTCTGTTTTGTGTGGTCTGGTTTTAATTTCAATGAATTTATAGTTTTTTCTGTTTATTTATTTTCTTTTGCTCACGCAGTGAACCGTTTCCACCACAAAAAGTCAAGAAGGAATCTTCTAGAAGACGTTCACTGAATTACACTGGTCTGTGAAACACGATGAATAGCGTTTGAATCTTCGTTATGAATTTGACAGGGCTAGGTCACGGCACGGCTGCGTGGAAGGCGTTTAAATGGGCAGGGAACCGTGGGGAATGAACTCAAGGAGCACGAGAAAGGCTATGTCTGTCTGTCCTTACCAGCTCTTACTCCTGGATATTTACTTCCGTCTCAGTGGCTTCCAGTGCTCGCGTCTATTTATTCACTTCCGCGGTTACAGTGATATGGGCATCCCCGCGTTTTGGGCATCTCCATTCCCAAAACCCTGGTGATATGGGCATCCTCTTCTCATATTACCTTAGCGATTTGGGTTAGGGTTACAGGGAATACCAATAGCACTAGGGTTTTGGGAATGGGAATGCCCATATCACTGTTACACCGCTAAGGTTGGAATATGGCACAGAACCTATCCTATTTATGACACTCCATGTTCGAGACCGGCGCGGTGCAGCCTTGCTCCATTACAGAAATCGCGGCGGAGTCAGCGTTCATATGAAGCTGTATGTGGTATTGTTTCCGTGCCGGCGCAAGAGTTAACTGGTATGGTGTTTACCCAGCTGAAATTAAGTGCGCGCGTGCGACGGGCTTTCCCCCATTCTCGCGCGCTTATCGAGTTCTGGTGCGCCTTAATTTCCCCTTCCCCTTGAAAAGGGCCAGCCCCGCAACTTCGTTCCCAGGGTCCTCTGTTACTCGTTTCCCGGACCCTGGGAACGAGGTTGGCCTACCACCCAGGCTATTAGGTCAGAAGTATTTTATTGACGAAATCGGAGCAACGGTGAACTCCGAGAGTGAAACCAAACTTTTGTGCATACAAAGGAAGGTGGGCCTATGTTTTGCAATCGTCTATAATCTTCTCCAACTTCACTCGTTTTTCTTGCCTCCATTGTCTTTTTTATTTGTACCATAATTGCATTTGTATTCTCTTACACTTTTTAAGAGATTATTTTAAATACTTAGGCAATTATCAGTATGGCCCGGTAGTTTGGGAGGAAAGTGCATAAAATGCGTCACTAGCTAAGAAATAGCCTGCGTGCAGGCTAGCTAAGAAATAATTTAGAAAAGGACCCGCAAAAAGCCTGGTACTACATTCGTATTCACAATCCTTTTTATGAAGTCCAACAGTGTTTGAAACTTTTACAAACAAGATTTTTAATAGCCCCATTTTGATGTGAATATCAAAATTGTCTAGTATGTGAAATCCTTATCTAACACTGTCTCTTCATGACCGAGTTTTATTCAACATGTTTGGTTGCGTTCTTTCACGTTGTTATAAATGGCTACTGTTCTTTCGGATTTGAAAATAATATATACGGATAACCTTATGAACAAAATTATTTGTCATATTAACAGGGAAATGTAAAACAAATGCACAGTTGTTTAAGAAGGCATTCAATTAACATTTTACCGCTTTAATAGTCTATCTTATTATTCAAAACATGAAAAATACCTGATAAATAATAATACCAAATAAATACCTAATGAATAATACCTAAATACCTAAACTTAAGTGGTTCAAAATTGTTGTGTAACAGCCCACGTTCGATATATTAAAATTCTAACATGACTCCGAGGCTTTTTGGTCAATTTTCTATATTTGGATTGGTTTTCTTTGTGCTCAAGTCTCCTGTGGGAATTGCGAGACACTGGAGTCGTGAAAAATCTGCAATTTTGTCCCTAAAGCCTCGAAATCATGTAAGAATTGTTATACATCGAACATATGCTATTATTGCCAGCGAAGTAAAAAAAAATCGCATCAAGCCGAATTCCTCACCTTGTTATAATAGCGATCCTTAGCAAACTAAGGGCCTATTTACATGGAGTGGGGGACCCCGGTCTAGTGGGGTAGGTTTCTTTTGTTTTGTGTCACCCAGAGCGTGAAAACAAAAGAAACCAACCCCACTAGACCGGGGTCCCCCACTCAAAGTAAACAGGCCCTAAAAGTGACTTGTAGAATGCAAATTATTTTAAACAGTCATTCAATACCGTTCTTTAAAGTGATAATATGATTATCAATGTTGAAATTGTATTGTGGTTTTGTCCATTTTAATGCAATAAAACATTTTTTTTTTCAATTTTGCCTCGTTGCGTTTACTTCAACATTTTTTTTCATCCCTGAAGCCAGAAGACAAACATTAGACATTGTTTGACGTAGCCACTAAAGTCAGTTGATTGGTCAGTCTCAGCGTCCATCAGTAGCGTTTGTTGCACAGAAGTTTTACCTCTTAAAAGGCTTAACTAGAAATCATTTGCTTCAGAACCACACAAGCAAAAGCAAAATTTGGTCCAGGCAAGCATGCAAGAATACCCTTAACACAGTAACTAGGGGAAGCTGCAAAGTCTGATGAACCTGGATTAACTTTTTTCCTTATAGGAAGCAAGCATTTGTTTCTAGCGCCCCTGACATGGGAAGCATCTACATACGCGGAGTCCCAGCCTCGTTCCCAGTTTCCCCCGGCAATTTCAGGCGTGACGTCAACCATCAAAATTGTCGAGGGTGGATAGGCCTTTTGCACGATGACGTCATTTTACTACTACGACCAGAAACCTTTTCGCTTTTCCTTTCGCATTTAAATTTAATAGTCCCAGCGAGGTTTGAAAAGCAAAAGCCCTTAGTTTTCACAAGCAAGAAAAACCCTGAAGGATTCTGCCTTTTGTTGAGCACTTTATCTTTAGATGATAATGTTTCGTGGTACCATAGTTATTAGAGGAGACTGGTTATGACAAGCGGCAAACATCAATGATAAAAACAACACTGCTGCAGTTTATGTTCAAAGCACCGTGAAAGTGCACAATCCTTTGTTTTCTGTTGGCAAATTGTTACGGAATAAATTAATGAAACGTTTTTATTGGTCAATACAATCAAAATGATAGGAATTCTTTTGAACGTTGTGCACTTTCAGGTCCACAAAAACATATAACAAAGGAGTCTGACGGGTTTCATAACCATTCCACTCAATTAACTATGGTGGTACTGATAATTAACAATTATTGGATTGAGGCTGATGGGTGCAGTGTGACTTAAAGAATTATACAGATCACTTAACGCCCTTTGACGCTTATATATTTCGACTTTAGGATAAGGTGCTCATGAGCAGTGTAGAACTTGTACTGATTTAGTATTATCGCTGCTTGTAGAGAATCTAAGTCACCACCTCGTTCCCAGAGCATTTCCCTTAGAATCTGGGACGGCCTAGAAAAGCCCCTCCCACTTTCTAAGAGGGTCTCAATGGGGTTAACCGATAGGCGTAAAACGGCCCAAAATTTAGTCGATAGCCGTAAAATTTGAAAAATTTTAACCGTTAGCCGTAAATAGGGTAAAAAGAGTTAACCGTAAAAAAATTTTGCTCCTTAGATTTGATAATTTGAAGAAGGTGCTAAACTCACTTAGAACGGTTGTGTTTCTTATTTCGCGGCTACTTTGACTCTTTACGTTCCCGTTTCTGCTAGTTTAGCCTGAATTTCATCCAATTACTTCGAGTCGAAGCAATTGGATGAATTTCAGGCTACTGCTAGTTTTGCTTTTCACGAAGATTCTATTCAAATAAACTGTTATGTCTTTTATTAGGAATGGTCCTTTCCATGGCTCACAAAAAATTTTAGTTGACTGGCAATAGCTAACCTTTTGTTTCCTTTTTAAACAAAGAGTTCATGTCATTTTAAGAGAATGAGAAAACTGCGGCAAAGATCTTCAAAGCCGCGTACTTCTCAGCTTGGCCCCGACACTTGTAAATGTGAGAGTCATAGAAATGTTCGAATCTCAATCTGTATGCATGTTCTTTTTTAGTTCATGTTGTACAATCTGTTCTTCAGTGGGGTAAAGACCCTATCGTGGTAGTAAAAAGAGAAGAGGGTAGCAAACACAAAGCGACGCGAAGAACGAATCAGTAGCCCCTGAAGAAAAGGAAATCACGCCAGGATGCAAGAGATGACAAACTTTTTCATAGTTAACATTTCTATCCGTAAAATGATATTAGAAGTGGAATACTCTAAAAGCATGATTTATGAAATATTAAAAAGTTTCAAAAGAATAACTTATTTCATCCTAAGATGATCCTAAGACATTTATTTTTCTTTAAAGTTACCAAAAACTACAGGTTTATTAATATTTAACTTTTTGAAACAAAGAAATTAATTTTTAACTTTAGAGTTAACCGTAACTGAAAAAAAATTAACCGATAGCCGTAAAAGAGCCAAAATTTTAGCCGATAACCGTAAATGCCACCACCCCATTGAGACCCTCTTCTAAGGCAGGAGCGGATACTCTCGATGCTTCTGTTCCGAGACTCAAGAGCCAACAGTTATTGCAGGGACCACTTGGACAACCCGACAGCAGCAAAGAGAAGCCGGATCTTGATCGGGATCAACAAACAAGAAATTAGAGGCAAGGCTGATCGGGCAGCTATGAATGGTTAATTTATTTGCCTAATTTACCTATTCATAGTGGCCTGAGAAAACAGCCGTCATTTTCGCAATGCCACCACTGCTTTCCCCGCGAAATGACGTCTGAGAAACGAGCGCAGAAATTCCATACTGGTGACGTGACACTACCCATATCTGAATAGTGTTTCTGATTGGCTGAAGCAAAATTCCCACACAACCAGGAGCCAAGAGCCCGTGACCCGGGAGAGAGCAACTTCCAAGCGCTTGTAATTGGGAATTTTACGGACTATTTTTTTTTAGTAATGTTTTGGCGCGAATTTTGAATATCTTTTAAATTCCACAAACCAGTCAGCAAAACCTACAGACCCAAAAATGATTTTTTTTTTTTGCCTTTTAATAACGTGTAGTTTCAACCTCGTCCCCAGGGCGCTTTCTGATATATTATACTTCAAATGCGCTCATAGACATGGTGGAGATTCTATTTTCGCGGGAAAAAGTGCCCTAAAGTGTGTCTAAAAATACAATGGTCCTTAAAAACGCCGTGACATGGGCCTAGTATGGGAGTTGCTCGCTACTGGTTATGGGCTCCTTACACAACACGACCCATCAGAAGTAGCCTGAGTATCAGGCCTTCCTAAGGGGCTAGCTAGGGGCGAGGAGATTTTAGATGGGAAAGAGCCGGGAGGGGGGAGAAGAGCTCTCTCCCTTTTTCGCTTCCATCTTTCCTCTTTTCCCCAGAAACGCCTGATACTCAGGCTAGATCAGAAGCACTACCCAGATCCGGGTAGTGTATGCGTCACCAGTATGAAATTCTGCGCTCTCTCTTCGGACGTCGATCATTTTGCGGGAAACCAGTGGTAGAGCGCGAAATGTTAGCTGTTTTCTCAGGTTGCTTTCATAGAAGTCCGATCTGGCCTTGCCTTTTTAAAAAAGAAAAGAACCCTGGGAGACGAGGGTCTAAAGGGGAGGTGAATTAACCAAATTACATGGCCCCTCCCCGAATTAAGAAACTGGGAGGAAAGGGAGCTCCTCCCTCCTCCCTTGCGTATCGTTTGCGTCATTTGCGCGCCACCTTTTCCCCCTTTTCCTAACCCCCTATACCCCGCTCCCCGGCCCCTACCTTTCCAAAAGCCTACGGGTACGGCACAGGCTACCCAATGTTTTTACAAATGTTGTCTTTGGAAAATTTTTGGCTTCATTCAGATTGACTATCCAAGATCTGCTTTGGATCCAAAGGATATGCCGATTGTGCCTAAAAATATTTTGAGGCGGGTCTAAAAATTTTAGATATTTTTTAGGTTCACTCTTTTGCGATTCTGTTCCTGACTCTGATAAATTTACTCTCGTGAGGGGAGAGATATCTTTTCTACAAACCCTTTTCTTTTGGTTGTTTTTATTTTTCATTTGGTGGGGCATTAAAGTTTTAAAGCCAAAAATAGCAATTGCAAAGCACGCGAAAACAGACGATGTTGATGTTGTTGTTTAGTTGTAAACAATACACACAGAGCGGAAAACGCGTGTAGCAATCACGCAATGAATTATGGGACCAGCAGCGGCCATTTTTTGCTCCAAGGAAGAAACACGTTTATTTTATAGTGAGTGTTTCTCAACCATTAAACCAGGATCTTGAGGCTCAATCGCTTCCTGCATATTTTTACCGGTCACCAGTGTACGGTTTGACATTTTAAGGGAATTCATGTATATTTTCAAACGGAAAGCTATATCTGTTGATGGTGCAACTCAAGTTTATACGAACTCCGGCATTTTGAAGCAATAAGCTTGGCGTACTCAAACGGAAATCGAAAACCGCATTTTACATAACCAACGCTGCAGAGGACGCGAAGGTATTGGAAACACACTGGAACTGCTTTGTTTCTGGCTTTCTTAGAAGCGTAAGCTTAAGAAGAAAAATTGAAGAGCGGCCAAGATTTCCTGGTAATTCGTTACAATTGACTACAACTGACCCACGTGTGAAATGAGTTCGGTTGCAGTTCAAGTCATGCCGTCGCCGTCCGCGACGTTTTCCAAAGATTCACCGATCGCCAATAAATTGGCCTCGGATCTTGACGCAAAACTTGTGTCTTCATCTAAACAAGTTCTTCTTCAACGTATTGAGTTCAAACCCGCATCAAAAGCGGACGAGCAATACGAAAATTTGAAAAAGAAATACGTCCCACTGAATTCTCAATCCTCGAACTACATACATGGGAGTCAAGCTAAGCTTATGCGAGCTGAAGAAAAGACAAATTCAAACGAGGAATTGCCTTCTCCAAAGGTCGTTCTATTTCCGTGGAAAAATGTCCAAATGTCTTGGAAGCAGGTTCGAAGAGTCGGCCCCGGATTAAATAACATGGGGAATACATGTTTTTTAAATTCTGTCTTGCAAGTTTTAACATACACACCACCTTTGGTTAACTATTTGGCATCGAAAGAACACAGCGAGAAGTGTAAGTATGATATTAGCACAATGATTTAGGATTATAATTTTAAATTCTTATGTTTAAATCACAAGATGGATCAACAGTTTGGATTTAAAAGTTCTTTGTTTGAAGGAAACAATCCAAACTGTTTACTCATACTTGAATTCCGTTTATTGTTTATTTTCAAACTTAATCTTTGGTTTCCAACTAATTGTTCGGATCATCCTGATCACCTGAGTCATCTCAAAATGCGTTTAGATGACCAAGACAATCGTATGCAAACACCTCTGATGTCATGCAGGGCAATCCGAATGATCTGTGCAGTTACAATTTATACTACTACATGAGAAATTTCTGCAATTTGATTGGCTTAGAGCAGTGGTATTCCAGCTTAATTTGAAATACCTACATGTGAAAATTACAAACCTTGTGTGGGTAGTAGTATAAACAAATAATAGCATGATTTCTAGTGATATGTGGCATAAATACCACTTGTGATATTTCAAAATTGTCTCGAATTTCACTCACCTTATGGCTCATGAAATTACGTATAACAATTTTGAAATATCACTCGTGGTATTTATGCCAAATGTCACTAGAAGTCATGCTATTATTTGTTTATACTACCTACCTAATAGAACTCACAGGTAATAATCTAAAATGCTACAAATCATTTTATTTCTGCTTTTTTTTTGGACACCTGTTCAGCTTTTTATGGGCAGTTCTCAATTTTGAGACACATCGGCGATCACTAGCTCAGGTCAATTTCAGACCCAGTGATAAGGCCCGAAAACAGAAAAAACAAAACCAAACCTGTGCTCGGGTCTCATCATAGGATTTTATTTATTATTGTTAGTTAATGATCTTCCCTCCCGTAGACATTTTGTAAGTGTTTTAAGTAATGCTCCCCTCATGGCTTAAGAGCGAATTCCTTTGGAGACCTTCTGCACATACTCATTTCATAGTCGTAAACAATCAGGTGCTTGACAGTTTCATCTGAGCTCTAATACAGTGTAGCTTATGATCACAATTATTGTTTAAATAATTATAATATATTACTTTTTAAGGAATAGTATGATTGCCAATCAAATTGTAAAAAATGGTTTTAGAATTAGCAGGAGGCACAGGAAACACTTCTCCTGAAAATTTGATTAGGGGGTTCATTCTGCCTCAGAGCAATTTATTTGGAAAGTTCCAATAAACAATTTCACAGCTTAATTCTGTAGGACTTTCTGGTTAACTGCAGGCTTCTGCTTCCAAGGCTAGTGAAAAAAGTCATAGTCAAGGAAAGTCAAGCGTACTCTCCAAGATTGCATTAATGAATCGATTATTTGAAAAATGAATCTGTTAGACATTAGCGCAACCAGTCTCAAATTCAAATCTGCATTCTTACATGAGTAATGAGCCGTGAATTTTTCACGTTGACTCGTCTGTTTTCGGTCAGATTGAAAAATCTTTGAATGGATGAAACAGATAAAAATAACATTTACACCAAATTCAGACATCAAATTCCTTAACTTCATCTGCATATTACAAAAGAGCAAACGCACTTGTCAAAAATCTGAGACTTGGTTTTTTATTCTGATGTGTCAAGAAGCGATTCCAATCTTAATTGATTTCTTCCATTTCTTTTTTGGCTGACCTGGACTTAAATTTACAGAAACATATACTTTTGAAAAAGCTCGTCAATTCTGAAACACATTAGTAATTTAGATTTTTTAAAGAAATTGGCTGTAATCTGCAACTAGTAAGCTTTCAGAAAATGTACTGTTTGTAGGGGTAATTATTTAAAGCTACAATGGCTGGCGCGATCTGCACGAAGACGGTACTGAAGGTGGGATGATACCTTAAGCGGCACATACCCATCAAGGTCCCCCTTTTTATCATAACACTTAGCACTTCTGATTTAAATGACTGTGACTTCAACTCCTTGTTGTTTTTACAGGTAGAACAGTTGGTTTCTGTATGCTCTGTGAGCTGCAGAAACACATCATAAGGACTTTCAGTCACCATCAAGGAGAAGCCATCAAACCCCTGGCAATTATTCAGAAGCTTAAATGTGAGTTGGAGTCTTTGTATCTTTTGATCTAAATTGAAGGCTTAAATTCTTTTTTTTAATTAATTCTTTTCTTCTTCAAAGACCCCAATGACAGTTTGGACAGCCCAAAAACCATTAACTTTAATGTGTGAATTAAACCACTCAAACTTGGTTCAGGGTTCAAGCCAAATTAGATAAAGTCAACTTCCGATAACTTGAATGTTCCAGGGAAATCAAAAAAAGTTCGAGTTAATTGGGAGCTCAAAGCGAATAACCAGAAATAAGAGAAAAAACAGTTTTTACTGTACCACAAACATTTTAATCACATTTAATTGTAGAAAATGTCAAGTGAAAATGAACAATGCAGCTTTCAGATTATATATCAGAATGAAATGTAAAAAGCTTAGCTTAAATAGAGCATGTGTTTCACCGTTTCGAGAGGTAAAGCTGTTTCACTTTAGATTTGAAACAAACAATATTAGCCTCCACAAATAAACTATATGGCTACAATACATCAGTGGTAAGTTCAGTGTCTCGGATTGCAACATCTGGGGTAAAATTATATAGAAGTGATCTGAGGAGAACCAAGCTAAGAATTCCTTCGAATTGCCGGAAGTTCGAGTCACATTTGTAGCGAGGGTTCAAGTTATCGGGAATCAACTGTATGTTGGACTCAACGATTTAAACACTGGTCTTTTCATGTACATGTACTTAATGGTAAGAATTAGTTTCTCGGCATGAAAATTTTGATGTCTGAACTGGGTCAGCATGTTCTAGCCAGTTCCACTCTGACTGGTAGTCTTTTTTTTCTCAGTCATGCATCCTAAGTTCCACACCTTAGCCATTCTTGTAAATTTACTTCATCAATAGCCAACAACAACGTTGCTTCTCGCGACGACCAGAGATACGTCTGCAGTTCGTAGGCTAATTATTGAAGGGTGGCCTGGAATAAAGCTGCCCCATAAGTGACTTTTGGTAAACTGGTAGATTCTCCTTTCAATTTCTCATGAATTAAAGGGAGAATTTGATAATAAGCCTCCCCTTTTTGGGGCAAACTTTCATCGCCATTTCATTGTTTTGGGACACCAATATGGCCACTGTCACATCATGTGAAAACACCCTATTATTATGCCCCCAAAATTTCTGTTGCTTAGTAAAGGTTCTCTCTTCTTCAGTCATTGCAAAACATTTAAGGTTTGGTCACCAAGAAGATGCTCATGAATTCTTAAGATATGTCATTGATGGCATCCAGAAGAGTTGTCTAGCTGCAGATGGCTACACAGAGAAGTAAGTGATATGTTTGATACAATCTCCTCACTAGGCAGGGCTTCTGATAGGTCGCAGAAAAAAAGTCAAATTTCGTGAGATTTTTAGGGACAAATTCGTGGAAAAATCGGCCAATTTCATGGGAATGTTCAGGCAAACCCAGTTTTTTGCAACATAATCTACGCCTTGTAATCTCAGGACATTGTTTGCACGTTTCAGTGACGAAGTTTCAAGATAAATTTACAAGTGAACGGCAAGTAAATAGCCCCAATAGCTGAGACAAGTTTCAAAAATGCTGCACAGACATGTATTTTATAAGATTTCTACTGAATTTCATGTATTTTTGTGAATTTTGTGGGATTTCACGGATTTACCTGAAATTTGCGGCTCCACGACCACGCGAAATATCAGAAGCCCTTACTAGGAAGGCAGTGCATTTGTCTTCAGTGCATTTGTCTTCAGTGATGAGAATATTCAAGTAGATGCTTATCAACCATGACAAATGGTTTATGTTTGAATGACCTGTGCGCAGGTCATTATCTGAGTTAAATATTGATTTTGTTGCACTGTAGGCTTGACAGAATGTCAAAACAGACCACAATGGTACATCAAGTATTTGGAGGCTATTATAGAAGTCAAGGTAAGAATCACAGAATTTATTTTTTACTAGCGTCATGTCTTGTGAAGATTGGCTCTATTAGATCTAGAATTGGTGAATCTTGGAGAGGTGTCCAATTAAAGAAAATTAAATTAGTAAAGAACGGCAGGAACCAAATCTAGGTGTCCTTTGTTTTAGAAGAGTCCCCATAAGTAGAAAGTTGACTGTAAACAAGTTTGAGGTTGATACAGTAAGTTGTGGACCCATTTTTTTCCTGGATTTATGCTCTTAGGGATGGCGAAAAGTATGCCATTAAATTCAAGGAAATTATGTTCATTGTGTTCATGCTACAGCGTGCAAAGAAAGTAGTGTCCGATAGCCCGGGGCTAGTGGATTTTGCTATCAGCAGGCTAGTGAATTCTGTTATTAACTTGCCCGACAGGCAAGTGAAGTTTTTTGAGGAATTCAAATTACAGAAGTACTGTCAAATCAATCTGCTCATCAAAACATTTTTGTGGCTAGCTGAAATGATGTTTGGGCTAGTAAATGTTAGCTTGAGCTTGCCCAAATGGCAAGCTGTAAAAAATGACTTTCTTTGTACCCTGATGCTATGGGCAATATGTATGTATGTTATGTAATACAATGTATATATTTTATCTATTTATTATGTTTGCTTTCAGTGCGATGTTTAAAGTGCAAAAACAATTCCAACACATTTGATCCTCTAATGGATATAATGCTTGACATCAAGGTAAAATTGTTAAATATCTTAAATGATAATTATTTATTCATATGTATAATCATGATTCAGTTATATTTTTAGATCATTCAATGTAATAATATTATTATTCATAAAAAAGCTAAGATATAACACGCTCTCTGACTGGCTGAGAGGCATGTTTTCATAAGAGTATGTAAACATGGTTGTGACGTCAAGATGTTTTGCTTGTAGCACACGGAAAGTGTTTTCTATTGGCTGAATGTGAATTTGTGGATAGAGTATTTAGATAGGAATAAAAGGCAATTTCCTCTAGATAGTACATGATTGTGCTAATAATATTGTTATAGCCATGTGCTGTTTTCTGCTTTGCCAGCATTTACCATCTGTTGAGAAAGCGCTTCAAAGATCTGTTAAAATGGAGTTATTAGATGGAGATAATCTCTACATGTGCCCAAGGTTTGTAATGTTTTTTTGTTAAATAATTTTGTTGTTGTTGTTGTTGCAGTTAATTTTCTTTATTTCAGTCCATTTTTGTTTTTTGTTTTTTCCTTTGTTTTAAATTCACTACCATACATGACCTTACCCAGAAACAATGTTTTATGGTTGCACACACAAAGAAATAGTGATTAGTAAATCTTAATTATTCTCTCACCTTTAAGGGCTATTCAGGGAAAATTAAACGAAAGTCAAGTTAAAAGATAAGAACACTGATTTTGGTGCTGTTTCGCACAGGGGCTTAACCAAAATTTAGTTTCATCTGTTTGGCCCAGCTGCAGTACCAGGGGAACAAACTTACTTCATCTGTCCATCATGTTATTAATAGCCTAGAAAAAAGAGCTTGATTCTTTTATTTCATTGTTATTTTTTTATCGTTTTCAGGTGTAAAAGAAAGGTTCCCGCCCACAAACAGTTTCTTATACACAGAGCACCAAACATTTTAACGTTACAACTCAAGAGGTACCTTTTATATTATCTCTTCTTTAAAAGTAAACTGTTATGCTATACACACTAGCAAAAGTAGGTAAAAAACAAGAAACTGTTTTAAAATTACCAGTGTGCATTCAACTAGGTATTGCTCTACCATTTTTGCTCTTGGGCTGAAAAATAATTCAGGTTGAACAAATGGCTTGCCCTTTTTTCTCCCTTGCGATTTCGCTTCCCAGCTGCCTCCCTGTTTTTCAACTGCTATGCATCCTAGAACTGTTGCATTCAGCAATCAACGATTTCATCCATATTGTCGAGAATATTTTCGGATTACATTAGTTGATAGTTAATGTTAATTATTTTTTTATCATGTTCAACCAAGGCAAATGCATCCTTATTTCTAGCATGTCCATATAAGACGTTTTCATCTTTTTCTTTCGATGAATTTTGCGAGCTCGCGCGAGAAAAAAAGATCTTATACTTTTCAACTAGGTATTGCTCTACCATTTTTGCTCTTGGGCTGAAAAATAATTCAGGTTGAACAAATGGCTTGCCCTTTTTTCTCCCTTGCGATTTCGCTTCCCAGCTGCCTCCCTGTTTTTCAACTGCTATGCATCCTAGAACTGTTGCATTCACTTCCAACTGGAGATTAAGATAGAAATTGTCAGTAGAACAGGAAGTTAAAATCTGTTCGGAATGTCAGTGTTCAAACCGGTGACTGAATGTGACCATTCGTCTTGGAAATTTGTCAGTAAGAAGCGAAAGCAATCAACGATTTCATCCATATTGTCGAGAATATTTTCGGATTACATTAGTTGATAGTTAATGTTAATTATTTTTTTATCATGTTCAACCAAGGCAAATGCATCCTTATTTCTAGCATGTCCATATAAGACGTTTTCATCTTTTTCTTTCGATGAATTTTGCGAGCTCGCGCGAGAAAAAAAGATCTTATACTTTTCTCATTTACCCACTCGCACCTCGCTGAACTGGTGGTTAATAAATTCCCGGCGGTTCTTATGTTAAGCACATGCTTGCTGAACTCTTTAGAGAAAATAGAAGGTCTGTCAACAGGCCACCCTTTATAAGGTTTCCTGTGGTTTTTAAAAGGCAGAAGAATTTTTAGGTATTTGTTGGGACTTTCATCTTACCCCTTCACAGCCCTCACCCACTGCACCTCCCGCCTTGGGAACATTTTGTCTCCTGGTCTTCTGGACGAGCGCATGTCTCTAACCTGTGATTACTGCTACTTATTACTTACCACTGTATATGTTTTTCTGTTTCATCTCAGATTTGATTACAATCAGATTTTTGGAGGGAAGATATCAAAGCATGTTGAGTACTCTGAGTTCTTGAACCTGAGGCCATACATGACATCACCGGTAAGAAAAAGGATGTGTCACTGAACCCAAATTTCCAGGATTTGTCTCTCGCTTTGGGCTACGAGATACTCTATTGAATGGGAGAACTGATTTTGGTATTTTGGATAGATGGTCACTTAACTTTGTACAAGATGTGGTCACATATGTATTTTCATTTCCTCTTGATTCCATCACGATGATGCGTCTTTGCAGGGTTGTCACTAAGATTTCAAGTTGCCGGGTAAATACAACAAGTTGGCGGGGAATTAAACAGCTAGGGGTTTCTTTTGGTTCTGTTTTCGTCTATCCCCGTTTGCAAGTAGCCGGGGGAAATCCCCTTTCCCCGCCTCTTAATGACTGCCCTGTCAGCGATCTATCTACGATTTTCTTTGCGAGTTAAGCAGAATGGCAGAATGTTTGCATGAGGTGCCCTTTACGTACAGTAACCACAGTATAAAGATTGGAAAATCGCAGTAAGATTGCCTAGAAATCGTCACAAAATTCCACAAAATGGCATTATAAATCGCGCGAAAAAAAAATGCGCTTTGACAGTGGTTCTTTCCGTGTGATGTTTCAGGGTCCTCCAATCAAATACCGTTTGTATGCAGTTCTGGTTCACTCAGGATATTCATCTAACTCTGGCCATTACTACTGTTACATCAGAGCTTCAAATGCCGTCTGGTACCAGATGAATGACTCTATTGTAAGTGAAAAACATTGTCCTTAAACCTTGTTTTGATAACTCACTGAATTACAATGTATATTGACCTTTCAAGGTGCTTAGGTCCGTTTCTCGAAAGTCCCACCAACTTTTTGGGCCCGTTAAATGCAAGCATCGCGAATGTAAGACACCCATATATTCGAACCTAAAGGTTATACTTTATTTTCAAAGATGTTGCTTAGTTTTGTTCATTATGGACTCGTGATTGCAAACTGCAGAAACTGTTTTATTGACAGAATCACTTCATAAAAGAGGAATTTCTGGGCAGACAGTTGAGATAATGTAAAAACTTGATAGTATTCTAAAATCATCTCCTGTTGGTCCCCTTTGTTACGAATTTTTTTAGTAAGTTTAGGTATAGTTAACCTGGGAAACAGAGGTTTTTTTCTCGGGTGCGGCAAGGAGTTTCGTCGGCCGAAGGCCGAAGACACGAGTCGCAGGTCACTATAAAGACTTGACCAAACCGGAAACCGCGCATGAAAAGCCTCTGGCACCCAAGGTAAAAGGTAGTGAAAAAAGCAGTGGTTTTAAAAATGCTGATCAACTGATTTTTTTTCTTTTTATTGTCCACCAGGTTCGTCAAGTTGCAATGAAAGCTGTACTATCCCAACAAGCGTACTTGCTGTTTTATACCAGAATTAGTCCTTCAAATGAAACTTCCAAGGTTAGTTGGTTCTTTAGTTCAGTAAAGCTTTAAACCGCCCTTACGGAAACAAGGTCACGTATCAGTCCCTTTCGACCCAGGCGGATGACGAAAAAGAATCGATTGACCTTCACCCCATCCAAACCTCTTGTTTCATTGGTCCCTATATCCTACACTACCTATTGTTTTCAGGGATAGGGGCTTTGTTATGTCACCATCCCTATTGTTTTCTCGGCCAATCACAAACCTTGTTTGGAGTACTGTAGGTACAGGTCGGCCCAATAGAATAGACCGTTTCCTAGTTTCAAAAACTCTCACTTTCACAAGGAGGCTAAAAGATGAGTTTTACTTGCAGGAGAATAAAAATCAGTTTCATATCAATACCTTCGTACTTATCCTCGCTTTAAAACAGAGGCTTTGAGCAACTCGGAAATGGCCTATAGAGTGTTTTCACATGATGTCACGGTGGCCATATTGGTGTCCCAAAACAGTGAAACGGCGGCCATGTTGGTGTCCCAAACCAATCCTCTGGGAATTGATCTCTTTTCTTATGCAAACGCTTTCCTTTGTTCCAATAAATTTGCATAGTTCCTGGCCACGTAAGTGAAAACACTCTATTGCGCTGATGTCAAAGTAAATCTACACCGCTTTATAGAGTGTTATGGTATTTTTGGGAAAGACCTATCAGTACAATTACAATATGTTTTTTTTAATTAATTTCTAGTCGCCTTCACTGAGCTCTCCTACATCAACGCCAAAAACTCCTGTCCCCCCGAAAGAGCATCTACCAAAGGTCATCCAACAGAATGGTAAGTGCAGTGTACATTTATAAAGTACTATTGTGTAAATGACAATTTTGTTGAGGCGATTAGACATGGCTGTGAAAAGTTGAATGCTTGGAACTGGAGATTAAGATAGAAATTGTCAGTAGAACAGGAAGTTAAAATCTGTTCGGAATGTCAGTGTTCAAACCGGTGACTGAATGTGACCATTCGTCTTGGAAATTTGTCAGTAAGAAGCGAAAGATTCCTAGCGTTATTTAGATCAAAAGGCGGTCCCCTTCTTTTTGTGTGATTTGCTTAACAATACAACGAAAAGCTCTCTTGTTTATTCACTTATATTTACCCACGACACTGTTGTTACAATTATTTTAAATATTATTCTTTCCCGAATTCTCGTTTCTTAGATGTCGGAACGTCTGTCAAACCCGGAATTTATTTCAACCGCACTCCAGCATCGACCTCGACCATGCCGAAGCCATCAACAACGCCCTCAACAAATCACGCGCCCTCTGTTCCCTTAGCTTCATCTTCGCAGAGGCCCAAGTTTACATTCACCATTCCCGTCAAGTCCAAAGGAGTTAAAACAGATTTGAACAAAGCAAAGACGGAGGAGAAAGAACTCGGAGAAAAGAGCGAGAATATCGTGGGAAAAGACAAGGTGAGCAGCCTCTTAACAGGAGCAACTCGCTCAGAGGTAAAGTCTCCAATAACATCTTCAGAGAAAAAGCTGGAGGAAGCTACTGAGTCGGAGGCTGTACAAAATGTGACGGCAAAACCAGATGTCAGTAACAGAGAGAAAATCAAGGACTCCTCTGAGAACGTTCCACTGAGGAAAGAAGGAAAAGAGAGGTCTGATTCTCCGTCCAAGAAGCCACGCCCTCCGCCCCTCTTTATCCCAAGAGTTGTCGCGCAAGGCAAGGGAACGCCATTGTCTGCAGGTAAGCTGCCTTTGAACAGCGCACGTGAACTCAATGAAAGATAGATGCATGCGATTCTACCATAGATAGAGCGCTGCACCGTTTGCTTGTTGCATAGGTCAAGGAACGATTCCTCGTCAAGCCTGATTACTTTCATGTTCTATTTCGACCGCTGAGGTTTTTTATAGCTTCAAGAACACACCCGGCTTTTATTTGGCCCGGTTCAGGCGCCTTACTTCACATGAGCCGAATAAAATAGAATTCAAATTAATTTCGGCCGGTTGAATTGCTTCAGACGCTGATCTTTATTCCAGCTGAACTAAATTCAAAAGGGAAAAACGCGCATTTCGTTTAACTACATCATAAGAATTTGTGCGTTTGCTGATTCGGCTCAGCGTCCGAATCATCGCCCGTCCTTGAAGGACGGCTTAGCCGATTCTAATAGGCCTCTTCCGAGTTCCAAAAACCCTCTCTTTCAAAATAAGGCTAGGTGCACAACCTTTTTTTTGTGAAAATGAGTTTTATTTGCATGAGAATAAAAAATGATTTCCATATCAAAGGCTGAGCACCTACCCTCGTTTTGAAACAGAGGCCCAGGGGAACTCGGAAATGGCCTATTCAATTAGCCGTTTCGAATTAATTCGGCAGACGCCCTTCTTCGCATAAACTTCGACTCGGTTCAAGTGAAGTATAGCCTCCCCGCAGCTAACTGATCAGTTTAAACTCCGTTTTGAACCCGTTCCACATAGAAAATGTAATGTCTTTCAGCAAAAGCAACCACGCCTTGGAAAGTCACTCCAAAGACCACCTCTGAACCAGTGTTTGGTCCCATGTCCCCTCCCCCGCGGGGGACAATGCCACCGCAACAGTCACCATCGTCAGGTATGTCTGACACCAGCAGTACCTCAAGCGTGATGGGAAAAACAGGCGAATGGACAGTTACCGATAAGACGGTGCTTACACCAGGACCCAGGCTCCCAGAACGACAGCACGCCGGCTGGCAGGTGTCGAGGAAGAGTGAGGATGAAAAAGATGAAGTCAGTGACGATAAAGTGGAGGAGAAAACGAAAATGGATGAGAAGGGAAGTGAGAAGAAAAAGAAGAAAAAGAAACACAAGAAAGAGAAGAAAAAGAAGAAAGAAAGGAAGGAGAAGAAATATGAGAGAATTGAAGAGTCAGATAGTAGCGAGGAAGAAAAGAAAAAGCGAAAGAAAAAGAAAGACAAAAACCATCGTAGTGATAAAGTTAATCAAGAACCTAGCTCCGACGAAAAATCTAAAAGCAAAAAATCCAAGAGAAAGCATAATGATGAAGCTGTTGTTTCTCCAAGTAAAAGGCCGTGCTTAGTGTCTTACGATGATTCAAGTTCCAGCTCCGGGAATGAACTTGTTTCAAGTGGTAAAGAGAACAAGAAATCGGAGAAAGGTGACTTACGAGAATCGTCGAGGGAGTCTAGAGGTGGGTGAAATTACAACATTAGAGAGGTTGAGCAACGAGGACGGCAGCGCGGTCAACGAGGACGGCAAAAAAGCAATAGGTTTAGATTGGCAAATCAACAACTCTGCACGTGCATCACGCATTTTTGTACATTTCTTTGCAGTCACTGCATGACTACGACGTGAAAATGTATAATTTCAAGTTTTGTGGAGAACTTAAACACAAGACAACGACTTTGCTTTTCTTTTCCTTAACTTTGCTACAGTCCTTTAGAATTCAACTCCAGAAAAATTTGCCAACATTTGACGAATTGAACGAGATGGAATGAGCGCGATTAAGTTTGAAGCAGCCCAATGTCACCTCTTAAGTGACGTTTTCGTATCCGTCGCCGTCGTCAGTGCTTAAGCTCCCTCAGACCAGCAACTTAGTAAGCCATTTCGGTCCGAGTTGCCCCAGGCCTCTGTTTCAAAGCAAGGCTAAATGCGACGCCATTGATATGAAAATGCCTTTTCATTCTCATGCAAATGAAACTCGTTTTCACAAGAAAGTTTTTGCACTTAGCCTCGTTTTGAAAGTGAGGGTTTTTGGAACTCCGAAACGGCCTGTTTCATAGTTCATATTTCAAGTCTCCGTCGTTAAGAACATGTCTCGCAATTTTTTTGCGTCGTTGCGCGACAAGTAAACGTAAAAATACTGGGGCAAAATAAATAATATATCCAATATAGTATTTATTGATTCGTGTGGTTTTAATGGTTCAAAAGCTGTGGAATTGAGACTGTACCCTCTAACATTTCACTGAAAATTGTGTTAGTAGTGGTGGACTTTCCTGAAAATTATGGACCGTTTACACAGAAAAACGACACAGCTGAAACGTGTTTTGTATGCAAAAATATTGTTGCCTAGCCTGTGCTCGGGTTCAGATTCATTGTAAGACAGTGCAACGAAGAGATAGAAGTCCAAGATAAGTCTAAAGAAAGAATAAGAAAAACAGCGAGTTGTCCCCACTATCTGAACACCTGAAACCGGCTAAAACCAGCGGGATTGATACGCAATTTTGGACAAAAGTTTTGTTTGTTTGTTTGTTTGTTTTTTATTTCAACCATATTTATCCCCACTCTAAATACTCCAGTTCCAGTTATTTATGACGATGCTCCGAAGAAAAAGCATTCGGCACGAAGGGCAACTTGGGATGGATCACGTGCTTCATCTGCCGTTGATCAGTTGCTAAGCAGCAGTAAGGGTTTCCATGGATACGGTAGCTCAGGTGAGTAAACTTGGCCATTTTCCTTATGGATAGAATATTAAGTGAACTGGTACCGTAAAGTTGTTAACCTGAAAGAATCATTTCAGAATTTAAGTTCAGAAATATATCGTAACACAGAAGTGACATAAATAAAGCTCATCACTGCATAATAAACAGCACCAGAGAAAAATAGCGATCAGTGGCTTTCAACAGGTCCTTTGCAGCTAGTCAGTCACCAGGTACAAAACGGCCATGCTGGAGAGCTAGAAACGAACAAAGGAAGTCAGCATTTTAAATGATGTGAGCTCTTTTTTTTATTTCTGTCCCATTGCGTCCCATGCTCTCCAGACGGGCGTTCTTGTACCACGTGAATGACTAGCCGTAAAGGGTATATTGAATGTTTGCACTTTAATAAACTTCATTCACTGACTCCAAAAATTAGAACCACTTTGTACAGCGCAATAAACAGTACCACAAGAAAGTACTGCTTAGTAGCTTTCATTGAAATAGTCACACTTTAGGATTTCATTTACCGACTCCAGATTTAGAACCAGCTTGTACAGTGCAATAAACAGTACCACAGGAAAGTACTGCTCTGTAGTTTTCATTTGAATGGTCACACTTTAGGATTTCATACAATGGACTTGAAAGTTAGAGCCACCTTGTACAGCATAATAATTGTACCACAGGAAAGTACTGCTCAGTAGCTATCACTTGAACGATCATGCACTGGGATCTCCTTCACAGGCACATTTATATCATGGATTTGATTGTAACACGCATTTGAATGTCTACTTCCTTTCAGTAACGTCTTGGGATGGCGGTGAAAACTCAGTGGACAACAGCGTTGGTGAATCAGGCAGAAAACGACAGCGGAGAGACTCGTGGGATGACGAATACGACCGAGGAAAGGTAACGCTTTTACAGGGCAGATGAACAGCAGGCAATAACCATTTGACATAGTTTCACAGCTGCAGTTTCCCTAGATGTAGCTCCGACTGTCACCAGCTGATTGGTCATCACGTGGTGTCAATCAGATTCCATTGTTTTATACCTTATTGCCATTAATTTTGCGACAATTTTGGTGACTTTGCTAAGAGTTCCAAGTCCATTATTTCAATAACTTTGTGCTCGTCCTTTATAGCCTCCCCAGTACTGAGTTCTCTGAGCGTTTCGCTTGAACAGTCGGTGAAATATGCCTATTTGAGAGCTTCTTATTGGGCATTGTGGCTGCTCTTCAGACTAAGTCGATATTTCGAACAAGGAATTGCACTACGGGGCTAATTTTTGAGCCAGGAAAACCACCTGCTTTCACGCGAGATACGCGAATCCATAAACAATTCATACTCGGCGATCGGAAATGAACCGTGATCAGGGCTACAACCTTCCCTCAATTTATAGAACAATTTTGCAGCCTCATCAAAACGAGGCTGCGAATAACAGCAAACTTCATCACTGATGAAGGGATCTGGGTGGGTCCCTAAAGCTCTGCTAAACTTTCAACAAATTGTTGGTGTTGAAGAGTATTTTTTATTATATGTTGTCCCAACAGAAGAATCTCCACTCTGCACCGTAATTTTTAGGGAGTTATTATAACTCCAAAAATGGAGTAAAAATTTTAGGTACAGGATAACCCCTTTTTTGGGGTTATTTTAACTCCTAATTTAACTCCGAATTTGGGGTCATTTTTACTCCTGAAAAAGAGTTCTTTTTACTCCCAGTCTTGGAGTTAAAATTACTCCGAAATGGGGTTACTTGTACTCCTTGCAGGGGTTGTTTTTACTCTTTTTGGAGTTAATTTAACTCTGAAAGTGGAGTAAAAATTTTAGGTACAGGATAACTCCTTTTTTGGGGTTATTTTAACTCCTCAATATCTGGGGTCACTTTTACTCCTGAAAAAGAGTTCTTTAAACTCCTTTTTGGAGTTAAAATAACTCCACGAAAAATAACTCCACTGTCAGGAGTTAAATTAGCCCCACTAGAGGAGTTATTATAACTCCCTGAAAATTACAGTGTTTCATCTTTTATTGGCTTTTTGGTAAGGTTAGTCAGGAAACCGGGTCCAAATTCGGTCTCTAAACCAGGCCCATAGTGCAATTCGTCACAGTACCGGTTCCTGGCCAGTAAATATCACTTATTAACCAAGAGTGAAGTCATTACAGGGAAATCTCAGACCGACTCCAATACATCAAGGCCGAGGTCTGAGATTCCCCGGTAATGACCGAACGGACAAGGTTAATAAGTTATTATGATATGTCCTTTTCATTATGGACCTAACGCTGCGATCAGTTAAAACCAATAACTGGTCAGCGGATAACTTTAACAGTAACACGCGATACAGTCATGTCATACATCATTATTTGATGAGAGGTACTGATATCCTTAGTCTTCCTAAAGCTGTTACTCTATTTATGGCTTAAATTCTTTTAGTTATACTGCTGCTAAGTTCTGGAACGCGTTGCCTGACAAACCAAGAACCCTTTCGTCTTTGCATGACTTTATTTTAGCAATCCGGCGATACAGATCAATTAATTAATTGTATTAAGAGTTAAATACTTTCTCTAGTTAGTGTATACCATGGTTTATTTCATTTTAGGATTTTATTAGTTTCTCGGAGATACTAGCCTATTTTTGGCTACTCTGAAATTCGAGATGAAATAAAGTTTTCTGTATGTATGTATGTATGATACTGGTCAGCGGATACCTTTTTGACAGCTGTCAATTGACCATGACATAGGGTGACCATAAGGATGTCTACTATCAACTTAAACACGGATTGGTTAATTTTTTGACAGTTATTTATTTCATTTTATTATTGTTATTATTATTTTTTTTTTTCATTTAGGAGAAGAAAATTAAAAAGAATAAGGACACCAGCGAAAGACACCGGAAAGGAAATCCCTTCCAGCAAGAACACGAAAGACGGAGCTCAAAACAGGTGCATTTTTTTCAGTGTAGGGGTGATTTGTTACTTATGACAATGCAAGGCTTTTGTCGTTCACAAAACAGTTTGGTCACGCAATTTTAAGCAGTTTTTAGCTCTCACCAAAGAATTGACTCAAATTTAAAAACCGCACGCAGAATTCCTGGTGGAAACAAAAAAAAATAGAAATGCCTAAAGACGATGCGGATTAATGGGCGAAATTGGAGAAGGTTAAAACCGACTGAATTCGGGTAACCTTAAAACGTTGGCCCGATTTTTTCCAAGTAGCTTTTAGTTCGTTTGAAAATATAATGTACAGAGCTTGGAAAGCTATCAGACTTTGCGCATTTCCAAGTTTAAAGTCAAGAACAAGATGCTTCTCATGAAGCGTTCATGTAAAGTTTTCGTGTCATGATCTTAATACGTTGTTATGGGTTTGTTTTGCAGGGCTTCAGAGATCGTTTTTCTCGACAGCTGTCAAAGAACCACAAGTCGCATCATGGCCACTTTAGATCGCATTCCTCGCGAAAATACCGAAGGATGTCCAGTTGAAGACAAATACAACTAACTGTCGTGAAACAACAGTACCATTACCAAACTTAGCACTTTTTGTGATCAAAAAGTTCCATGAAGTTCCGTAGGGGATAGCTTTGCCTCAACATCTTTGCTCTGGCAAAGAGAATAACTCTATAGCCGCCAGCCTTCAGTTTTTTTATATATATATTGAATGAGCGTTTCTACCTATATTCGTGAGGTCATTCCGCTTAGTTTTTCTCCACAAGACGACGTCACTAAGGGTATTTTTCAACCGTATGGGGACCTTTGTATGCGGTGATGGCCCATGGCTCTTAGTTGTCCTCGCACTTTTATCCCATTCTGTGCATTTTTACCACACAGTTGTTGGGAGAATCTTACCTTGCTCGTTTTTCTGTTTAATATTATTATTTTGATATTCATTTTTCTTCTTAAGAACAAAAGGCACAGGTTTCTACGCACAAAATTCATTCGACCAGTCATATCAGTTGAACTGAGCTGAGTATTTTCAAACAGAGACGCCTTGTACAATATGCCGGATTGTGTTTCTAGATTAGCTGGTTTAAACTTGCATAAATGCTGAGTTTTAAGATGGTATCTGTGATACCGAGTTAAAATAGACTGCAAAACATTCCGTATTTTTGCGTACGCGTGAGCAGTCAAACAAAAGGTCTGGAACGAGGCTGAAAACAGAGAGTGAGACTGTTTTTTTTTTCCTCTCTCCTCAAACGCCCTATGGGCGTGTGAGGCTCGCGCGCTTCGCGCGCGTAAGACTCTTACTCCACGCTTTTACCGATTTCTTTACTGATTTTGAGAAAAAAACCGACTGTTTTGCAGTCTAAGTTAAAATTATTTGACAAAAATTTTTCAGTGCATTATTGTATTTGAATTGTCGCAGTGTCCATTCCAAAGTTTAGAGAACGGCCAACTCTCTCTAATCCAGACAGTGTCCAGATAGCGTCGGTTTCGACACTAAGTGTTTATTTTGGAAAGGTGTTGTCTTGTAAAGAGTCAAAGAAAGTAAAGAAAGGCAGAGCCCACCCAAGATGCCCCTCTTAGAGAGGTTTCTACTACCCTACGAGAGGTTTCTTTCCGGTATGGCTTTTAGCATTTACGAAATCGTTCGCGTCGCTGTCAGTCGCGTAGTTGGTTCGTTTACGTCTCTTCGTAAATGCTAAAAGCCATGCCAGATAAAAAAAGCCTCTGCTCGCAGGGAAGGTTTCTACTTTAGGGGGTAAAAAAGATACTCTGGAACAGCAGGGACCAATTCTAGGTGTCCGTTTTAAAGAGATGTCTATTGAGAGAGTTGGCTATATAGTTAAACCGTTGTAATAAAGACACTTGGCGAGTAACGTTTCAAAAGAATTTTGCTCTCGGCGAGACCAAGGGAATTGCTTGAAAGAATGTTGGTATTTTTCGAGTGTATAAAGGAGAGGTCGTTCGACTGTTATAATTTCCTTTTCGTAAAGAAGTTACAGTATTTATTCGATTAAACGGTGCGACGGTAATTTCTCATGCGGTGTTTATTGAAGGGTAGCGTTTATTTCAAAAGCATTGCCAACAATTACAGTAAATCATTGATTAATATTATGTAAAACAGAAAGGTGTTTCAAGTTTCAAAATCTCGCTTTTCTGCTGAGATAGAATATGGTGCAGTTTACCAAGTTGTATGGAGTTTTGTTTTCTTACAATCCTCGAATAAACGCCGCGATATTTTGATTGGATTCTGAATGACGTTTATGGGCATTTTTTTTCCACCATCTGCGGTGTTTAATCGAGTAAATACGGTATCCTTCCATATCAAGTCACATTTTTGAACATTATATCTAAGTACGAGTTAGGGAAGAAACAAGTAACTACGTTGAAATTCGCCACTGCAGTATCTCTAGGGACAAGGACGTTTTCGGCGCTACGATTCCTGGGGCCGTTTTGAGTCAGTGTCCAGCGTTTTTTTGTCTTGACTGGTTAATGGTCTCCAAGGTAACCGTTAACCAGTCACAGCTCATAGGGTATCACAATCGATTTCTTGAATATCGCCGGTAGCAAAAACAAAATTTTCAGCGGGCTTCGGAGAATTATTTGATTCTTTGTATTTATTTTAAAGCGAGTTCAATCACAAAACATATCCAAGGACACTGTAATATATTTAGACCAAATTAATTTGAGTGTTCAAGAGAAAATGGAAAAGATGAATCAGGACAAAATGCTGGCATTTTTATTTCGAGAAGTAAGCTGATGTAAGAGGGTCTGGATGGGGTTGGGGGAGGGGGGTACAAATGTCATGTATTAAAAGAAAGATTAAATTTTCAAGAATTCGTTGCTGTGTAAATGTCTAAGTTAGGTTAGCTATACATGATGCGCCTTCCTGAAGAACAAAGCAAGCTGTCAGCGCCTGTCTTTGTACAATGTTATTAGACAAAAGTTTGTTATCTTAGAAAATAAAATTGAATTTGAAAAATACTTTTTACTTTCAACAAAAGGGAGGGGGGTGGTGCCAGTACGAGTATGCCAATTTTAACTGCGACGAAAACCCTGAAATCCCGTATTTTTACACAAACTTACAACCTTCCGTTCACACGAAATGGCATTAAGGGCCTTATCAGGGGCGGATCTAGGGGGAGGGTGCAAGGGGTGCGCACCCCCCCCCCCCCGAGATGACCTGCGGTTTTCTAAACAACTGGTATTCTGCAAAAAAAAAAACTATGTGGTTTATTGGTGTTGACGTAGAGCAAGAGACGAGTGCACCCCCTCCTAAAAAAATCCTGGATCCGCCCCTGCTTGTCCACACGAATCTGGGTAAAAAGATATGCGGTTTAAAAAATCAGTCCGGATTCTTCTGGACAGGGCTCACGTCCGTCTCAGAAAAGAGAGTTTTGATTGTTGGTATTAAAGAGAAATACAAAGACGTTCGTTGTCTTAATTTGATATGGGTGAAAAAAGTCAAGTGGAGGACACAGCTGTCAGACTGGCTCGTGTTATTAATCATTAAGCTCGAAATTCTGCCGGCAGAATATATGTACATGTATCCACATCATGAACCGGTATCCAGGGTACTGAACTATAAGTACTGTTTTATTTTGAAAAAAATCGTTGTCACTCAAGTTCGCTCTTAAAATGATTTGTGAACTGTTCACATAGGTGGTAAAATAGAAACTTGCGGGACGCCATATAAAACGGACACAACATTCTCTAGGTACGCGTGTCACGCCCGGCTGTAACGCGGTGTAACAAAAACATGGCGCCAGTGAAATGTAAATTTTGCCGCCAAATTTCTTCCCGCCAAAAACGACACATGACTTTCCGTGATCATGTTGGACTTTAAACCCACCAAGAAGCTCAAAGTCCTTTGAAAACTGGCTTGCTGACCGGTCTGACAGGCTTATTGACGTCAATCAAAAAGGCGCTGATTGGCTTCCTTGAAATAGCTCAGAGCGCTGATTGGTCAGAAAATACGTCAGCTTCTAAATATGGCGTGCTATTGCATCAGCCAAGGATTCAAGACACACCGCACGTCCTTTGTGTAATATATTTCATCATCCATCGAGAAAATGGCGGTGTGAGAATTGTTTCGGCAAAACCTCCTCGTGCAATCTAATTGCACCCTGTACAACCATGGAGTAAGTACAAATTACCCTGCACATTCGTTTCTACGATCACGCAAACACTTCTTTAGATCTCTACTTACCTTTTACTGGCGAAAGAATGGCGAAATTCGAGAAATGAATCGATCAAAACCCATTACGCACTAAAAGAACACACTGCATTACGATGCGAAAAGCACGAGGTTTTTCTCCAGTGTAAACATAAACTTGGCTCACAAGTTGAATTAACAGAACAGTAACTTAACTTAACCATGAATGCGGCCTTTCTTTTCGTTCCTCGCTCTAAGGACATGGCTTCGTTTTCGCGAATTGTACTAATCGATCTCGATTTCTTTTGCAGTTTCCAACGGCGTGCCCGGTTTTTCTCTCAATCATCGATTACAGATGGCCAGAACTTACCACAAATCAAGAATGGAAAGCATTTCATTATTTTCGACATCAACAGCTCTAGAAGGGCTAGAGCTCTTCAACCCGCTTCCCGATCCATTGGATGGGGAAAGCGATTTTCTACATGAATATAATGATGACGTGTACAGTTGTATAGAAGAAAGGAAAGCACCGCTCTCGAACTTGTTGGCGGAAGATCTGCTACAAGAGCTTAATTTCGAAGGTTTGTATTATTATTTTCTCGTTTTAAGGCAATGTATTTTTAACCGTGGGGTTTTAATTTTAAGATCGCAGCTTCTCTCGCGGGTGATTTTTTTGCGCTTTGCGAGGAATGTGAATGATTGTGAGAAATTTTCCTTTCGAAGGCAATGTGATAGCTTGTATTTTTCGATAACAGCACGGAACATTTCCGCAGTTCAGCGGAAACAGTGTTCCAAAGTTCCCAATTTCATTTTCCATTGTTTGTCTTTAAATCGAATGCACCGAATATCATCTGTTGTCATGGCAACACGTTGTCGTGACGTATTCGTAAAACGCATTGTGGAAAATTCAAGACATTACATCAGCTTCTATAGAATTTTGCATCATCTTGTTGCATCAGTTGGGTTATTTAAATCTCACCAATTGTTCTTGCCAAAGTTTTTTTAGGCTTTGGAAACCCACAACCTTGAACATGGCCTTAAATATACAGATGTTAAAAGTAAATTTTTCATTCCAGAAATCAAGTGATTTCTTCTTGAATTTCAGATGGCGGTGGTCTGTTAGATTGTGATTGGATGACAGAAAGACTGGAATTCAACAACTTTGAACCAGTGCTTGAGGAACACACCAACTCGTTTATCGACATGGGTGAGGTTGGTGTGTCAACCATAGATGAAGCTCCACAAACCGGGGAACCATCCTTAAAGTGTGAACCGGTGAACTTTACTTTCATGGAAACTGAAAGTGAAAGTCCAGAGAAAAGTGAGCCCTTGAACATCCCTCTCCTGGAAACTGAAGAAGAAAGTCCAGTTATGATAGAGGCCAATATTTTTGCCAATGTGGACGAAATTCTCAGAAGGCTCTGTGCTGATAAAAACATTCCATTCAGTGAAGGAATTTCAGATGTCCCCTCGTCACCATTGCAGAATGTTCCAGAGGTTGAGCTTCATTCTCCCTGCAGTGTCGCGTCCCCTGGATCAGCTGTGAGTAGTGAGGAAATTCCACTAGCCTGTTCAGATACAGAATTAGGCAGCTCGAATCCTCCATCTCCTGGTGTTGAAGCAACCCCCATCAAGAAAAACCCACCATTAATTTTTCATCCAGTGAGGACTCTCCCGAGGGCAGCATATGTTGCACCATATCCTCAGGAAAAACCCGTGAAGGAAAAAACGCCTCAGCAGAAAAAGAGAAAACGGGAGCAGAATAAAGATGCTGCTACGCGGTACCGAGTCAAGAAACGTGAAGAGCAGGAGGCCGTTCAGAGTGAACTTAGTGGATTAGAAAAAGAAAATGTTGACCTGAAAGATCAGGTGTCTTCATTGTCAAAGGAAATTGAATACTTGAAAAACCTGATGCTTGAAGTGTATAAAACCAAGCTTCAGAAACAATCTTTGACAGCTGTTAAAAGTTAATTCAGCTTTCCGAAAGGTTTACTGTAAATAGACTGCTCAGTTAATTGACTGCAAGTATTAATGTGTCATCTGTTTTGTTATGATGGCTCTTTTTATTTCGAATGAATTTTGCATAGCTGATTTTGTCATTGCTGCTTATATCAATATTAAAGTTTTCACACTACATAATTATTATATCTTGGTTGTATGTCTACTTTGTTGGTGTGTAATACTTCTCTTTGTACTTGCACTACCATCCATCCACGTAGCCTGCTAGCAAGCTCTCCATTTGGGGAAGCGGCAAGGAGTCTTGCAAAAGGAGACAAGCAAGGGACATGTTCTCTTCTGACTCACTTCGCCAGAAATAGAGAGCTTGTTTGCGGGTTACCATCCCTGAAAATGCTTTTAAAAATAGCCAGTGTAGCCATTAGAATGTTGGTATTGTTTGGGGCACAAATTTAAGTCAAGGCCACCTTGGTTGTGCCCAAAATTAAACTTGAGATTCTCACATTCTTTGCTGTACTGTGCTCCTTGGAGAACTCGGTCAAAATTAATGGTGTGCAGTTCCAGGTCCTTAATTCTGAATTTTCAATGTAAAGTTATGTGACCTTCCCTTTAAGCCTGGATGGCAGTTGTTAGATAGTGTAAGGGAAGCCATAACCATTGAACTGACTCCTAAATGATCCTTTGTACTCCAGAAGTGGCCATGATTGTCGAACGAGACTGTTGTTCTTGTAGAGGTAGACGGTGAAGTGGGGCATATTTTGTACCCCTAAGTTTAATGTTGCTTGAACAATCCCTTGAAAAACCAATAATCAAGCGCGGGATTTCTGTATTGTTAGCGGCGGAATTTCCCGAGCACAAGAATCCCGCTAGAGATGCCCGAACTCCGGCCGCTTCCTCCGCTCGCTGGTGAAAATGGGGAGAGAGGCCGTTAGGCAACCGGAGTCCTGGCTAAATCGGCGAGTGATCGCAGGCATGATACATCTTGTCAAATTGTATCTCTGATTTGAAATCAAATAAAATACGTTCCATGTATGTATGAAAGAGTGCTAAGGTGCCACAATTACATGTACCTACCTTTTCATTCCTACATTAAGCGTTCGCTCTCTTTCAATTTCCCGGCACTCTCCATTCGCTGCTAAGAAACTTGGCGAATGCCTTGGTGAACCTTTTTGAACCTAGTTGTACCTGGGCTAACAAATCTAAAAACTGTTGTGATAAATTCAGCAACTCGCTTATTGGCGGCGGGGCGGGAAAAGGTAGGAGGCTCGGAAATGGTATTGAGGGAAATTTGGGGTACACTTTTACCCGTCTAGCCGCCCCTGAAAAGGAAATACATATACGCCCCCGAATGAGTTAAATTTTGAAAGATGGGTAAGAAAAAGCAAGCGTGATACTCAGTTACAGTATGTAAAATACTTTTCGACTCGCGTGACAATTTATTTCAGTCACGTGGGTATAAAGAAGACGAGTGTCAAACATGGCCGACCCGAGTGGCTTCAGCCCTGTCGTAGTAAACTCTGCTACATATATTGGCACTTTGGCAGTGTTTCTTCTCGCAGTGAAGGTGCCTGGAATATCTTTAACGCATTTTCCTGCAACAGGTTCTCTCTTAGTTTCAAACAATAAGAAGTTTTCCACCAATCAAGATTGGGAATATCTCTTCATTGGTCTGTGGTCTGTCCACTTTCTACGGCGCACAGTTGAGGTACTTTTTGTTCACGATTACCGTAGAAGAATGCCCTTGATCGAAAGTATAGGGGCGCCCGTTTACTACTGGTTCTTTGCATTTTGGACCGGAGTTGCACTGAGACACGACAATGGCTACAAACAAACCTTCCTGACTCTGATAGTTGTTGGTTCCATTATGTTCTTCCTCGGCGAATTTGGAAACAGCTACTGTCACTTTAAACTGAAAGCTTTTCGCAAAGAGAGAAGACAGCAATCTTTTTCTGAAAAATCGCAACATGTCATTCCTCATGGATTTCTTTTCGAGTTTGTTTCGTGTCCACATTACTTGTGTGAAATTGTATCTTGGATTGGCTTCTTCATCGCAACGTGGACTCTCCCCTCAGCGCTTTTTCTTCTTGCAACGATTCTAACACTTGTTACTTACTCATACAAGAAGCACAAAGCTTATCAAGAAGAATTTAATGGGACAGCTGGTAAAGATTTGTATCCGAAGAACCGGAAGGCACTTATTCCTTTCATATTTTGAGAAATTGCTTTAAAAATAGGACCTTTCCTTAGTGCACCCCTCGAAGAACAAAAAATTATCTTGTCTTTTATAAAAGAAAACAGGCAGTAGAAGCTATTAAACATATACAAGGAAAGATAAAAACAGACTCTGACGAAGAAAAAATTTTATTCCAGTTGTAACCTGTACTTCTTAAACTAAAAATGTCCCTGTGATTTTCGTAGTTATTGTTTATTTTTTGGTAGAACGGTTCGTTACCTATACAGAAGTCACAATAAAACACGATAAAAATAGAATTTTTATGTAAGAATTAAGAGAAGAGTGGGGGGAAAAAAGGAAAATGAAGGCACCGAGCGGAGTCGAACCACTGACCTCCTGTTTACTAGACAGGCGCTCTAACCAACTGAGCTACGGCGCCAACAGCTGACTAGCTATGGTAAAATTAGATGTTTTATCGTTGCATCTGTCCTTGACAACTTTGGACCGTTCCATCTTCCTGGATTTGATGGATTTTTTCATCATCTTATTCTAATCAAGATAAATATTTTTATGAAAATACAATTGAATGTTTTAAAAAAATAATTTAAAAGATGTTTTATTTCAGGCTTTTTTGATTGCGACACGCGATAGGGTCTCAGGGGAGGCCCCAGAGTCCCAGGCAACCAATGAGAACGTGCGAAGCGATGCGTAAACTTACACCGCGCTAGATTTAATTCCAACGGTGCACTAGTCTGCCTTAGAGCGTGTCGCGATCGTTCAGTTCCTCTTGTGGATTCCTTTATAGTACAGAGCAAACTCTTGCTCTTAGCTTTAAGACTTTTTTCTTTATAGTTTATCTCCTTTTCGCTACTTTCATCTGGCTCTGTAAAATTTTCCTAACACGTCGCGAAAGATGAAGCTTCGAAACAGAATTCCAACACGAGCGCGTCCTTCACGATGTTCACTGCTCGCGTTACCAGAAGAAGTCGTTCTTCTCATTTTGAAGCGTTTAACAGCCAATGAGCTTATGTGCTTGAGAATGGTAGGTATACAAACCTTGGTTTCTGCCCTGTGAATGAGAAATATATGTTTACTTTTTGTCTAAAATGGCAAGGTTTTCGCGACCGTTGGAAGGTAGAGGACGCGGTCTTCGTCAGACCGTTAAACGTTCGTTTTGTTGTTGATTTCATTCGTTGTGTGTATTTATCCTTTTTGTAGGTCTGTTCGAGGTTAAAAAGTGTTATTGATGACTCGCCTACTCTTTGGGTGTCAGCATCATTTCTTGGAGTTTGGCCATCGCTCAAAAATCTTCCACTTTTAAAAAGGTTTGCCATTGTTCTATGTAACGGAATTCAGAGGTTTGCGCGGCGTCATTCGGATTTTACCCCTTTCCTTAAGCGCGCCTGTGATTTTAAAATGTTTAAAATATAATAGATAGGTCTTCTCTGACAGTTAATTCTTATAATGATAAAACACTATGAACATTTTATCTTATTATATTTTTGGTAATTTCTAGGGCTGCAGGTTTTGGTAATCCCGAAGCTCTCATCAAGCTAGGACTTGCTCATTTGTATAATGAAGGAAGTAAGTACTGAGCAATAAGCGTATATCTGTTTGTCTACACCAAAAAAATAAGATTTTTTATCTCTTCCCCCCTAATAAAGAAGAGAGTTTTACGAGACAATTTACAGTTGGCGTACATTTCACACAAATGATGTAAGTTTCATCAAGAAGCTTTTAGTGACACGTACAGGGGGAATCTCTTAGAAGGTTTTTTTGTGTGTGTGTGTGATCTGTTGATCACTGTTTCTACAATAGAACTACAGTTTACTCTCTCTTAGATGGACACCTTTGGGACTGGCACTATGTGTGCAGCTTAGAGAGGTGTCTGTCTTGTAGACAGTAAATTTAAAGGAGTAGAAAAAGGCAGGGATCATCCTCAGGTGTCCGTTTTACAGAGGTGTCTATTTTGTAGAGTTGTCTGTTAAGACTGAGTATGTCTGTTCAACAACAACGTTGTGCTATGTAAATAATTGGTCTAAGGCACAGTTGCCCATCTCAGCAAGGTGGCCACCCTTACAGAAACCTAACGTCAAAAAAATTTCAGTCAGTCAAAAACACCACAGACCAAGTCTTGACATCGGCTTTTGTGAAGGATCCAACTTGATATCAAATAATCATAGAGAGTCAAAGAAAAATGACTGAAGAATGGCTTGAAAAGACTCTAGGTCAAAGTGTCTTGGAGGTGTCTGCATAGATGTGTCCGCCATTTTTTTTAACTGTATCTTCATCTTTTAGTTTCAGAAAATGGAGATAAAGGTGTTGTGAATGCAAAAGAAAATGGCTGCTTAGCTGCAGAATTTTTCTTCGAGGCTGAGTGCAACATTCCAAATGGTGCACCGTTTACTTGGTTTTTTGTGCGTCCCCCCTGGGCGCCATCTGGTGTGTGCTGTAAATCCTGTGTTTTTAGCAGTATGGTGGAACTTTCTTCAAATTCTAGCGTAAGTTTAGTCTACATAAAACATTAAACAAGGTATCTAGTGACAAGTTCAAGGAAAACGTACAGGCATCTATATGTAAGAGCCCCTACTCTTGACCCGTTAAGTCCCATCAGTGATGACAAATAATTTTCTCTAAACAATGTCAATACATATTCAAGAAGAAGAAAGGCTACAAAAATCATCTTCAAAGGGAAAATGCTTTTGATCTTTCAGCAAGTTCCCTCAACTTATTGTACAAAAAAAGGCTGGAGATCAATTTGGGGAATTTGTTTTTGGGACTTAAAGGGTCAGCACTGTCTTCTAACCACTTCTACGAGCATGAACCTTTAAGTTAGCTGCTTGCAAAGGAAACAAAAGAACACTAGAACCAAAAGAACTTCTTAGCGGATCAATTCCCTACTTACTAATTGAAATAGTTCTTATTGACAGCACTGGGGCTATCGCCCATCCCATAGTCATAATATTGACTCCTGAATCCTCCACAAAATAAGACGCATTTTTTCATCACAAGATCAAAAATAGCCTGCATTGCAGACATAATCAAGTAGTAAACTACCCATAAACCTACACAGAAGCATTTTGTGATACATTAACCCTTTAAGTGCCAATAGTGACCAACAACAATTTTCTCCTAACAATATTCATACACTGTCAAGAGATAGTTATGAGAATTAATAAAATGTTCATCATAGAGAAAATTCCATGATCTTTTATCAAATTCTCTCAGCTAATTCTTAAAGGAGATGTATGGAGATCAGTTTGGAGAATTTGTAGGTGGATATTGGGGCTTAAAGGGTTAAGCTTAACAAGCTCCTTTATCTGAAACTACAGCCACACCCTGCGTCACGTACACCCGCTTAGTATGGGCACCTTGTTATTACGTCTGCATTAACAGGGTTTGATTTTACTCTGCTCATTCATGTGTAACACTGTACACCCTCATAATACAAAGCCAGCTACACTGTACCTGGTAGAAACTGTGTTCAACTTTTTAATCATCAGGTGAACAAGTCGGTGTTATACTGTGTAGGGAAAATTCTAAGTTTACATGAGGTATGTATTTTTTTAAAATAAATTAAAATGCTTTTAAGTTGGCTGTTTTTTTCTATAGATCTTTTTAATTTGCAAAGCAAACCAAATGATAGCTGGATAGATAGCTGGATTAACAGGATTCAAAGATTGTACAGTTTTTTGTCAGTTGTAAATTTATGTGCTGTTATACACAAAGGATTGAGGACATAATATTGAACATTGACATTTAAGGCCTGAAAATTAAATATTTGCCCATTTACAATAAATTATTACTATGCAGCACTATTTAATTAAATTTCCTAGGGTGTGAAGTCACTGCACAAGCACATTGACTTCAAGAGATCATTGACCTCAAAAAACCGCCCACACTACCTCGTCCCAATTCGCTCGCGATCATTTTTGGGGGGATATTTGAGTTAATTATTAAGGAAAGCGAGGACGAAGTAGAGTGGTAGGAATTCCCATCATCCCCCTCTCGTGCTTCTTGTTTGCCTTGAGCTCTCGTGTATTCCCTACTGAGCCTTAGGAAAGCCTCTAGAGGAGGAAGCCACCAACATCCAGCGACTGACACTGTCTCTCCACCACAATGGGGCTGGTGTTTAACACTGTGACATTATCACTCTCAGACAAAGTTTGGCATACCTAGCCTGCTGAACAAAATCACTGTTAGATTCAAGTTTGCAGGACTCAAATGTTAGCCTCCCAAGCAGATGTTCTTAGGGGTTCCTGACACGTTCCTGCCCCATGTGAGGCAGGAACATGTGACAAACTCCTAAGAACGTCTGCGTGGGAGGCTACTCAAATGTGCAATTTGTAAAGTTTTAATGGTTTCAAATAGTACAACACTGACCTTATATTTTGGAATAAATGTTGTGGTTTAATTTTATCCTTGGTTTAATTTTTATTCCCTTTTGTTTTTAGGTATGGTAATGTATAATAATGAGTTTGACACAAAAGAAAATAAGAATTAAACCAGGGACAAAATTGAACCACAGCATAAACAAAGGGTTCCTTTAAAGCTATTTATTTAAAAAATCATTTCAGGATGAAATTAAAAAAGAGGAAAGTTTAGGGTGGCTCAAAAATGCTGCAAGCCAGGGATCTTCCCACGCTGCCTTCGAACTGTGGAAAATGCGTTATTGTCAGGGACCACTAGAACCTTATTCAAGACTGGAGAGGCTCAGAGAACTACGAGACTGTGCCAAAAACAATCACCCGGATGCCCAACTGACCCTCGCTCTTGAATATGCACAAGGAAACCTTGGAGGGGTTACTAAATCACAAGTAGCAGAGTTTATCTCACAGGTTAGAATCATGTGAGGGATGGCCTTCCAGCCACAGGTTTCCTATAGTTATAATGAATGAGTTATTTAACGCGACTAGCCGTAAAGTCTCACTTTTCACTTCAAGTTTTCTACAAAAAAGGTCCTGAACTCGTACCCCAATTCAGCCGCCATCTTGGATTTTCAACTGTTACACAGTCTCCCACTCGGTCATTATTGTCCGTGGAGATATATTCCTCTCAAGCAATGATTTCTGCACTGAATTTCTGCGCAAAATATTTGTTAAAAAACGTTTTCAATGATATTGCTTGAGCTTTGTCGTTTTAATTAATCCTGAGTTGTTTCTTTTTGTTTTCTTTTCAGTTTGTTTCCAGATCAAAGGCACAAAACAGTCACAAGCTTTTCAGTTTTCAGACAGAACTGAACAGCACTATGAGGTGGGGTTATTTTGCTTATCCATGTGGATAAATCCAAGGGTATACATAATCTGAATGTGTGCTGTGATTATTTTGTAGGTATATCTTGGTTGACTGGCTGGTAGAAGTTGCAGTCATGAAGGTTTGTTTTGTTTTAGTTGAGTTGGCTATTCTTAAACACAGTAGCCAGGTAACAAAAGGGGAGGGATTGGGGAGAGAAGGCTTTCCCTTTCCCACTTTACTCCCCCTTCCCTCCCCTCCCCTTTTTGGTGCCTGCCACGCAGGCTAGAACACAAATGTATGTACAAGGTAACTTGCAAATTCAAACACCATCATCACCCATGGTGGTTTCCAGGGGTGTATGTCTCTGTTTGAAAGATACACCTGAGTTGTGCTTATTGACGTGTTTGACTAGACTCTGGGCAAGTTCTTCAAAGCTTAGCCTGAGAAAACAGCCAACATTTTGTGACACCACCACTGGGTGGTGTAACATAAGGCATTAGGATTAACATTAAGGTGATTCCCTAGTAAAAGAACCTAACATAGATTGTAGATGAAACTTGGTACACTGATGTAACAAGTCAAGAAGATAATAAAAAGTGGGGGTCACCGTGCTCGTTTTGACGTCACAATGCTGACAAATACGGCTATTTTGGACCCTTTGACAAAAACCGCGCGCAGCCCAAAACTAGACAAAAAGGAAAGATTTTTTCAATGATGCATGTGGTATTACACAGAATTTGACTTTAATGTATTGTTTATCCACTTACATACCAGAAAAATCCCTTGTAATGCCCTTGTTTTTTCTTTACGCTCCAAAGTAGAATTAAATTGGACACGCACTATTCGACCCGTGATAGCTCAATCCGTACAATTTAGTAAAATTGCCAAAAAACTGAACATAGATTTGTGCCAATTTTTTTCTCACCAAAAGGAAGCACTGTCCTTATTAAAATCATGAAATAAAAAATGGGGGTCACCGTACTCGTTTTTGCAGTAGAGCTGCAGAAAGTGCGCACCAAATGCATTTTCCTTGATTTTTGAGAGAGGACTGGGACGAGTTTCAAAATAGAACATATGCGGAAGGGGGAAGAAAGTATTAAAAGATCCGTTTTAACAGAATTTACATCGAGATACCACATTTAGGACACAACGTGATGCGTTTAAATGAAAATCAAAGCGAATAAGCACAAATTAAACATCCACTATCGAGGTTCTCCGTGAGGAGGTTGAACTCAGCAACACGTGTACTGCTCACGTTATGCACATTCCCACCAAATTGAGTCTCACCTCGGCAAGCAACAACCGCAAGCAAAAAATGCAATAGGGTTTCTCTTCAGTCAACTTCATTTTACGGAGGCCATCTTGTTATGCGCAGTAAGAGATGCGCAGTGCAAAACCAGGGAATCAGCTTAAACCCTCTGCTTATCAAGTATGCAGATGAATCCCGCTGTAAATAATATTCCTGCATAAACTTGTGCTGATAATATTTTCTATATCAACTAACTCTTACTGGGTACATTTATCTACAATATTTCAGGATTTCCCAAGTCAGATTGTTCACATTGCTGTGAGCTGTGTAGATAAGTATTTAATGAGGCGTAAGGTGCAGAGATCAGAGCTTCAGCTTCTTGGAATTACCTGCATGCTGGTAGCAGCAAGGTTTGTGTGCATTGAGATATTAAACTACAGTTGTTACAGTTTTCAACATGCCACCCTGTGTGCAAAGAAAGTCATGTCCAATAGAACTGTAGTCAATCCTGCTGGTCAAGAATTTCTTTAGAGGGCTACTCAAATGACTCCTTGGCAATTAAATGCTATTTACAGCTTCCCTGCAAGACTCTCTTTGGATGATATGTGGAAAGGCTTGACTCTCTTTGCACCCTGGTCAAACCCAATTTGGTCAGTGAGGATGGTGAATGCCCCTAACCCCACCCCACCCCTCCACCAACCTCCTTTAGTTTGTGTCCCAGCTGTCTGCACTGATAGCAGAATTAATGCGTTGAGTTTCTTGACAGTCCTCTGGCTTGCTTCTAGTAGGTTTTAATCTATGAGAGGGCTTTTTTCTTTAAAGGTTTCAAGGAACAGACATCGTGACTATTAGGGAAGCTGCTTGGCTTACAGATGGCACATATAAATATGAAGAAGTTGTCAGGTAAATTAGCCCTTTAAACCCCAAGATTCACATACAAATTCTTCAGACTGATCTCCACACATTTCTTTTAAGAATAGTTGAGAGAATTTGGTTTAAGATCAAAGCCTTCCCCCTTTGGTAATCAGTTTAGTAATTCACATAGCCTTTACTCTTATTGATCTGCTGATGTTGTTAGGAGAAAATTGATGTTGGTCACTCTTGGGACTACCCTGGTCCCAGAGGTTTTTCTTGATTTTTCTTCGCGAAAGAGATCAACAGCAAGCCGCGAAGCGGCGACAACGAGTCGCGTAAGCGACGAGGAGAGAGAGAAAAACCTCTGGTTACCTTGGCCTCGAATCTCACTTTCATGCACACGACAGCTGTCAAACGCGTCAAATTGCTAATAAAAAGAGTGACCAATGGCAACTTAGCAAACACGTGCTTATCAGCCGCTATTTTTTTAAGTGGGGGTAGACCTGGGGAAATTATGTTATGAACAAACCATCTTCACTTGGGTGGTAAAGAGTGATTTGTTAATCGGGGTCAAGCTAAAGCATGTGTTAACGATGGCCGACAAGAGTCCAGGAATAAGAAGACCACTTTATAAAGAAACCGACATTGTTCCAAACGAATGCTGCAGGATTTGCAGAATTTATTTGAGTATAATAACAAGGATTTTTCACAAACATTGTCATCTGTTCTGTCGGCAGTGTGCCAGCGGGAAGTTGTAAAGTTTGCAAGAGTCTATCAATCGCGCTTATTACATTGTTTACTTCTGCGGGGCGCGCCGTTCGCGTCGATTCGCGGGCATTCCCCTGAAAATAGTAATATGAATATGTATTCTGGCAATCTGGCTCGCATTTTGGTTTGGTGGCTCCATTTCCTTTTTTTGTGGAACAACGACGCTAGGAAGAGTCATGCAGCACAACAAACCCTTAAGGTTCGGAATGTACTTTCAGAGGTTTTTGTTGGCCCAATAGACCTATTCGGCTAACTCAATGTACCAATTCAAATCCTTTGGGAATAAAACGTTTTGTTTCAGGAATTTCCATATCATTTAAATGTGAATGCCACATTATAATGCAAATGCAATACACAAAGAATCTTATCCCTGGGAGATTTGAATTGGGTACAACATTGAGTTAGCCGAATAGGTCTATGCCAAAAATAGCGTCGGTTAGATCTTTTTTGGGCGTCGCAGGAAAATCAAGCTGCACCGAAAATGATTACGCACTTGTACAAAGTTGTATGTTTTTTTCCTACAAGGAAACTTTCATTCCGTATTCGGAGATTTTTTATTTTGCTGCCCTAAACAAGTTAGTTTATTTAATGGAATGACAGTATTGTAACAGAAAATATACTTTCCATGTCCGGTTGATAAAATGGTGAACACATCCTTTCGACTCAACGCAGCGAACAAAGCTTTCTTTTGTTGCTCAGTGAGACTCGTGAAAGCGCTCATTAAGTACCGAGGTCAAAATTTCTTCGAATATTCTTTCAGGAACAACATCCATGGCGTGCCTCTACGTGCCTTGGTCCCGTGCAAATGTTATTGCGAGTGCAGCATACAAACAATTTTCTTCCCTAGTAGAGAGAGGCAAAATGAAGTGTGAAAATCCTCAGCGTCCCCTCGGTAGTTAAACGCCCGAGGGTCAGATCCTGACCCTGTCGTCAGCATGAAAGTGAGATTCGAGGCCAAGGTAACCAGAGGTTTTTCTCTCTCTACTCGTCGCTTTCGCGACTCGTTGTCGCCGCTTCGCGGTTTGCTCTTGATCTCTTTCGCGAAGAAAAATCAAGAAAAACCTCTGGGACCAGGGTATCTTGGGACCTAAAGGATTTAAATTGTTTGAATGACTATGTCAGTGGATGTGGCTGACTCTTGTTAACACTGCAGCTTTAAGTCTTTCTTCTTCTCTGAGTGCTCAAGTGATTTTCTTTGAGTTAATTCTTTTTGTGATTGTTTTTTTTTCCTTTTTGATGAATTGCAGAATGATGGGTGAAGTTATGTCCTGTATCAAAGGCCAAGTTAGAGTATGTTATATCAAACTTGCACTTTTAATTTCTGGTTTTGTCAGAATCAGTTTCAATATTCCAGCACCTAAATTGACCCCAGTCTAAAATTAAGGTCTTGTTAGAGTGCTTATTTTCCTAAAAAAAAATAACTGGACGAACACTCTTGTTGAAATGAAAATTATGTTTCAGTTGTGGTTTTGAAGGGAATAAAAAATTCCACATGACATCCTCAAGGCAGGGAGCAGTGGTGAGAGCACTTACCTCTTACCAATGTGGCCCAGGTTCAAATACCGTTAGTTGCATCAGAAGCATGTACATGTGACGAAAAAATGTGTTCTGATAATTTTGGGTAAAAACAAGACATGTTTTGCCACCAAGCTGTTGAAGTTTGGGTTGGTGTTAAACGAATGTTCACGTGCAAAGTGGGTAGCTGTTTGTCACAGCTGTTTATTTTTGATCAACAAATTATTCATGACATCAAGAAGAAATTAGGGAGATAAAAGATGAGCAGAACGTACTGATCAAAAACATGTAAACAACTCAACCTTTGGCGCGACAGTTTGCTTTAACAGCTATCAAACTTCAAATGTTTGACTGCAAAACATGTCATGTCTGGCAGTGACCCTATTAGAATTATGTTTTTTGTCTTGTGTCAAAGCATAGATGCAATGGTACCAGCGTGGACACCATAATGTGGGTTGCATATGTTGATGGTTTGCCCTCTCCTCAAAAAGCAGAATTTCCAAGTTTCTATTCAACCAGGAACTGTAGACGAAGAACCATTTTGAGGATGTGCTTCCTCTAAATAGTTTATTATTTATCTATTTATTTATGAAGCATGATGTCAATATTGATTTCATGCATTTCTTTGAAAGGTGAGAGTTAACACTGGATTTTTCTTCTTCTTGGTTTAGGTCTTAACCATTCCCGATTTCTTGAAGTTATTTTGTTCTCTTGCTGCCGTAAGTAAAAGTTTTGTTTTCAAACTTATAATAAGTGTTTACTGTAAGCCAACCACGCTACTCCTAGACAACATCCACTTGCAGTAAGAAGTAGTACACTGCTGTACAATAATTAAATAATAGTGTGTTTTCTTGTAATTTTCAATGCTGTACTTACCATAAAAAACCAAAAAATGAACTCCAAGACTCATTACGTTTTCAAAGGCCTTTTTTGACATGCTTCTCATTTAGATTGGATAATTTTAGCAAATATTTTATCCTAAAAACAGCTGGTGTTATAATAATCGGAAGTTAATTTGTGTCAGTAATTTTTCAATGGATAAATTGTAATATTGGGGCATTGACTTCAAACATTACAGAACTTTATTAAAAATAAAATACAGTACCTATCATAAATGGGAACACAATGATTTCAGTACCAATATGCAACAATTTACCTAACAACAGAGTGTGCACTACTCAGTAAATGAGTTTTTGGGAAATTTCATGTTCAGGTAACCTGAGTAAACAACAGACATTTAGCTATGCCTCTGTTTTTTTCCTTGCAAAATGAGTTCAGCGGAACAAGCACAGAAATTCCATACTGATGGTGTGTCACTTCCCTGATCTGGGTAGCACTTCTCATTTGTCCTGCCAAGAGCAAATTTGCTTTTGAACCAATCAGAAGCACTACTCGTATCTGGGTAGTGACCCGTCAGCGGTATCGAATTTCTGCAGTCATTCCTCAAACATCATCCTACAAGGCAACCAGTGGCTGGGGGAAGGAGGCTTCTATTCAGAGGAGCTTAATGTATTCAAATATGGCATTATAATAATTATAAATTATGAATAATAATAATAATTAAGAATCATTCACCTGACATTATTTGAATATTCCTTTTCAGGTTAGTCAGAAGACTGAATGTATTGCAGGATATGTAGGCGATTTATCAATTTTACACACTGAATGTGGAAGGTAAAGTTTCTTTTTAGTCCCTTCAAAAATTTGATCATTTCTGTATTCCTTAAGATCAAGCAAAATTCAAAATTATTTTTATTTTATTCATTTTATTTATTCGTTTATTTATTGTTGGTTTTAGTATTTACTTTTAATGTTGCCTGGAAAAACAATGTTTTTGTTATTTTTCATGTTTCATTTGTGTTTATCCTGGTTCTTATGCTTTGTGATTTTATCTCTTCTGTAGGTTTTCACCTGCATTAACTGCTGCTTCTGCGGTTTTATTAGCAAATTCAATTCAACAAATTGGTAAGTACTTTTTCGCTGCAGTCAGAAGAGTAAGTGTTGAAAGAACTTTAAATTGTCAGTAGACAGTTGTATAATTATAATGTGTGCTGTATTTGATGTGTAGATATTGCATGACACTTTTTGTCCAAGTGGTTCAAAGCTGGTTAAAGATAACCCAGGGGTGGTGAAAAATTTGAATTGAAATATATGAAAGCTCGAAAAGCAAATTCAACTTTTAAATTTTTTTGTCTAGATACAATAATGATTATTTAATGATTCGATGCTGTAGAAGGAATCGCAAAAATTGTCCCAGAAAATTTTTTTGAGCAAAGAATAAACAATCTGGACTAAAATTTAACCAAGCTTTGGAGCTAATTAGCCTTCAAACAACTGCTGGGCCCTGGGTTTAATTTGCGGTTACAGGTCTGACTGAAAGCGTAAAAACAGTAAGGTTAGGGTTCAAGTTAGAAGACCTTTATTGGGTCTTAAATCATACCAGCAGACCTGAGAATTAAACCTTCCGGTGTGAATATCAAAGAACACTGCTTCAAAAGCACATTTGGACAGATTCCTGTTTAAAACAGCTATTTTAGAGCATCTATAATTCTTTCAACAGAGAATCCATGGCCGCAACACATGCGTGAAATCACAGGTCTTGGAGTTGTGGATCTGTTGGATTGCACACTTCATTTACACCAACAATGGTAATGAATAAATTATTGCTACCATTCTTATTTTTCAAATTTGCATCTTGTAATCTGTTTGTGTTAGAGGAGTGCTCAAATAAAAACTTGTGAATTTCCTTTACAGTCTTCTTGATGATTATCCTGTCGACCACAGAAACGTGAAGTTAAAAGCAATTAAAGAAAGGTTTGTTCGTTTATGACCCCAGTGTATTATATTTATTTACCCCTTAAGACCCAATAGTCTCCAAACTGATCTCCATACCTTTCCTTAAACATTTCATTGAGAGAATGTAAGAAAAAATCAAAGCAATGGTGATGATTTCAAGAATTCTCATTACCTTTTTTCTTGATTATATACTACTTATTAACCTCGGCCTTGATGTATTGGCAGAGCAATAGCGAGGTCAATAGATCGAGATTTCCCAGTAATGACCATGTGGATGAGGTTAATAAATTATTTATTGTATGGCCTTTTCATTGAAGACCTGAGCTCGTGATCAATTAAAACCAACAACTGGTCTGCCCATAACTTTAAAAAACACGTCGCCTCAATAAGCTTAACACTTGAGCCCGTGATACAGTCATTTGACACTGGTCAGCGGTGACCCTTTTCTGACAGCTGTCAATCAACCATAGCATGGATGTTTATAAGGGTGCCCACTATCAAGTTAAACACAGATTGTATATGCCTTGGACACCAAGCTAGTAATGCTCGGTCATCACAAGAACATAATGCCCGCTTAGCAGCCAATCAAAGCGTCGTACTATTGTAGCCATACAATAAGTTTTGATATTGTATGGAGGAAATTTATGTTGGTCAGTCTTGGGATTTAAAGTGTTCATTAGTTTGATTCCCAAATTTTCCATGGCAGACTTCTGAGAGTTAGAAGAGCTTGTCCTTTCAACCTCGTTCTCTGAGTTACAAGTAAGAAAGAACCCTGGGACCATGGTTTCAAGTCTGCTTTGTCTAATTTTTATTATAGTTTTTATTTTTTGTTTTTATTTTTCTCAGATACTCGGATGAACGTTTCATGAAAGTTAGTGAAATCAAGGTAAGCTGTTTTGCGGATGATTCATACTATATCTAAATTGGCTACTGTATTTATCTTCCATGCGAGATAAGTGAGATAAAAAGTATGATCATCATCAGTGGTCTCGAGTCATAATAGTCACTAGAGTTAATCATCGTAGAAAATTTCTGTCCCTAGATAGCGTACTTTTAAATGACTGAATTGAGGTTACACTTGAGCCTCGGTATGGGTATTTTCGACGAAGTCTAAGTCGCGACGATCGCATAACAATTGTAATCAAGTTTGACAATGTTAGTCGTGCAATGACGGCAAAGAAATCTGCCAAAAAGTGTGCTGCATGTTCAGAGTTTTTACTTTGCTTATTTTCTCGTTTTCGTCGTCCTTGTGGTTACGCTGAGCTCACTAGCAGCGTTACCAGGCCACGCCAGACAATTGTTGATATGCGACGATTTAGCCAGAAAGACCGATTATTTGATGGATACCACACGACGAAATCGACGTCCGCGGGTACCCATACACAGAGGCTCACACTTTATTAAGTCAAAGGTAAAAATTCGCATTTCCCAACTAAGGTACCCGTACATAGTGCCACAGAATTGATTTCACTTGTTTTCGCAGGTTCCTGGACGTGAAGAATTACGTCAGTATATCCTTCCTATCGCTCTTCAATCAGCCATGCAAAGTGGTAAGCGATGTCTCGTCACTGGCCGGACAAAGTCAGCGGCAAGACAAACAGGACAAATTCATCAGGGCGGTGTTGATGACAGCGTTTTGAATACAAGCGTGGGGAGTTTGTCCGAAAGTGGTTACGATGGAGACATGGAGGATGAAGGTGATTTGAACGCCGATGAAATGCTAGATGAGGAGCTTTGTAGTGAATTCGACGACCAAGGTGTGGTAAACAAGCAGTCAAAGGACTCTTCATTCTTAAATTGGGCCGAGTCTACAAGAACTAGCTCAACGCCTAGTATTCTTTATCCCAGTGGTTCTCAAAATGGATTTGATTTTGAAGTGCAAGAGATGGAGACGGACCCTGAACCGGTGTTAATTGACAGTGAAATTCACAGCGCCAACGAGTTGTGCATTCCAGTTGCCTTAGAAGCGGATGATACTATGGACTTGGAAGAAAGTTGCTCAAAATCTAGACCTTCGAATGTGCAAAGAAGACAACCTCTAAGAGCTATTGAGAACGGTAATATTCCAGCAAGGGCTCCCATTTCTCTGAAGTCCCAACGAAGATCGTCTGCTTGGAGCAGATCAACAACTCACTAATGTACTGTGCATGCTAGAATTTTGAATTGGGAATTCTGCCGGGGTTTCTAAGGGGTTACTCTCACGAAAGTTTTTAAGAAAATATCTTGTCTCTGACTCGAGATTATTTCTCAAAACTAAAGAAAGAAAGCTAAGGAATATTGTAATAAATTCATCTGTGATCAATGCAAAGACAACCTTAAATCGTTTCAGGACATTGTACCTTAGGAACGGACCATTAGAAAAGTTATGGGAGGGGGGGGGGGGGGATTTTCGAGCCGCAGGAATTTTTTTCGTTATCAAATTCCTTGTATGAATTTTTTTAGGCCGTAGCATGAATATTTTTTAGGATTAATTTGCGTGTAAGAATTTTTTTTCATTTAATTTTCGCTTGCGCGAATATTATTTTTGTACTTCGCCCCCCCCCCCCCCCCCCCCCCCACCATAAGTTTTTTAATGGTCCGTCCCTTAGTGAAACTTATACGTTTGTTCCCATAATACATTTTTGGGTATTTCCAAAGTACGTGTTCATTAACGGGACGTATTTTAGTGAAGTCTGGTTTATAAAGTTATGTTTTTATATAATATTGAAAATGGTGAAACACCTTTCAAGTAAATTTCACTAAGCGAATTATCTTTTCTTCAAACGACTCAGATTTATAGAAATTCCATGCTGACACTTAATTAACATTAACTTCCTTTTTGATATAGTTGTACAAAATTTCAATTCTGCTATACATTTATGGTACAGTTAAAATTTCTTGGTCCAGGGTGTAACTCACAACGCATATGGCAAAACTTGAACATGTACGTATTCTGTCGTTTCTATTGAAGAGGGAGATCTGATCGTCGTAGGGTAGTTTCATAAAGTTTAAAATAATATAAAACCCAAAAATATACATTCCATAACGCTACGGGTAGCTTAAATCATGATGATACAGATTATATTTTACGATTTAAAAAGTCTGCTCTTCCGAATTTGTCAGAACTTATAAAAAACATATTTTTTTTTAGTTGGCATTGTTTAGCAAATTTTCCCGCTGCAGACTATTTACGCCCTTTTTGTTACACAGGTGCTGTGCTTGTAAATTTCGATAAATTCGCCATTAGTCAGCGTTGTGACAATAATTGCTTGAGAAAAAAGATTGTCTTGTCTAATAAGTACCCATTTTGTTCTACTATAAATGAAAGTATACATTTTTAATACAAATCGTTAGGTAGTTAAATCTATTGTACAATTTTGTTACCCCTGTGAAAAACTTACTCTTACATTGCGAAATATATTGTAAATAATTTATCAAGGAGTTTTTGTGTAAAGAGGGATGATGTTTTTCTTGTTTATAGGGTATTTCCCGGGTGGAAATATTTGAAATGGTCGATCACAGTTGATGAGAAAGCAACTCCATACCATTATCAGGAAGTAATTCATCCTTCTGCGTTTCAATCTTACTTAGTGACTGGACTAGTCCAGGCGATATGTATAGTATACTTAACTATTTAAACTCGAGGCAAATCGACAGCTCTTGTATGTTCATATTTTAAAATAACTTGGTTGCCGTTATATATATGAAGTGATGGTTTTGACGAAAATATATGAATGCGTTTTAAATTTGCGCGAAAATAAATGGATTTTTCGATGAGAGTTTCGCCTCATATTTTCTAGCCTGAAAACAGACGTTGTATTATTTTTCTTTTCGTTCTTTTCAAAAACATCGGCGCGAGAACGATCAATAAATCCCCTGGAGAAAATAGAAGGTCTTTGAACAGGCCACATATTTTCATGTCTGCAGATATGATTTTCAGAAGGTTCGAGACTCTAAGGGGGGTGGGGTTACTCCCTATCGGGGTACCTTCCTAAGGTTTCAGGTGTATGGAGGGGGAGGGATTTCACTAGTTGAATTGTATGAAGACATTTTTTTGTGGGAAAAGGCCCAAGAGGAATAACATACATTTTATGGCTGTGAAAATATTATATTTAAAAATTATTCCTCGAGCCCGAATGGGCTCTGAGTCAATAGCCGATGAGGCCGAAGGCCGAATGGGCTATTGACTCAGAGGGCGAGGGGAATAATTGTTTTAGTTAAATCCAACTAGTCGGTCAAAACCAGACCAGATTTTCGGATCTGGAAACCATTTTTCTTGTTGCTTACATTCATGATGAAGATCTTCCCAATCGAGGTTTCCGCAATAGTTCTGCAAATAAAGATAAAACCATCAGTTTGATAGCTGTGATTGCCTTGTTTCGTTTTTGTTTGCAATGACAATCTTGCCTGTGTACCGACACCTCCCTCCCCTCAGAAAGAAATCTTTCCCCGATTATTTTTTGAGGGGAGGGGGAGGCAGGCTACAACAATCAAGTTTTGAATTGTAAGTATAGTTGGGCGCTAATTTTTTTTCTGGATCATGACTCTGCTTCTAAAAACGACCCCGAATCCGGGGCTAGTGAAATCATAAGCCCTTTTTGATACCCAAATTGCTTGGATAGTTTGTTTTCTTTCGTTTTTTTCAGAACACTTCACAAACTCCTTAACAGCTCCTTATTCAAGAGGTTTTGAAATTTTAACTTGCACCTGGAAAAGCCTGGTGGTTCGGCATTACACTGTTTAACTTCAAATACCGTATTTCCTCGAATAATAGCCGTCCCTCAATTATTAAACCTCCTCCCTCGAATAATCGCCCCACCCCTCTCGCCGTCTTCTCTTTCTGGAGGATGAAACTTAAATGGCGTCTGATCCAGCAAAACTGATCAGTGACGATTCAAGTTCTGACACGGAGGACATTGACATTGAAAATTACCGTATTTATTCGATTAACCGCCCTGGGCGCTTATTAAATTTTTGGACCTTGAGAGTGGCCGCTTATTCGAGGCTGGGCGCTTATTAAATTTTTACCATTTTCAGCAAGTGAAGTATGTTTATTTTGCAACAAAACAATAAATGCTAATAACAAAACGCGAAGAAGTAACAAAGCAAGGTTTCTGTATGATACTCTGAAGAAAACTCCGTCCTCGGGGAAGTCTCTTATCAGAATTTATTCACTCAACAGGGTGGGGTGGGGGTGACCGCTTATTTGAGTTTGATTGGGAGGCGGAGGGGGTGGGCGCTTATTCGAGGCTGGGCGCTTATTAACTTTTTCTGCCTTTAGGATGGGCGCTTATTCGAGGTGGGCGCTAATTCGAGGTTGGGCGCTTATTCGAATAAATACGGTAATTAAGGAAGCAAATTTAGAACACTTAAAAAGCCCATGTTCACCTTATTTGATGTGATTATTTTTATTTAATGAGATAATTAAACAAAATATTTAGGGCGTGACTTCCAGTGAGCAATATCTGAAATAATCGCCCTGAAAAATCTCCTCCTTTTGGCGCGACAAAAATAATAATCGCCCCCAGCTATTATTCGAGGAAATACGGTAAATGTGCATGGTATACGATTTTGAAAAATGTTGTCAGTTTAAAGTTAAAATTTTCTGTTCCGTGCTCGTAAACTTTTTTGTGTACGGAACAAAAATGTAAGAGTGGGAAGAAAGATTACGGTTAATTATAAGAGGATTTGCAAAGTTTGTTGCTGTGGTTTAAATTTAGAAGAAATGGTGAGTCATACTGGAGCTCCGCTTTTAGGCTTGGCTTCACCAGTGTGCCGAGTAGGTGTGGAATCATTCTTTTGGATTATTCCAACGTGTACGGTTTTCCTATGGGTTTAGTAATTTAGCAGATTGTTTTTAGCGTTAGATTTAACAATTTTCCCTTTGTCTCTGTTGTAGCAGGTCAAAGTTTACATTTTGTAATACATAGTGGAAATTAAATTATAATGCAGAGTACATTGTGAAATTGTAATTACTGCTGTTAATTACTGGACGTATTTAAAGAAATTCCGTGGCGTTTTTTTTTTTCAAATCTCTTAGTAATACGCAACGATATGTACGGTAGAGCGAGCTCGTCGAACAAATTTCGCTGGCTTCGTTTCAAAATTTGCTGCTGCAACGTTCGGCTGAACCCGGTTGTAACTTTGTTTTCAGCTCTCATCATCTGGAGCTTTGTTATTTGGTGCATAATTCAAGCACAGGCGGCCAACGAAGAGTTGGAAAAATGGCGTGGATGGATAACGCTAAAGTGTACGTGGTTGTACATCGGTACGCAGGATATATGGGCGTTGTTTATCGTAGCGCTTTATGTGTCCAAGTATTCAAAGTTTAAGCTCGGCAAACCAAACGAGAAGCCAGAATTCAACGACGCCACGTATTTTACCATGCTTTTTGCTGCTGGAATAGGAATTGGTTTGTTCTACTTCGGAGTAGGTAATGGCGCTGTTCTTTATATAATACATGTAAATGATCAAACAATACTATAGGCATAGCTCTATCTGATTCCGTTACTATATCAAACCGCAGAGTCCTGATTCTGCTTTTAGCAAGCGGTCAAAATAGCACACATTCTCAGGGGGTTATGAACACTGCACCTCAATAGCTTCCCTTCAAATGTTCGCACTTCTAGGATTTGTTTCATAAGTCAGAAGTTTTTTTAATTCATAATTCAGAAGTTTGAGCTTTCACAGCGCAACAAACAGCGATACAAAACGCAGTAGTTTTCATTGGAATAATAATAATGGTCATAGTTTAGGATTTCATCCATAGACTCAAAAGTTGAGAACCAGGAAAGAACTGCTCAGTAGCGTTCAGGAATTAAATGATCAGATCGCTTTTTGGATTTCAATAATTTTTTTAAAACTCTGTTCTTTCAGCGGAGCCGATTTGGCATTACGAACCTGGTCACTATGGAAACCGTTACTTTGGAAGGTAAGTTTATTTCCGTTTTATAGACTCCATAATGTGGTAAAAGGATAAGGAAATAATTAACGTTAAACCCTTTCAAGTTATGTTTTGCATGCTCCTTTGATACTAATATTATATGACGAATAGTAAAAATACGTGTATCGCAGAACCTCGCGAACTCGGGGAAGGAGGCCCGTAAAATGTTAGGGTGGGGAGGGCGGGAGAGAAATTGAGTAAATTGTGTAACTGGGGACTGTGTCTGATTGTTTCAACACCCGCTCTAATACTGTAGGGTGCGATATACTCAGTGTCCATTTGGTTGGAGTAAATTTGAACCTAATGCCCTGGCTTTAAAAAGGTTCTGGGACTTAAATGGGGGAAGGTTGGCCAAAATTGCATAGGAATCTTGTTCACCCCATTTGACCCTCCTACTTGTGTAATTAATATAGACAAAAGGAAATGGGTGTGATAGTGGATGACTGCAGGTTAATATGCAGTTGCGTTTGCTTAATAAAAGTTAAGCCCCGCCATCTCTAGTAATAATTGTAACAATTATTAGTGAAGAATTTGTCAGTAGTAGTATCTGTTATAGCGCTCAGAAACAAAATGTCAGTACTTGGTTTTGATACTGCATATCAAATAATGAGTGGATGAAATGGTAGGAGGTAATGCTGTAGTGAAACTGGAGAAAAAATGTATTATTGTTAGTGAACTACTAACAGCAATGAGAGTTTTTGTACTTGTCTTAGAACATAGTCACACTTGACGTGTCACTGCCTTAATCTAGTTAGTGCCTCTGATTGGTTGAAAATTTGCTTCAACCAATCAAGAGTTTATCAAGAGTACCATTTTTTTTCTAAGGGAAAAAGCCCTGCCAGGCTTTTCCCTTAAACCGCCCTACCTATTTTTTAAGGGAAAAGCCCTGGGGACGAGGTTGAACGAGGTTGTTCGTGACGTACATTTCTTCTTAATCGGTCAACGGCAGGTTGGTCAGCAATCAGCAGGCGTTTAGGCTGTTTTCCAGCCAAAATTTAAACGAGACCATTGATATCAATATTCTTATCACATCCTGGTTACTAGACGTAGTCTCCCGTCTTTTCACAGAGGGGAAAGAGGGGGTCTCCAGAACCCCTCACCTTAACCCTTCACTTGGTACGCCCCCATAATTACTCATTGTTACTTTTTAAAATTCGTTAACCAAACGTATAAAACCATCGCTGTTCTTTATGTTTTAGGATGCGAACTATTCAAGAAGTTTCCCTGTAATCTACAACGTTTTTTTTTTTGTTATAACTTCAGATATTCCGACAATCAGCGCGCTCAAGATGCTATAAACTTGACGCTTTTTCACTGGGGTATCCACGGTTGGATTGTGTACGTAGTTGTGGGGCTCCTCTTGGCCTTCCTGAGCTACAGAAAAGACCTCCCCATGACAATAAGCTCTTGCTTCTACCCGTTGCTAGGAGACAGGATCTACGGATGGATGGGTGAATTCATAGACGTCCTCTCCGTTGTGTGTACCATGTTTGGTGTTTGCACCAGCTTGGGCCTTGGCGCCATTCAGCTCAATACTGGATTTCAGCGACTAAATAGCAACATTGCTTTCAGCACAACAAACCAGATTATTACCATCTGGGGTGTTACGGCGTGCGCCACGGTCTCAGTGGTCAGCGGATTGAAGCTGGGCATCAGACGGTTGAGTGAAGTGTGCTTTTGTATTGGTATGTTTTTAATGTTGATTGTCCTGTTCTACGATGATACGTGGTACCTGCTTAACCTGTATGTACAAAGCGTGGGCTACTATCTACAGTACGTGCTACAGCTGGGATTCCACACAGATGCTTTCGCTCAGCTTGGTAATGCCCCGGATCAGCTGGAGGCCTCCGACTGGATGAACGATTGGACCATTTTCTACTGGGGATGGTGGATAGCCTGGTGTCCCTTTGTTGGCATGTTCATCGCCAAGATTTCACGCGGCCGCACAATTCGAGAATTCATCAACGCTACAATGGCAGCGCCCATTCTCTACTCCTTTCTATGGCTCAGCATTTTTGGAGGAGTGGGTTTGCGCATGGAACGAAACGCGGCACTGGCCAACATCACGTGTTCATCAGCCCTCGGAGGAAAAAATTCAACTGATAGTTTCCATGGTGTATATCGTCTTTCGTGTCGATCGAAGACAGATATGTGGTTTGATGTGATGGACCAATATGGCGATCTTGGAACATGCCTCTCTGTAGTTTCCCTGATTGCAATAATTCTTTACTTCGTAACAAGCTCAGACAGTGGCTCGCTTGTCATTGATTGTCTATCCGCTAATGGTGATCCCGACCCTCCCATCCCTCAGCGTGTATTTTGGGCCTTAACTGAGGGGGCTACAGCTACTGCTTTACTATACGTTGGAGGAACCGATGCTCTGCAAGCACTCCAGGCCGTCTCCATAGCAGCTGGTCTACCTTACACCATTCTCCTTTGCTTTATGTGCGTGGCGCTTTGGAGAGCTGTTCAAATGGAAGCCGAAGATTTGGATCCTTTCGGGCCACAGTGGAGGGTTTCGTTGTTTGCTCCAATTAGCAGCCCCTCGTGGGAAAGTACCTATAAGTTCCTATTAGCTGTCTTGGCTCCTTGGTATGTCATTGGGCTTGCTGCAGAAAAGAGAAAAGCAAGTTCTTCGAAAGTTTTGGCATGTAATATGGTACTTATGGGGGTTCCTTTCTATGCATGGATTGGCATGATGATAGTAGAGTTAATTCCTGTCAAGGGAATCTCCTACGTAGGCTGGGCCGTCCTCTTCTTGTTCTTTGCGGTTGCAACAGCCATCAGAACCAACATCAGAGTTGCTGATGGTATCCATGGCAACATGGTAGAAGACTTCTTCGCGGTCATGCTGCTATATCCCTTTGCCGCATTTCAGATGGATCAACACGTGATGTATTGCCTGAACGAGAAGAAGAAAAAAGAAGACGCTGAGAATGGTGGCACGTACCAGAACCCTGTTTACGAAAATGTCGCCAGGGAGGAAACTGAGGAAAAGGAAATAACTGCTTTATAAGAAGAAAACAGCGCTTTCAGGCCGTGTTGCCTAATTCAAGAATAAAGAAGTTTCGAGTCTATTGTATACCGTTGAAACTTTTTTGCTGCAGGTGCCTTACTATCCTTTATTGGACTCATGCAACTTACGAACTTCAAACTGTTTCATAAGTTGACATTTGTCAGTACTATTTTGTTCCAATGTGGAACTTTTGAAAGTAAAACGTAGCCGGCAACTCTCTACTTAGCTTAAAAGTCAATGGCAATGTGTTATTGCTTAACAATGAGTTATGTAGTTTTCATATTCCAACTTCATTGTGCATGTTTTGTTTAAAAATCGCAACCTAAAAAGAACTGCCATCGGCTTTGAGGCCTCATTCAAAGGCCAATCGACGAATAAGACCAAAGTTCAGTGCATAAAGTGTGAAAATAAACAGTTTTCTGGTAATTAACTGACTCTGTCTTAAATTAGTTGTCCTTGATTAAAAAAAGTTTTTGCTCTTGCAGGGCGTCAGGCTGTTACACCCCTGAACTGCAACAGACTGCGAGCAGTAACTTAATTTTCATCAAAATTAGCGGAATGACACGCGTAACATGCGCGCGAGAGACAGGTTTTCACGTACATACCGCACGTGGCGACAAGGGGTCCAAGTTTGCCAAGTAAAAAGTTTCAAGGTGGGGTAACGCGGTCAGCCGGTGTCGGATTTTTGTTAAATCAAATTCGCGCCAAGTTAGATTAGAAAAATACTAAATATAATAATCTTGACTGGAAAGACCGCCCAAGAATTTAAGCGCCGATATTTTTTTTATCCCACTTGAAGGGGTTACCTAACCTACCTGGGGTCCCTCACCTCTATTGATGATAGGCATGAATTTTACAGAGGTTAAGTAGCCGTTAAAACAAAGAATCGTTGCCGGTTGTTTACCATTTACATGGACAAATTACCTGTCGGTTCACTGTTTGGGCAAATGGTAAGATGGTAAAATTCAGGACTGGTGAATTTCATTCCGGAATCGTGTTTGTCATTGGTACAAATCAGTTCCTTTTGCCAAAATCTAAATCTAAACCTAAAAGTGCTATACAAAGTTCCCAAAATCGTCCGTAAAAGCCTGAAACTAGTATCAATTTCTGTTTCGAAGAATCCGCCCGGAAAAAAACAAGACTATCTTTTCACAAGTTCTGTTGCTCCCAGAAATATTCTACCGGAACGACCCGAAAAGCCGTGTTCCATTTATCAGCCGAATTTGCAGGAAACGTTTTGTAAATGGTAAACAACCTGATAATTCCCTTGTTATGACGTATAGATTTAAATAACAAAAACATTGTTTGTATAATCAGCAAGTTCTCACGTTGAGTTAGCACGTTCAACGCAACAGCCAATGAGTAAACTCTTTTCTTAATATTATACCACGAAATTGCTTAGCGGCGCGACAGTCAAATTAAAATTTTGTGATCATTGTTCAACTAGCGAAGGACAACGAGAAAGAACACGATGTTTTATTGGCTCAAGAAGAATATTGCTCTTTCACATGATACCAGTCATATATTCGCCGTCTGTCTCAACCTTACTGCAATATGTGAATGCAACAGGTGTTCTGAGTTTAAGAATAGGAAACCAAAACATGCAAAAGGTAGGTACGGGTAGCTTTTGAATTTTAACTTATTGGTTCTAGTTCGGTAGCAATAGACGTTTTTAGATTGTGTCCGTCAAATTTGGTCCTATGAACGTCCATCCACGTGCCTGGGTATGCATAATTAATAAAAGACAGAAGGCAAATTCCCTGGGGAACATCACGTGGTCTGCATTGGGAAACAAAACATACAAGGTAAAAAGTGTATTCGTATTCTGCGATCAGTGCTCAGTAAAATGGGCTATTCTGTGGTTAATTATCATGTTCTTAATGCAAAAAATATGCGCGAAATTAGAAAAATAGACAAACAGAGATAGTTAAAGAGTCTACGCGATATTAAACTCTTGGTCGGTATGGAATACTCCGGGGGAATACTAACGTAAACTGCCCTCTTTGCCTACAAATAACTAATTTCTAAGCTTCGAAGTCGGACGAATTCGGATTTTCGACCCGCCAAATTTCTACAGATAGAACTAAACCTACCTGGAGATGTCTCTCCTGGGGACTGGGAAAGAACTACTCAAGGGCCGTATCAATTCCGTATCAATGGCGCTTAACTACTAGGACATATGGCGCCGAAATGGGGTTAGATAGAACTGTGACTACAACTACAACAAAATTGCAATTTCTTTATTCTAGATCTGCTTCTCTTTGTCGGTCATCCTTCTTGAAAACTAGTGATTTCCTTGATTGATTGTGACTGATTGAAGCACCGGTCCACACCACGCATCAAACGAAAACGGCGACGAATAGTGTGAAGATACATTCATTAGCGCGAAAAAACGAACATTTGCGCATAAATCAAATTCAATTGCGATTTTTGCATTTTAATCAACATTCAATAACACTTTTGGGCATTCATATGCGTCATTCCCTACGTAAAGTATCGACTTCACTTCATCCGCCGCCCAAACTCCCGTGTCGTAACCTAGCGATAACTGAACTCTCTGTCGGTGCTATCGTACAGCCCTTGGGCGTGGTTGATTGCATTTCGGTGTTAAACAAAACCTGGAATACCTGCATCTACGCCTCTGAGGCTGTTTCCACCAAAGCTTTATCTTGGCTCCAGAGTCGTTAATGGCATTAACTGGGGCTCAAATACTAAGAATTTGTAACTCGAAAGACATTATTAACAACCGTAGCCTTTATATGGGTTTTGTACTTTGTTAGCCTAATCAGCTACGTATATCTTTTAATTAATGGCGTGTCTCTGTCTAGTTGCCTTTTCGTATACACAAAAATTTTCCTCACACTGTCTCACTACAAAATTTAACTTCCAAGCCAGGTTTCTCGAGAACCGAGCCAAGCAATTCCACTGGACATACCTCGACACAGAAAGGGCGTTAGCCTTGGACTAGGCTCCGCAGTGGGGAAAAAGGCAAAAAAAACGGGTCGGCTTTTTTTTTTGCCCACGCCGATTTTTTCTCCTTTTACCCCCAATGTGGAGCCTGGTACCAAGCTAAAAGGGCGTCTAAAGTGTACTGTGGGTGCAAGTAGCATTGATTATCAGCTATCTGCCTCGTGTTGTAGCAGAAATTGATATAGGTCAAAAAGGGATCCATGACTTCATCGGTTTACTTGGTCCGGCAATAAATTTATGGTCTTTATGGTCCCTTTGGCGTTTTTGAATTCCTCCTTAAACCCCTTTCTGTCCTGTTAAAAGATCGGAGAAATAAGGCAAGCTGTGAAAAGCACACTTAAGCATTTTTCCTGCTCATCGAGTTAGCTTAGTATTTATATTATGTTTTATACTGTAAATACAACTCTCAACTTTTAATGGAGTGTGTCATTAGAAAGGGATGTCATATTCAGTTAATTAAATCTTGTAAAATACCATATTTCCGTTAAGGTTAACCAGACCTCTTCTCGAATAATGTTTTTATTTTTGGAAGATGGAAAACACAACCTTAGCGCGCTTTTTTCTACCCTCTTTGTCCGATCTTGGTGGGAACTGAGAAGTGATTAGCCACGAATAGCCACATTCTACCAACAACTCAATACGAAGCCACCCGCAAAAGATGAAAACGCCTCTCTCATTTTTCCCTTCAGACTCTTCAGACACAATATTGAGAATATTGCAAATAATCTTAAAATAAAATACGATGGTTTAGCTCTCAAATTGGGTTAATCATTTTTTTCCTCGTGTAAGGTTGTCTTATTACTCACATTTTGTAAAAAAAGGGTGCTTTTTATATTATCTTTGTTTAGTCCTTGCCGGAATGTCTCTATGCTCGGCTGAGGCGCTCTTAGTGGTTCCCAGTGGTGCCAACAGTCTACCTCTATGCCGGCGCTTCCAAGAGTTTGTAAGTCCTGTGCCAAAGTACGAATTTCGTGTGGAAGGGGAGATTTTCAAAATGAAAGGTGGTAGTGAAGGTGGTATTATGCCTATATTAGGCTAATACGGCATTAGTGTAGTTCATAATTTGCGCGGTCCAGCCGCGGATGTCGCATATACACAGCCTCGGGCCAGTCGTCCTCGGCGATTTCGGATGTGACGTCATCTGTCAAGCTTGAAAGGAAAACAGCCCACGTTCGATATACAATTAAACCCCGTTAATAAGGACACTGAGGGGCCATAGAAAGTGTCTTTATTAACAGAGGGTTCGTATTAAGCGGCTTGAATTTAGAGAAAAATTCAAGGGCTTTCTTTCCTCAGGGTGGAAGCAAACTGTCCGTAATCACGAAGTGTCCGTATTCATGGTTATCACCTCTGTTTGTGTTTTATTTTTGATCAAACTACGATTAGTGATTGGGATTAGGAAACTGAGTGAATCAAGTTCCATTAAGGGTCATTAAACAAGGAAAACAGACTTAAAACTTAATTTACTCAGTTTCCTAACCTTAATAATCACTAAGCTTCAAAGTCATTCAATGTTCTGCATTCCCCGAACGCCAAATGCACAACCCCAAATGACTCTGAAGCCCGGGGGGGGGGGGGGGGGGGAACTCCGCATTTGAAAGGGGTAGGGATGCTCGTCGTCTCGCTTAGGGGTGTAAATTTCGGATTTTGGTCTCATTTAGGGTGTTCTGGGCAAAACTCCATCATATTTAGCCGTGAAGGTCTCGTTTAGGGTTGCACATGAAAAAATATAAAAATATATATTTGATATGTATATTTTTAATTCGTTTCATTTACTCCATTCATATAATTCAAGTTTTCTCATTTGTCTGTGTTTTAACATGGTCTCTTTTAGGGGTCAAAAAAAGCTTGGGGCACGCCCAGATCGGTCTCCTTTAGGGGTTTAATTCAAAATTTCCGACGAGCATCACTACCCCTTTCGTATGCAGAGTCCCCCCCCCCCGGGCTCTGAAGTTTAGTGGTTATGGTTAGGAAACTGAGTGAATCACGTTCCACTTAGGTCATTACACTGGGAAAACTGACCCGAAACTTGATTCACTCAGTTTCTTAACCTTAATCACCAAACCGTTCAGAGTCATTCGGCGTTCTGCATTCGGCTTTCTGCAAAATACCCCTGACGAATAAATTAAAAGGTACCTATTCCCTCTTGATATAAGTAAATTAGTGTCCTTTTGGGTCAAATATAATCCTGAGCCACTCCCCGATCGGTCTCCGTCGCGTTAGGGGTTTAATTCTACTTTTTCAGATGAGGTTCCCCTGCTCCCTTTACGGGTCCTCATGTAATTTCTACGAATAGCGTGACTATCGAAAGTAGCGTGACTGTGAAAATAGCTCGACCATAACGACATTGCGTGATCTGTCTGATGTCAACGTTTATACATCGGTCAGGTGACGAATTTAGATCAATTTCGAGCAGTTCCGCTTTAGACAATCAATTTCGCTTCTTCATCGTCGTGCTACCTTATGTTTTATTAAATCGAAGTTCCTTGGATTAATTTTGGGTAAGGTGAGTAATTTTGCATTGGTTATTCAGCTTAACATACCCAAAGATAAATTCAGGATAATTATCTTGTCGAAGTTTTGTATAATGGGAAGTTTTGTACGTGCTGATATTTTTAAAGATCCACTCGTACGCCATACATTACTTAAAGAATTTGATGGCCTCGGCATACAGAACTATCGCCACTGTCTTGAGTATTGTTGCGTGCATGGTGTAGAATTTGTGGTGATGAAAAGAGTTTACTTGTTGGTTCTTCGAAACGGTTATTATTTTCGCGTAAGCATCGGAAATGTCTACATTTGCGAGTACACTTCCTTGTACGTTTCTGCGCGATCATGGTCGTTATTTCGTTAAAAATACGCTCATTTAAGGGGTTGTTAGTACTGATCCCCTTGCCTGAATAATACGCCGATCACGGTGGGTCATTCGTTGTCCAAAATCAAAACGAATGAGTGTTTGACATTTGAAACAGGAATCAAACATCAAACGAATGTTCATTAGCAAATGATTTGTGTGCTTTAATGTCTGGGTCATCATTCATAGCGAGGATTCATCGCTTTCTGCGCAAAAGTAAAACCTTATCAATCCTAACAGTGCCCAACTTAAAAATTCAGAAAGACAAATAAATTTCTTTTGGTAAAGTCCTAAGAGGTAAAAATTCTGAGAAAAAAGACGGCAAAAGATTGAGAGGTTTCATTTGAACTAGAGTTTGAACGCAGACGTATTCTTGGTATTTACATGACGTCACCAAAATTCAAACTAAGCTATCGCTTCCGAGTTTCTACTTTCATGTGATATTAGAGCACCTTAAAACCTTTATACAAAAACATTTTCGGTACAAAAGGGTTCTTTGTTTTGCGATACAGGACGCTTGAATTTCCAGGCTTTTGCCTGACGCGGCATTTAGCTGGCGGCCGGGAAAGCTCTTATGTGGGTTAAAAACATTACGGATTTTTGGAGATTTTGCTATCTAAACATTCCTTGTCTTAGAATGAATATTACTTTAATCTTTATGAGTTACTCAAGCGAAGAATTCACGAATAAGCTTTTGGACCATTGGGAATCAGCGCTCTATAAATATTGTATATATTATTGTATATTAAAACTCAAAAACAGATATTTCTGTTGGATTCCGGCGGCCATATTTGTGCTAGCCTGCGCGGTAGGCGTTAAAAGAGGAAGGGGAAGGGGGAATTTGGGCGCGCGAGAGCGCGTGAGGCACGCGAGGGAGAAAAGGAAAGGAACGCCTGCAAGGACGCCATTGTTTTCTCCGTTTTTCACGGTCAGATTCTGAGCGTGAAAATAGTGATTGGTCAGAATTAATTGAATGTCAATCTTCGACTTAAGATATTTTTCCGATTTGTTGAAATCAACACCACGCCATTTGAGTAACTAAACATATGTCGTTAGTGAAGCGTAATGAGTTTTCTCTACGGGAATTCATCGTTAGAAGGCAGGCCTGGTTAGAATCCATCAATTTCAGCTTAAAAGGAGAATAGAAAAAAGCAGTTAAAGAACCGTATGAAGGAAAAGGCCTGTCAGCAGATGAATTTTACTGACTGGTTCTGAACCGGTATCATCTCCCAACGCCTTGTCGGTTTTCCTCGCCAGAAGAAAGAAAGGAAAAATCATGCTGCCTATGTGCTTGTTATCTGCTGTTTGACCCGCGTTATCAACGGCAAGATAATTGAAGACAAAGCGAACTATAACTTGGCGATTTTTGGTTGAGGACTTCTTCTTGCCGGTTATAAAACCGCCAGGAACTTACTTTTACAGGAGCCTTTTATGATAAATTGTTGCCTTCTTGCAGATCTTCGAAGTTCAGCTCTTTTTTCCACACCCCCAGCGTTCTTTTGTGTGCTCCACTGGATCCAGTTCGTCATGACCGAAATTCAAAGAGTGCGTGACAGCAGAGTGTTTTAATTTTTCTTAGACAAACACTGCATTGAAAGTTGCGAAGAAACCGCTACATTTCTTATTATTATTAGTTTTCCAGCCCGATTCCTTCAGCAACAACTTGAATAGATTTATGCTTGTTTTTATGTAACTCCGCCGGCGCGTCGTTGCAGCTTTCAAGGAAGATTCCTTCGATGGACGACCGAATTTGAACTTTTTTTATAGTACCTTTTCTTTAGAGTTCTTGTTTTCGGAAAACAAATAGCCTGCGTAGCAAGCGTTTCCAATCGAGTTATTTCGCGAAAGTTAGAGCGGAAGCAAAAAAAAAAAAGGTTGAAGGGGGAGGGGGAGGGGAGAAGAGGAAACGCTTGCTCGCAAACCCCACGATTCTGGAAAACGCCCCTTGATATTTCACGGTTCGGTTCATTTGTAAATTGACAGCTCGTCAAAATGGAAACATAACGAACAGATTACCCCTGGATTACCAGATTCGTAAAATTACTTTATTCTCTAATAGAACACGTTGCAGGCGATTGCAAGAACTGTAATAAAAGAGATTTACGATAAAAGAAAGTTAAAACCATGAGCGATTGATTCGGAATTTCTTGTTTTTTATTGTGTGGCTTTATCTCGTCTGAAACCTTTCGACACGTCAAGAACAATTCACTCCGTCGGGTATAAGTTTTGCAGAGCGGCTGCTCTTCAGCCTGTGTCGAAACGTTCTCTTAAATAGATGCCGCTAAATTTCCAATAAACAAAAAGAATCTTTTCATTTCAAAAAGCTGACAAATCGCTTGTCCATGGCGGCTTCAGCTAGTGTCGAGTACCGATGTTCTGATTTATGTTGATGTTATCTCCAACAAACAGTGAATTTTTTTCAGTCAGATCCGCACGCGGTGATTTTCAATAAATTGGCCTTCCCTAGTCTCCACTGCTCGATCTCCAATAAAACTTTGAAGACTCTGATCTCATAAACCTTCGCACAAACACGATTCCAATAAATATCAGTCCAAAGCATTTGTAATCTGCGACCACAAATCAGATGAGACCAGATCTGTGACGCACGAAAACAAAGCATACCTGGTTTGATTGATGTTTCGAATGCTAAGTAATCAACACTACCCGCACCGCGCCAATCAGAAGCTGCGTTCGTGGGCGAACGCAGTTTTTCAAAATCGTGGGGTTTGCGGGCAAGCGGTTCCTTCTTTCCCCTCCCCCTCCCCCGTCATTCATTTTTTTTTTGCTCTTGTCCCAGCTTTCTAGACGAACCTCGCGAGGAAACGCTTGCTACGCAGGCTAGAAAACAAACGAAAAACAGTGCGAGAAATACGGCTAGAATACGTGCATCGCGGCCAGACTTATTTGACAGCTAGTCATTCACAATTGCGTTATTTTTGTCATTTTTTTAATTAGTAGGCGGGATGGCGAAAACAATGGCTTCCTTGCAGGTGTTCCCCTCCTCCCTCCTCTCTCGCGCGTGGTCTCGCGCCCTAATTCCCTTCCACTTCCCTTTCGAACGAAGGCAACGCAGGCTATATTTGTGCCCCTGGAAGGGACACAAACACGGCGTCTCCATACAAATCTTTATAAATTTGGGTAAAACGTTTTTCCGAATATCTCGCATATGAACTATTGCATAGACCTGATTCTTGGCAAGGCTTTTTGTATATTTATCTTCTTTCATTTCCCAGATTCTAGACTTTCTGTATTAAAAGGTTTCCATTTTTATCTCTGCTTTCTCACGTGAGTGAAAACCGAGAATTTCCGGTCGTCTGTCGTTACTTTTCGGTGATCAGATAGTAGAGAGCTTTTTTAAAGCAGCAGACGTTCTTGAGGTCACGGACGTCAGGAAGGTTGCGCCCGGTCTGGATCGAGTACGGCGTTTGTGGCGCGAAAAAGCGAAGATTTAAAAGGAATGAATGGTTTTTGTATAACGCGAGTCATGGACGTCTTGTCTGTGTTTATTTTTAGCTATTTGAAATGTCTTCACTCATGACATAACATTTCGAATCTCAGAAAGATCTTTGTCGCTAAAGGGAACTCGTACATTTTCTTTGTCCCATTCTCATATAAACCTTTCACCTTTCACGTTTATTCACCAAGCTTGAGATGCCTTCTCATTCGATTTGATGGTGTGGACACACACACCTTATTCCATAGGTAATTCGTCTCGAGTTATATTTAAGACCACAGATCCCAAGGGGGATTAGACAACAGCCAATCACAAAGCGCGAATGTGTTCCGCGTGGATGACCCACGCTCAGAGCCACGCGTTCTTCACGAATTGAGGCAGAAAAAAATGGCGGAAGACGCGGAGAGCACTATTGCTATTCGTTTTGTCGACGAAAACGACTAAAGAGAGATTTCTTCTAAAGCTGTGTCAGCGAAACGGAAATTAAAAAAGAATCGCCCTTCCTCTCTTGTATAGAGCTAACAGTACAGCAGGGAAATCCTTAACACAGTGAATATTCTTTGCAGTTTGAAGAGAGCAATTTCTGGTTTGATATTTATTCTTTTATTAGTCTTCTATTATTCAACAAAAATAACACGTGGCGTCCTATAATAATAATAATAATAATTTAATAACTTCTAGAGCGCTATTTACATTCACTGATCAACAGCGCTTAACAACTTAAAAAAACTACAATAAAATTCAAATTTGTAAAACTAATTACATGTACATGAATATTACTTGCTACTTGCTTTATTGTACAACGACCGGTTTCAATAGACCGGCGAATTTTCTCATTTTATTATAGCACTGAGGTTACGATAACTTCGAGTTAAACTGATTTCACGGGTTGTCAAAGAGTCGAGCGATTCCCTTTTCCCAGGTGAGCGCCGACTCATTTCGCTTCAATATTCAGAAATGCTCTCGATCTCTTTACGCTTTCATTGCCTTTCGCCCGACATGTTTTGCATGGCGTTTAGTCATGCGAAACCTCCACGAAACATCCACGCAGCGCGCGAGGTAACTTTATCCGATTCTAAAAATAACTCGAGACGAATTACCTATGGAATAGGGTGTGTATGGGGGATGCCTTCTCTGTCCCCTTTATCCTCTCTTGTTATCAACCCAATGCACAAAAACATGCAGTCATAACATTTTAACCCTATTCAGACTGGGGGGGGAGCTTTTCGAACCCCCCCTCCGGCAAAATCGTGATAACTCCTACACCGAAAGAGCTATGACGTTCAAATTTTCTGACTTCTCCTAAAACTTATCTAGGAACATTTTGGTATAATTACCATGTCCATGTGATTAATCATGTTGCCATGGCAACCAGTTTCTGACACAGGTTTTGGAAAATTTAAAAAATGGTGATTTTTTTGTTTTAAGGTCGCGTTTTTACACTTATAGTGTTTTTTGTTGTGAAAATGGTCTTTGCTTGGGACTAGTTTTTGAATTACATCAAAATGTTTCAACATCGAATATTTGGGGGGGAGGGGTGGGGTAAAATCTGTCACTTTTTTGCTTTGACAAATATGCTGCTCTATTTTCCAAATAACACTTCCAAAATCATTTGTTTGGGTAATAAACATTAGTTTGATACTTCTTTTATACATTCTGAGCTTTTTCCTCTTTGAAAGTTGCTTTAAATTATAATTTTAACAAAAAAACGGAAATCCAAGATGGCGGATCCAAGATGGCGGACAACCATTTTAAATTTTAAATTTTATTGCTTTTTCTCGCTGTACAAGTGTGTCCTTGTTACTAGTTCATAAGAAAGGATAACAAAGAGATGACTTTACCAATATTATTGATATTTTACGTATCTAAGTGGAAAAATAATAAGAAACATTGAAAAATCGGAATATGACGTCACTGTGACGTCATCATTGGGCGTGGCAAGTCAAAACTGGTTGTGGGGCTTCTTTGTACGGAGATCATCATTGTGTGTAAATTTCATGACCCTAGCATTATTGGTTCCAGAGATACAGAGGGGGGGGGGGGTCCGAGGAGCCCCCCCCCCCCAGTCACAGATTGACCAAAAAAGCCCAGTCTGAATAGGGTTAATTTAATATTTTTCTTTGTAAACAAATTATCAAATCAAACAGTCGAAATTGAAGGCCCTTGAAGTTACATGAAGATAAAGCTCGCTTGAATAAGATGTGAGTTCACTTGACGATGATTCGCATGGACTAAAACTGAGTAAATCTTACAGGGCTGTCAACTATCCCGGATAATCTGGGAGACTCCAGATTTTAAACCGTTTCTCCCGGTCTCCAGATTAGAGTCTCAAATCTCCCGGATAATCGCCGAAGTTTGCCATTTCTTGTAGATTCGACTCTCTGACGATGAAATTTCAAATATTTTGCGTTGTTTGAGCTATTTTTCTATTAACAGTGAACGTTTCCTCACAAACTCCGGTAGACCATTGTAATATAAGCAATAATGTGATGGGTGGGAAGTAAACCAATTGGGTCAAATATTAAAATTAAAACAACATATTTTTCGTGCGTTTTTTTCCTCCAAAAAATGACGTCATGTATCCTGTATGACGTCGTCTATCACCCACTCCCCATCAATTCTCAATGTCTGAAGAAGTGGGGGGTTGACAGCCCTGATCCTACGTAAATCCCGTAAATCTTGCCATCTTCGAGTTCTGCAGCCAGCCTGGCTGGCCGGGTCAACCTGTCGAGTCCAAAAATAGAGTTAGAAACTGTTAACCTGATGTTTACATCTCTGAAAACACCGAAAAATAGCAGAGGGATTTTTCTTTGGTTGTGGGCCAACAATTTAGGAATAATTCTTACCCAAACGCAAACTTACTAGAATCTCGCGTTCTATCTAGAACTTGAAAACTGGCGTTCTGGCGTCGGCGACCTGACCTCGCGGACGTAAACACACGCGCAGTACATTCACACTAGCGCGAATTTAAAGCGCGAATGACTTCCGGTCGGCGTTCGTGACCTCAAGAACGTCCGCTACTTAAGCTCTAGTGAAGCAAGGTAGCCTCCCACGCAGACGTTCTTAGGGGTTCGTACCCCTTAGAACGTCTGCGTAAGCAAGGCGACGACCGGAAATACGTTAGGCCTCCCACGCAGACGCGCGTTCTTTGGGCTTCGTCATGAGTTTACAACGTCTCGGGGGGTACCACAAAAATGGTATACGGGGAGGCTCCAGCCCGAGGTTGGACCCCTTAATTACCATATTATATACCGTTTTTGACAGAAAAGTCCCCCCTTTCGTATACCTTCTATTGATAAATGATACCCCTTTCACACACCAAGTATAGAACTTTGCATCCCTTTCAACAACTATAAATGCATTGTCTTTAACATATCATGAATAAATCACAAAACCAGAACGTTTTCTCAACTTTTTCACTGCCTTAAAATGCACCTGTTGGCCCTTTTGAGCCTATTTACCGACGAAGTGACATATTTCCTCTACACATTCATATACTTCAGCAAGTGAAATCGCTAACATTTCATATACCTGAAGGCTGAAAAAGGTAACCCTTTCGGGAGGAGCCTCCCCGTATAGGCCATTATACGGAGTAACCTTCCCCCACCGGGGGGGGGGGGGCGTGGGCACACAATTACAAGGTCCACAGATACAAATGAAACTGATGGGTCATCTCACCATAACTCAGTCTAGGAGTGGAAGGGTTAAAGTGTTAAGAGAAATTTTCGTGTACCGTTTTTAAGACCAATCTCAGTGGCAAGAAAATCAATGAACTTGCAGAGAACTATGTATAACCCGCTTTGTTCTCTTTTGCTATGTGATCGTCATCTCCCCCCGCACTCTAAACCTGTTTATGGGACGGTGGTGCTACCCGTCGCCCCCCTCTCCACCAATCTCGACTCGAGAACCTTTTTTTTTCAGCCGCGCACAGAAAAGGGCTCTGGAGTCGACAGAGCTTGCGTATCGAAAAGAGCGCATTTCTAGACAAACAGGCTTAAACTCTTTCCGGCTTCTTATCGCATCCTTCTTCTACTCTACTTTTACATTCTTCTAGGATATCTGTTACCCTCAACTTGTCATCCAAACGAAGCACTGTTCGAAAAGGCCAAGAACTCTTAAAATTTGTGCACTGATCAAAATAAAGTAAATCGTCATTAATGTGTTTGACAATGGAAACACTAACATCGATTGAAATAAATGATCTGGTAGAAGCCCCTTTTCAAATACAAATAAAGGCCCGGCTCTTGTCTTAAATTAAACGACTTTCCACACACTGTTTGTAATAGACGCCACTCACTATTAAACGCCCCCTGTCTAACAAATGCCTTCCCATTACCATTACTTCACAATACTCAGGAACAGCGAAATAGAGCAAAATCATTCAATTCACCGGTATTTGGTTTATTACTTGATTGACAATGGTTTGTACATTGCATCTTGTTCAACGCCAAGTTTAAAGTGAGGAAAGTGCTCTTTGATATTCTTGATGTGCTCAATACATCAGCAACTTTCGTCGGGCCGGTTCTACCTTGATTTCAAAGTAATTAGTTCTTGAAGCATATTAGTTGTGTTGAGGTTTTTACAGTTATCAGAATTAACGCCACCCATTTACACCTGCTCCAATCCCTCCACCCTCCCCTCCCCTCCCCCCCCCCGCCACCACCCCCCACCTCTTGACCCTCAAAACTAAATAAAAGCCCCTGGCGTCTATTAGATCATTAATGGTTCTGTCGTAGAAACGCATTGCTGACTGAGTCAGGTCCATGGAAAGCAAGGTGTGTTTGAAGCCCAGACGCAATCGTTTATCAGGGACATCCAACGTCAATTTTCGGAAAATATCTGTTCGGAAGATGATTTGAGATCTAGAGTTTTCGGAACAATTGTTCAAAAATTTCGTGCTTGCCTGCCTCTCCTAGGATTTTCGAACATCTAATAAATGGTGTAATTGTCCATTTTTAACGGATTTTTACCCTAAAGAGGTCACCTAGAATTTTCGGGAACCTTTTTCCTGGCTGAAATTTTCGAAGAGGTAACTTTTGATCCCTATAATTTTCGGATCACTAGACTTTCACCTAGGAAATCCGAACACATGAAAAATTTTTAGGGAATAAAAATATGCCTATATCTACCGTTTAAATACTAAAATACGTTTAACGACGCTATAACTATATTCTCGTTGGGTGGCCCTGGTTTATCTACCTACCTAGACTGCAAAACAGTCCGTATTTTTGTTAATGATATATGAAATAAATCATATATGAACTGCGAAAGTGAAATGAAAGTGAAGAAATGATCGTCGCAGTGAACGCAATTTATGCAATTGAGTAAAGAAGCCTGAAAAAAAATTCAGGACTTCAACGGGGTTTGAGCCCGTGACCTCGCGATACCGGTGCGATGCTCATTTCTTTCACGGGAACATATGAACCCACAATTGACCTGCTCCCAACGTCCGTGGCTTCATAGCTCAGTTGGTAGAGCATCGCACCGGTATCGCGAGGTCACGGGTTCAAACCCCGTTGAAGTCCTGAATTTTCTTTTTTTCAGGCTTCTTTACGCAATTGCATAAATTGCGTTCACTGCGACGATCATTTCACTTTCAGTCCGTATTTTTGCGTATTCAAGTACGCGCGAACGGTCAAACAAAAGGTCTGGAACGAGGCTGAAAACAGAGAGCGAGACTGCGGTAGAGACGCTTACGGGCGTGTAAGGCTCGCGCGCTTCGCGTGCGTAAGACTCTTACGCCACGCTTTACCGAGTTTTTTTTACTGATTTTGAGGAAAAACCCACTGTTTTGCAGTCTACTACTTACGTAGCGTTCCGTATTAAACTTAGTTTATCATTAGTTACTTGCCTTTCATAATCATTTTATGGAATAACTGTGTTATATAATCAGCGGTGATTCTTGCCATCTTCAAAATGATTACAATGTAGTAAATAATCTTTGTTTTGTCGTGACGAGAAAATAAGCTAATAGGCAATATCTCTTACTAGGATTATAAGTTGGTCAGATGGAATACTCGCAAGAGCAACTAAACTACTTCAGACTCTGCTACATAGCATTTGATTTGGTTCCAGTGGGACTACGGCACATTTTTAAAAACGAATGGGATTTCCTTTATAAAGCAACGTTAACTGGAGAATGGAAAGACACGGCACAAAATGGACATGATTTTTACAACAAAGAATCTAAATCAAGTCGCAAGAAAAACGCCCGATCTCTGGCAATAATCAACAATGGTGACACGGCAGAGTGGGACTGTACCTGTTTGTTTTTTGCCATTCTGTACTCGGACAGCATTGGTAAAACCTTAAGACCAGCTGTCCGTAAAGAGGTCGATGATATTCGTCAGGTGCGAAACGAGATTGCTCATATCACCGAGGCCAAGTTGACAGATGCCGACTTCCAAAATTCTGTAGACAGAGTGTTGAACGCTTTTACATCCCTGGGTCTGACTAGAACTGAGATTCAAGAAATAAAGAACCAGAAGACCTTTCCGACGAAGGAAGTGGAAAAAATAACGAAGCAAGTTCGTGATCTCCAAGCCGAGTTAGATCAGACAAAACGCACTCTTCAAAGTACCGAAGCTGCCCTTGTTTCTCTCACACAGGAAATAAGTGTGGAACTTCAGCCATTTTGCATTCTCGCATTGTGCCCACCACACGATACTATCAGGCGCTCGCATGATATTGAAAGAATCACTAACGAAATGCAGGAACTTTACAAAAGTTCAAGCGGGGCAGTCAGTACAGTGTATTTGTCAGGAAATCCAGGATGTGGCAAGAGCCAGCTTGCCCGGGAAATCGGACAACAGTTCTTTTCTAAACAAAACAACGATCTTATCTTTGTGGCGACACTGAACACAGAAAGCATTGACAAACTTGCTGACTCTTACCTCACCCTTGGGAGACACTTAGGGATAACAGAATACGCGTTGAAAGGTTTAGAATCTATAAAAGAAGAGAAACCTAGTGAAGCAATTAAACAGCTCCATCGCTTGATTTTGCCGAAGACCAGCAAGTTTACCAAATGGTTGATAATAGCAGACAATGTGATTGATTTACGCTTAGTCCGCGACTTGCTTCCTCGAACTGGCAGTAAAGAATGGGGCCATGGGCAAGTGCTGATCACCACTCAAGATAGTGGTACAATTCCTCAAAACGCTCCCCACACGTATCATGAATCGTTAAGCAAAGGAATGAGGCGGGACGAGGCAGTGGAATTGCTGGAAACAGTATCGCGAATTTCCGAGCGAGTACAAGCAGAAAATGTCGCTGAACTTCTCGATTTTCAGCCACTGGCCTTAGCTTCTGCTGCTTATTTCGTGCAAACTGTTGTGACCAGTGGGTCTTCAAATTATAATTGGAAAGCATACCTTCAAGACATATCAACATACAGCCAGCGAAAATCGGCCGAAACTGTCCTTGCTAATGAGAGTCCAGCCTACGCTAAAACAACATTGGCCGCAGTGGAAATGGCTATCCAAAGAGCTGTTGAAACAGACGAGGTTCTTCTTCATACATATTCTTTTCTTTCGCTCTGCGCTAACGACGACCTACCACTCGAAACTGTTTTAAAGTTCGTCAAAGCCCAAGTAAAGGACCATCCAGAGGTTTTAATGAAGGCAAACATTGTAAGGTCCTCTTTAAGTCTTTTTCATTCCGAAGAAGGGGATGACCGAACTTATTTACGTTTGCATAAAGTTGTGCATGACGCTTTGAAACGAGGCGAGATAGCTAACCTGAAATCATGCCGGGAGAGTGACCACACCATGGCAGAAGCGGTAAAGATTTTCAACTCCCAGCTCGAAGAAAATTACGAGAATTATGCGTTTTGTAAAAAATTGAGGCCCCACTGTGAATCTTTACTTAAGCAGATGACGTCAGAGTTTAGTTCAGATAAAAGCACTTTTTCAGAAAGGTTTGCACTCTTCATAGAGTTGGATACAGTTATTGATTGGTTACATAATCTCGCCAGGGTCTGTCAAAAAAGCTCCTATTTCTTCTTTGCGAAAAGTGTGGTCAACTTAGCATACGACCTACTGCGGAACTTAGACGACACTACAACGCGTGTGTTTGCTCGTAAAGGGAGGATTTTGAATGTAACTGGCGAAGTGTATCACCGGCTGGGAGAACACAATCAAGCCAAAGAACTTCACGAAAAAGCACTGATAATTCGCAAAAAGATTTTTGGTGAAGATCACGCCGATGTAGCAACAAGTTATAACAACTTGGCATTAGTGTACGACACCCTGGGAGAATACAATCAAGCAAAAGAACTTCACGAAAAAGCACTGATAATTCGCAAAAAGATTTTTGGTGAAGATCATGCCGATGTAGCAACAACTTATAACAACTTGGCGTTAGTGTACGACACCCTGGGAGAATACAATCAAACCAAAGAACTTCACGAAAAAGCACTGATAATTAGCAAAAAGATTTTTGGTGAAGATCATGCCGATGTAGCAACAAGTTATCACAACCTGGCATTGGTGTACAAACGCCTAGGAAAATACAATCAATCGAAAGAACTTCACAAAAAAGCACTGATAATTCGCAAAAAGATTTTCGGTGAAGATCATGCCGATGTAGCAACAAGTTATAGCAACCTGGCATTAGTATACGACACCCTGGGAGAATACAATCAAGCAAAAGAACTTCACGAAAAAGCACTGATAACTCGCAAAAAGATTTTTGGCGAAGATCATGCCAATGTAGCAACAAGTTATCACAACTTGGCATTAGTGTACGACACCCTAGGAGAATACAATCAAGCCAAAGAACTTCACGAAAAAGCACTAATTATTGACAAAAAGATTTTTGGTGAAGATCATGCCAATGTAGCAACAAGTTATACCAACTTGGCATTAGTGTACGACAACCTGGGAGAATACAATGAAGCCAAAGAACTTCACGAAAAAGCACTAACTATTTACAAAAAGATTTTTGGTGCAGATCATGCCCATGTAGCAACAGGTTATAACAACTTGGCATTAGTGTACGACACCCTAGGAGAACACAATCAAGCCAAAGAACTTCACGAAAAAGCACTGATAATTCGCAAACAGATTTTTGGTGAAGATCATACCGATGTAGCAACAAGTTATCACAACTTGGCATTAGTGTACGACACCCTCGGAGAATACAATCAAGCCAAAGAACTTCACGAAAAAGCACTAATAATTGACAAAAAGATTTTTGGTGAAGATCATGCCAATGTAGCAACAAGTTATACCAACTTGGCATTAGTGTACGACAACCTGGGAGAATACAATGAAGCCAAAGAACTTCACGAAAAAGCACTAACTATTTACAAAAAGATTTTTGGTGAAGATCATGCCAATGTAGCAACAGGTTATAACAACTTGGCATTAGTGTACGACAAGCTGGGAGAATACAATCAAGCCAAAGAACTTCACGAAAAAGCACTAACTATTTATAAAAAGATTTTCGGTAAAGATCATGCCAATGTAGCAACAGGTTATAACAACTTGGCATTAGTGTACAACAACCTGGGAGAATACAATCAAGCCAAAGAACTTCACGAAAAAGCACTGATAACTCGCAAAAAGATTTTCGGTGAAGATCATGCCACTGTAGCAACAAGTTATCACAACTTGGCATTAGTCTACGACAACCTGGGAGAATACAATCAAGCCAAAGAACTTCACGAAAAAGCACTGCCTATTTACAAAAAGATTTTTGGTGAAGATCATGCCGATGTAGCAACAAGTTATCACAACTTGGCATTAGTGTACGACAACCTGGGAGAATACAATCAAGCCAAAGAACTTCACGAAAAAGCACTGATAATTAACAAAAAGATTTTTGGTGAAGATCATGCCGATGTAGCAACAACTTATACCAGCTTGGCATTAGTGTACGACAACCTGGGAGAATACAATCAAGCCAAAGAACTTCACGAAAAAGCACTGACTATTTACAAAAAGATTTTTGGTGAAGATCATGCCAATGTAGCAACAAGTTATAACAACTTGGCATTAGTGTACGACAAGCTGGGAGAATACAATCAAGCCAAAGAACTTCACGAAAAAGCACTCATAATTCGCAAAAAGATTTTTGGTGAAGATCATGCCGATGTAGCAACAAGTTATCACAACTTGGCATTAGTCTACAAACGCCTGGAGGAATACAATCAAGCCAAAGAACTTCACGAAAAAGCACTGATAATTGGCAAAAAGATTTTCGGTGAGGATCATGCCAATGTAGCAACAAGTTATAACAACTTGGCATTAGTGTACGACAACCTTGGAGAATACAATCAAGCCAAAGAATTTCACGAAAAAGCACTGATAACTCGCAAAAAGATTTTCGGGGAAGATCATGCCACTGTAGCAACAAGTTATAACAACTTGGCAATAGTGTACGACAACCTGGGAGAATACAATAAAGCCAAACAATTTCACAAAAAAGCACTGATAATTCGCAAAAAGATTTTTGGTGAAGATCATGCTGATGTAGCAACAAGTTATAGCAACTTGGCATTAGTGTACAACAACCTGGGAGAATACAATCAAGCCAAAGAACTTCACGAAAAAGCACTGATAACGCGCAAAAAGATTTTTGGTGAAGATCATGCCAATGTAGCAACAAGTTATGACAACTTGGCAATAGTGTACGACAACCTGGGAGAATACAATAAAGCCAAACAATTTCTCGAAAAAGCACTGACAATTCGGAAAAAGATTTTTGGTGAAGATCATGCCGATGTAGCAACAAGTTATAACAACTTGGCATTAGTGTACAACAACCTTGGAGAATACAATCAAGCCAAAGAACTTCACGAAAAAGCACTGATAACGCGCAAAAAGATTTTTGGTGAAGATCATGCCGATGTAGCAACAAGTTATGACGACTTGGCATTGGTGTACAAACGCCTAGGAGAATACAATCAAGCCAAAAAACTTCACGAAAAAGCACTGATAATTGGCAAAAAGATTTTCGGTGAAGATCATTCCAATGTAGCAACAAGTTATAACAACTTGGCATTAGTGTACGACAACCTGGGAGAATACAATGAAGCGAAAGAACTTCACGAAAAAGCACTAACTATTTACAAAAAGATTTGTGGTGAAGATCATGCCAATGTAGCAACAAGTTATCACAACTTGGCATTAGTGTACGACAACCTGGGAGAATACAATCAAGCCAAAGAACTTCACGAAAAAGCACTCATAATTCGAAAAAAGACATTTGGTGAAGATCATGCCAATGTAGCAACAAGTTAAAACAACTTGGCATTAGTGTACGACAACCTGGGAGAATACAATGAAGCCAAAGAACTTCACCAAAAAGCACTGACTATTTATAAAAAGATTTTTGGTGAAGATCATGCCGATGTAGCAACAAGTTATAACAACTTGGCATTAGTGTACAACAACCTGGGAGAATACAATCAAGCCGAAGAACTTCACGAAAAAGCACTGATAACTCGCAAAAAGAGTTTTGGTGAAGATCATGCCAATGTAGCAACAAGTTATCAGAACTTGGCAATAGCGTACGACAACCTGGGAGAATACAATAAAGCCAAACAATTTCACGAAAAAGCACTGATAATTAACAAAAAGATTTTTGGTGAAGATCATGCCGATGTAGCAACAAGTTATACCAGCTTGGCTTTAGTGTACGACAACCTGGGAGAATACAATCAAGCCAAAGAACTTCACGAAAAAGCACTGACTATTTACAAAAAGATTTTTGGTGAAGATCATCCCAATGTAGCAACAAGTTATAACAACTTGGCATTAGTGTACGACAAGCTGGGAGAATACAATCAAGCCAAAGAACTTCACGAAAAAGCACCGATAATTCGCAAAAAGATTTTTGGTGAAGATCATGCCGATGTAGCAACAACTTATAACAACTTGGCATTAGTGTACAACAACCTGGGAGAATACAATCAAGCCAAAGAACTTCACGAAAAAGCACTGGCTATTTACAAAAAGATTTTTGGTGAAGATCATGCCAATGTAGCAACAAGTTATAACAACTTGGCATTGGTGTACGACAAGCTGGGAGAATACAATCAAGCCAAAGAACTTCACGAAAAAGCACCGATAATTCGCAAAAAGATTTTTGGTGAAGATCATGCCGATGTAGCAACAACTTATAACAACTTGGCATTAGTGTACAACAACCTGGGAGAATACAATCAAGCCAAAGAACTTCACGAAAAAGCAGTCATAATTCGAAAAAAGATATTTGGTGAAGATCATGCCAATGTAGCTACAAGTTAAAACAACTTGGCATTAGTGTACGACAACCTGGGAGAATACAATGAAGCCAAAGAACTTCACGAAAAAGCACTGACTATTTACAAAAAGATTTTTGGTGAAGATCATGCCAATGTAGCAACAAGTTATAACAACTTGGCATTAGTGTACGACAAGCTGGGAGAATACAATCAAGCCAAAGAACTTCAAGAAAAAGCACTGATAATTCGCAAAAACATTTTTGGTGAAGATCATGCCGATGTAGCAACAAGTTATAACAACTTGGCATTAGTGTACAACAACCTGGGAGAATACAATCAAGCCGAAGAACTTCACGAAAAAGCACTGATAACTCGCAAAAGATTTTTGGTGAAGATCATGCCAATGTAGCAACAAGTTATCACAACTTGGCAATAGCGTACGACAACCTGGGAGAATACAATAAAGCCAAACAATCTCACGAAAAAGTACTGATAATTAACAAAAAGATTTTTGGTGAAGATCATGCCGATGTAGCAACAAGTTATACCAGCTTGGCATTAGTGTACGACAACCTGGAAGAATACAATGAAGCCAAAGAACTTCACGAAAAAGCACTAACTATTTACAAAAAGATTTTTGGTGCAGATCATGCCCATGTAGCAACAGGTTATAACAACTTGGCATTAGTGTACGACACCCTAGGAGAACACAATCAAGCCAAAGAACTTCACGAAAAAGCACTGATAATTCGCAAACAGATTTTTGGTGAAGATCATACCGATGTAGCAACAAGTTATCACAACTTGGCATTAGTGTACGACACCCTCGGAGAATACAATCAAGCCAAAGAACTTCACGAAAAAGCACTAATAATTGACAAAAAGATTTTTGGTGAAGATCATGCCAATGTAGCAACAAGTTATACCAACTTGGCATTAGTGTACGACAACCTGGGAGAATACAATGAAGCCAAAGAACTTCACGAAAAAGCACTAACTATTTACAAAAAGATTTTTGGTGAAGATCATGCCAATGTAGCAACAGGTTATAACAACTTGGCATTAGTGTACGACAAGCTGGGAGAATACAATCAAGCCAAAGAACTTCACGAAAAAGCACTAACTATTTATAAAAAGATTTTCGGTAAAGATCATGCCAATGTAGCAACCAGTTATAACAACTTGGCATTAGTGTACAACAACCTGGGAGAATACAATCAAGCCAAAGAACTTCACGAAAAAGCACTGATAACTCGCAAAAAGATTTTCGGTGAAGATCATGCCACTGTAGCAACAAGTTATCACAACTTGGCATTAGTCTACGACAACCTGGGAGAATACAATCAAGCCAAAGAACTTCACGAAAAAGCACTGCCTATTTACAAAAAGATTTTTGGTGAAGATCATGCCGATGTAGCAACAAGTTATCACAACTTGGCATTAGTGTACGACAACCTGGGAGAATACAATCAAGCCAAAGAACTTCACGAAAAAGCACTGATAATTAACAAAAAGATTTTTGGTGAAGATCATGCCGATGTAGCAACAACTTATACCAGCTTGGCATTAGTGTACGACAACCTGGGAGAATACAATCAAGCCAAAGAACTTCACGAAAAAGCACTGACTATTTACAAAAAGATTTTTGGTGAAGATCATGGCAATGTAGCAACAAGTTATAACAACTTGGCATTAGTGTACGACAAGCTGGGAGAATACAATCAAGCCAAAGAACTTCACGAAAAAGCACTTATAATTCGCAAAAAGATTTTTGGTGAAGATCATGCCGATGTAGCAACAAGTTATCACAACTTGGCATTAGTGTACAAACGCCTGGAGGAATACAATCAAGCCAAAGAACTTCACGAAAAAGCACTGATAATTGGCAAAAAGATTTTCGGTGAGGATCATGCCAATGTAGCAACAAGTTATAACAACTTGGCATTAGTGTACGACAACCTTGGAGAATACAATCAAGCCAAAGAATTTCACGAAAAAGCACTGATAACTCGCAAAAAGATTTTCGGGGAAGATCATGCCACTGTAGCAACAAGTTATAACAACTTGGCAATAGTGTACGACAACCTGGGAGAATACAATAAAGCCAAACAATTTCACAAAAAAGCACTGATAATTCGCAAAAAGATTTTTGGTGAAGATCATGCTGATGTAGCAACAAGTTATAGCAACTTGGCATTAGTGTACAACAACCTGGGAGAATACAATCAAGCCAAAGAACTTCACGAAAAAGCACTGATAACGCGCAAAAAGATTTTTGGTGAAGATCATGCCAATGTAGCAACAAGTTATGACAACTTGGCAATAGTGTACGACAACCTGGGAGAATACAATAAAGCCAAACAATTTCTCGAAAAAGCACTGACAATTCGGAAAAAGATTTTTGGTGAAGATCATGCCGATGTAGCAACAAGTTATAACAACTTGGCATTAGTGTACAACAACCTTGGAGAATACAATCAAGCCAAAGAACTTCACGAAAAAGCACTGATAACGCGCAAAAAGATTTTTGGTGAAGATCATGCCGATGTAGCAACAAGTTATGACGACTTGGCATTGGTGTACAAACGCCTAGGAGAATACAATCAAGCCAAAAAACTTCACGAAAAAGCACTGATAATTGGCAAAAAGATTTTCGGTGAAGATCATTCCAATGTAGCAACAAGTTATAACAACTTGGCATTAGTGTACGACAACCTGGGAGAATACAATGAAGCGAAAGAACTTCACGAAAAAGCACTAACTATTTACAAAAAGATTTGTGGTGAAGATCATGCCAATGTAGCAACAAGTTATCACAACTTGGCATTAGTGTACGACAACCTGGGAGAATACAATCAAGCCAAAGAACTTCACGAAAAAGCACTCATAATTCGAAAAAAGACATTTGGTGAAGATCATGCCAATGTAGCAACAAGTTAAAACAACTTGGCATTAGTGTACGACAACCTGGGAGAATACAATGAAGCCAAAGAACTTCACGAAAAAGCACTGACTATTTATAAAAAGATTTTTGGTGAAGATCATGCCGATGTAGCAACAAGTTATAACAACTTGGCATTAGTGTACAACAACCTGGGAGAATACAATCAAGCCGAAGAACTTCACGAAAAAGCACTGATAACTCGCAAAAAGAGTTTTGGTGAAGATCATGCCAATGTAGCAACAAGTTATCAGAACTTGGCAATAGCGTACGACAACCTGGGAGAATACAATAAAGCCAAACAATTTCACGAAAAAGCACTGATAATTAACAAAAAGATTTTTGGTGAAGATCATGCCGATGTAGCAACAAGTTATACCAGCTTGGCTTTAGTGTACGACAACCTGGGAGAATACAATCAAGCCAAAGAACTTCACGAAAAAGCACTGACTATTTACAAAAAGATTTTTGGTGAAGATCATGCCAATGTAGCAACAAGTTATAACAACTTGGCATTAGTGTACGACAAGCTGGGAGAATACAATCAAGCCAAAGAACTTCACGAAAAAGCACCGATAATTCGCAAAAAGATTTTTGGTGAAGATCATGCGGATGTAGCACCTACTTATAACAACTTGGCATTAGTGTACAACAACCTGGGAGAATACAATCAAGCCAAAGAACTTCACGAAAAAGCACTGGCTATTTACAAAAAGATTTTTGGTGAAGATCATGCCAATGTAGCAACAAGTTATAACAACTTGGCATTGGTGTACGACAAGCTGGGAGAATACAATCAAGCCAAAGAACTTCACGAAAAAGCACCGATAATTCGCAAAAAGATTTTTGGTGAAGATCATGCGGATGTAGCAACAACTTATAACAACTTGGCATTAGTGTACAACAACCTGGGAGAATACAATCAAGCCAAAGAACTTCACGAAAAAGCAGTCATAATTCGAAAAAAGATATTTGGTGAAGATCATGCCAATGTAGCTACAAGTTAAAACAACTTGGCATTAGTGTACGACAACCTGGGAGAATACAATGAAGCCAAAGAACTTCACGAAAAAGCACTGACTATTTATAAAAAGATTTTTGGTGAAGATCATGCCGATGTAGCAACAAGTTATAACAACTTGGCATTAGTGTACAACAACCTGGGAGAATACAATCAAGCCGAAGAACTTCACGAAAAAGCACTGATAACTCGCAAAAAGAGTTTTGGTGAAGATCATGCCAATGTAGCAACAAGTTATCAGAACTTGGCAATAGCGTACGACAACCTGGGAGAATACAATAAAGCCAAACAATTTCACGAAAAAGCACTGATAATTAACAAAAAGATTTTTGGTGAAGATCATGCCGATGTAGCAACAAGTTATACCAGCTTGGCTTTAGTGTACGACAACCTGGGAGAATACAATCAAGCCAAAGAACTTCACGAAAAAGCACTGACTATTTACAAAAAGATTTTTGGTGAAGATCATGCCAATGTAGCAACAAGTTATAACAACTTGGCATTAGTGTACGACAAGCTGGGAGAATACAATCAAGCCAAAGAACTTCACGAAAAAGCACCGATAATTCGCAAAAAGATTTTTGGTGAAGATCATGCGGATGTAGCAACAACTTATAACAACTTGGCATTAGTGTACAACAACCTGGGAGAATACAATCAAGCCAAAGAACTTCACGAAAAAGCACTGGCTATTTACAAAAAGATTTTTGGTGAAGATCATGCCAATGTAGCAACAAGTTATAACAACTTGGCATTGGTGTACGACAAGCTGGGAGAATACAATCAAGCCAAAGAACTTCACGAAAAAGCACCGATAATTCGCAAAAAGATTTTTGGTGAAGATCATGCGGATGTAGCAACAACTTATAACAACTTGGCATTAGTGTACAACAACCTGGGAGAATACAATCAAGCCAAAGAACTTCACGAAAAAGCAGTCATAATTCGAAAAAAGATATTTGGTGAAGATCATGCCAATGTAGCTACAAGTTAAAACAACTTGGCATTAGTGTACGACAACCTGGGAGAATACAATGAAGCCAAAGAACTTCACGAAAAAGCACTGACTATTTACAAAAAGATTTTTGGTGAAGATCATGCCAATGTAGCAACAAGTTATAACAACTTGGCATTAGTGTACGACAAGCTGGGAGAATACAATCAAGCCAAAGAACTTCAAGAAAAAGCACTGATAATTCGCAAAAACATTTTTGGTGAAGATCATGCCGATGTAGCAACAAGTTATAACAACTTGGCATTAGTGTACAACAACCTGGGAGAATACAATCAAGCCGAAAAACTTCACGAAAAAGCACTGATAACTCGCAAAAGATTTTTGGTGAAGATCATGCCAATGTAGCAACAAGTTATCACAACTTGGCAATAGCGTACGACAACCTGGGAGAATACAATAAAGCCAAACAATCTCACGAAAAAGTACTGATAATTAACAAAAAGATTTTTGGTGAAGATCATGCCGATGTAGCAACAAGTTATACCAGCTTGGCATTAGTGTACGACAACCTGGGAGAATACGATCAAGCCAAAGAACTTCACGAAAAAGCACTGACTATTTACAAAAAGATTTTTTGTGAAGATCATGCCAATGTAGCAACAAGTTATAACAACTTGGCATTGGTGTACGACAAGCTGGGAGAATACAATGAAGCCAAAGAACTTCACGAAAAACCACTGACTATTTACAAAAAGATTTTTGGTGAAGATCATGCCAATGTAGCAACAAGTTGTAACAACTTGGCATTAGTGTACAACAACCTGGGAGAATACAAGCAAGCGAAAGAACTTCACGAAAAAGCACTGATAACTCGCAAAAAGATTTTTGGTGAAGATCATGCCAATGTAGCAAGAAGTTATAACAACTTGGCAATAGTGTACGACAACCTGGGAGAATACAATAAAGCCAAACAATTTCACGAAAAAGCACTGATAATTCGCAAAAAGATTTGTGGTGAAGATCATGCCGATGTAGCAACAAGTTATAACAACTCGGCATTAGTGTACAACAACCTGGGAGAATACAATCAAGCCGAAGAACTTCACGAAAAAGCACTGATAACTCGCAAAAAGATTTTTGGTGAAGATCATGCCAATGTAGCAACAAGTTATTACAACTTGGCAATAGTGTACGACAACCTGGGAGAATACAATAAAGCCAAACAATTTCACGAAAAAGCACTGATAATTCGCAAAAAGATTTGTGGTGAAGATCATGCCGATGTAGCAACAAGTTATAACAACTTGGCTTTAGTGTACAACAACCTGGGAGAATACAATCAAGCCAAAGAACTTCACGAAAAAGCACTGAGAACTCGCAAAAAGATTTTTGGTGAAGATTATGCCGATGTAGCAACAAGTTATCACAACTTGGCATTGGTGTACAAACGCCTGGAACAATACAATCAAGCGAAAGAACTTCACGAAAAAGCACTGATAATTGGCAAAAAGATTTTCGGTGAAGATCATGCCAATGTAGCAACAAGTTATAACAACTTGGCATTAGTGTACGACAACCTGGGAGAGTACAATGAAGCCAAAGAACTTCACGAAAAAGCACTAACTATTTACAAAAAGATTTTTGGTGAAGATCATGCCAATGTAGCAAAAAGTTATAACAACTTGGCATTAGTGTACGACAAGCTGGGAGAATACAATCAAGCCAAAGAACTTCACGAAAAAGCACTGATAATTCGCAAAAAGATTTTTGGTGAAGATCATGCCGATGTAGCAACAACTTATAAGAACTTGGCATTAGTGTACTACAACCTGGGAGAATACAATCAAGCCAAAGAACTTCACGAAAAAGCACTGACTAGTTACAAAAAGATTTTTGGTGAAGATCATGCCAATGTAGCAACAAGTTGTAACAACTTGGCCTTAGTTTACAACAACCTGGGAGAATACAAGCAAGCGAAAGAACTTCACGAAAAAGCACTGATAACTCGCAAAAAGATTTTCGGGGAAGATCATGCCAATGTAGCAACAAGTTATAACAACTTGGCATTAGTGTACAACAACCTGGGAGAATACAATCAAGCCAAAGAACTTCACGAAAAAACACTGATAACTCGAAAAAAGATTTTTGGTGAAGATCATGCCAATGTAGCAACAATTTATAACAACTTGGCATTAGTGTACGACAACCTGGGAGAATACAATAAAGCCAAACAATTTCACGAAAAAGCACTGATAATTCGCAAAAAGATTTTTGGTGAAGATCATGCCGATGTAGCAACAAGTTATAACAACTTGGCATTAGTGTACAACAACCTGGGAGAATACAATCAAGCCGAAGAACTTCACGAAAAAGCACTGATAACTCGCAAAAACATTTTTGGTGAAGATCATGCCAATGTAGCAACAAGTTATAACAACTTGGCATTAGTGTACGATAACCTGGGAGAGTACAATGAAGCCAAAGAACTTCAGGAAAAAGCAGTAACTATTTACAAAACGATTTTTGGTGAAGATCATGCCAATGTAGCAACAAGTTATAACAACTTGGCATTAGTGTACGACAAGCTGGGAGAATACAATCAAGGCAAAGAACTTCACGAAAAAGCACTGATAATTAACAAAAAGATTTTTGGTGAAGATCATGCCAATGTAGCAACAAGTTATCACAACTTGGCATTGGTGTACAAACGCCTGGAACAATACAATCAAGCGAAAGAACTTCACGAAAAAGCACTGATAATTGGCAAAAAGATTTTCGGTGAAGATTATGCCAATGTAGCAACAAGTTATAACAACTTGGCATTAGTGTACGACAACCTGGGAGAGTACAATGAAGCCAAAGAACTTCACGAAAAAGCACTAACTATTTACAAAAAGATTTTTGGTGAAGATCATGCCAATGTAGCAAAAAGTTATAATAACTTGGCATTAGTGTACGACAAGCTGGGCGAATACAATCAAGCCAAAGAACTTCACGAAAAAGCACTGATAATTAACAAAAAGATTTTTGGTGAAGATCATGCCAATGTAGCAACAAGTTATAACAACTTGGCATTAGTGTACGACAACCTGGGAGAATACAATCAAGCCAAAGAACTTCACGAAAAAGCACTGACTATTTACAAAAAGATTTTTGGTGAAGATCATGCCAATGTAGCAAAAAGTTATAACAACTTGGCATTGGTGTACAACAAGCTGGGAGAATACAATCAAGCCAAAGAACTTCACGAAAAACCACTGACTATTTACAAAAAGATTTTTGGTGAAGATCATGCCAATGTAGCAAAAAGTTATAACAACTTGGCATTGGTGTACGACAAGGTGGGAGAATACAATCAAGCCAAAGAACTTCACGAAAAAGCACTGATAATTCGCAAAAAGATTTTTGGTGAAGATCATGCCGATGTAGCAACAACTTATAAGAACTTGGCATTAGTGTACTACAACCTGGGAGAATACAATCAAGCCAAAGAACTTCACGAAAAAGCACTGACTAGTTACAAAAAGATTTTTGGTGAAGATCATGCCAATGTAGCAACAAGTTGTAACAACTTGGCCTTAGTTTACAACAACCTGGGAGAATACAAGCAAGCGAAAGAACTTCACGAAAAAGCACTGATAACTCGCAAAAAGGTTTTTGGGGGAAGATCATGCCAATGTAGCAACAAGTTATAACAACTTGGCATTAGTGTACAACAACCTGGGAGAATACAATCAAGCCAAAGAACTTCACGAAAAAACACTGATAACTCGCAAAAAGATTTTTGGTGAAGATCATGCCAATGTAGCAACAATTTATAACAACTTGGCAATAGTGTACGACAACCTGGGAGAATACAATAAAGCCAAACAATTTCACGAAAAAGCACTGATAATTCGCAAAAAGATTTTTGGTGAAGATCATGCCGATGTAGCAACAAGTTATAACAACTTGGCATTAGTGTACAACAACCTGGGAGAATACAATCAAGCCGAAGAACTTCACGAAAAAGCACTGATAACTCGCAAAAACATTTTTGGTGAAGATCATGCCAATGTAGCAACAAGTTATAACAACTTGGCATTAGTGTACGATAACCTGGGAGAGTACAATGAAGCCAAAGAACTTCAGGAAAAAGCACTAACTATTTACAAAACGATTTTTGGTGAAGATCATGCCAATGTAGCAACAAGTTATAACAACTTGGCATTAGTGTACGACAAGCTGGGAGAATACAATCAAGGCAAAGAACTTCACGAAAAAGCACTGATAATTAACAAAAAGATTTTTGGTGAAGATCATGCCAATGTAGCAACAAGTTATCACAACTTGGCATTGGTGTACAAACGCCTGGAACAATACAATCAAGCGAAAGAACTTCACGAAAAAGCACTGATAATTGGCAAAAAGATTTTCGGTGAAGATTATGCCAATGTAGCAACAAGTTATAACAACTTGGCATTAGTGTACGACAACCTGGGAGAGTACAATGAAGCCAAAGAACTTCACGAAAAAGCACTAACTATTTACAAAAAGATTTTTGGTGAAGATCATGCCAATGTACCAAAAAGTTATAATAACTTGGCATTAGTGTACGACAAGCTGGGAGAATACAATCAAGCCAAAGAACTTCACGAAAAAGCACTGATAATTAACAAAAAGATTTTTGGTGAAGATCATGCCAATGTAGCAACAAGTTATAACAACTTGGCATTAGTGTACGACAACCTGGGAGAATACAATCAAGCCAAAGAACGTCACGAAAAAGCACTGGCTATTTACAAAAAGATTTTTGGTGAAGATCATGCCAATGTAGCAAAAAGTTATAACAACTTGGCATTGGTGTACGACAAGCTGGGAGAATACAATCAAGCCAAAGAACTTCACGAAAAAGCACTGATAATTCGCAAAAAGATTTTTGGTGAAGATCATGCCGATGTAGCAACAACTTATAAGAACTTGGCATTAGTGTACTACAACCTGGGAGAATACAATCAAGCCAAAGAACTTCACGAAAAAGCACTGAGTAGTTACAAAAAGATTTTTGGTGAAGATCATGCCAATGTAGCAACAAGTTGTAACAACTTGGCCTTAGTTTACAACAACCTGGGAGAATACAAGCAAGCGAAAGAACTTCACGAAAAAGCACTGATAACTCGCAAAAAGATTTTCGGGGAAGATCATGCCAATGTAGCAACAAGTTATAACAACTTGGCATTAGTGTACAACAACCTGGGAGAATACAATCAAGCCAAAGAACTTCACGAAAAAACACTGATAACTCGCAAAAAGATTTTTGAGGAAGATCATACCAATGTAGCAACAATTTATAACAACTTGGCAATAGTGTACGACAACCTGGGAGAATACAATAAAGCCAAACAATTTCACGAAAAAGCACTGATAATTCGCAAAAAGATTTTTGGTGAAGATCATGCCGATGTAGCAACAAGTTATAACAACTTGGCATTAGTGTACAACAACCTGGGAGAATACAATCAAGCCGAAGAACTTCACGAAAAAGCACTGATAACTCGCAAAAACATTTTTGGTGAAGATCATGCCAATGTAGCAACAAGTTATAACAACTTGGCATTAGTGTACGATAACCTGGGAGAGTACAATGAAGCCAAAGAACTTCAGGAAAAAGCAGTAACTATTTACAAAACGATTTTTGGTGAAGATCATGCCAATGTAGCAACAAGTTATAACAACTTGGCATTAGTGTACGACAAGCTGGGAGAATACAATCAAGGCAAAGAACTTCACGAAAAAGCACTGATAATTAACAAAAAGATTTTTGGTGAAGATCATGCCAATGTAGCAACAAGTTATCACAACTTGGCATTGGTGTACAAACGCCTGGAACAATACAATCAAGCGAAAGAACTTCACGAAAAAGCACTGATAATTGGCAAAAAGATTTTCGGTGAAGATCATGCCAATGTAGCAACAAGTTATAACAACTTGGCATTAGTGTACGACTACCTGGGAGAGTACAATGAAGCCAAAGAACTTCACGAAAAAGCACTAACTATTTACAAAAAGATTTTTGGTGAAGATCATGCCAATGTAGCAACAAGTTGTAACAACTTGGCCTTAGTTTACAACAACCTGGGAGAATACAAGCAAGCGAAAGAACTTCACGAAAAAGCACTGATAACTCGCAAAAAGATTTTCGGGGAAGATCATGCCAATGTAGCAACAAGTTATAACAACTTGGCATTAGTGTACAACAACCTGGGAGAATACAATCAAGCCAAAGAACTTCACGAAAAAACACTGATAACTCGCAAAAAGATTTTTGGTGAAGATCATGCCAATGTAGCAACAATTTATAACAACTTGGCAATAGTGTACGACAACATGGGAGAATACAATAAAGCCAAACAATTTCACGAAAAAGCACTGATAATTCGCAAAAAGATTTTTGGTGAAGATCATGCCGATGTAGCAACAAGTTATAACAACTTGGCATTAGTGTACAACAACCTGGGAGAATACAATCAAGCCGAAGAACTTCACGAAAAAGCACTGATAACTCGCAAAAACATTTTTGGTGAAGATCATGCCAATGTAGCAACAAGTTATAACAACTTGGCATTAGTGTACGATAACCTGGGAGAGTACAATGAAGCCAAAGAACTTCAGGAAAAAGCACTAACTATTTACAAGACGATTTTTGGTGAAGATCATGCCAATGTAGCAACAAGTTATAACAACTTGGCATTAGTGTACGACAAGCTGGGAGAATACAATCAAGGCAAAGAACTTCACGAAAAAGCACTGATAATTAACAAAAAGATTTTTGGTGAAGATCATGCCAATGTAGCAACAAGTTATCACAACTTGGCATTGGTGTACAAACGCCTGGAACAATACAATCAAGCGAAAGAACTTCACGAAAAAGCACTGATAATTGGCAAAAAGATTTTCGGTGAAGATCATGCCAATGTAGCAACAAGTTATAACAACTTGGCATTAGTGTACGACAACCTGGGAGAGTACAATGAAGCCAAAGAACTTCACGAAAAAGCACTAACTATTTACAAAAAGATTTTTGGTGAAGATCATGCCAATGTAGCAAAAAGTTATAATAACTTGGCATTAGTGTACGACAAGCTGGGAGAATACAATCAAGCCAAAGAACTTCACGAAAAAGCACTGATAATTAACAAAAAGATTTTTGGTGAAGATCATGCCAATGTAGCAACAAGTTATAACAACTTGGCATTAGTGTACGACAACCTGGGAGAATACAATCAAGCCAAAGAACTTCACGAAAAAGCACTGACTATTTACAAAAAGATTTTTGGTGAAGATCATGCCAATGTAGCAAGAAGTTATAACAACTTGGCATTGGTGTACGACAAGCTGGGAGAATACAATCAAGCCAAAGAACTTCACGAAAAAGCACTGATAATTCGCAAAAAGATTTTTGGTGAAGATCATGCCGATGTAGCAACAACTTATAAGAACTTGGCATTAGTGTACTACAACCTGGGAGAATACAATCAAGCCAAAGAACTTCACGAAAAAGCACTGACTAGTTACAAAAAGATTTTTGGTGAAGATCATGCCAATGTAGCAACAAGTTGTAACAACTTGGCCTTAGTTTACAACAACCTGGGAGAATACAAGCAAGCGAAAGAACTTCACGAAAAAGCACTGATAACTCGCAAAAAGATTTTCGGGGAAGATCATGCCAATGTAGCAACAAGTTATAACAACTTGGCATTAGTGTACAACAACCTGGGAGAATACAATCAAGCCAAAGAACTTCACGAAAAAACACTGATAACTCGCAAAAAGATTTTTGGTGAAGATCATGCCAATGTAGCAACAATTTATAACAACTTGGCAATAGTGTACGACAACCTGGGAGAATACAATAAAGCCAAACAATTTCACGAAAAAGCACTGATAATTCGCAAAAAGATTTTTGGTGAAGATCATGCCGATGTAGCAACAAGTTATAACAACTTGGCATTAGTGTACAACAACCTGGGAGAATACAATCAAGCCGAAGAACTTCACGAAATAGCACTGATAACTCGCAAAAACATTTTTGGTGAAGATCATGCCAATGTAGCAACAAGTTATAACAACTTGGCATTAGTGTACGATAACCTGGGAGAGTACAATGAAGCCAAAGAACTTCAGGAAAAAGCACTAACTATTTACAAAACGATTTTTGGTGAAGATCATGCCAATGTAGCAACAAGTTATAACAACTTGGCATTAGTGTACGACAAGCTGGGAGAATACAATCAAGGCAAAGAACTTCACGAAAAAGCACTGATAATTAACAAAAAGATTTTTGGTGAAGATCATGCCAATGTAGCAACAAGTTATCACAACTTGGCATTGGTGTACAAACGCCTGGAACAATACAATCAAGCGAAAGAACTTCACGAAAAAGCACTGATAATTGGCAAAAAGATTTTCGGTGAAGATCATGCCAATGTAGCAACAAGTTATAACAACTTGGCATTAGTGTACGACTACCTGGGAGAGTACAATGAAGCCAAAGAACTTCACGAAAAAGCACTAACTATTTACAAAAAGATTTTTGGTGAAGATCATGCCAATGTAGCAACAAGTTGTAACAACTTGGCCTTAGTTTACAACAACCTGGGAGAATACAAGCAAGCGAAAGAACTTCACGAAAAAGCACTGATAACTCGCAAAAAGATTTTCGGGGAAGATCATGCCAATGTAGCAACAAGTTATAACAACTTGGCATTAGTGTACAACAACCTGGGAGAATACAATCAAGCCAAAGAACTTCACGAAAAAACACTGATAACTCGCAAAAAGATTTTTGGTGAAGATCATGCCAATGTAGCAACAATTTATAACAACTTGGCAATAGTGTACGACAACCTGGGAGAATACAATAAAGCCAAACAATTTCACGAAAAAGCACTGATAATTCGCAAAAAGATTTTTGGTGAAGATCATGCCGATGTAGCAACAAGTTATAACAACTTGGCATTAGTGTACAACAACCTGGGAGAATACAATCAAGCCGAAGAACTTCACGAAAAAGCACTGATAACTCGCAAAAACATTTTTGGTGAAGATCATGCCAATGTAGCAACAAGTTATAACAACTTGGCATTAGTGTACGATAACCTGGGAGAGTACAATGAAGCCAAAGAACTTCAGGAAAAAGCACTAACTATTTACAAGACGATTTTTGGTGAAGATCATGCCAATGTAGCAACAAGTTATAACAACTTGGCATTAGTGTACGACAAGCTGGGAGAATACAATCAAGGCAAAGAACTTCACGAAAAAGCACTGATAATTAACAAAAAGATTTTTGGTGAAGATCATGCCAATGTAGCAACAAGTTATCACAACTTGGCATTGGTGTACAAACGCCTGGAACAATACAATCAAGCGAAAGAACTTCACGAAAAAGCACTGATAATTGGCAAAAAGATTTTCGGTGAAGATCATGCCAATGTAGCAAGAAGTTATAACAACTTGGCATTAGTGTACGACAACCTGGGAGAGTACAATGAAGCCAAAAAACTTCACGAAAAAGCACTAACTATTTACAAAAAGATTTTTGGTTAAGATCATGCCAATGTAGCAACAATTTATAACAACTTGGCAATAGTGTACGACAACCTGGGAGAATACAATAAAGCCAAACAATTTCACGAAAAAGCACTGATAATTCGCAAAAAGATTTTTGGTGAAGATCATGCCGATGTAGCAACAAGTTATAACAACTTGGCATTAGTGTACAACAACCTGGGAGAATACAATCAAGCCGAAGAACTTCACGAAAAAGCACTGATAACTCGCAAAAACATTTTTGGTGAAGATCATGCCAATGTAGCAACAAGTTATAACAACTTGGCATTAGTGTACGATAACCTGGGAGAGTACAATGAAGCCAAAGAACTTCAGGAAAAAGCACTAACTATTTACAAGACGATTTTTGGTGAAGATCATGCCAATGTAGCAACAAGTTATAACAACTTGGCATTAGTGTACGACAAGCTGGGAGAATACAATCAAGGCAAAGAACTTCACGAAAAAGCACTGATAATTAACAAAAAGATTTTTGGTGAAGATCATGCCAATGTAGCAACAAGTTATCACAACTTGGCATTGGTGTACAAACGCCTGGAACAATACAATCAAGCGAAAGAACTTCACGAAAAAGCACTGATAATTGGGAAAAAGATTTTCGGTGAAGATCATGCCAATGTAGCAAGAAGTTATAACAACTTGGCATTAGTGTACGACAACCTGGGAGAGTACAATGAAGCCAAAAAACTTCACGAAAAAGCACTAACTATTTACAAAAAGATTTTTGGTGAAGATCATGCCAATGTAGCAAAAAGTTATAATAACTTGGCATTAGTGTACGACAAGCTGGGAGAATACAATCAAGCCAAAGAACTTCACGAAAAAGCACTGATAATTAACAAAAAGATTTTTGGTGAAGATCATGCCAATGTAGCAACAAGTTATAACAACTTGGCATTAGTGTACGACAACCTGGGAGAATACAATCAAGCCAAAGAACTTCACGAAAAAGCACTGACTATTTACAAAAAGATTTTTGGTGAAGATCATGCCAATGTAGCAAAAAGTTATAACAACTTGGCATTGGTGTACGACAAGCTGGGAGAATACAATCAAGCCAAAGAACTTCACGAAAAAGCACTGATAATTCGCAAAAGATTTTTGGTGAAGATCATGCCGATGTAGCAACAACTTATAAGAACTTGGCATTAGTGTACTACAACCTGGGAGAATACAATCAAGCCAAAGAACTTCACGAAAAAGCACTGACTAGTTACAAAAAGATTTTTGGTGAAGATCATGCCAATGTAGCAACAAGTTGTAACAACTTGGCCTTAGTTTACAACAACCTGGGAGAATACAAGCAAGCCAAAGAACTTCACGAAAAAGCACTGTTAACTCGCAAAAAGATTTTCGGGGAAGATCATGCCAATGTAGCAACAAGTTATAACAACTTGGCATTAGTGTACAACAACCTGGGAGAATACAATCAAGCGAAAGAACTTCACGAAAAAACACTGATAACTCGCAAAAAGATTTTTAGTGAAGATCATGCCAATGTAGCAACAATTTATAACAACTTGGCAATAGTGTACGACAACCTGGGAGAATACAATAAAGCCAAACAATTTCACGAAAAAGCACTGATAATTCGCAAAAAGATTTTTGGTGAAGATCATGCCGATGTAGCAACAAGTTATAACAACTTGGCATTAGTGTACAACAACCTGGGAGAATACAATTAAGCCGAAGAACTTCACGAAAAAGCACTGATAACTCGCAAAAACATTTTTGGTGAAGATCATGCCAATGTAGCAACAAGTTATAACAACTTGGCATTAGTGTACGATAACCTGGGAGAGTACAATGAAGCCAAAGAACTTCAGGAAAAAGCACTAACTATTTACAAAACGATTTTTGGTGAAGATCATGCCAATGTAGCAACAAGTTATAACAACTTGGCATTAGTGTACGACAAGCTGGGAGAATACAATCAAGGCAAAGAACTTCACGAAAAAGCACTGATAATTAACAAAAAGATTTTTGGTGAAGATCATGCCAATGTAGCAGCAAGTTATCACAACTTGGCATTGGTGTACAAACGCCTGGAACAATACAATCAAGCGAAAGAACTTCACGAAAAAGCACTGATAATTGGCAAAAAGATTTTTTGGTGAAGATCATGCCAATGTAGCAACAAGTTATAACAACTTGGCATTAGTGTACGACAACCTGGGAGAGTACAATGAAGCCAAAGAACTTCACGAAAAAGCACTAACTATTTACAAAAAGATTTTTGGTGAAGATCATGCCAATGTAGCAAAAAGTTATAATAACTTGGCATTAGTGTACGACAAGCTGGGAGAATACAATCAAGCCAAAGAACTTCACGAAAAAGCACTGATAATTAACAAAAAGATTTTTGGTGAAGATCATGCCAATGTAGCAACAAGTTATAACAACTTGGCATTAGTGTACGACAACCTGGGAGAATACAATCAAGCCAAAGAACTTCACGAAAAAGCACTGACTATTTACAAAAAGATTTTTGGTGAAGATCATGCCAATGTAGCATAAAGTTATAACAACTTGGCATTGGTGTACGACAAGCTGGGAGAATACAATCAAGCCAAAGAACTTCACGAAAAAGCACTGATAATTCGCAAAAAGATTTTTGGTGAAGATCATGCCGATGTAGCAACAACTTATAAGAACTTGGCATTAGTGTACTACAACCTGGGAGAATACAATCAAGCCAAAGAACTTCACGAAAAAGCACTGACTAGTTACAAAAAGATTTTTGGTGAAGATCATGCCAATGTAGCAACAAGTTATAACAACTTGGCATTAGTGTACGATAACCTGGGAGAGTACAATGAAGCCAAAGAACTTCACGAAAAAGCACTAACTATTTACAAAACGATTTTTGGTGAAGATCATGCCAATGTAGCAACAAGTTATAACAACTTGGCATTAGTGTACGACAAGCTGGGAGAATACAATCAAGCCAAAGAACTTCACGAAAAAGCACTGATAATTAACAAAGAGATTTTTGGTGAAGATCATGCCAATGTAGCAACAAGTTATCACAACTTGGCAATAGTGTACGACAACCTGGGAGAATACAATAAAGCTAAACAATTTCACGAAAAAGCGCTGATAATTCGCAAAAAGATTTTTTGGTGAAGATCATGCCGATGTAGCAACAAGTTATAACAACTTGGCTTTAGTGTACAACAACCTGGGAGAATACAATCAAGTCAAAGAACTTCACGAAAAAGCACTGATAACTCGCAAAAAGATTTTTGGTGAAGATTATGCCGATGTAGCAACAAGTTATCACAACTTGGCATTGGTGTACAAACGCCTGGAACAATACAATCGAGCGAAAGAACTTCACGAAAAAGCACTGATAATTGGCAAAAAGATTTTCGGTGAAGATCATGCCAATGTAGCAACAAGTTATAACAACTTGGCATTAGTGTACGACAACCTGGGAGAGTACAATGAAGCCAAAGAACTTCACGAAAAAGCACTAACTATTTACAAAAAGATTTTTGGTGAAGATCATGCCAATGTAGCAACAAGTTATAACAACTTGGCATTAGTGTACGACAACCTGGGAGAATACAATCAAGCCAAAGAACTTCACGAAAAAGCACTGACTATTTACAAAAAGATTTTGGGTGAAGATCATGCCAATTTAGCAAGAAGTTATAACAACTTGGCATTGGTGGACGACAAGCTGGGAGAATACAATCAAGCCAAAGAACTTCACGAAAAAGCACTGATAATTCGCAAAAAGATTTTTGGTGAAGATCATGTCGATGTAGCAACAACTTATAACAACTTGGCATTAGTGTACAACAACCTGGGAGAATACAATCAAGCCAAAGAACTTCACGAAAAAGCACTGACTATTTACAAAAAGATTTTTGGTGAAGATCATGCCAATGTAGCAACAAGTTGTAACAACTTGGCATTAGTGTACAACAACCTGGGAGAATACAAGCAAGCGAAAGAACTTCACGAAAAAGCACATATATCTCGCAAAAAGATTTTCGGGGAAGATCATGCCAATGTAGCAACAAGTTATAACAACTTGGCATTAGTGTACAACAACCTGGGAGAATACAATCAAGCCAAAGAACTTCACGAAAAAACACTGATAACTCGCAAAAAGATTTTTGGTGAAGATCATGCCAATGTAGCAACAAGTTATAACAAGTTGGGAATAGTGTACGACAACCTGGGAGAATACAATAAAGCCAAACAATTTCACGAAAAAGCACTGATAATTCGCAAAAAGATTTTTGGTGAAGATCATGCCAATGTAGCAACAAGTTATAACAACTTGGCATTAGTGTACAACAACCTGGGAGAATACAATCAAGCCAAAGAACTTCACGAAAAAACACTGATAACTCGCAAAAAGATTTTTGGTGAAGATCATGCCAATGTAGCAACTATTTATAACAACTTGGCAATAGTGTACGACAACCTGGGAGAATACAATAAAGCCAAACAATTTCACGAAAAAGCACTGATAATTCGCAAAAAGATTTTTGGTGAAGATCATGCCGATGTAGCAACAAGTTATAACAACTTGGCATTAGTGTACAACAACCTGGGAGAATACAATCAAGCCGAAGAACTTCACGAAATAGCACTGATAACTCGCAAAAACATTTTTGGTGAAGATCATGCCAATGTAGCAACAAGTTATAACAACTTGGCATTAGTGTACGATAACCTGGGAGAGTACAATGAAGCCAAAGAACTTCAGGAAAAAGCACTAACTATTTACAAAACGATTTTTGGTGAAGATCATGCCAATGTAGCAACAAGTTATAACAACTTGGCATTAGTGTACGACAAGCTGGGAGAATACAATCAAGGCAAAGAACTTCACGAAAAAGCACTGATAATTAACAAAAAGATTTTTGGTGAAGATCATGCCAATGTAGCAACAAGTTATCACAACTTGGCATTGGTGTACAAACGCCTGGAACAATACAATCAAGCGAAAGAACTTCACGAAAAAGCACTGATAATTGGCAAAAAGATTTTCGGTGAAGATCATGCCAATGTAGCAACAAGTTATAACAACTTGGCATTAGTGTACGACTACCTGGGAGAGTACAATGAAGCCAAAGAACTTCACGAAAAAGCACTAACTATTTACAAAAAGATTTTTGGTGAAGATCATGCCAATGTAGCAACAAGTTGTAACAACTTGGCCTTAGTTTACAACAACCTGGGAGAATACAAGCAAGCGAAAGAACTTCACGAAAAAGCACTCATAACTCGCAAAAAGATTTTCGGGGAAGATCATGCCAATGTAGCAACAAGTTATAACAACTTGGCATTAGTGTACAACAACCTGGGAGAATACAATCAAGCCAAAGAACTTCACGAAAAAACACTGATAACTCGCAAAAAGATTTTTGGTGAAGATCATGCCAATGTAGCAACAATTTATAACAACTTGGCAATAGTGTACGACAACCTGGGAGAATACAATAAAGCCAAACAATTTCACGAAAAAGCACTGATAATTCGCAAAAAGATTTTTGGTGAAGATCATGCCGATGTAGCAACAAGTTATAACAACTTGGCATTAGTGTACAACAACCTGGGAGAATACAATCAAGCCGAAGAACTTCACGAAAAAGCACTGATAACTCGCAAAAACATTTTTGGTGAAGATCATGCCAATGTAGCAACAAGTTATAACAACTTGGCATTAGTGTACGATAACCTGGGAGAGTACAATGAAGCCAAAGAACTTCAGGAAAAAGCACTAACTATTTACAAGACGATTTTTGGTGAAGATCATGCCAATGTAGCAACAAGTTATAACAACTTGGCATTAGTGTACGACAAGCTGGGAGAATACAATCAAGGCAAAGAACTTCACGAAAAAGCACTGATAATTAACAAAAAGATTTTTGGTGAAGATCATGCCAATGTAGCAACAAGTTATCACAACTTGGCATTGGTGTACAAACGCCTGGAACAATACAATCAAGCGAAAGAACTTCACGAAAAAGCACTGATAATTGGCAAAAAGATTTTCGGTGAAGATCATGCCAATGTAGCAAGAAGTTATAACAACTTGGCATTAGTGTACGACAACCTGGGAGAGTACAATGAAGCCAAAAAACTTCACGAAAAAGCACTAACTATTTACAAAAAGATTTTTGGTTAAGATCATGCCAATGTAGCAACAATTTATAACAACTTGGCAATAGTGTACGACAACCTGGGAGAATACAATAAAGCCAAACAATTTCACGAAAAAGCACTGATAATTCGCAAAAAGATTTTTGGTGAAGATCATGCCGATGTAGCAACAAGTTATAACAACTTGGCATTAGTGTACAACAACCTGGGAGAATACAATCAAGCCGAAGAACTTCACGAAAAAGCACTGATAACTCGCAAAAACATTTTTGGTGAAGATCATGCCAATGTAGCAACAAGTTATAACAACTTGGCATTAGTGTACGATAACCTGGGAGAGTACAATGAAGCCAAAGAACTTCAGGAAAAAGCACTAACTATTTACAAGACGATTTTTGGTGAAGATCATGCCAATGTAGCAACAAGTTATAACAACTTGGCATTAGTGTACGACAAGCTGGGAGAATACAATCAAGGCAAAGAACTTCACGAAAAAGCACTGATAATTAACAAAAAGATTTTTGGTGAAGATCATGCCAATGTAGCAACAAGTTATCACAACTTGGCATTGGTGTACAAACGCCTGGAACAATACAATCAAGCGAAAGAACTTCACGAAAAAGCACTGATAATTGGGAAAAAGATTTTCGGTGAAGATCATGCCAATGTAGCAAGAAGTTATAACAACTTGGCATTAGTGTACGACAACCTGGGAGAGTACAATGAAGCCAAAAAACTTCACGAAAAAGCACTAACTATTTACAAAAAGATTTTTGGTGAAGATCATGCCAATGTAGCAAAAAGTTATAATAACTTGGCATTAGTGTACGACAAGCTGGGAGAATACAATCAAGCCAAAGAACTTCACGAAAAAGCACTGATAATTAACAAAAAGATTTTTGGTGAAGATCATGCCAATGTAGCAACAAGTTATAACAACTTGGCATTAGTGTACGACAACCTGGGAGAATACAATCAAGCCAAAGAACTTCACGAAAAAGCACTGACTATTTACAAAAAGATTTTTGGTGAAGATCATGCCAATGTAGCAAAAAGTTATAACAACTTGGCATTGGTGTACGACAAGCTGGGAGAATACAATCAAGCCAAAGAACTTCACGAAAAAGCACTGATAATTCGCAAAAGATTTTTGGTGAAGATCATGCCGATGTAGCAACAACTTATAAGAACTTGGCATTAGTGTACTACAACCTGGGAGAATACAATCAAGCCAAAGAACTTCACGAAAAAGCACTGACTAGTTACAAAAAGATTTTTGGTGAAGATCATGCCAATGTAGCAACAAGTTGTAACAACTTGGCCTTAGTTTACAACAACCTGGGAGAATACAAGCAAGCCAAAGAACTTCACGAAAAAGCACTGTTAACTCGCAAAAAGATTTTCGGGGAAGATCATGCCAATGTAGCAACAAGTTATAACAACTTGGCATTAGTGTACAACAACCTGGGAGAATACAATCAAGCGAAAGAACTTCACGAAAAAACACTGATAACTCGCAAAAAGATTTTTAGTGAAGATCATGCCAATGTAGCAACAATTTATAACAACTTGGCAATAGTGTACGACAACCTGGGAGAATACAATAAAGCCAAACAATTTCACGAAAAAGCACTGATAATTCGCAAAAAGATTTTTGGTGAAGATCATGCCGATGTAGCAACAAGTTATAACAACTTGGCATTAGTGTACAACAACCTGGGAGAATACAATTAAGCCGAAGAACTTCACGAAAAAGCACTGATAACTCGCAAAAACATTTTTGGTGAAGATCATGCCAATGTAGCAACAAGTTATAACAACTTGGCATTAGTGTACGATAACCTGGGAGAGTACAATGAAGCCAAAGAACTTCAGGAAAAAGCACTAACTATTTACAAAACGATTTTTGGTGAAGATCATGCCAATGTAGCAACAAGTTATAACAACTTGGCATTAGTGTACGACAAGCTGGGAGAATACAATCAAGGCAAAGAACTTCACGAAAAAGCACTGATAATTAACAAAAAGATTTTTGGTGAAGATCATGCCAATGTAGCAGCAAGTTATCACAACTTGGCATTGGTGTACAAACGCCTGGAACAATACAATCAAGCGAAAGAACTTCACGAAAAAGCACTGATAATTGGCAAAAAGATTTTTTGGTGAAGATCATGCCAATGTAGCAACAAGTTATAACAACTTGGCATTAGTGTACGACAACCTGGGAGAGTACAATGAAGCCAAAGAACTTCACGAAAAAGCACTAACTATTTACAAAAAGATTTTTGGTGAAGATCATGCCAATGTAGCAAAAAGTTATAATAACTTGGCATTAGTGTACGACAAGCTGGGAGAATACAATCAAGCCAAAGAACTTCACGAAAAAGCACTGATAATTAACAAAAAGATTTTTGGTGAAGATCATGCCAATGTAGCAACAAGTTATAACAACTTGGCATTAGTGTACGACAACCTGGGAGAATACAATCAAGCCAAAGAACTTCACGAAAAAGCACTGACTATTTACAAAAAGATTTTTGGTGAAGATCATGCCAATGTAGCATAAAGTTATAACAACTTGGCATTGGTGTACGACAAGCTGGGAGAATACAATCAAGCGAAAGAACTTCACGAAAAAGCACTGATAATTCGCAAAAAGATTTTTGGTGAAGATCATGCCGATGTAGCAACAACTTATAAGAACTTGGCATTAGTGTACTACAACCTGGGAGAATACAATCAAGCCAAAGAACTTCACGAAAAAGCACTGACTAGTTACAAAAAGATTTTTGGTGAAGATCATGCCAATGTAGCAACAAGTTATAACAACTTGGCATTAGTGTACGATAACCTGGGAGAGTACAATGAAGCCAAAGAACTTCACGAAAAAGCACTAACTATTTACAAAACGATTTTTGGTGAAGATCATGCCAATGTAGCAACAAGTTATAACAACTTGGCATTAGTGTACGACAAGCTGGGAGAATACAATCAAGCCAAAGAACTTCACGAAAAAGCACTGATAATTAACAAAGAGATTTTTGGTGAAGATCATGCCAATGTAGCAACAAGTTATCACAACTTGGCAATAGTGTACGACAACCTGGGAGAATACAATAAAGCTAAACAATTTCACGAAAAAGCGCTGATAATTCGCAAAAAGATTTTTTGGTGAAGATCATGCCGATGTAGCAACAAGTTATAACAACTTGGCTTTAGTGTACAACAACCTGGGAGAATACAATCAAGTCAAAGAACTTCACGAAAAAGCACTGATAACTCGCAAAAAGATTTTTGGTGAAGATTATGCCGATGTAGCAACAAGTTATCACAACTTGGCATTGGTGTACAAACGCCTGGAACAATACAATCGAGCGAAAGAACTTCACGAAAAAGCACTGATAATTGGCAAAAAGATTTTCGGTGAAGATCATGCCAATGTAGCAACAAGTTATAACAACTTGGCATTAGTGTACGACAACCTGGGAGAGTACAATGAAGCCAAAGAACTTCACGAAAAAGCACTAACTATTTACAAAAAGATTTTTGGTGAAGATCATGCCAATGTAGCAACAAGTTATAACAACTTGGCATTAGTGTACGACAACCTGGGAGAATACAATCAAGCCAAAGAACTTCACGAAAAAGCACTGACTATTTACAAAAAGATTTTGGGTGAAGATCATGCCAATTTAGCAAGAAGTTATAACAACTTGGCATTGGTGGACGACAAGCTGGGAGAATACAATCAAGCCAAAGAACTTCACGAAAAAGCACTGATAATTCGCAAAAAGATTTTTGGTGAAGATCATGTCGATGTAGCAACAACTTATAACAACTTGGCATTAGTGTACAACAACCTGGGAGAATACAATCAAGCCAAAGAACTTCACGAAAAAGCACTGACTATTTACAAAAAGATTTTTGGTGAAGATCATGCCAATGTAGCAACAAGTTGTAACAACTTGGCATTAGTGTACAACAACCTGGGAGAATACAAGCAAGCGAAAGAACTTCACGAAAAAGCACATATATCTCGCAAAAAGATTTTCGGGGAAGATCATGCCAATGTAGCAACAAGTTATAACAACTTGGCATTAGTGTACAACAACCTGGGAGAATACAATCAAGCCAAAGAACTTCACGAAAAAACACTGATAACTCGCAAAAAGATTTTTGGTGAAGATCATGCCAATGTAGCAACAAGTTATAACAAGTTGGGAATAGTGTACGACAACCTGGGAGAATACAATAAAGCCAAACAATTTCACGAAAAAGCACTGATAATTCGCAAAAAGATTTTTGGTGAAGATCATGCCAATGTAGCAACAAGTTATAACAACTTGGCATTAGTGTACAACAACCTGGGAGAATACAATCAAGCCAAAGAACTTCACGAAAAAACACTGATAACTCGCAAAAAGATTTTTGGTGAAGATCATGCCAATGTAGCAACTATTTATAACAACTTGGCAATAGTGTACGACAACCTGGGAGAATACAATAAAGCCAAACAATTTCACGAAAAAGCACTGATAATTCGCAAAAAGATTTTTGGTGAAGATCATGCCGATGTAGCAACAAGTTATAACAACTTGGCATTAGTGTACAACAACCTGGGAGAATACAATCAAGCCGAAGAACTTCACGAAAAAGCACTGATAACTCGCAAAAACACTTTTGGTGAAGATCATGCCAATGTAGCAACAAGTTTTAACAACTTGGCATTAGTGTACGACAACCTGGGAGAGTACAATGAAGCCAAAGAACTTCAGGAAAAAGCACTAACTATTTACAAAACGATTTTTGGTGAAGATCATGCCAATGTAGCAACAAGTTATAACAACTTGGCATTAGTGTACGACAAGCTGGGAGAATACAATCAAGCCAAAGAACTTCACGAAAAAGGACTGATAATTAACAAAAAGATTTTTGGTGAAGATCATGCCAATGTAGCAACAAGTTATCACAACTTGGCAATAGTGTACGACAACCTGGGAGAATACAATAAAGCTAAACAATTTCACGAAAAAGCGCTGATAATTCGCAAAAAGATTTTTTGGTGAAGATCATGCCGATGTAGCAACAAGTTATAACAACTTGGCTTTAGTGTACAACAACCTGGGAGAATACAATCAAGCCAAAGAACTTCACGAAAAAGCACTGATAACTCGCAAAAAGATTTTTGGTGAAGATTATGCCGATGTAGCAACAAGTTATCACAACTTGGCATTGGTGTACAAACGCCTGGAACAATACAATCGAGCGAAAGAACTTCACGAAAAAGCACTGATAATTGGCAAAAAGATTTTCGGCGAAGATCATGCCAATGTAGCAACAAGTTATAACAACTTGGCATTAGTGTACGACAACCTGGGAGAGTACAATGAAGCCAAAGAACTTCACGAAAAAGCACTAACTATTTACAAAAAGATTTTTGGTGAAGATCATGCCAATGTAGCAACAAGTTATAACAACTTGGCATTAGTGTACGACAACCTGGGAGAATACAATCAAGCCAAAGAACTTCACGAAAAAGCACTGACTATTTACAAAAAGGTTTTTGGTGAAGATCATGCCAATGTAGCAACAAGTTATAACAACTTGGCATTGGTGTACGACAAGCTGGGAGAATACAATCAAGCCAAAGAACTTCACGAAAAAGCACTGATAATTCGCAAAAAGATTTTTGGTGAAGATCATGTCGATGTAGCAACAACTTATAACAACTTGGCATTAGTGTACAACAACCTGGGAGAATACTATCAAGCCAAAGAACTTCACGAAAAAGCACTGACTATTTACAAAAAGATTTTTGGTGAAGATCATGCCAATGTAGCAACAAGTTGTAACAACTTGGCATTAGTGTACAACAACCTGGGAGAATACAAGCAAGCGAAAGAACTTCAGGAAAAAGCACTGATAACTCGCAAAAAGATTTTCGGGGAAGATCATGCCAATGTAGCAACAAGTTATAACAACTTGGCATTAGTGTACAACAACCTGGGAGAATACAATCAAGCCAAAGAACTTCACGAAAAAACACTGATAACTCGCAAAAAGATTTTTGGTGAAGATCATGCCAATGTAGCAACAAGTTATAACAACTTGGCAATAGTTGTACGACAACCTGGGAGAATACAATAAAGCCAAACAATTTCACGAAAAAGCACTGATAATTCGCAAAAAGAAAAAGCACTGACTACGAAAAAGCACTGACTATTTACGAAAAGATTTTTGGTGAAGATCATGCCAATGTAGCAACAAGTTATACAACTTGGCATTTGTGTACGACATCCTGGGAGAATACAATCAAGCCAAAGAACTTCACGAAAAAGCACTAATAATTTGCAAAAAGATTTTTGGTGAAGATCATGCCGATGTAGCAACAAGTTATAGCAACTTCAGTATAGAATCGCCTAGGAGAATACAATCAAGTCAAGGAACTCCACGAAAACTGTACTGACGATTAGGAAACAAATTTTCGGTGAAGATCGTGAGTTGATAGTGAGTTGACATTAGTAAAGAAACACCTTGTAAGCAGTCGAGCTGAGGATCGGCACGTGGAAGCATGCTGTTTGATCCTATAAATTGTCTTAATTGGCAATTTAGGCAGCGTAGCAGTCGCTTCTGTCGCCTTTTAGCCAAATAAGGTGATTCCTTTTCTTTCCCGCCCCTTCCCTCTGTTTCTATTTTGTGCTCCTTCTTATGCTCCCTACCCTCCCTCCCTGGTGTGCTTTCCCCACTGAGCTAAAAGGAAATGGAAACGATTGCTACGCAAGAGAGTTGGAGGGTCCCCAATAAGTTATTCGGTATCCGAGATCTGGCTTATTCTTAGGCTGGGATACTGAATTTTAGGAAAATTGGAGAGGGAGATGTGGAATTGTAATATTACTTGCTCCCTATAAACGGGATACGAGACTTGGCGATTTAATTAATGACGAGAGATATCGGGAAATGTTGTTGAAGAGAACCGGTATCCCATACTCACGAAAAAAAAGAAAACCTTTTTATGTATACTAGATACAGCCCGCGATCTGATTCTGAAACATTGCTTGTAATCCCTAAGGTGACACGGAAGACTTTTGGCGATCGAGCCTTTTTCCATGCTGGACCAGCCGTATGGAATGCTTTGCCATCTAGCCTTAGAAACTGTAGGAACATTGACTCTTTTAAAGTACAGTTGAAGACTTATCTTTTAAGAAAGCTTTTCATTTGTAATTTTATATTTTTATTACTATTATCATTTCTGCCATCTAGCCTTAGAAACTGTATGAACATTGACCCTTTTAAAGTACAGTTGAAGTCTTATCTTTTTAAGAAAGCTTTTAATTTGTAATTTTATATTCTTATTACTATTATTATTTCTTTCCATTTATTGTGTAAAACGGCCTCTTCTACGCGAATAAACGGGAGTTGTAAACAATCCATCGACCACAAAACAGTAAGTCGAAAAACGCCGTTTTGAATCCTTCGAAGTCTTTTCTTGGCTGAAAAAAAGTCAACCCTAGGATTTTGTCGACTTTTAAAAGATCTTTCTCTAAGAAAATGGGAAAAAAAAACGAGCTCACACATTATCCGCTCGCTAGGAGGTGAATATTGTTGAATAGTCCGAGATAGCGAACCAATCAGATTGCTTAAATCACCAAGATCACTGAGTGTGTATATACTAAATATATCTATTTTCTTGTGCATATTGTAAAGCGCTTTAGAATATTTTAATAGTTAAAGCGCTATATTAAATATAATAAATTATTATTATTATTATTATTATTATTATTATTATTATTATTATGTATGTCATGCAAGATATTGCTCATCGTGGCTGTATAAAGGGTTTCGTTTATCGTTTTATGCATGTACGTGTGCGTGAAAAGATGGCAGGTAAAGTAATTCGCCAACTGGATTTCGTATTTGATGGATTTCCGAACATGTATTTTATACTTTGACTTTAAGACGAGATTGGAAGGGAATAAAGGAGGTGATGTTGAAAGACACACGGGAAGCTGCGAATGAAGAACAGCATTATTTCACGCCTAAAGACTTGCTTCAAAAAATATTTAGTTTAGGTCATGTAGAAATTCAGTGGGACAACAACAACAACAACGAGCTTTATTTTGCATGACCATACAAGTTCATACAGTAGTGCGCAAGCTATTTTAAGAATCAAAATTACATCACAGGGCAATTACGTTACTTTGGCAATAATTTGTCACGAACATCAAAACAAGCTGAGATATATTTTATGAATTGTATATTGATAAAGTAATTAGAGGAGTTCATCAGCTCTTTGATCATAACGTTTACAGCTGACTGGGTGATATTTGGAATCAGTCTTGATTTTATGGTAACCTTTATTATGGGGTACAAAGACACTTCTACTTGGTTATGGAACATCACCTTAAACATCTAAAGGATGGGGGTCCTGAATGGCCATTATGTTTTTTTTGTCTATTAAGGAGGAGTAAAGAAAAAAAAATTTCCTGAGAGGTGGGGTTAAAACTTAAACAACTTTATGTAGATTAGATGCGGTTTCCTTTTGGATCAACTTATCACTGAAATTTACCCACACCAATTAGAATGTGAATCAACAGTCAACACCCCCGCCCCCTCCCCAAGCCCGAGGGGCACTTCCTTATTTGGCCTAAACCTGTACATGCCGCTAAACAGTGTGTGGTTTGGCCATAGAGGCTGAGATGGTCATTTACGAGGAACGGCGACCATGAGATAAACTTATTGAAAGCGGCCGCTTACAAGGGATTTTAGCAAAAGGCTTAGCATTTGTTGTTTATACCACATTGACGTGAAATAATTTTAATTAGGATCTTTTCTTATTAATTTGTTCACTCGATGTTAACCAACCATGCCCTATGTTATGACCCGTTTATAAACCTAAATTTACTCAAGGAAATAGTCCTTTTATTCATCAAGTGTTGACTACATGGTCATTGCTTTCGAGAACTTACTACTCTCCTTCTGTGTACTCTAGGACAAAGATATGACCGGCTTCTACTTGGAAAAATTTGCCTTTTTTTTAATGGTCGATCATGCATGCCACATACCCCGCCCACCGCGCATGAAGGCATTGCTCTGGGTTAAGGACAAATAAATAGCTATATAAAAACAGACAAATTTCGTCTCCTTTTGGAGCCAAGCCAAGATTGGTCTCCTTTGGGGGTTAAATTCTAATTTTCCGACTAGCATACGCTTCGTTTTGTAAGGAGAGTTCCCACCCTCCACGTCTCCGTACTTTCTACAAATAGCGTGACGGTCCAAAATAGCGTGACCGTCTGTATTATCGGTCAACCTCGTCCCCAGGGCTTTTCCCTTAAAAAATGGGTGGGGTGGGAAAAGGCCCTGGCATCGGCTGGTCACGTGCACAGCCTAAATATTCCTGAGAAGCTAATTTATATGCAACCCGTTGGTTTTGCGCTGACAGAAGTCGAAAAAAAGCTTAAGATCCATAAGCTTAGTCAAAGCTTAAGCTTAGTCAAAAGCTTAAGATCCATTTAATTGCGTATTATTCAAATGCTACAAGTTTATGAAAGGGCGTACCGGCTCTACGTTGTCACGTACAAAATATGTCAAATGCTTCAGAGTTGAGACAAGCTGTTATCGAGTAGTACTTCGACTGAAATTCATCGTGACTGTGGAATTACTGTACGATCATCAAAGTGATTTTGTCCAATGTCAAACAAAAATGCGGGCCTTTGCCTCTAGGATCTACAGTGAATTTAAACAAATTGAACTTAATTGAAATAGAATTGTTCATCAAAATGCTTTATGGAGTCTGGTCTTCTCTACAACCCGACCACGAAACAAACAACTCTCCGCACCGGATGCAAGTCAGCCCTCCAGCCAGGAACGATGACAGGTCGCCGATCTGAAACATTTGAAGATCTCTTATATCTTTTCTCTTCCGAGGATAAGTACAAAGGATTTTCCTTATATTAAAGGGAAGATTGACCGATCGAATGGAATCAACTACAGCTATGTCAATTTTAAATGGACCCAAGTCTTTCTTTGTTACCAGTCGTTTGATACCCTGGGTGCCAGAGACTTTTCATGCGCGGTTTCCTGTTTCTGTTAAGTCTCGCAGAGGTCAACGAATTTTTTAAAAATACAGGTCATACAAGATAAGTCTAAACCAACGCGTATCGCTATGATAATATGGCTGAGAGTTAAGGTGAATGGAACTAGGTTGTGTACGGCGGTCCACTTCACAAGAAATAAAATAAAATATCAAAAGAGTCGCGAAAACGAACTTTTCCAGTACAAACTTTATGCATGTACGATAGCTTGTTTGTCATTTATATCGCTCTATAATAAAGGAAGTTTTACAAATATTACCGCTCGCTGTCCCCTTCTTGTAAAACTTTTCGTTAATCGTCAAGAGATATAAAAGGCCCCCCCAGATCGCGCGCGGTGAGGTTACGCATAATTTTAGCTTTTCACATAGCGCTAATTTATTACACCCAGGATTTTAGGGTGTACCAGGGGACACGTGACCAGCCGATGCCAGGACCTTTTCTCGTCGCACCCATTTTTTAAGGGAAAAGCCCTGGGGACGAGGTTGTATTATCGGTCACGTGATGGTACAGTTTCGCTTCTTCATCGTACGGTACTAGATCCGAGTTTACCGCGAACCTCTAACCGCTGGAGGTCACGTGACAAGTCTTTCGCGTCAAGTTTGAGGTTTACGACGTGCGTTTTCAACGTGGGGAGGTAGGTTTCACGTATGTCATTTACCTGAAAGCTTTTAGTGTATAATTCTTGTTTTATCCCACGTAATGATACAAAAATCTTGTGGAGCAAGTCTTTATCCATTAACAGAGGCACAAATTCGGGCGAAATGCTAAATTTGATAAATCCCATTGGATCTTGAAAACAAGTGCCATTCATGGCTACTGATTCAAAATGGCGGCCGTAAATTTGCAAGAAGGAACTAATGTAAGAATTTACAGCTCTTTGCTGCTAGGTAACCCCGTCAGTTACCGTCAATTTCTTTTATTTTCACTGATTGATATTTCTTCTACTTCTAAATGGAAAAATAAACCAGAATCCACTTCTTTAATCCACCGCCAATCTAAATCGAATTATGTTTGAACGTCGAACCGCAAACGTGTAACCGCAAACCGCGGTTAGAGGTTCGCGGTAAACTCGGATCTAAAACTCTCTATTAAATAGATTTTCCTTGGGTTCTTTTGGGCAAGGTGAGTAATTTTTCCTTGGTTATTCGGGTTAACATAGCCACAGAGTAATCCACGCAAATTTGGTTTGTCTTAGTTTTACATAACAGGAAGTTTTGTATGTGCTGGCTGTTTATATAGATCTACTTGTTATTAAAAGCCGGATGAAGAGTTTTAACATCGTCGTGTTTGGTCCGACTATTTGATGGCCTCGGCACAGGTAATTATTGCCACTCCACTGTCTTGGGCACTGTTCGGTGCGTGGTGTAGAATTTGTGGTGAAGAAAAAAGTTCATTTGTTATGACTTTCTTGTTCTTGGAAACCGTTGTTCCATTTGAGGCGAGTTACACTTCCTTTCGTCTGCAAGATTAATTAAGACTCGATTATCATGACCGCTTTTAAAGGTCGCTTAGACTACAAGTAGTCCCCCATTTTTCCTCAGGGATAGTAGAGCGAGCGAGACGCGAGCGCGCGTGAAAATCACCCCACGCGAGAAAAGGCGACACGCTCTGTCGCTAAAAATATGTGCGTGCATAAAGGGGTCGTTTCCCCTACAAAGACAGACTCAATCGTTCTCAAATGTCCAAAGTTTGTATATAAAGCGAGTTGTTGGGACTGTCATGATTTCTACATTGGCAAAACCAAACGGAGATTGCGTGACAGAAAAACTGAACACTTTAAGGCAATCACCAGTAACGGTCATTCATCAAGAGCACCCAACGACTGTTTTCTGTAAAATATCTGTTTGGAGAAGCAAAAATTCCCCAGAATTTTCTATAGCTTGAGGAAGCCTAAAAATTACTAGATGATCGTTCCATTCATGAGTCATTCATGTACAATTTTCGAAGCATATCTAATAAATTCCCTCCGATTCGTGTCCGTAAAGCGCTGTTGACTGTATCAAAATTCTAACATAACTCCCAGGGATTCTGGTCATTTTTTCATATTTGGTTTTGTTTTCTTTGTGCGCAAGTGTCTTCTAGAAAAAGCTAGACAATGGAGTTGTCAAAAATTTGCAATTTTGTCCCCGAAGCCTCGAGTCATTTTAGAATTTTAATATATCGCGTACGTCGGTGGGCTATTCGCGCTATCGGACGTTTCTCCAAGCCTCCTCCACTCACCCGGATCGCGCGAACGAGGCTAGCATGTACACATTCTTCTTTCAATCATACCCAAGAAAATAGCCTTAAGAAGGCTGCGTGAGCGAATAGATTAACAACAACCTATACGCCTGCAGCCGGCAAATAGAAACTTCCGTAGAAATTTAAAAGGCCTTGAATGATCTATCCATTCGCGTCTTGCGTGAATTGAAGTCAAAAACTCGAGAAAAAACCCTGCGTTTCAGTTGATTTTTGGATATCACTTCTCCGTATTCCTTAACTGGACGGAATAAAGGACCTTCAAGTTAATTTTCTTCAGGATCAAAATGACTGTCCTTGAACTTCAATAATAACAAAAAAAATGTATGAGTACTGTCGTACTCGTAATTGTATCATAAAAATGACGGTCCTTGAACTTCAATAATAACAAAAAAATATATATGAGCACCGTCGTTCTGGATTCCGTCATGCATTTCATTCCTTTATGACTCAGTCAATTCCAAGCCTGCTCATTCTCCCCCGGGCATTTGTCGGGCATTTGTCATCTTGTCGGTCCCGACGGTGGGGAATTTGTCAGAAAGCCTCTGCCCGGGGATGGCACATTTGTCAATTCTTCTACAAGCGGTTAACATAATCCCTTTTTCGATATGTCACTTAAAAATATGCCTATTTAGATAGTTATAGATATTTCTATATTGAATATTTTTTATTACATATGCTTTAAAAAGATATGCGTGGTTTTCGCTCCATAACTACCCTAAACCCACAGTAGTTTTTGTATCCCTCTGTGAGGAATTGCTTCCCGCCATCGTGATCAGGTCGCTCATCGAGGAAAAACAATCAATGCATCGTTTGAAGCGTTTAAAGGAAAGACACTAGCCTGCGTGGCAGGCGTTCGAAAGGGAAGGGGAAGGGAATTAGCGCGCGAGATCAAACGCCTGCCACGCAGGCTAGAAAGACACTCTCTTTGTGAACGAATGGATGAGGCAGTAAGGCCTAGAAAAACTCTGCGAGATATTTGAAAGCTGATGTAAACTTGCTTTGTGTGATTAATAAGACAATTTTAAAATACTCCCTGTCATCGTGATGAGAAAATACTCATCAGGCCGGCACCCAACGAGAATATAGTTCAAAACAACTTAATAGCATTGTTAAACGTATTTTAGTATTTAAACAGTAGATATAGACATATTTTTATCCCCTACAAATTTTTCATCTGTTCGGATTTCCTAACTGAAAGCCTAGTGATCCGAATATTATAGAATCAAAACTGACCTTTTCGAAAATTTCAGCCAGAAAAAAGGCTCCCGAAAATTGTAGGTGACCTTTTTAGGCTAAAAATCCGTTCAAAATGGGCAATTATACCATTTGTTTGGTGTTCGAAAATCCTAGGAGATGCAGGCAAACATGAAATTTTAGAGCAAATGTTCCGAAAATTCTAGATCTGAAATCGTCTTCCCAACAGACATTTTCCGAAAATTGACGTTGGGTGCCCCTGACTAATGTCAAGGTGGTCGGTTGTTTGTTTACCATTCACTATTTAAGAGACTTTCGAAAATAAGAAAGGTATTACTAAAATCTAGTTCAGTCACTGATATTAATCAGATCGATGTGATCTTTTGGCAATAATTAAAAACTAACCTTTAGGAGTGATTTGCGAAGGGTGCTTCACGCATTTTGATCAGATTATCACAAATTTCCTATTAATATGGCATTTGCAGCTTATTTACAGGAAAATGCAATTTTAGTGTTGTCCCGGGGTAGGACCTTTCCACACCTTTTTAAGCCCCACCGTGAGGCATTTGGAGTCTTTGCAGCTTTTCCAAAAAAAAAAAGAATAGCGTATTCGCGTATTAAAATAATCTGTTTTGTTTTGATATCCTCACGAAATTTCCTTTAGATGTAGTAATTCTATGTAATGTGCTATAATAATAAAATTAAGATTTCGCGGCAAAAAGTCAAAAAACTGAAAGTATCTAGTTTTAAAAAACTGCTAAGTTCAACAGCAGCTCTACGCTAAAGGAGCTATCTGATTTTGAATATTTTCTCCCCGTTTTTACTAAAATTAGTTAAGAAGGAATAGCGTATAGATAGAGGACATGTGTTCTAACAATCCTTCTTGCGTTTTGTATCTTCCGTTCTCAAACTCATTAATAATTCATTAAGAAAATACAAAGGAAATTAATGTTTAATGAGTGTTTGGAAATCGGATGAAACACTGCTTAGTATTTGCATCCTTAATTTCTCCTTCAAAAATGATTTTGTTTGAGAAGAAATATCAAACATTCGACACAGTGTTTCATCACCAGATGAAACACCTCGAAGTTCGTCAAAAATACTCCGCTGCGCGTCGTATTTTCAACTCTCTTCTCGGTGTTTCATCTGGTGATGAAACACTGCATCTCATGTTTGATATATTACTTCAAGAGTTTTCCATCTGTCAAAAATGGCCGGCTGGATTCTCGTCGTAACGAGACTGATTCACTGTTAACAAGAACGCTCTAAAAAGGGTTTAAGTCTCGCTTGCTTGGAGATTAGATAAGAAACAAGACACTCTTAAAGTGTTAACTCGAGGTTGCTTGGAGATAAGATAAGATATGGACGAGGAGATAAATTCTTAACTGTGTTCAGCTAGGCATACGTTACACATGTCCAGTAACTACTGACTTCCTTATGGTACATAGAGTAGTCAGACTAAACTTAAACTGGAAAAAGATTATATTTCAATCGTTACAGTCTACAAATCTAAGGTGAAAATTTCCAATGATGTCTAGGAAATAATGCTGTAATATCACCCAATCTTCCACAATCAAAAGCAATACCACGAGGAAAAGATCGAGACCTTGCAAATCTACGACATCAAGGAAACATCAATGAAGACGTCAGTATCAGCGAAAAATAAATACACATTTCCCAAACTAGAGAACTTCGAAAATAAATAGACTAGTTCATTTTGTAGACTAGTAGTTTCCATTGGCCGATGAAGTGCTGCAAGTAGAGTGCGTGACAGTCAAGTACAATTCTACACTTATAAACACATCTAGGACACATACGTGACGTCACATGAGTAGTTGAAGTTGCTTCTAGTAGTTGAAGGTTAAAAATCATTAATATCTCAAGTATTTCTAAAAGTCCAACGCGACTTCACATCCTAAAAACTGCGAAAATCTATCAATTAAATACATACAACAAAGTGAATCTGCAATATCGAATCTATTTAACCGTAGAGTTTCAGTCATTGCGTCAATATTGTGAGAAACGTAATGCCTCAATACAGCACGAAACAGGATTTCCTCCGCTATGATATATTCACGTCCAGCTACGCGTGTATGAATACACGAAAATCCAAAGTGCTTCGGGGAAAATATTACATCATTGTCAAAAAGCCATACTAGAACGTGATCAACTATGCGCATCACCTCGATCATCGCCGAAAATAACTCACATGCTCATCACGAGCCTCATCTGCATACAATGAAAGTCGTCACGATTCTTATTCCCAGTTTCCATGGTCGCCGCTAGGAACGCCTGGGACCACAACCGTCGTTTTGTGTACTAAATACGAAGAAAAAAAAACGGCTTGCAGATTATGAGTCTCGCTGTTACGCACGCGAGACTAATTAAAAATTAAAACTGTCCTAGGGAGCGGTCATTAACTATTGGGTGAGGGGCTGGTTAATTTTGGGGGAGGGCTGCGATTTTTTGGGCGCCCATTTAGGGAGGGCTAAAATTTTTTGTTCCCGCATTTAGGGGAGGGTTAAAATTTCTGGGCGCCTTTAGGCGATGTGCGCGTACTATTAAATGGGTTTTGTGCTACTGAAATATTAAGCACTGCTTGAAATATGATGGCCGTGCAAGTAATATTAACAGAATTGCATACTCAAAGCTGAATCGCACGGTTAAAAAGCACTCTGATTGGCTGGAGATGAGCAGTGACTTAACGCAGAATCGCTTCCAATTTGCTTGACTTTGAAATGGCTTTGAAAACAGCCAATGGTTTTAGTTTGGCTTTGTTGTTTAATCAACGTCATCGTCATGTGATTTTCCTGTATTATTGCCCCCGCAGGGATTTCGCCCAGAAGACGAAATCCCGAGGAGGCACTCTAGTAACTCGCGCGTATATTAAGGAAAGTACTTACAGCTGAAATATACAGTCATACAGTCAATATAGAAAAAAATCACGATTTGCTTGAACAGGGGCCGCGAGGAATCGGTAGGTAATGATGACGTTTCTATTGTTTGTGCCCGCAAGTACGAAATGGTTAGGATGACGTAAAACACAAAAAGCTTACAATAGGTAGATTTTGTGATTAATTGTGCAGTCGTACTTCGATACTCTTTTGCGCTACGTGTTATCAGTGACATTCTGTGGAGCAGCTGTTATGAAAGTTATGGACCAGAAGACACTTGTTAAGCGCAGATGAAGTTATAAGGCGCGTAGAACAGTGTATATTTTAACACTAAGTGAGTTTGCCAGACACAAGTTCTCAAATCTTTGACTGAAAACCTTCAGCTGAACCTCGCCAGACACTCTCTCTTTGACCGCAATAAGACTCGTCCCAAAACAAGCAAGACGAGTGAATGATTCAACGGCTAGCTTATCACTAGCAGAACTGTGAACGCATCCTCGTTCCCAGGGTTCTCTCCTACCCGCCCTATGGGGCGGGTAGGAGAGAACCCTGGGAACGAGGTTGCTGTGGACGATTACAGGAATTCGCCGACCTTCAAATTCTGTGCTGACTTATTCCCTGCTCACAGATGTCCTTCCGCTATAAAGTTTAAAATAAGACTAGAATGCGCGAGCGTGAATTGATCAAACGTTCTTTTAATTTCTGAGGCTTACTTTCCGGCAAATAAAATGAACTAAATGTAAAAAGTGAAATAGAAATAGCGAAAAATTAAACTTCTTATTAAATCTTTTCTTATGGTTTAGAATAAACTATTCTCGAAAATGAGAATGTTTTGATCAAAGCTGTGTAAATCGAACCGAAACTGTGCATGGAACCTTTCGCTTATTTCCTGTATTTATCTCACCTATTGTATGGAATATGTGTGAACATCTTCATTATGAATCGGTGTATTTCAAAGAGCTACACAAGGAGCAAGAATACTATACACAGAGCGGGGGAAGCTGTAGTGTCAACTGTTACTAGTAATACATCTGAATGGCAGATAATTTCATGAAAGCCTTTCTTACAACGAACCGCGATCAAAAGTGCACGGATAGTTGATATGTTATTATAACTGAAAATGTATTTTTTCATGTTATGAATGGTACTCGATCTGTATTTGTTCCTACGGGAAATTTTTTGCCAGGGGGGGGGGGGGGGGCGGGGGGCGTAAACCATTTGCCCAAAAAAATCTAATTTTTACTAAAGAGTCGAAAAGAAATGAGGGCCATATTGCAACAACATAGGCCGTCCTGGCAAATGAAAGGGGCTCGATACAGTTTTTCAGGGTCAATACCAAGTCTGGGCATAAACTGCGTCGCCATAAGCAAACATTTGGAAAAATTGCGACCGCAGTGGTATTAGATGAAAATTTGGCATTGTCAGGTTTGCAATGACATCGGAGTTGTCATAGCAACGAAATGACTCCATTACCTATTCTACTTCAGCAATGATTCTCGGCACGGGAACCTTACAAAATCGCTCACAGGAGCTTTTTTCTCCAATACGGTCGCCTCGATGTTCGTGAAGTTTAAGCAAAACCTTAGGAGCGTTATCGAGATATTTTGCAATGAAGTTTTTATTATTAGAAATACGGCAAAGAAAAATCTTGATTTTTGGCCGTTATCTGCAGAAAACGAAGCGCTTTTGTCCTGCAATTTCACCTCATAGTAGTTTTAATCTTTTTAAAAACATGTGTGAAAGATCGTGGAGATAGCTCTGCTTGATTGCTAGAATCGAAAGAAGGATTTGATTAGTATGTATCGAGACACTCTTAGATAGATAGATAGATTTTTTCAAAGAATTAAGATTCTTCTCGTAATTCAAACTGAGAATTAGTCAGCCACTTCTTCATTTTCATACCCATTGAAGCGTTTTCAGTCGAACTTACGCGGAAACGCTTGCTATGCAGGCAATACCCATTGCTAAATGCTATCTGCCATACACTGTTCTTCGAGTGGAGATGATTCTAGAAAGTTATGCGAAAGTTTATTTTAATCAATTCTCGACTGGAAATAGCCCGTTCCAGCTAGTGCAGTTCAGTATAGTGCCCAACAAAAAAACAACTGCAAATATGTAAATTACTCATCACATGCTAAGCAACCACTGTAATGTAACTGGATCATTTCGCCTACTTCAGGCTAATATTCAGGTCTTTAAAATAATTAAATGAACATGGAGACGTCTTTAAAAACTGGCTTTGCCCAAATTTCCTCTCGCTGCCCAAAAAGTCTGAGTTGCCCAAACTTTGGGGGGGGGGGCTGCAGCCCCCCCCCCCCGCCCCCCCGGCCCGTACGCCTATGGTGGTCCAGTTCATACCAATCCTTCTTTTACAAAACTCAGTCAGTCTTAAACAGTAACAGGAACAGAATGTTTTTCTTTTTCAACAAATGCAACATAGTTTTTTTATATGTACAGTATACAAATGTACAGTGAAGATGTAACGATTAGTCAATAGGCTGATAGTAAGGAGCGGATTTGAATGTGTTCCAGTAAGGGCCAGAGTCATCTGAACTGCTACTGTCGTATGCTTCCATTGCAGTGCCCGAGTGAATATCAAAGGCACTTCCTGATTCCTCCTCCTGACACTGTTCAGTGGCATCATCATCATCGGCCCCGCCATCACTACTTTTTTACCAACTAAGTTTTTTCTTTTTGTTAGTTCAATAACCACACAACAGTTCAATAACCACACCAGTAGTTTGAAACGTGAGGAAAGAGAGTTAAAACAAGGTTTCACCCACCGCTAACCGTTATGTTTTCTGCTTTATCAACGCGCGCTCTGTCGGTTTATTTAGTATCCGAATTTTTCTCCGGACCGAGTTAGCTTTCCCTTTACAGCGCTTACTCTCTTTCCAGGTCTGTTCACTGTGCCTCTGATGAAAATGACAGACCTTCTGCGCAGACTAGAACTTCTTAATTAACATGTTCCTGCAGGTTCCTGTCTATATTAGTGAGCTCACTAAAACTTTATAACAATGTGCCATAGCTATTTGTAAATTCAGTTCTTGTATCGTTGCTAAATGAGTATCACTTACTTAATGTTACACATTCTGATTAAAAAATATCTAACGTAGTTGTGGCTAATTTTTCCGCAGCTACATGTAGTTTAAGCTCAATGAACTAATGTGTGGTCATTGAACTACTGGTGTGGTTATTGAACTGTTGTGTGGTTATTGAACCAACAAAAAGAAAAAAATTGGGTTTTGTAAATGTTGTGAATACTAACACTTTTTTTATTCCAATGAAAAAATTGTCTCATAGTTACGCTCATATGGATTCTCACGATGCAACATTTGAATACTCAAAATGTTATTACAGGGGAGGGTTACAATTTTTTGGGCACACATTTTTGTACGGGGCAGGAGTTTTGGGCTGTTAACCTGAGAGGGGCTAAAATTTTTGGGCCCTCGCTTTTGAAATAATACCGGCCCTTCCCCCCAATAGTTAATGACCGCTCCCCTAGAAGATCAGTCAATAGTCCGTTTTCGAGTTCGCTATGACCGCTGAATTAAAGAAGTGAAGACACATTTTTTACAGCCTTAGCCTTCATCTGAAGTAATATATTCACAAATTCCAACGAGAAAAAGACCTGTTTATTACTCTGTCTATTGTGCATATTCAAATTTCAAACACTTACTTGCCAGAATTTCTGAATATTTTACTTTACGTCGAGGCTATCCCTGTATGAATGTGTCGTTAACGTTTGTATTCAGCGGTAATTTTTAATTCGAAACTGGATTAATTGCTAAATGATATACAAGGGATTAAAGGTTTTTTGTAGCGAAAACTCTTCAAAAAAAGCTATTACATTTTCGAAATGACCGCTGCAACCGGAAAGTTCTAACATTGGGGAAGATGCATATATTCTTCTCTGAAGCAGATGAACAGTGAAATAATAAAGGAGTCCTCTGTCGTAGGATTCTTTTGATATTGCCGATAAGGGTGGGTCCACTTAGTGATTGACTTAGCCATACTGTTTTAAATTATATACTGATCTTAGTGAAAGGCTTAGATTGTAAAATGAGCTCCGCTTTTAGGCTTGGCTAAATCTATATATTACGTCATGAGTGAGCCGCAAACATTGCCGTGCACACTAAGCACGCTGCCAAGAAACTTCACAGTGGTGTTTCATAGTTACTATGCATTATCCCAAGTCATATGCATTGTACATACCTTATGATTTTTGAGTACGACTTTTGTTGCGTGTCTAGCTGTGTCTCATAACATTCGCAGTATATCAATTAAACATTCGGAATATCAGATCTGATTTAATGAGCAAATTACTCGAAAAAGAAGAAAACGTTTTGTTCCGTTGTCAAACATTGAGAATTGTAAATCTAGAGTCTGATATAGCCAGTTAGAGAAATTTTTTTGTCGAGGATCGACGTGTGTTGCTTTGCTGCATGTCGCGGTACAAGAGTTTTAGCAAATCTCCTTTTATTGGACTTATGAAAATGACTTCCTCGAGACTTCCGTTGCGTGAATTATAACACTCACAACACCAGCTGTGTCAGTTTGACAGATGGAATATTGGCCAACTGTTGGGCGTAAAAAGGGAAACGTTTTAACTGAAACAGTTCATTTTTACGCACTTGCATCGAGGTTTTGCAGATCATTGGGATGGCAGAATTATTTAAGCGATTTTTTTCATCCTGAAACCAGAAAATGAGCAAAGTTCCGCATTGTTCAGCAGAAATCACAGCGGAATTTCACCGTCACCTTATCTTTTTGGTAACACTGAATATTTTCCTATCCATCACCGCATTTTTATGGAATGCTCTGATCCTACTAGCCCTACGTAAGGAATCGGCCTCGCTTAAGCCGCCGTCCAAACTCCTGTATCGTAACCTAGCGATAACTGATCTCTGTGTTGGTATCATTGTACAACCCCTGGCTGTGGTTTATTGGATATCTGTGGTGTACGAATCATGGAGTACTTGCTATTACGCATTCTTGGCCGTTTCTATCACAGGCAGTATGTTGTGCCTAGTTTCTTTGATAATATTGACTGCAATAAGCGTGGACAGACTTCTCGCGTTGTTGTTGCGGTTCAAGTACCAGAGGGTTGTGACTCGAAAGAGATCTTATATAACTGTAGCTGTTATTTGGGTTTTGTCCCTCGCTGGTTTAGTCAGCTATGTTTGTGTTTTCATAATTGCGTCTCTTTGTATAATAACCTCAATTTTATCTTACACAAAAATTTTTCACTCGCTGCGTTATTACAAGATTCATGTCCATGGACACGCCTCTCAAAGTCAACCAAGCCAAGTTATTCCACTTAACATAGATCGCTACAGAAAAGGAGTCCACAGCGCACTTTGGGTGCAGGCAGCATTGATTATTTGTTATCTGCCTCATTTTATAGCCGAATCTTTAATACGTCAAAACGGGTCGACTTCATCAGTTTACTTGGCCGGGCAATTTACAGTTACTTTAGTGTTGTTAAATTCGTCCTTGAACCCTTTGTTGTACTGTTGGAAGATCAGAGAAGTAAGGCAAGCTGTGAAAGACACTCTCAGGCGACTTTTCTGTTCTTGGGCTTAGCTTAGTATTTGTCATCAACCTGTAAATAGGTTCAATATATTTAATACAACGTGTCTTTTAAAAGGGTTTTCATATTCAAGTTAAATTTGGTACTGAATACGATTATCCTTTTGTCCAATGAGTCTTGTCAGTCTTGGCGGCAACTTAGATGCGACTATTTATGATCAAATATATCAGCTACGCATTCTGTATAGTTCGTAATCTACTTAATACGGTCAACAACGTTCATATTCTACAAATAATCCAATATGAAGCCACCCGCAAAAGATAACCAACGCCTCCCTCATTCTCTCTTCAAGACAATATCAAGAGCCATAATGGCTCTTGACAATATTGAATGTTTGTAAAACAATCCTCTAAAATAGTATAAATCTCTCTAAGAATAAACAGATTTTGCGCGCACAAGGTTACTTAAGAACTCGCATTTTTACTGAGAAACGTGGCAAGAATTTTTAACGTTTTTCTTAGCTAGTTGTTGGAGAAAACAAATTCGATCTGTTGAGCCTGGATGGATTCTACGTTCAATCATACTCAAGAAAAAGGTCGCAAGAAGGCCAAGCTAATTCGTCGAGCAAACAACGCAATACCCACCTGCTGTTGGAAATTATAAACAACTCCTCAATTTTCCTTCACAAATAATATTGACTTATCTGTCAATTACTAAAAAGTCAAAACAAAATAGGATGAAATCGAATGAAAACTATAGAAGAATATTGAGCGCCAGTTGATATTTGGATGCTGTTTTGCTTCATCATATTCCGCTGATATTATTGAGGTGCACACAAAAACAGAGCTATAATTTTCGTTTCATTTTCTGCCTTAGATTGGGCATGAAATATTTATGAGAGCATTTTAAAGTGGATCCGTTTGGTGCGACATTCATGGTTCATCTGTCTTTACTAAGACAGAAGTAAAGAGATCGATGAGACCCGCAAAAACGAAACCATCTACGACGTCCTTAGACCCCAAAATATCTAAAAGAAAAGCGTAGCTATAATAAAGAAATAGTTAACGACTTCATAGCTTTACTGTATTGTTTAGACTTCAGAAATTAAAAGATCTCTAGTAATGCCTGGGTCTTATGCGTTTAGTTAGGCTAGAAAAGACTCTGTTTGATTGGAAATTTAGTAAAAAGAAAGACCTCTTCTCGATATGAAATCGTTTTAGAAAGTCACGTGATATGTCACGTGACAATTTTTCTTAAAATCTTGGTGACCTTTTAGAAAAAAAAAAAACAACAAGAAGTAGCATTTTTCGTAGTATTCATATATAGTATATACGTTTGGATCGGAATGAATCTTCATTGAACTTCAAAAAAAAAAAAAAAACTTATGAGCTATCAGTACCGACGTACACGGATGCACCTGATTTCACGATGATATTGGCTAAAAAATAATTCTCACCGTCTCTTTTTTAACCAGTCCGAGTAGCCAATTTCGTCAAGTGCATGTTCTCTGCTCGTACCTTCAAAAATGGCTAAGAATGATAAACACAAAAAAGAAACTTAAGGAAACAAACAAAAAGAACAACTAAACAAATGGGGAAAAATGCGATAGTTGAAAGATTATTACAATCTGCGCAAAGAATCAAGACCCTATTCTCGCCACATATTTTTGTCTTTTTTCTTTCGGGACTGTTGATTTCCGCAGAGAGGGCTTGTGATTGGTGGACTTAATGCTAATGTTGGAGTATACGAAAATGGACAGGGAGCGAAGGATGACTGAGGCTTGGTCAATCAGACAGGAAATTCTCTCTTTAGCAGAACTTAACTCGAATACCAAACAAAACAGGAATAGAGTTGAAATGGTGCAACGTAGAGCAGCACGCTATGTCCTAAATTATTACGAAAGGTGTGCCACTTTTACCGAAATGTTGAAACAACTTGATTGGGAAACTTTAGAACTACGTAGAAAAAGAGCTAGACTAACAATGCTGCATAAAATGCACTGTAACTTAGTTGTGATAGACCAACAGAAATATCGCGAGCCGGCCGGCCGGCCGACCCAGCAGGCATACGCACAGACTCTCGTATAGTCCCGGCGTCTAAAACAAAGTATCACTTCTACTCTTTTTTCCCTAACACCATTAGGGACTAGAACAGCCTACCCCTGAGCGTTATAAGTAATACCCCCCCTGCCCCCAGGCGTGTTTATAGCAATGTTTTGGAAAATTATATGCGCCTCTAAAAATCTTTGAGCTTTGGGATGGGCTTGATTACTCTTTGGGAAAACGAGCCTGTTCACTCCTCCTGACAAGACTTGTGGTAACAAACAAAGCAGAAACAAACCGTTCATTTGTGAGAATCTCAAATTCTGCACTTAAAATGCAAGATTTATTATATACTCTGTTTTCACCTCAACTTTATATTACACTAAAAGTTTGAATTTAATATAAAAAATAAAATCCCTCCTCAATTGCTTGAAAATAATATGGTTTAGTTTAGGTGTTCGTGTGCTTTCATTAGGATTCAAAATGGTCTTAAGGTACACTATACAAAATATGTAGCCACAAACATCAACTGTGCAAATTTGTAAAAATTCCAAAAAAAATAATATTATTATTGCCAAATGTATTTCATACTTTGACAATAGCACGTATATCATACATTTGTCAAGAGATCAACCCTCATTTGAAGTTGACTGTGTTTCCTCAGATTCAGGCATTAAGTCCTTTGTTTGTCTTTGCTGATCAGCATTTTCAGCACAGGTAACTTCAGATGTTACTGTACTTTCACTAGGGTCAACCTTAATATATGCATATTCAACAGGTTTGCTGTTTTTTTCTGCCTGGTCGTCCAACATCAGAGATCACTTTCCATATAAAGCTCCCATGTCGGTGACCTCTTACAGGGTGACTGGGGTCCAACCTCGAATTAAACTGATGTTCGTAAGAGATCTTCTCCACTATCTTTGGTGTATGCACACCCGACTTATGAGGTCCCTGATGAAAAATCCCAGCTGGTGTTACTTGCATAGCTAGATTACTGCTATATCGTGTGATTTGATCATGAGGAATAGGTGGAGGAGGGTAATCTGTGCGTGACGTTGAATCAGAGCTGCGTTCAGGTACCTTAGTTTGTTGCTCTGGCACTTCATCAGGCCACCAGGATGGGTAAATAACTGGAGGTTTCATAGACGTTTTTACATAGCAGATTGGCTCACAAATAAATCGTGGATTCTGACGCAGAAATGTCACATTAGTAGGGTGGGGTTTGTTCTGTCCAGACATTACACTTTGCTGAGCTGGTTTAAATGTGTGTCCTATATAATGTGAATCATAACTTGTTTTACTCGACAATGGACTGTCATCTTGAAGATCGGCAAAAACTCTGAAGGTGTCATGCCTAAAAATATGAAATGGAATTTTATGATCAGGGGACACATTTAAATGAATCATCAAGTTCTCTGATAAGTCACTTCAGTCACAGCACTACTGATTTGTATCTAAGTATCCGTTATTTAGAGAAAACAAGTTCAACCAAGAACCTTCACTAGACCTAAAACAAATTCATTGGTCAGTGAATTTTAGCCGTCTATACACTTGACTATTAATCATGCTGTGCTTTCAACACACAACTACTATCCTAAATTAAACTCTCTTTCAGGAAACCAAAATCAGAGGTAAGCTAATAACTATGTTTTTTCGAAGCCTACATGGGAAAACACATTTGTTCTAATTTCTAGTACAGTTTTCAGTGCGTTTTCAGTACGATCCTGTGGTAACCTTTATATTTGACTTGAAACACACTTTAATTAGAGAAGAATAACTGTCTATCTGACCACAAACATTTTTGTTTGTCTTGCGAATCCATAGATTGGTCATGATTATATTAAATATTTAAGAGTCAAAACCTACCGCGGGCAGCCGTCTACTTTCTTCTTGCGGGCAATCGGAGGCAAATAAATGCTTGCCATTGACAGAGACTTCGTTAAAGCAGGAATTGGTTCATAAATGATTTTAAAACGACACAAATTCACGGCAAATAACAGATAAAGAAGCTTCCATCTCCACAACTCTTTAGATTTAGATGGCTTCTCTTGTTGGCGACACAGAACGTCGTCGTCGTGGCAACCACTGAACGCTAACCAAACATACAGCTGGCTCACAAAAAATAAACATGGTTGTTCTTCGCGCTCAAGTAATCCTTGCTGGTAAGAAATATAGTTGTAAAATGTTCCTCACTTCGAGAAACCCTTCATCATTTATATTGAATTTAGGTTTGATACTCTTCTCTTCTAAAGCTGTGAATTTAATCACACAGGGGTTGTAATGACGCTTTTTCGGAGCGGAATAAGTTCTGTTTGTTTTTAGCTTAAGAAATATTGCATTTCAGCTCATTGTGCGTTGTAAAAAGCCCGTTGATTTTGTCTCGTAGGTGACCCTGGTGTGGGAAAGAGTGCATTAACACAAGCCTTCCATAGTGATGGAACGCACTTTCCTAAAAACTACACTATGGTACGGTCTTAAACTTAATTTATTGTGCAAAAGGTACTTGTATCTAAAGTAGTTAGGGTCAAAGCAGGCAGTGTTTTGTATGTCCACTGTTAATGCTTAAGTTGGCAATTATTTCAATTAAAGAATAGAGGAATCATACAGATAATAGGGGGTAATCACATGGAGACTAGCTTATTTACAGACTTCAGTTTTATGCCGGAGACCGCGATCGCCCTGATCTTGTCAGGATTTAATGTATTAACTATAGAATTACCTGGCCACTCAAAAAAGGCTATACCTTTAAAACAGTGGATATGTGCTACATGCCACTTAGCCATGAAACCATGCAGCAGCTTAGCCACATAGCCACGTAGTCACAGAGCTATGAGGTCATGTAGCTACATAGCCATATTAACCGCATAGCCACAAAGCCACGCAGCCACCACGTATATACCTCCTTATTTAAGCCCACCACAGCATTTAATGCCACACAGCGATGTACTCAAGTAGCCATGTTTTTTGTGTCCACCCTTTAAGTGGCTAGGTATACTGCAGTTACTTTAAATCTTGACAGTTAAGGCGATCGCGGTCTCCAGCATAAAACTGAAGTCTATACTTAGGCTGGTCTCCATGTAATCAACCTGGCTGTATTATCTTGTATGATTGCCCCAACTAGGACGATAAATGGTTATGGTACATAAAAATTAGCTTTTTTTTGTACAGACGTTGGTTTTATTCAAAGATTGTAATTGCCTTAATCATGGCACAAAAGGCAGCTGGAATTTCAAGAGTTTACTGTAGTGCAAAGTTAATGCCTCAACAACTTACAGGAAAAGTAAATTGAAAATAATCTGACTCGATTGGCTTACCCAAGTCACATGACTGCATGACATAATAATGTTGCAATCAGAATTTGTCCTGCATTGCATTCTTTACTTTACATATAGGCATATGATTTTACTAATGAATAGCTGTTCTTGTATTATTTTAGACAACTGGAGTTGAAGTTAGTGTAAAGTCAGTCAATATCCCTGAGACCTCGGACAGTGTTGTAAGTTTTCATCATCTCTGTCAACTTAGACTGTGAGCAGTCTCCTAAATTCTTCAAAGCTACCACGGCAACATGTGCAAGCCAAGAGAAAGAGGGTAGAAGCCCAAGGAGAAAGAAAGCAAAAAGAATAAAAAAAATTCCTCTACTGTCCTTCTAATGCACTCACTGTCACTATAAAGACCTTGACAGATCTCTGAGAAAAGGCAGACTGCTAGCAGTCTATTATCATATACTTTTGATGTGTTTTTCAAAGAACATTTTTGATCAAATCAATCTGTTTCCATTCAGTTGTTCGGTAACTTCTGTTATAACGTCGAATTAAATTAAATTAGATATTCTTTGTGGCATTGGGCAAGCAAAATGCGAGAGCTGCTGGCCCAAAGGACAAGCTGGAATTCAAGTTATTTTCGAGCCATTTTTCTAACCCCAAAACAGGTTTGCCTGGTAAATAAAATTCCTTTTGGTGAGGAAATCTGCTCAAGTTTGGCTTGATTGCAGATTGGTTAATTCCAGTTTGTATAAGAATATAGAGAGGTTAGTTTGGCCTAAAATTATTTTGAAATCCTGTCTTTATTTTCAGGAACTGTACATTTATGATTCAGCAGGAAAGGAAATGTTTGCAGACATTGTACAACAGCATGTAAGTGCCACTTTTTAAAATGCAAATAATAAAATCAGTATCCATCTTCTCTTCACATTACACAGGGTGTTTCAAAAGTTTATTCCAATTTTTTCTTTGCTTAAATTTCATTGATTACTAAAACTACCTAGCCTGCGAAAACATCCATCCAAATCCGGTAGTCATGGGGTTCCAAATATAACTTTGTCCAATTTTGCGTGTCTTCTGGTCGATTTTGGTGAAATTAATGTTGTGTTCATCTGCCAACAAGCTCCAGCAAGACTCGAATGCTTCTTCTAGAGAAGATGCAATATTATTATTCCAAAAATATTGACTGTTTTGTTAGAGATTCTTGGTGTTTACATTTGGCCTGTGTGGCGTTTTGTCTTTTGTCTGTCTTTCGTGAACAATAGCTAAAACAATGTAACTGCTCCGTCAACAAATCAGCGCTTCTGACCGAATTCCGGACAGATTTTACGTCATCAGTATGGAATTTCTGTCGCTGAGTCGCAGACGTTCCTCTGTGCGAAACGTCCCCAGTGACGAAGAGCAAGGAGAAACAGATGTTTTCGCAGGCTAAAAACTACCTTTTGTAAAATTAAGTATGTTATTCCTTATTCATTTTACATTGAGTAGCCAGCTGACATTTTAATTACCAGAAATGGCCTCCTATATTTTTAGAACAAACATTTCAAACACCCTGTATTTGCTGAAATTAAATATAAAGGTCATGGGAATAACTTTGGCATGATTGTTAAACAAATTCTCCTTATAGGTTGTTTTAGAAACTTTTAAAGAAAAACATACAGAATATTAAAGTATATTAATATCAACTTTAAATGATAATTTTTAAGTATTAAAAGACAAAAACTTATAATTGCTCTCATAATGGACTGTCGAAGATCTAGTTCACGTTGTTTGATAGTGGATAGGGCTATCCAGGGGATAAATTTTTATCCAGTGGAATATTGCAATTTTTATTATTGGTTTCCCAAATACTTATCCATTGAAATATAGTGATTTTATATTTGGTGGATAGTGCTATCGACCCTTTGAACAACTGGAGTCTGGTGATATAACTTCTATTTTTGTTATCATGTATAAATAATTAAAGTAATTTACAATACTGTTGTGGTTTACAGTGGACACAGCCAAACATGTTCCTTGTAGCTTACGATGTTACAAATGAGCAATCATTCAATGCCTGTAACAAGTGGTTTGAGAGGTGCCGAGCAAAGAGGCCAAATCAATCATTACCTGGTAAGATCGCAAATAAAATTAACTCTGTTTCTCTGTCTACAACTTTTCTCACTCATGGAAGTGACAGTAACAGGAAATATTCAAGAAAATTCTGATAGTTTAATTATTATTTTAAAATGTTGGCTAAGAACAGCACCATCTGAAAGTTAGGCGACATTTTGTGACACCACCACTGTCACCACCCCCCCCCCCCCCCTCCGTAGATGACTCCTGAGGAACAAGCGCAGAAATTCCATACTGACGATGCATGCGACACTACCCAGGTCAGGCTAGTGCTTCTGATTGGTTGAAGTAATTAGGAAGGCATTTCATTATATAATGCTTATTATTTTATAACAAACTTCTTTTAATTCTTATTGAAGGGGCTTTGGTGGCCATAAAGACAGACCTCAAGCAAAGAAGAGCAATATCTACAAAACAAGGGCGTGATCAAGCCAGCTCTAAAGGACTGGAATACTTTGAATGTTCTGCAGTAAGTCTCAATTTCGCCTGTCTATTTTATTCAGGGTTCGTACATAGTCTTGAATTCTTGAAAAAGTCTTGAAATTTACCCAGCAATTTTCCAGGCCTGGAAAAAGTCTGGAAAATAGAGATGAAGAGTAGAAAAAATGGTTTATTTAAAGCTACAAGTGCTTTTTTTATAAGTGATTTTTTTTTCGTTTCGGTCAAATCGTATTCAATCTCGTCCGTATGTTTGCCGCGCACCACGAAAGAAGCTTTGTTGCCGCCTTTTTTAAGATCTCTTTTGATCACCTATTGGATAACCTTGCTTCTGAAAAGAGATATTATACTTTTGGAACAAAGTCTGGAAAAAGTCTAGAATTTTGGATCCAAAAATACGAACCCTGTTTATGGGAGCAAGGATAGCGCCGCAATCATCGAAGTTTCAAATGAAAGTGAAAAGAGAGAAATTTCAAGCGATCTTCTTAAAGGGAAAGCACTAAGAAAACGTGATCAGTGTTTTTGTAATTTTTCGACAACGAAAATAGAACTTGCGAAACGTCGGCAGAATTTTTTCGAGTTGCAACCCACTTTCATCTTGGTCAGGAAAACCAAAGACAGGCACTTATATTTTAGACAAAGAAGAGTATCTTTAAACAAAACTTAACCATTATCTTAAGGTTTTGTTTCACTGCAATGTGTTTTGTGGGTTTTGTGATATTCCAGTACCGAAAAGTGAGTTAACTCTCCTGCCTTCGTTATGACACAGACTTTTAAGCGTCCATGACTTGTTTGAACTGTCTTTATATCTCTCCTACTAAGATGTAACCGTAATTTCTACTTGGTCACTAAAGCCATACGAAGGTTGAACCATCTGTAGTACAGTCTGCAACATTACCCTCTGCTGACTAGCGGGTGCTCTTCCAAGTGGGCTAACTTCACCTTTTTGCCTATTTCTGGGATTTTTATTGTTAGATTCCATTTTTCTCCCCAGAAAGACCAGGAGAATGTCGAAGCGCCATTTTACTACTTGGCCAAAGAATTTCACAACCTTTACCACGAAAAAATCGAACAGATGAAGACAATGACATAGTAATTTAATATAAGCTTACAGTGTAACTCTAACTCCTAACAAGTTAGTCTTTAATTTGTACAAAGGAAACTTCCCTCGCCGTATGTTATGATGCAGCGAGGTGATAGCCTGCGAGCAAGTTTTACGCGATGATGGAAACTGCCCCAAACGAAACTTGCTCTTTTACACAGGCTAAAAGAGAACTTGTTATTCTTGATGAAAAAGCACTTTTCAGGAGATTTTAAGTCAGGCTTATACGTATGATGATCTAACTGGCATCAGCAAACATCGAAAAGACTCAAAACACATTGTTTGTTCATATTATCTGCGGGGGTTTGGTAAAAGTGCCAAAAGAAAATGACCCATATTGTCCTTGCAATTTTGCACGTTTCTACGAAGATTCATCTCTTAGATTTTTTCCTTAATTAAGTGTCAGCGCTCGACAATTTTTTTTTTTACTAAATCTCTTAAAATACAGTTTTCACCGCGAGGGAGCTCGAAGTTCTATGACGAAGATATTGAAGTTGTTTCACCAAGGACTTCTCTCCCACGTCGTTAGTTCGGGCTTAAATTTTTAAAAGAGTGCTTGGCATTTTTCCTTACTATTTCGCGGCATGAGTTTATTTGTAAACAGAGTGCAGCATTTCACGTTTGATATATAGTCTTTGAAATCATCTTATTTATTCAGGCTATTTTCACTCTACACACCTTATAGCTTTTGCGCAGGCACGAAACCCGTACCGCGTAAGGCTTTTGTTCACACATAAGAACGGTGATTTCGGCGCGATTTCTGTAACGGAGCGAAGGTACGCCGCGCCCATCTCTAAAGTAGAGTGTCACATATCGGAGGTGTTCACACTGTGCTAGATAGCTTTTAGTGCCGGTGCGAATAGCCTAGGCGCTTGGAAGTAGTAGACGCAAGAAAGAACGAGCGCGCGAGAGGGAGACACGCGAGACCCCTCGCGTGTCTCCCTCTCGCGCGCCCGTTCTTTCTTGGGCCTGCTACGCAGGCTAGGGCGAAAACCTATTCGATATAGAGTGAACATGACCACGGTTTTGCAGTATATGACAATTACACTACACTTGTCTTTCAAGTCGAACTTGTACAGGTACTTAAAACTTGCATTCCTTTTTTGTTACATTGTTGTAAATAATAAATTCTTTGTTCAAATGATCTTAGGTGAAGTCTGTTTCAGAAAGTTTGTTAGTATTAAGAAAATTTAGTTTAAAAATTGAATCGGTTCGTCCCAGTCCACATATCGACCCACATGGCCAAACAACAATCTCCCCTACCCCTATCCCCTGGATACGATGCCAGGCAATCAAATGATTACTCCCAATTAAGGACCAGGTGCTAGGGATAACTACGAAAGCAATGGCATGGAAAGCATCAGCCAATCTTTACGTTATCTCTTGTTTAAGTTACTTGGAAAATTTTCCTGTTAATGTTTTATTTTTAATGTGGCTTTTTTCCGCTATATCAAGCTATTTGCTATCTTTTTAAGAGCTAAAGCTTGTCTTCCCGTAAAAAATTAAATAAATGGTCAAAGTTTGTTATTTAGACCGTGTAGGGACTGAAAATTCTGTTTCCTGTCCTCTGTTGCTACGGATACATGGCATTAAGATGCACATGGGGTTTAACTGGAAAAAGTTGTGCCCCCTTTTGGGTAACGGTGCGGAAGCTACGCCCCGCCGATCTGGAAAGTGGAGCGTCACATATGGGATATGTTCTTTGCCACACTTTGGTGTAGAGTGAACAGGTATTCGGACCGTAGCGGAAGAGAACAAGTAGGAACGAGGAGTGTATCCCACTCCCGGGAGGGGGAGGGGGCGGTTACTTGGGTTAATTTTTGCTGGGTATTTCCAGCTGGTTTATTATAGTCTATTCTGTGGCCAGATATAGACCCCATCTTAGTCACTTTTGGGGAAATGTAATTTTGGCGATGCCAACTTAGTAACTTTCTGTTTATGCGTCTACCTTATAAAGTCTTTTAACCAGGTCATCCTGAAATGATGACTTAAAAAAAATGAAGTAAAAATCTTCCCATTTTTAAATCCTCACCTACCCGAATTGTCTGATTCCCCAAATCCCGAAAATGTGCGATCCCATTCTAGTAACGCTAATGAAAATGCAACCCCATTATAGTCAATCCAGCCCTGAAAATGCGACCCCATCCAGCAGCACATCCCCATTGGCCTATTACTAGGAAGCCCCCCAGCCCCCCCCCCCCCCCCCCCCCGGGAGGGTCGCACTGAGGTAGAAGTAAATATTCAAGAGTGAGATTCTGGATTTTTGGCCCGATGTTCGATGTCATTTGGAACGACTTGTTCCAATTCTGTGGCTTTACTGTTCATACAATATCGGATAGCAGGCTCCTGCGGATAGCTTTTCGTTCGGCTCCGTCACATCTTAAACTGATGTAGATATTCCATAGCCGATGGTCGATGACGTTATTGGTTTAAAGTACGCGGCCTAGAACCGGTATCTTTCCTTTGTTTTATGCCCGCGTTAAATAAATATGTTTATATTGTTGTCACGGTGATTATCTTTCTGTTTACTATTCTAATGTTAATAACATCTGTAAAACAACATCACCTCCAAAGAATCGTTGACGCGTGAATTAGAATGAAAGATTAAGTGTGGCGTCATTAAAATGAAAGAGTTCTCTTTTCTATTACATGCGGTATAGATGTACGCCATTAACTGAAGAACTAATTCAAGAAAACCTGGATTTCTCGTTTTAAGAGCCACTATAAAATCGATTGTTTTCAAAGTATTAAATTTAAAAGATGTTATTCACTGTCGAAAGATTTAGAGGTGGTTTGCCAAACTTTCTAGCAGAAAGCTCGAAAAAAATAACGGCTTGGCAACGCGCAACTATTGTGGCGATAGAAATTTCTTTGTTATACAAATTTTTAGGTGTAAGAAGGATAAAAAACCGCGCTTATTTCAGAGAAAAATATATTTATATAGGCAATTTAAAAAGATTTTATTTTTATCTTTTTGAATTACCATGAGGTAAAATTGTTAATCCATTGATAATAAGGTTTATGGACCCATTCTTTTCTCGTGCATGGTAAATCATTTGTTGTCATTAGCAACGGTCCATTTGTAGAGCGTAAATTTATGATCTTGCGGCGTTCATTTAAAATCAAATCACGATTGTGAACCGGCAGGAAGAAACACATTTGTCAGGTAGGGACAAGAAAATCAAATATTTGCGATTTTATCCGGTAATAATGGGTTGTGGAACATCGAGATCTGTCGAGACAGCAGTTATTACCTCAAACGAAGATCATGATAAGCCGAGCATTCGAGAGACAGAAGCGAATGGAAATGTTAGTGCTACACCGAACTCGCTTGACAACAACAATGACAGGCCGGTAACAGAAGCTCTCGCGGAGCAGCCTTTAACAGAAGCTAGCGGCCATAATCAGGAACATGGGTTTTCCGTCGGAGATAGAGTTCACGTGTCGGGATATGTGGGAACAGTTAAGTTTATTGGTGAATTGAGCGATCTAGGCGACGGTGAATGGATCGGAATTGAGCTCGACCGAAGTCACCCTCAGGGGCATGATGGCTGCTTCCAAGGTGTTCAGCGTTTTGTTTGTAAGCCAAGGCATGGCTTGTTTGTTCGTCCCTCATCAGTTTTTCATCACACAGACATTAATGCTATTACTGAGACATCGAGTGTTTCGCCTCAGACAATTACTTTTATCCAAACGAGCATGCGCCGGTTTCTCGCCAGAATTCGGCTTAAGAGATTTCAACAACGTACAGGAGTCGAAAAGAAGATCGACGCGCACGTGCTGTCGACACCAGAGGAGGAGACGGAAAGCGTCGAGAGGCTTAGCCAGTATTTGACTCATCCCTGGTCAGGAGAAAGACACAAGGCGTACGCGATTTTTCGCTGGTTGAGCTTTAATGTCGCTTATGACGTCGAAGGGTTCTTTGGTAGAGCTGAGAAGAAAAAGGGTGACGCAAGCAGCGTTTTGAAGCATAGAACTAGCGTATGTGCAGGTTATGCAAACCTCTTTGAAGGTCTTGCTAAAGCGGCGGGATTGCATGTTCATACCATTTCAGGTTATGCCAAAGGTTATGGTTTTGAGCCCGGTCAGCAGTTTAAAAACACAAATCATGCGTGGAACGCAATTCAAGTCAACCGTGAATGGTTCATCTGCGAGCCTACATGGGGGGCTGGTTATTTGGGGAACGATTTGCTATTTCATCGGAGCCCCAACGTTGCTATGTTCCTAATGGATCCAGAATACGCTATCTGTAGTCATTATCCAGCGGATGAGCAATGGCAGTTCCTTGACCAGCCAATCAGCAAAGAGGAATTCGAAAGGTTGGTCGTGCCTTCTGGAAGGATTCACGAGGTGGGAGTCGAGCTGTTAAGCCACAAAGAAAGCATTTACACCATCAAGGATGCGGATAACATAGACATGATGTTTTACTCGCCTTCTTTGAAAATACTGCGAGGTGGTCTAAAAGATACCTCGGGGAAAGAGCTCGAAGGACGAAAGTGGACGCAAATAATTCCTTGTGGGGTGAACAAAGTTAAACTAAGAGCGCAGTTTCCCACCCCCGGCAAATTCAAGTTGTGTCTGTACGTAAGGGACGCGGATTCAAATAATACGTGGAAACATGGAGTAGAATATCTTGTCAACGCCGGTAAAGGCGTGGAAAAAGGTCGAGGGGGATTTCCTCGGCTAGGAAACGAATTCTACGAAATGGGATTTTACCTTGATCATCCGTTCGAGAACGTCGTCTCGCAAGATGGAAAAGCGTGCATCTCTTTAGAGAACTACAACTCGCAGATTTCAGGCGTCAGTGGCAATTTAGAACTTGAAGGAAAAGACAAGAAACTTAAGGAAGAGTTTAACGGCTTTACGTTTTATTGGACGGAAAAGACGAACAAAGGTTATCAGGTTCAAGTTCATTGCCCGGTTCCTGGCGAGTACATTTTGAAAATATTCGCAAAGCACACTGAGGAGGGACGTTCTAATACCTTTGTTTGTGGCTACTATATCACTGCACTCGCTGGCGTAGGACCAGTCCCAGGCTTTCCTCGACTATCCGATCGCTTTGACGCTTGGGGTCTGGAGCTTATCGAGCCTCGAGAGAACATCCATGTCCCGGATGGACGCGCCTCTGTCAAAATAAAGACCCCGGATAAAATTTTCCTCAGTGGCAACTTGATGAAAGGAAGTCAATATCTAGACAACGGTTTGTGCTTCACTACGACATCAGGCGGCGTCAGTACAGTTCTGGTACACGCGCCAGAAACCGGCGAATTTCAGCTCAACATTTTTGGTAGAAAACCCGGCGGCAAAGATAGCGAGTACCTGGGTTCGTTAGTCATCATGGCAGATCAAGCAGCTAGCTTAAACCCAGGCTTCCCTTACCTCAAGGATGAGTTCAAAGAGTGGGGACTGGAACTGGTAGATCACTTCGAGAACATTTTGTCCTATGACAGTCACGTGACCGTAACACTTTCACATCCCAGTAACATTTCTGTCCAGTTATTCCTATTTGATGCGCACAACAAGCAGATTGGTTATTCTCTTCCATCACAGACCGCTGACAACAAGACCACGATGAGTTGTGAGCTGCCAAAGCCTGGCAGTTTTAAACTGAACATTTTTGGTACAAATTTATCACTCGACAGCACTAAACAAACCTATCTCGGTTCGTACAAAGTTCTATACCAACCTAAATGAGATTTATTTCAATGTAGGACAAATTTGAAAGACTGCATAGATTATTTAAGACTTTGTTAGTTTTTGTCAGTGTGTGCGTTCCCTGATAACTGATTAACTCTTAATAATCTATTTAAAACTGCGCACAATGTCCATTCCTCGGTTAGTCAGTGCATAATAGCCCCTCCCCGGTTTTTTTCAAATTTTTAAGGGGACCAGTAAGCGAATGTCCGTCAACACGGCTGGAATAAACGCTTTAAAATCGTTTAAGTTGCCAAGTTTGATAGTGATTGGTTGAAAACTATCGAAGATATCGCTACGCAAAGGCGCGGAATTCAGTTAAAGACGTTTGTACGGTAGGAGGCAAATTCGTGCCCCCCCCCCCCCCCCCCCGTACAAACGTCTGTAAAGCGACTTTTGGAGCAAGATCTTTGCTCTTGTTTGACGTATCATCTTTAAACCTGACGACTTAACCCATTTTGAGGCCCTCCTTCCAGTAGTGTCAATAGATGTTCGCTTATTACTCTATATCACAAGTTGGAAAAACCGTGGAAGGGTCTTTTCTCCGTTCTCAGCCAACTAGGTATAGGAAAAGCCTAGCAAACACCAGATCAATTGGCGCTAGCTTTTAACAGCGTTTAGTCACTGGCAATATATATAGTTCCTAGGGCCTTTTTCATATCTATTGACACTGAGCTTGTAAGAGAGGGTAGGAAAATACTTGAACCAATCAATTTACAAGGGATAGTCATACCCTGGAAACGAGATTTAAGTGAAGGCTACCATGTGAAGTTGGCGAGCGTTGTGCTTTTTATTTTTCCCGCCCTAAGCATTAGTAACGGGTTACTAGTTCCCGCGCTTCCACTGGTTACCTGGGTTACCATTTTCCCGGTTTAGCTGAGTGTAGCCTGCAAACTTGTGCAGCTACCTTTTGGATCGGGAATAAGATAGATATCCATGAGGATGAAATTTGCAATGTCCTAGCCGGTGAACAGTTAGAATAAGGTAAAAAGAGGAGCCCATATGATCTCTGAGCGAGCTCACTCTCAGTTCCTAACTAAGAGGGCCTTTTAACCAACCTCGGTTCCAGGGTTCTGTCCTACTCAGAGAACCCTGCGAACGAGATTGCCATTTCACAAGCCACAAAGCCCTGAGTAGCCTGCTTAAAAGGCGCTTCATGAGCCAAGCGAGGGGAACGCGACATTTTGCGCGATGCGCGAAACGAGTGCGAAGCGCGAACGTAAAAACCCGCGTTCGCCTCGCTTGCCTCATAAAGCGCATGTTATACAGGCAAAGGCCTGAGTGAAGGCTTGCCTTAATGTTCAAGTTTGAAATAAAATTTCGCACAAAGCAATAATTACGGAATATAATTGTTTACTATTCGATCTCTTTTAACAAAATTTGCATAACTTACATTGCTGCAGCGTTTGCAGAATCATTACATATTAACTCAAAGAGTTTTACTCTACCTCTAGCAAGTTACGAATTGACCAAACACGCGATTTTAAAACCGATTTATATACACCTTCTAATTTACATTGCGCAATATATTTTGTGACAGTGTGTAAGCCAGACGAGATACCATCCACAAAAAGAAATTAAAGGAGCTGTGTCACGAATATAGAAATTCAAACAGTAACATCTGCCAGCAAACTGAGTGCTTCAAAACATTAAACGAAGGTATAGATAACACACCAAATACAATAGGAAGCACGGATGGACGAAGCTTGAAGAAGATTGAAACGGATTGCAATTGTGGTTTTTGAAAACTTGTCAGCCTAACAAGTTTTCAAAGTTCACTTTTGTTGTTTGTAATGTTTGATATAATCCTTGGGAGACATTATTTGTTTGAAATGAAGCTCAGATATTGTCATTCACAATTACAGTGCGACTACTCGAACCGTAGCCGGAGAAAACAGCCGACATTTCAAGACGCCACCAGCGGTTTCTCCTTGAAATGACGTCTGAGAAACGAACGCAGAAATTCCATACTGACGACGTGTCTCTACCCTGATCTGGGTAGTGCTTCTGATTGGTCGTGCCGCGTGGGAAATTTGTTTCAACCAATCAGAAGCACTCCCCAGATCTTTCTGCGCTCGTTTCTCAGACGTCATTTCAAGGGGAAACCTTTGGTGGCTTCGCGAAATGTCGGCTGTTTTCTCTGGTCGAACCGGGGCACTTGGAAGAAGAGTATTCGATCACAACGTTTTTTGCAGACAAAAGATTTTCAAGTTTTTTTGCAAACGGACCAATAAAATTCAATGTTCCACAATGCAACCGTTGAAAACTTTAAAACCGTTTGAACTTACTTGACCTGTCAGGAAACAGTCCTCAAATTCAAGAATGTTTTTAAAAAAATTGAGAATCTTTTGTTTTTCAAAAACCGTTGTGATTGGATAATCTTCATCATAGTACCCCGGTTCGAGTAGTCGCACTTTAATTTCTCAAGTTCCATAGCGAATAAGAACGCGTGATTGGCATCAAAAGCAAAATGAACTAGGCAGCCGTGACACCGCCCCTTTAAAGGTGTTTACAGGCAGATTTATCTTCCGTGGTGATATTAGAGTAACGCGTTAAATCCGAACGTCTCTTTGAATGAGCTAGTAACAGATAGAATAACTACAAAGGAAGAGCTTTTTCTTGGCCTTTTTCGAGTTCTTCCCATACAAATCTAACTTATATCTTCCTTTCTTTGGGAGCTGGCAGTAGATCACGTCTCTTTCTTCGATTCTCTCTGTTCTCATGCACCCCTTTTCTTGGCTTTCCTCGTTTTCGTTCAAGAGATGGACAAAAATCTTAATAGCGTTGGGGTTTAACAACGTGATTGCGACCGACCCATCATACACGGTAATGTTCTGTCGGTGGCTTTCTAGCCGAAGGCCCCACGCTCGAAACTCATCGGAGACCCGAGGGAATCCCGGATTTTCCTCGTACCCGCACGTGGCCAAAGCGCTGAAGGAGCAAAGGAATTGACCTTTGGCTCCGGGGCCTTCTCGCCCGAAAATGTTAAGCTTATATAAACCGACCGCTGGTAAATGGACGCTGATTTTGCTGACAGCTCCTTCCCTTTCAGTGAAACAGAGCTCATGAGGTAGAGGATTGTCGTTTTGATGCAATGTTGCTTGAACTAAAACGCTCCCTGGCGTCTTGAGTCTCAAACAGGCTCGTCCATTTTCCGACAAAATGTTCTCGTGTGGATCGATCAATTCCACACCCCATTTCTTGAAAAGCTCGGAGATTTGAGGAAAACCAGGATTATCGCTCACACCCTTTAAAGCTTTGATAGTGTAGGTGCACAGAAACTCCGACTTCTCGTCAGCCGTTTTTCGTCCAAAAACATTCAGTGTGAACAGTCCGGCTTCTGGGGCGTGCACATGTATCATGGATTTCTCTTCAAGTTTTTCCACTGAACACATTCCGGGAACGTCATCTCCTCTTAAACTTAGATGTGCGGAGAGTGTGATTTCTTCGGGGGTTTTCAGCGCGATAGAACAGCGTCCAGATTCAGCTAAAATGTTTTCTTGGTGACTCACAAGCGTTAAGCCCCAATTTTTGAATCGATCTGATATAGCAGGGAACCCAGCAGCTTGTCCAGCTCCCTTGTACGCCGTTACAAAATATGTACACAAGTATTCGTTGGGTTTCCTGTGGTCGTGGTACTTGGCATAAATAGACAGTCTGTGTTCTCCTTTATAAGGCAAGTGGACTTTCAGGAGGAAACCGTTGTCGGTTTTTTCACTGCAGTATAGTCTATGATCGTTTGTTTCGTCGGAGGTCGGGCTGGATGTCTTTACCAACTTCCCTGTTAGTGAGCCAAACCGCTTTTTGTTGCATTTCAAATAAACACAGCACTTTCCATTCATAGTTTCGATGTTCTTCAAAGGTTTATGTAGTTGAAATCCCAGGGAATAAAAGTTTCGACCTACCGAGGGAAAGCCACCTCGTACCTCTCCAACACCCCCCGTGGAATAAATGCAGTATCTGACCCCATGTTCCCACTTGCAGTCGACAAGAACCAAGACATCCAAGAAAAACTCACCGGCAGAAGGAAACTGAGCAGTTAGTTTGACTTTGTCGTTTTGACGGGCGGGTTCAAAACGAACCATGTTTCTGGCCGTTGGCTTTTCTTTTCCTCCGGCGTAGCTTTTTAGCACACCTTTGAAAATCGTGCTATCGGTGGCATAAAATGTCATTTCAATTTGTTCGCTCTCGGAAGCAGTGTACATGCTTTCTTTATGACTGCACAGGGCAACGTTCATTACACAGAGGTGTCCCGAAGGCACCGCTAATCGCTCAAAAGCTTCCTTCGTGATCGGTTGATCCAAAAACTGCCATCTTTCATCAACGGGGAACCGACTTGTGATGGCCACTGAAGGCTGGATCATAAACTGGTGTACGTTGGGATCCCTGTGGAACATCATGTCGTCTCCGATTCTTCCTGCTCCCCATGTCGGATCACAGATGAACCACTTTCCACCGCTTACTCTTATCACATTCCACGAATGATTCGGATGTCTAATTTTCTGTCTCATATGATAGCCGTATCCTTTAGCAAATCCTCTGACTTTCTTGGTAGGGACATTGGACGCCTTACACAGTTCCTCGAAAAGAGTTGCATAACCCTCGCTCGACGTGACGCGTTCTCGAAGCACGCTTTCGGAGTCAGTGCCACGCATTGCCGCACGCTCAAAGTACCCCTCAACGTCGAAGTACACGTTGACGGTTATCCACCTATATAAAGCGAAAGCCCTGTTTCGCAGTCCTTCAAATGGTTCCGTGAGATAATGGCTAAGTTTAGCAACTGTTTCTGTTTCGCTCTTTGGTATGCTTCTCACGTGCGCGTCAATAGCCTTATCAATATCGGTGCGAAGCTGCAGTTTTCGCCTACGAATCCCTGATAGTACACGGCGCAATCTCGCCTGAATAAAAACGACTGTTGCGGGTGAAAGAGTACGTGATGCTTGGCCCGCATCATCCCGTTTCGGGTGAGGAAATACCATAGTAGGTCTCGCGAAAACACCGCGTTTTCTCCCACAAAGAAAATACTGGATCCCTTCGTAAGATCCGTCATTCCCTTGCTCCAGTTCTTGGTCCATTTCCATTCCAATCCACTCCCCCTCACCAAGTTCAGTCGTACCTACAAACTTTACAATACCGACGTAGCCACGCATATGAACACGATCGCCAAGAGCAAATTCTTTCTGCTGCTGTATAGGCGCATTCGAAGTGTCGTCTTCTAACTTTGTAAGATGAACGTTTTCGTCGCTTTCGTCTTTTGAGATAAACTCCTTGCTGCTGGTCTCCAGCTCTCCTCCATCATCCTCTTCGATATGAACTTGTTTAACGATATCAGCTTCTTTGAGATCCGCATTAACTTGCAGCGTCTTCGAAGTCCCGCATCCCATTTCGACGCCACATGTAAACACTACTAAGTTGCCTCATTACCTTCCTGTTTTCAAGATTGTTAACGGAATTATCCCCTTCGAAAGCAGAAGTCAAGGAGTAGAATGATTCTAACGTCTTTTCTTCGCTACAAAGCCGTTTTCTGTTATGTTAAACATGCTAAACATAGCAACTTCGGGTGGTTCAAAAGAGAAAATTGAAAAAATTTAGATATGAATTATTAATCACTTGTTAAATAGCCTATGATTTTCTCCTCAAGTCCCAAAGCATAATAAGTTTGGTCAATACATTGACGTTTAACTCTGAGTGCTATGGAGACTTTTAACTTTGTATTTTTAACGAAAAAAGTTCATATTCGTCACAAAAATGCGTTCTGTTGCCAGCCGATATAAACTATTTTTAACCGGTCGGTGATGGTTTAGTATTATAAAAATGCACCTGGCGGCTCTAAAATGCTAATTTTGCGGAAAGTTTACTATAACAAAAAATGACAAATGGCAGTATTTATCTTTTCACAGTTTTAAACATCTTATTATCACGGGAAATAAATAACAATATGTCTGGATTTAGCGGAGAAAAAGGGTGTCAGAATAAAACAGACCAAATTACCGACCATTCAGAAAATTTATTAAAAAATCTCCCAAGCAACAGTTTCAGAACTTGCAAACATAAATACCTAATTTCTTTATACACGTTACATATTTCATACAGGATTTGCTAGTTGTACAGCTGAGACAACCTTATTGAAGTTATTTAAATAATACTCATTAAAAACCCCCCGAAAAAAAACGTCAAGACAGGAATAAAATATCACCCATCTCTGGACGAAAAATTGTACCGAAGAATTATTTTTAATTTTTAAACTTAACTGCGAAGTAACAGACGCCAACAGCGAGGCAACATACGATGGATGTCAAAATAATCCTTCAAATAACTACAGCTCATGCCGTGAGTCCTGAAATTAATGTCCTGTGATAGATAATTCCATTTATCTAACTGCTTCCTCTCGCTTGTGAGGAAAGAACTCGAACGTCTCACCAATAGATTATTTTTTTGCGCTCTTTACACCACTGGATACGCTGTAATTTCGTTTTTTAAAATACAGTATCTTTGAAAAAGGTTTATATCAGTATTCAGTCTTAAAAAAAACTTAAAAGTTGCCAAAACGACTTTTGTTCCTCCCGGCGGGATGATCTATAACTCGCTCACATCCCCGAAAGCTAACTTTCCATGGGTGACACATTCGCAATACCACACGAATGAGGCTAAGAAACCTTAATCCAGATGTAACATTTTCGTCTTTTAAATTTACGCTAAATAGCCTTCTTTGCTTCGATTGCACTTGCAAAATAGAGCGTGTTGTGTCCCAAACCAATCCTGTGGAGTTGAACTCTTACGTAAGAGCTTTCTTTGTTTCCATAAATTTGCACAGATGCTGGCCACGTGAGTGAAAACGCACCTTGAAAAGAAATTTTACCTTAAACTAGGCATCGAGGGCCAATTATCATAAAGACAAAACAAGGCAAAATTTGACGCCATTTTGGAAAGAGGCGTATCGCTTTCGACGTAGAAAGTACTTCCAAAAGACGGCGTCTTCTCGGTACAATGCATTTCGGTGACGTATTCGAGACGAACGACCGAGAGACTCGCTCGGAACAAGTGATTCGAAACGTTTGAGAGGCAAAAAAAGATAGTACAACGTGCGCAGAGCTGGCGGTTTTGTCTGGTTTGCGCAAAAATAAGCGGCGAAGCCGAGAAAGCGCTCCATTCTCCTCACGGCCTCGTCGCTCGTTCGCACCTCTCAACCCCATTGTCCCTTCCAAACAAAACCGCCAGATATGCAGGCTGAGTATGAATCAGAGAAAGTTTGTTACCTCAGCCCCGTTAGTCGACCACCTCCCCAACCTCCCTCCTCTCTGCAATACTATCACAAAAATCGAAGTTAACGTGTATTTTGAAGTTAAAGTTTATCAGACGCCGTGTGTAAAAAGCGAAGGAGGTGTAACACCATATCGGTTCATGGGTGTCACGCAAAATAGAAATTAAGCGCTCTGTTAGGATCACAGTCCGCAGCAAGAGTCACGCGCAAGAGTTCCCTTCTCGGTACAGCGTCTCCCAAGACACCCCTTAGAGTTTCAATACACCGTTCGACCTGGCTGTTCCCACGCGGCATGACGTCATCATCATCGTCACCAGTACTATCGTAGTCATCATCATCCTCGTCATCATCATCATCTAACAGATCCCCCAAGTCTTCTAACGTCGTCAACTTGGAACAAAATCGACAAATAATGTTTCAATATTTGGATTCGCGTCGTTCAAATAGAAATAGAAATCTAAGAAACGGTTCGGTGTCAAATGAGGAATACTTACTGCAAAGGCTTGCCGTACCTCTTCTGAAATTGGGTCAACCTGCGGCCTACAAAAGAAACAAAGTAAAATTGCCATACATATCACCAGCAACAACAAATAGTGCGACCCTCTCTACTGAAGGAGATATCTTTCCTAAGCTGTCACTTCTGAAACACTTCTTTGTTAACCCTCGAGGGTATTATGAAGAAAAAGAAGCAAATAGATACGTGTTGATACGAAACTTCAAAACATGTACTAGATCAGTATGGCATTAAGTCATCTTTTTCAAGGAACAATTCTCTTTGCTTGTTCAGTCGAATCTTAAGTCCATGATCGTGGTAAGTTCAACTGGAATTAAGACACATACTATGAAAATTATTATTTATTAGATCTAACTTACATGTTTTGCTGAACTTTATCTGTGATTTCTTTCTTTAAATTGGACGGAAGCTCTTGGAACATGTCTGACTCCATGACCTCAGGATGCGCAGCAATGTACCGTAAACATTCTTCCTAAAAATAGAAACAGGAACAATGAACCACACCCTCGGTGTGTAAGTGTACCTCCGGATTAAAAATTAAAGCGTTTAATTTAAGTAACGATCCAGATAAAAGGTGCTAACTTAACTAATAGGGAGCTTAAGCTGCAACGTGCAGCAACGTTTTTGAGCAACGCATGTGAACCGAAGTGATTTCTTTTATTAATATGCCTTGACGCAACCAAATTTGTATTGCTGAGTCCACTTCCGGTTTACTTGCGTCGCTCGAAAACGCGACTGCTTAAACTCCCTATAGAGAGTTTTCACATGACGTCACGGCGGCCATATTGGTGTCCCAAAACAATGAAATGGCGGATATGCTGGTGTCCCAAACCAACCCGTGGGAGTTGATCTCTTTTCTTATGCAAAGGCTTTCTTTTGTTCCAATAAATTTGCATAGATGCTGGTCACGTAAGTGAAAACGCTCTGTTGTCTGTACTATACTTCTGTTTGGTCTAAACAACAAGATTTACGAAAACGTCACAAAACAGCATGTATATTAATCCTTAGTTTTCCAACCAACTCCCCGCTTATAACAAAATCTTGTCTGAGTCTAAACAACACAGAATTCCTATGTCACAACATGTGAAACTGTAAACTTTTCTTGTCTATTGTTTGCAGCTCATGATTGGTCGAAATCTTTAACCACAAGGAACGACCTTTCAAAAATATTTTGTTAACTGCCTTTCTGTAGGTTTATGCATTCTCTGAGTAAAAGTGAAAACATTGTCTGTGGGGAAAGATTAATGCCCAATAATAATAATGATGACTTGATGATAATAATAATAATAATAATAATAATAATAATAATAATAATAATAATATTGCCTTCCTCCTTACCCGGATCATTACTTAAAGGTGTTTTTCTACCTACTGAAGAAGGCCCTGTTTGATTGTACTTTCTTTTGTCCTGATGTTAATTCAATAAACTCACGCGGCGTGCGCTTTGCCAATAACAACAACGGTTTTCAACGCTTGTCAACGAAAGTACGATAGATACCTTCAAACGGGGAACAGTAAACTGTTCCGCCAAGCCCATGTAGAGAAGCACTGTGTCTTCATCGACATCACGCAGCAAAATCTGTTCGCAAATCTCCTTCAAAGAATCCACCTGTAACAGAATAATAACAGCAAGAGATCTTTAAGAAAGAAACTGCTTTCCCTAAATTATAACACACAGCTAGGGTGTCACTGTTGTGGCAATTGAACAGTCACTTATCATAAGTAACACCAATTTCAGCACTGAAGGCGAGCACACAGTATTAACTCCGCGGTATGGCCAGTACCTCACGCATGCGCACAGCCATATCACGCGGGCAGTGGCAGCCATGGACAGCTGTTTCGTCCTTGTTAGGGTTCATCTGTACGGTTGAGCTGACGCTTAAAGGAGTGATTTTGCACTCGCCTCGCCTGGCCATGTCGCGGAGTTGATAGTGTGTGCTTCAGTGCTGAAATTGGTATTACTATTGTAAGCCCCGAAAACATTTCTCTTAACTTCTTAGTCTTGTAAAACTGACCTTTAAAAACCAACCGCGTTCTATACTGGTGATAAGTAAAAACCTTTTGTGGTTAATTCATTCGTTTGTTGATGGATACCACATAGTTGTCGTGAAAGATGTTATTCATCCGTTTTTCTCGAGGTAATCACTTCGTTGTTGATCGCGATGTTTCGGGTTTCGACCTTTCAGGTCTTCATTGGTATCGATATACTGAGTGGGACTAGAGTACCACCGTGGTTGCTAGTGATTGGTGAATAACGAACCCCGGGGGGGATGGGGGTACCCAACAAAATTTTATACCAGGAGGCACCGCTCCGAAGGCTAACCAGATACCCTTTTATACGCCATTCTGGACAGAAAAGGTACCCAAATGGTGCCCCCTTCACAAACCTTGTTTAGAACTTTGGATTCCTTTTTAACCACTGTAAATGCACTTTCTTTAAGTTTAAATATGAATAAATCACAAAACTATTAAATTTCCCAACTTTTTCACAGCCATAAAATCCTTCTGTAGCCCTTTTAGGTCATTTTATAGAAGGAAATGACAGATTTCCCTAACCTTTCATAAACCTCAACTATTGACACGTATGTTCACACTATATAACTAGCCTGCGAGCAAAGCGAGCCTCGCGAGAACGCGCGAGCGAGAGGCCTTTCCCCTGCTCCTCGCGGCTTCGCCGCTCGCTCGCGCGTTCTCGAGAGACTCTCTTCGCTCGCCCAAATAGGAGAGCTTGCTCGCAGGCTATATATAACGAGTTCAGTTGGTCATCATACCTCATACTTGTCACTCAGTGCTAGCATTTCAGGGACATCGTCCGTACTGAGAGTGCGCTTATCAAGCGTACCGCTGTACAGGTATCCAAGAAACTTGTGGAATAAACACGGGCTCGTGTCAGGGACTAATATACGTCTGAAATTTAGAATTTTAACACTGCGGGTTACATAATCAAACGACTAGTAAATGCATTGAATGGAGAAAGCGGATTTTTACTAACACGATTCAAGGAACATCTTTCGTTCTCATGCCAACTTGTTAGTATTCCAAGCTGTGAGCGTTCAGTTGGTTGCCACAGCGAGAAGAAAAAAAATGGCGACTAAACTTGAAGTGAAAATCGCCAATTGGCGAGCCGTGCGTTCGGTAGCAAATGCATGTGGCAAGCTGTTATATGGTAGTGTTTTTATTGGCTCGTAATTATGATCTTTCTATAGGCTACAGAAAGATCATGAAACATTTGCAAGAGATATTTACGTTTCATTTTCTCTATAATTTCCTCTTCCACCCTGGCTGTCGGAGTATGTGTTCATTTGAGACGCCTAGCCACCGTTTATAATGTTTGGTTGCCAAAACGGGCGACTTTGAAAACAAAAAAATGAGCTTTAAACACTGCTTGTGCATGTATGCGTAACCTGACGATATCCAGTAACGCAAGTACCCAAGAAGACATGCACTCGTAAGGCCGAAGTCTACTTTCAAAGCCAGCACGGAGCCTAATTGAAGTTGGCCGCAGACATTATATTTTTAAAACAAGTGCGCGTGTTTCATAGGGCTTTCCAAACAAGAGAAAAACAAAGCAAATCACTATCGAGAGAGGTGTTTGGGAATCGGATCTTAATGCACGTAACATTTTGCGAACCTTTCCTTTGAGTTTTGTCAAGAACTATTGTTTATTCATCAATATTCGAAGGGGAGAGACGGCAAATGGTTGCTAGAAATATCGATAAGTCGGAACTGTTCATCAGTGGGATACCTAAAACGTGTGCAATTCCACTATTGGTTCCAGTGCTACACCAATACATTTACTGCAAAAACTCTCAAATTCTGCGTAACTCTCTAAAATTTACATTTTTGACCATATCTGGGTGTAAGTAGGACCCCATATTTGGGCAGTGACGTCATGGTCTTCTTTTTACAACTCATGGTTCGAGATTGACCACTCCAGAAAATACCTTAACATACCATAATGCTCTTTGTTTGTCACCCCAAAACTTTGCATGAGTGTTTTCAGTTTCTCTTGGGGCCATATTAACTCCCAAGAGGAACAAGACAATGCTTATGCAAAATGTTGGGGTGACAAACAAAGAGCATTATGGTATGTTATGGTATTTTCTGGAGTGGTCAATTGGGTGATCCAGTGTGCGGCTGTTCGTTGTCTGTTCAAGAGGACCTAACAGGTGAGCAAGCTTTAATACGGTTTCTAGTTTTAAAGGGCTATTAGTGCTCTGGTTTGCTTTATAAATTGCGTTTAAAGCAGCAGCTGATAAAGGAATAGGGTTTTACGCTCCAATTTTTGTCAGAACCAGCTTGTTCTTCACAGCTCGATTTATTACACTGAGGTAGCGTGTTCGCCTCTCGACTCAGAACCAGAGTTTTCAGTATCCTCTTTTCCTTTGTAAATTGAATTATATGCGGTAGCTAATCAAGGAATAGGGTTATATTCTCAAAACCTTTATCAGAACCAGCGTGTTCTTCGCAGTTCGATTTACGTTGAACCAGTCCTTACCTCCCGTGAAGAATGCAACGCATTTGAGGACCTTTTGTTTTTTAGAATTTATTTCTGCCTTTCGACCAATTTATTTTTGATTTATTTTTGTCTTTCTGTCAACCAGCATGTTCTTTTGGCTGCTCGATTTACATTGAGACAGCCCTAAACTCCCGTGAGGAATGCAATGAATTTGCGGACATTCCGATTTAAAGACCATCCTTAAGAATCATTATGCCTTTAGAGAGACTCTTCGTCCCGTGCCACTCGCTCATTAGATCTTTGTATTTTATTCAAGTTTATATTATTATACCTCAGATACATTCCGCCCCTTTCTTTCGCTTTTCACATATTTTGCTTTACACCAATTTTTTCATATTACCACGCGGAGTATTTTTCTAATCCCTGATGATCCATTGATAGGCGAAAGCTCGCAATTTAATTTTTATTTTAATTTCAGCAGTCCAAGTGCTCACTTAAATTATATTTTACTTTCTAACGTTTATAGTTTTGAATTTCCGTAAAACACAAGTCCATGATCCTAACATGCTCCAATTTACCAACAAAGCTTCAAGCCATGTTGTTATTGCTTAATAGAGGTGAAAGCCTAGAATGTGCCAAAGTTTTTTAAAAAGTTTTTCTACTGCGGAATCCATTGTAAACCTCTAAAATTATGTAACAAATCACGAAGATCTGGATAGGCACATTCCACAAAAGATAAACGAATTCGCCCCGTTGGCACTTGCCAGAAGGTACCCCTAGTTGTAAAATGTAAGCACAACAGATAGTTACATCCGATAACCAGGCATATGCATCTCAGGTTTGATATAATTATTGCTTGAAACTAAATCGTCCAAGGAATTCCTCACCTTTCAATGGACTCTTTCATTCCACTGAGCAGTGCTCTTCTAAACCAGTCACAACGTGTTGCTACAATAACACGGTGCGCGGGAATCTCCGCTCGGCTGTTCTGCTTACTGAAGTGTTTACATTCTGCGCAAGTAGAACAATGAACTAGGTCTGTTGTGTCGAAGGTGAAGCTCATATCAGCATAATCTCCAGAAAGTAACAGTTGCAAGACCGACTGTGCGAGTGGGCTCTTATCGCCCGGCGGACAAGTGACTACGGACTCCACACGTGCTGTGCTTTTCTAGAAGAATAAAGGAAAAGCAAAAATCACAAGAATCGGAGATATTATCTTCAAATTGTTAATGGACATAATACGTAAGAAAACAACTGGCAATGAGTTAATTTTGAGACCACTACTCGACAACAGAGACAATACATAACTAGCTTTGAACGCTTACCACGCGACTAAGTTTTTACGAGGAAATATGAAAACGTAAAAAGCAAATTCAGTTTATAGTTTTTGTCTATAATTTGTTGATTGGACGCTCTAAAAACAGTTGAGAAAATATCCGAGAATGTGCTTTTGAACAAACGAAAAAGAAAACCCGGATTAAACTCTAACCCTGGGTTAGCTCTGATCGGCCTTTGAACAACTTGGCCCAGAATGCTTTGAAGGGTTTGAGCCCAGGTTATTCCACACATGGATCTGGTGTCCACACCAGTGAGCTATATAACGACTCCAGAAAACAACACTCTTACTAATTAGGTTCATATGTAACACGTGCCATGTATGTCAGTGATCAGCAGCCGTGTACTATAGTGACGGATACGATAATAAAGATAGTCAATTTTCCAGTTTACAGTATCTAAATCCAGAAAGAGCAACCGTTTCTAAATGCCCACGACTTGATGATAAACTGCTAAAATTGCGTTCGAGACATAATTTTCTTAATTCTGTTTCATCTACATTTAGTGGTAAATATGCCCACTTATGCCTGGGACTTCCAATCCGTTACAAAACAACTGGTGATTCCTGAGGAGGTTAAAAACAACTACTTTTGTGCATGCTAAAAAGATTACCTTCGGTGGTGACGGATTTTCAGGTTTGTCTTCATCCTCGGATTCTCTCAGGAAACCAATTTCTTTGACGAGATTAGTGAATTCAGCATCGTGTATAAGGCTGCTAGCTTCTTCCACTACTGGTTCAAGAATGACTCTATTCGCCATCACCTTTCGTAATGCAAGGCTCTGTAGGTTGGTTGAGAAAGTGACGCGAGATTTTTTCAGCCAATCACAAAGAGTTGTAGTGAAAAACAAAGTAATGCAAAATTTTCCCGCTAATTATCTCTATGAATGCCACACGTTCTAACATTGTTGAACAGAAGTTATCTAACGCAAATCCGGGTTTCAGACTCACCACAAAAGACGTCCACACTTTATATGAATGTTTCCATTCTTTCCAAGAGAGGTTTTTCTCAAATACTTTTGGAAATTTTTGAAGAGTGCGAATTTGCTCTGGAATCTGCAAACAAATAATATTTAAAAAAAACTAGCCTAGCATATTCTTAACTTCCCATTTTAGTAGCTTTTTAGCATATTGCTAGATGTTTTTAGCTCATTCTTAGATGTTTGAGATGTTTTAAGATCATTTTTTTAGCTCTTTCTTTGATGTTTTTAGCGCATTCTTTATCATTCTTAGTTTTTAGTTTGTTAGTCTTTTAGCATAATTCTAATCTTTGTGAAGCGCGTCGAGCAGCTAATGGATGTGAGCGCTATATAAATTCACTGTTATTATATTTCCCCGTATTTGTTTAGCTTCACGAAAAAAGGGTCAAGAAGCTGGTTAAAACTGCTTCCCTCCAGTAATGCGTCGAGCAAAAATGTCTTGCTTACCTCTAACATTATTTTGTCCATGGATTTAACTACTGCCCTGATTTTTTGGTCTTCTGATAAAGCACCAAAATCTCCCCTAAATTAAAAAGAAGAAGATGTTTAAGACGTATGTACGGATCCATCTTTAGAGGAGTCACATGTTCAATTTCACAAATGAAACTTTACCTTTTCTGTAACAAAAACACAAGTGTCGATGAAACTTTCTGCTGAAATCTCTTCAATGTCATCACTTCTCTTAAGTGAACAGCCTAAAAACCAAACGTTTTGTATGTTCGTGATCAATTCGATAATGAGGTCGTAAACGAAGCTAAATGCCAGTTTGTTATTTAAAGGTAGTCAACGATGCAGGCACACAGTTTTCTTGGGCGAAGGAAGAAAGAGGTGGCTAACGAAACCACAACGACGACAGTGGTAAAAGGGTCACTAACTGACCCAACCTGTTGTCGTTGTTTTTGTTTTCACGTTGTTTTCGATAACGTCGTCGTCGTCATTTTGTAAGCTCCTCATGTGCGTGGACGATCACAAAAGTTCCTCGCTCCAGAAACTGTAAGGGGGAATGGGTACAAAATTTCGGCGCAACGGTTTTTGGGATCATTTGGGTGGACAAGCGATACTTATTATTGGTTAATGGTTGCCTTGAATACCATCGACCAGTCATAACTAACACGTATCCACCCAAAAAATCCCAGAAATCACTACACCCAAAGCTTGCACCATTCTCCCTAGAGTTTCTGAAGTGAGTGTTTCAACTGGTTTGATTTTGTGCTGCTTATCGCGAAGACAACAAAATGTCCATATTTTGGCTATTGGCACAGTTAGTATCACTGCACATAAAGGGTTTTGTCCCCAGAAACTGGAAGCCCTGGAGAAGAAGTTTCCTTTCCTCTTTAATGACACTGAATTCACTTACATTTCTGAGTGTTCGACTTAAAGACGTTGCCATCTTTGGAAGGTGCGTTTTCTTCTTATGATCCTTATCCGCTTTCTTTGTGATATTTTCTAGTGCGTCGAGGGCATTACCTCCCAGCTCTGTGGATGTCAGCCACATCTTTTCAATCTTTTAATAAAGGGAAAAAAATATGCATATATTTTACATGAAAGTGGAATCCTAAAGACAGTGAAAGATTTAAGTTATTCACAAACTTCTAGGGAAGTCAAAGTGAATTGCTTCTCTTTGAAAGCAGGTTTACATTTCTGATGTCATTTTGTTGCGATCATCATCGTCAACGTTGTTATAGAGTGTTCTCACTCACGTGGCCAGCGTCTATGCAAATTTATTGGAACAAAAGAAAGCGTTTGCATAAAAAAAGAGTTCTACTCCCACAGGACTGGTTTGGGACACCAACATGGCCGCCGTTTCATTGTTTTGGGACACCAATATGGCCACCGTGACGTCATGTGAAAACACTCTATAGTCATCTTCATCATCTTTACAATAGACTTTATTCACACGATACCCGCCATCTTTGCACGCGCTTAAGGGATAATGGGTTAAAAGCAATGTCACGTGGTTTCCCAGGGAGCAAACAAGTGATAAAATCTGCCAATACAAGAAATCGTGGTTGTGTTTGTTTATTTTAGACAACAGAAATGAAGAACTTTCTATAATAAAGACAATAATGGCAAATTATGGGTGAAAGTGATGGTTGTTTTTTTTCTCAATTCAGTAGCGACCGTAAAAACTCGAAACTTGACAATGTACATTTTGCGAATTCAAAATTGTATTATCGTTTTGAGAGGATAAACAAACTCGACTGCGATTACTCGTATTAGCAAATTTTATCACTTGCTTTCCCCCTGAGGTACCACGTGACATTGCTTGTATCCCATCAATCCTAAAGGGCGTGCAAAGATGGCGGGTATCGTAAATAAGGTTAAATTAGCCATTTTCAGGCTCCAAGATAGTAATGTGCACGTAAAAGGCGCGGGACTCGTGTTTTGCGAAGTCCCTACTATCCAAGAGCCTGGCTCAGGTTATGTTACAATCTTCATCACCATCATCATCAATATCATTTTCAAAATCGGAACTATAGAATTAATAACAACATTTACCTCAGGAATAATGTGCACTGCCAATTCCTCCTTATCAGAACGACTGAGTCCAGACACAGAAGCTTGAAAAATAACCAAGAACGTTTCAACTAGTTCCACAAAACTCGGTAACCTATACAACCACAACGTATATACGAGTCAGTAAGCATATACTTACCACATTAGGAAAGCCAAAACGCCCAAAAAAGCCTCAACACAGCTGGTAAACTAGCAGTAACCATTCCAATGACGGTAATTTTCTCTGGTACTGTTAATTGTACTCTACAATCTGGTTCTAACTTTTGAGTTTGCGCAGTATAATCCTACGCCTTCGCGTCAATAGATAAAATACTACAATGTAACTATTTAAACTAAATTAAGGCACTTTCAAACGCTTCCCGACATTACTGTACACGTGTTTTGAGGCTAAATGAGTCTACGGTAAAATCAAATTTTAGCACTGTAATTGTCAACTACGAGCATTGCCTACCTCTTCCTACTGTGCTGAATAATTTCCTGTCGTTCTTCCCTTGACAAATCAGACTTATGCTTAGTAAAAATGTCGCAGAGTAAAGTAAACTTTAAAATTCCTAAAAAAACGAAAAAAAAAAAACGAGAGAACTGAGAAAATAACACAAGCATCGCTCATCGCTAAAATGTGCCACTGCTCTTGTAAGTTGCCGTGTTATTTTTTAAGATACTGAAACCCATTTTCAACAAACTGACAGTAAATGTTCCTTGTACACGCTCTTATAAGTCATAGAACTGATGTTAAATGTTGAAACCCTGAAACTAGAAGCCGGTGGCGAAAGGCTTTCCTGCTAAGCAAAGTCTTAAACAAAGACAGTAGAAATCGCTCCGTTGTGCATCCACTGTTCGCGTAATCTTAAAGACTAACGACGCCGGCCAATGAGCACGCGAGAACATCTACAACAACCCTCGACCCCTCCACAATTTTTTTTTCAGTTTTGATAAAGATCAGTTAGCGAATATCCATTGACACTGCTACAAAGAGCGCCTTGAAATTAGGTAACTTACCAAGTTTAAAGTCGATACGTTAAAAGGGAGCGAAAATATTGCTCCATTAAGTCCAGAAATTTTACAGAAGCTTGTATAGTGGGGGAGAAGAGGCACCAACTTGCCCCCTACCATTCGAATTTTACATACATTTTGTGTATTAATATATTCGTTAGTTTTCTACAAATCACGTTCAAACTTGACATCTTTACTAATACTAAGGCGTTCATTTTAGCCGTGTTGACTGATTTTTACTAGCTGGTCACAATCAAACGCTGAAAAAAAAAAAAAACGTGGAAAGGGCCTTTATGATGCGAAACTCACGACCTCTCTCTCACTGTCAATCCCGCTTACCTACAACGAGTTGTTTCAGTGCAGACTTCGTTGTCCCAGCAATCAATGCGTATGCTTGAGTGTTGTTATGCCGAAGGTCTGCAGCGAGAGATTCTGTCATCTGTAAGACTTGCTCCAGAATGGCAAACATTTCACTCATCAAACTTTTAATCCCTGCAAAGAAACACAATCATGCAACGTCACACTTTGAAATTCTATTGGACAGCTTCTATTTGGTTGGCCCTACAACCTCAGGAAAAACTCTTAAGACAGTTCCATCTATTTTCTAACCTTTGCGCCATACTACCATCTCCTCTAAACAGAAAAAGTAAGACCCCTCTCCACCCCCTAATCAAAGTTGCTTTGGTCTAAAAACCAACGAGCATTTTTCTCGTGTTATCCTAATCAACGTTGGATAAGGGGAGGGGAAAAACGGGCATTCATTCAACAACGTTTCCATTTTTGCCTGGATGACATGAAAAAAAATGCTATTTTTTGGATGTGTCTCAACAGGTTTTGTCCGAGGTTGAAGCAAAATGCTGGAAAAAATGACATAAATGTACTGTGTACCCCTTCTAATATCTCTTCTGGGTTGCCCAACTCATAATGAAATAATCATTGCTTAACGCTTGCTACCTTCCCTCTAAGCCTTTGGCAATGTGTCTAGTATGTTAAAATATGTATAAAATTTGTTTGCAAATTTTCATCACATGTGATAACCGAATTTGCTTTTCTGGGGGGTGGGAGCGGGGGTTCGTAATTTTGCACATGTCCACAGAGCTCAATTCTAAAGTACAACTTCGTGTAAAAATTCCTTAAGGCCTCAAAATTCGTCAAGAGCCTTGTAAAAGTACTCACTGTTTTTAACAGCTGTAGCTTCAAGAAACTCTACACACAGCTCTCCTAAACTTCCAACATGGTTGCTATTTAATTGAGAAATTCTCATTAGCTTCTTTGCTGTGTCCTCGGACAAGTCCCTCGGCAGACAGCAGGTATAGATATAGTGCAGAAGGCCACGCAAAACATCTGGCGAGAGATCTGTGAGGAAGGCAGGAATCTTGTCCCATTTGTAAATGTCAGTGAAAAAGCAGCAAAGGATAGTTTTGTGGGCTGGAAACTAAAAGGAAAAAAAATTAAACTTCAGGGCCAGTTGTTTTTTATCTGTGAGGGAGTAGGCAGCAGCTTTAATGAGCAATCGTTTTTCAAATCACCTTGTAATGTTTTTTGGCAGAATAATACTGAAAATGTGCCTGATCTGTAGTCTTCTACACAGCCAGATTTTGTTATGCAATGCTCCACCCCACAAGGAGGAAAGTTATTTGACGACGCAAAAAAAAATGGCTGCATAAAAGACCACCTAGGCTTGAGATTGGAAGTTCACCTAATTTTTGATTGTTATAGACTTACAAAAGTCAGCCATTTTACAATAATTCATGACAAAGAGCTTGAATGTTTTTGGGTAAAAGGAATATTAAAACTTGTCACAGAGGTACCCAACAAGAGTCGCATCAAATAATAATATAGTGAAGTATCTTAGAGAGACAAACATATGCAGGAGTTATTTAAAGTCCATGTTTATTCACATACTATTATGCACACCTGTGGTTTTGTTCCAAAACAGTTCAATCTTTAAAAATTAAAAATAAAATTTACACTATTTAGATATTTATGCAAAAAGAGAAAAGTAGAAGAATTAAGCATAATGAAAGTGGGTTCCATTTCCTAGTCACTGGTAATCTGAGGATTTTCATTTGTTTAAAGTTGGGATGGGACACAAATTAAAGCACACGTTTTATTATGAACATAACGGCTTGCAGCACTCTTATGCTCAAAAGAAATGTATTCTTATGGAGTGGATGCATGGTATTTCGGTTTGTGCGACATCTACCTTGTGCCATTATGTATAACATTAGCGAGAAAAGACATCAGATTTTTAATAGAGGAAAATACCTTTTCACCATTACTAGCTGTGAATGTAATATCTGTGAAAAATCCTTCATTCAAAGCAGGAAGCAAAGTGTAAGGAAGGGAGAAGAGATTCTCAGATTGTTCTTGATTCACCTATAAAAGAGTTTACAATTAACTTAACACAAACAGTCAAGGAGATGCGGTAATCAAAATTAGTTGTTAACCATTTTTCTTTTGTTAGGGGGAATATATGTGGGGCAGGGGGAGGCATCTAAGAACCCTCACCATAATCCATTTGGAGAAATACCCTAAGTTAATACTCCAGTTTCCAGTCATTCATCAAGCAAGTTAGGCTGTTCTAATGTCTATATTCAAATCATGTGTGAGCTGCACATGTGTATGCTTATCATTTGCAGCTCAGAAAGGACTAACAGAGCAATGCTAATAGGCAGCTTAAGCAACAACGACGGTGACGGCTACGAAATTGTCACTTGAAAAGTGAATTTGTGCTGCTTTAAAATCTCTCACGCTTATTATTCTATCTTGTTCAATTTGACAACATAATGTTGGCTAATTTTTCTAGAGTTGAACTCTAAGGGACTGTATCGAAGTTCAGGAGAAGAAAAGGAAAGTCGTTGTCTTGTGTCCATGTCCTCCCCAAAATGCAAAGTTAGGCAGCGTCACGTGGTAGTCGTGCTGTGACAGCAAAAAAATGTACAAAAAAGCGTGATGCACATGCAAAGTTGTTGTTCTGCCAATCTACATGTAAACCTATTGCTCTTTTGTTGACTTCTCATTGCCATCCCATCATTGTTACTTAAGCTCACTTAAATGTTAGGTAAGATTAATATTATTTGGTTCCAAAAATTATCCATACCTGCCCCACAGAAGGGGATTTTCCCTTAGACAACCCCCCCCCCCCCACCACCACCACCACCTCTCTGGAAATTCCAGTCAAGCTTCATATATTTACTTAAATTTTTGGGCCTTTGAGACCCCCCCCCCCCCCCCCCCCCCGAACCGCCCCCCTTCTCTGGGGGAGTATTGACATTTTCTGGAACTACACATTAGAATTTTGCAAATTTCCCAATATATTTACACCCCATCAGAAGGCCTGAACTCTCTCTTTCCAGACAACCCTATATATATCTTTAACATATTAAGAACACCAGGTACCTCCCTATCACAGACCACTAGAGTTGGTCCCCGAAATGCTGTAGGCATTTTCTTTGACTCTCTATAAGTGAACCATTTCTAAGATGGACACCTAATGGCAGCCATTTCCATTAAGCTGACTGTGCAAATATACCCAGGGCTCTGCGAAAAAAACTTGAATTTCAGCTTGTCCTTTGGGCAAGAAGCTCTCACATTCAGCCTGGGGCCATTTCTTGCTTGTCTTAGTTGAAGATTTTTTCAGAGGATGAAGTGCTTGGACCTTTGCCCATTGGCAACTACATTTTCAAGGTTACTTGCCCAGCAAGAAAATCTACTTGTTCCGGACAACTGAACGGGACGTTTTTCGAGCCCTGATACCCTAACTATTAAAAAGAAAGCCTTCTTGCCTTTTGACAGCACAGCTTCAAATGTTTATCATAACGGAGTACCAGCTGATTTGACTCAAACGTACACTGAAATTAAATACAAAAATGATAAAAATTAATTAAACAATAAAACTTGTTGCAGATTTGAAATTATAGAATACACTGGATAAGTAAGCAACATTCATGTCAGAGCTAAAGAATTAGGAACTTCAATTCACTACATATAAAACTATGTAAATAATATCAAGTGGCATGTGAAGCATGTTTATGAATATGTATTATACTTAGATACAGTTGAACCTCCATGTGCAACCACCTCCCATAAGCGTCTACCTCTGGGGTGTTCATAAGGCATTGGAGATGGATCAGAAAATTCTTCGCCTGCTATGCAGAATTTTCCGGCAAATGTTCAGTGGTCTAGGGCTACTTTCTATTTAGACGTGGAGCCTTCAAAATTTTCCACTGTAATGTTACACCTTTCTCCTGCTACTAAATTCTTAATGAAACCCCTGCACCTATCCAAGGCACCAAATATTTTCCCAGTCACGTGAGATCCCTGTGATAATCCAGAACCTCTCGCAAACTCATGACCACCTCGACCCATAAGTGACTGCGACCACTTTTTGGCCTCATGGTTTTATTATTTTCCATTTTTTTAACCTATTGTAAGCAACCACTCAATGCATGATGTGGTCTCTATTCGCTGTATGTACTATGCCACTCAGAGTATAACACTAAGAACTTTCAGTGTCACATGCAACTATACGAATAATGTAACTTAGAAATTGCATGCAATTAATAAGCGAAAAATTATACATCAGACTTCTTCTCAGAAGAGACCCCCTCTTTGTCAGTTCTTATAAATGACAACCTCCTTTAAGTGACGACTAAATCTTCCCACTTTGGATGGTTGCTTACAAGGGGTTTGACTATATTATGCTAATCTCTAACCTTTAATCCAATCCTATCAACACTGCTGCCATAACAAATCAGCTCTTCTTCAAATCTGTCAAACTAAAAATTGCCAAAAAATTTTGAAATCCTTTCAGAGAATTCAAATAAACATTTAAAAAACAGCAGTCATTGATCCCCATCAGCTGGACAATAAAATATTACAAACCATGAATGTTTCACATGAGAAAAAAGGCAAAGTCTCTTGCTCCAAGGCAGATGACATCATCCAGACCAAGTCTCCTCCTTCCTCCAGCTGGAATTTTATACTGTCAACAATACACACGTAGAAGTCAGTTTGTAAGAGAAGAAGTCATCAACCTGCAAACACAGATCTATTCGCGGTTGTCTCTTCTCTCGACCTGTAAGTAACTTTTCTGGTGGAGGAAGGGACGACCTAAAATCCGTCTGCATTCGCAGGCTAAGAAGTCATTCATTGTGGTTTAAAATGCTATCTTGGTTTAAGCTTTTAAGTGTGGGAGAGTCACCACCATGCTTTGAATGCTTGTTCTTCAAACTAAGCTTTGCCTTTGGACAGCAGCAAAAGCCATAATTATTTAATTCACCCAAGAATAAACAGCTCGGCTGCTGCGCTCTAAAGCGCTGTATAACCGAAGTGGTTATTGCCTGGAAATGAGGTTGCTAGTAATATAACATTGAAGTCTACACCATTTGAATGTAGTAAGTGCTAGCGAGTTATAAAAAATAATTAAGCTTCAATCACAAACAGTGAAATATTAAATTTTTGAGTGAATTAATGAATAATGATGATGATGATGATGATGATGATCATAATAATAACATAGAAATAATAATAATAATAATAATAATAATAATAAAACCGGCTTAGCAAGGAAATCTAATCCTTGGTTCAGATTTTTCTCTCCTCAACAATAAAATGCTCACCAATATAAGCTAAATGCATAACTTATGTAAACAAGCTCTTGATGTCTCGGCATATTTGTCTGATAATTTCACTAATGATAATCATGAAAGAGAGACGACTCCATGCTGGATTTATCATAAACCTATAATATTCTAAAGAGTTATATAAAGCTCTTACCCTTCCACAGACGGATATGTTTCTTCTGCTAACTTACAAGATACAATCTACAAAGAGGAAAGAATGTTATTATGTGTTGTTGGACCGTGACAATGAACTGGTTTCATTTCTCCGTCTTACTTTTTTATCAGCGCTAAAATTCGTTTCTTAGCTTACCTCCCAACAGCCTAGAAGATCGTCCTCTGAAAGTTTTCTGTTGGAAAATCTCTCCATATTGTCTGATTGCAATCGTTTCGTTCGCTAAAGACTCACTTGATCACATTTTCTGACCGCATTGATAAAAACATTTCATTCGTCTGTTTTCATTCCTTTTATGCTCTGGGAACCTGGGTCGAGGAGTTGCAAAAAGCACTTACCCTACCCTACAAATTTCCTCTGCTAGCCTTCAAATGTTTTAGAGAGCACTGATTACCCTAAAACGTTTACTGTATTATCCTGCAAGCTCTAGGTTGATTACAAGTAAGCTACTGTTTTACTTCCCATGGAAAAGAAGGTGAAAGAAATGGCTAACATACCATACCAATGTCGGCCGGGGAGGGCTGGGGACTCATAGGCTACCCAAGTTCAAACTGAGAGAAGCCAGAAATAGGCTTGATTCATTATTTGCTACTGACATCGGCAAATTTTCTTCATTGAAAGCAGTTTTAAGAGTCAGTTCTCAAATTGCCACAAGAACAAGGAATTCTTATCTATAATCACGTTTGATGTCCGGTTCATCGATAATCATTATTTGGAACAGTGAGAATTTTTCAGCCAGAATCCGCCATTTCCAGTTTACCAGTATAAATTTTACGTGATTTTAAATTCTAAATGGGGCAGGATTTCTAAATAGCGTTCGACTATTTAATGCATGACGTGTGAATCAGCTGTCACATGTCCGAGCAAAAATGTAAGATCGACAAGCTTTGTAGCGCTTGACTCCACAGGCGGCCCAGACGCAGTATGTGTCACTGAATGAATATATTAATATCCACATGGACAAATTATTGCGATGAGTCGTCGAAACTCCCATGGACTAAAATAGTCTAAAAGTCAAAATATAACAAAACAAAGCTAAGATACCTTCAACTGAACGTATCCTTGTCTTTCCTGGCCGGTTTAAGTGGCATTTTGTTGAGTTTTGAAATTGTAGGTACTATCCACTAAAGAAGAATTAAAGGCTGGCTACAAAACAAACAGACCATCTCCACGCGCCTTCACACGAAGCGCTATAAATTCGAGAATAATCGACGAATCTGCTCCAAATAACCATCGGCTAATCTGCATTTAACGTGTGCTCCTGCTTCTGGCTCGCTTGCTCCACAAAACCCATCGCAACTGCACAATAATTGCTCGCTCATCAACAACCACTGTTGACCTTTACGCTTCGATATGACCGCAAACGACCAGGTTTAATACGCGACGTGACGCGACGTGAATATTCAAGCTTAGCGACCGCGTTCGCGCAACAATGCAGCACTTGCTATGGGAGGGATGGTACTATTGCTTCCAGGTCAATCAATCGGGAATATAATATTGAAGCCCATGTAATTTTTAAAAAGATCCAATTTGCCCAAGGAGCACCGAACAGATACGAATCTTCTAGCGGAGCTAAAAAAAATGAGCGGCAGTGGAAAAAGTGAACAAGAACATACACCACATTTTCTCCAGCAAAAGTGAAAACCAGGAAGTTTTCTGGACGTTTCACGTTGCAGTCATGCAAATCAACGGCAAGGAAATGTACAAGAAAGTGTGCTGCAATTAGACCTATTGCTGTTTTTCACAGTTCTGGTCAAGGGCATCCAACTTTTAATGTTTCACATTTCACTCACCGGGTTAGGCTATTTTTCGTAGAGAGTAAAATGGAATCCTAAAATTTTCGGATTCAAAAATGTGATGAAAGAAGGTATCTGAAAAATTATCTCCTTCGTAATACGTTAAATTGCAGCTAAAATTTTCGGGAAAATAATTCTGAATTCCTCGTAATTTCGAAAAGACTCAAGTTCCTCTAGAATGGCCGAACACTGAGATGCAAATTTTATAGCGCCACTTAGAATGCATTTCTATAGAGCTAAAAGTACTTTATGAATAGCTACAGAAGTGTTTTCAATTGAAAGTATTTGAGGAAACAGTCGTTGGGTGGCCCTGTCTCGTTGCCTTCTCCGCTTAGCATTACACGATATATTTTATATTTAGTATGAGCAAACTATAAATCATTAGCTTCGCTTTTAGCCCTCCTGACTAAATTTATGTAAGCGCTGTTTAGAATGCATTTTTCGATCAAAAGTACTCTGGACAGCCTTAAATGTGTTTTCAATGCCTTTAGGGGGAAATCATCGTTGGGTGCCCCTGAGTTTTGAGAATAATAATAATAATAAAAAGAGATATCGCGCACATAAATTTTACTTTACGATATCTTCAGCTGTATCTTCTATTCAGCTGCATAGCGGGGGCCAGATTTTGCCTTTTTCCTGGGCGGAAAATTCTCGTCCTCCTTCACCAGTTTGGACAACATATTATGGAGTAAGACGTTGTTAATCTAAGCAAATAAGTCTGGTAGAGTCAAGAACCTATGCAAGCGGCTGGACGAACAATGTGACAGCAGCTGAGACAGCGAACGTTAGCAGAATTCGAACTTGAAAACCAGGGCTGCCCTGTTGAAAACTTACGGACGGTCCCGCAATCGCCTTTTGTTTTCTGGTCAAAACTAACGCAGCTAACCTTCGGTCAGTCTATTGACCTAGAAGCAATAGTACCATCCCTCTCATAGCAAGTGCTGCATTGTTGCGCGAACGCGGTCGCTAAGCTTGAATATTCACGTCGCGTATTAAACCTGGTCGTTTGCGGTCATATCGAAGCGTAAAGGTCAACAGTGGTTGTTGATGAGCGAGCAATTATTGTGCAGTTGCGATGGGTTTTGTGGAGCAAGCGAGCCAGAAGCAAGAGCACACGTTACCTGCAGATTAGCCGATGGTTATTTGGAGCGGATTCGTCGATTATTCTCGAATTTATAGCGCTTCGTGTGAAGGCGCGTGGAGATGGTCTGTTTGTTTTGTAGCCAGCCTTTAATTCTTCTTTAGTGGATAGTACCTACAATTTCAAAACTCAACAAAATGCCACTTAAACCGGCCAGGAAAGACAAGGATACGTTCAGTTGAAGGTATCTTAGCTTTGCTTTGTTATATTTTGACTTTTAGACTATTTTAGTCGATAGGAGTTTCGACGACTCATCGCAATAATTTGTCCATGTGGATATTAATATATTCATTCAGTGACACATACTGCGTCTGGGCCGCCTGTGTTGACTCGTACTCAAAATTGCAGGAGCCAAACAGCGTGTTTGACTTGTGCGAAGTTCATTGCACAATCTAAAATATTCACAGTGGTAAGCTATTATTTTATATCTTTTGGACTCAAACATGACTAAATTATGTTCCATAATTAGATCACACATAAAACCAACGTCGTCTCTAACGCAACCGCTTTTGTCTTGGGAGACTAAGTTCGGCAAAGCTACAGCTGTATGGCATAAAGTTTGAACCAGGTAGGCCTATTGTTTTGAAGGCAAACTTAACGTAAAACACTCTTTTCCACTTCTTCCGTTCGGATAACAATGCAATGAAAAACAAAACACAGTTCAAATACAACAATAAAAAATACTTTATTACAACTGATTTTAAATAAGTAATTACATTGTCAGAGCAAATTCTTTATCATTCGTGTAGCACAATATACCCAAAACGGAGTTTTACGCTCGGGCAAAGTGAACGTCTCATCAGTGACTCGCTGCGCATTGTGGTAAAGCTGAGTTTTCTCCTTATGGAGTGCCTCACTGAGCCCCTTGTTGTCTGTTACTATAGCAACCTGGGCCTCTAAATCACGGTACACAGAACGGTGCCCAAAATTTGGAGAACCAATCAGAGTAAGATTTGGTGAAGTCCGATTTGCTGGGTAGTGCCAGAGCCCCTTGACATGAAAGGTCCAGTTATTACGCACGTATTCTTGAAGGCAGATGCGATCTGTTTGCTTATATTGATGGGTAAGTCGATAGAAATCACGTGCTAAAAGTGTGTAGGCATGTGGTATACCTCCTGAAAAGACAATGGAAGTAAAAAATATCGCTGTTACAAAAATCTTATTAGTTTTTACGTGTACTTGGGGGTAATGTTGTTAATCGGTTACTTCGTGAGTATTAACCCAATCGTTCCTTAACCATCCGTAACCTCGTTCTTCATACCGCTTGTGACGTCGTCGGTTTAAAGGGTCAAGGACAACTTTGTCATCTAACTTGAGCAGTTGAGAAGGGGGAAGAGATTTTTCAAACCTGATGTAGATTCAGTCAAGAAGTCCGGAGAAAGTAGCAAAAAATGTTACCTTGACCCGAAAATTCCTAAAAAAAACCTTTCTTCATCTAATCCTACGATCGTAAAAGCTTTCCCAAAAACTTTTCCCGCCAAAATGATGCCTAGAAAATGCCCAGCGAAAAAAAAAAAGGAAAAGCGAAAGAGAAAGCGAAATGTAAAAGTTGAAACAGATGCGTCATTTTTAAAACCTAAGACCTTGAAGTTTTGCTTTCTGTGCATACCCGAACCCCGAACTTCGGAAGCTGAAATTTTGCTAATATTTTGCACCTAGAACAGAAGGCCGCGAAGTACTTGACCTATCACCAGCGTTTTGGTGAGTTTTAACCATTATAGCCAAACGAATTACTTCGTCAGGCAGAAATACCAAACAGAGTTGACAACTAAATAAACAACTTGCACTTTGTGAAACAGGGATCAATCTAAATTACGAAAGTTAAACTCAATAATCCTCTCAATGTTGTCAATCTTTCAGTCTGGGAAAAAAGCCGACATTTTGCGATGCCGCCACTAGTTTCCCCCCGAAATGACGTCTGAGAAACGAGCGCAGAAATTCCATACTGATGACGTGTCACTATATACGCAGATCTGAGAAGCACTTCTAATTGGTTGAAGAAAATGTCCCTCGCGGCACGATCACTCAGCCGCATGGGAAATTTGCTTCAACCAATCAGAAGCACTATCCAAATCTGGGTAGTGACGCGTCATCAGTATGGAATTTCTGCGCTGGTTTCTCAGACGTCATTTCGCGGGGAAACCAGTGGTAGCGTCTCCAAATGTCGGCTGTTTTCTCAATATAATGTTTTCGCAATTGTTGTTGTTGTTTAGAACAAGGGTGACATGAATACTTACCAGCGACCCCTTTGGCTTCATAAAAACCATTCACAGTTGGATGTGCTGTTAGTATTTCACACTTCGCAGAGGACTTCAACAGTATGTCAATGTATTTTCTTGTTAAATTAAAATATCCAGAGGCCAAAAATAACTTGCTATCTTGAGTTGCACTACTCAAGAGTTTTGATGTAATAAACTCGTCCTGGCGAATTCCAAATGGGAACATTTGCACCAAAGGCACCACCCATGTGTCGAATTGACTATTTACTGTCGTTTTCAAATCACTGTGCGTGTTGTTTCTTTGTTGCTCTTTCAAAAATGCAAACACTCTTTTCCAAGCTTCAGACTTGAACTTTTTACCACTGTCAAATCCTTTTGTTGGATGAACGGGAAAAGTTTTACTCATTACAGTCGTGTTGTCAGGTTGAAGGTGAAGAGAGATCGATTGCACAGTTGTCACAAGTCCATGGAAGTAGTCTGCCAAAGGTGAACAATTCTTGATTTCAATGTATCGATCCTGACGATTTGTGAAGTAATCAGCACTTAAGTTAGCTCTATGAAGAAAAAGTTGCTGACCATCAGTATTATTCTCTGATTTTTACCTGCTGAATTAAAATAAAATGTACTAATCTCTTAAATTACGAGGACAGTTCTTCCAGTGATCTATAGCAAATATGTACAAAATGTGCGCTCACGACTGTTCTAGAATCTATGCATTAAATCCTAGTTAGAAAGCAAGGAACATCTGGGAGGTACATCATGTACTTGTAACCTGTTACATACCATTAGAACAAATGTACACCATATGCTAAAAGCAGCCCGAGAGAGATAAGGGAGGGGAGGGCAGGGGAGGGGAAGAAGAAATGGACAGGGTAAGAAAAGGGAAGGTGAGAAGAAGGGAGGGGATGATATGTCAGTGGATAAGACAGGAGAGAAGGGGTAGAAAAGAAGAGTGGAGGGGAGGATGGAAGAGGAAGAGAAAAAAGAGGAAGGAAATGACAGAGGAAAAGAAAAGAGAAGGGAAGAATAGAGGGGGAATGAGGAAGAGCAGATAAAGAGGGCAAAGGAAATATGTCCACAGAGGAGGAGGATAGGATAGCCCAAGAAGACAGCCGACCTTCCGGAACACCACCACTGGTTTCCCAGGGAAATGACTTCAAGAAACTAGTACAGAAATTCCATACTGACAATGCGTCATTTCCCAGATCTGGGAGTGTTTCTGATTTAATAGTTTATGCAAATTTCCCATGTGACACGACCAATCAGAAGCACTACCCAAAATTATCTGGCATCTAGTGACATGTCATCAGTATGGAATTCTTGCACTTGTTTCTCAGACGTCATTTCGTGTGGAAACCAGCAGTGCGTCAAAAAATGTTGGCTGGTTTCTCAGGGTAAGGATAGAAAAGAAACAAAGCTAATCACTGACCCACTCATGATAATGGTATCATCAGTTAAGTACACTTTCAAGTGAGTGAGAGCCACCGTTTCATTGAAGCGCTCTGGCAGAAGCAACTTCAGCAGTCCCCTCAGGCTTGGTGAATGGTATAAAGAAACTTTGAGCACATCACTGAAGTTTTGAACTAGAGGAAGAAGCATGGTTCTGGAGTTGTGTTCTCCTCGAGATCCTCTGGTGTGCTCTAATAGGACTTCAACTCTCAACAACTGGTCAGAGGCCTTGGATCTCTTCACTGCATCATGAATACTGTCAACCTACCAAAAAATATATATATTGCCTTAATAGGCCTTTTGCATTAAGAATCAATCAATTCCAGTGGTGCCCATCGCCCCCTTGGCCATATATGATCATCCGGATGAGTGCAGACATAAATAGCTCTGTTGTTGATAGTGCCTGACATTTGATGAAAATAATAGTAGATTGAAAGTGATCATCCCAATGAGTACAGTCGCACAGAGTTCGGTTTTTGACAGTGATTGATGCTTAATATTAAGAAGTCTGATGATGACTCTTATACAAGTTGTTGAAATGTCAGCAGCTGCCAATCACAGTCTTATTCAGCACAAATTGCGGTCGTTTCACCTGAAAGTCAATTCACCCAAATCGACGAAACGACCCAATACTTTCAGCTAGTATATACCTTGGTTTCATTAATTGACTGGGTCAAGTTGTTCAAAAGTAACTAATGCAAATCCAGTGATAGTTATCATGACAACACATATGCTCTATCTGCAGCTAACCCAGGATTAGAGGTTACAGGTCAACAGGCCTCCAGCAACATTAACTCGGCTCTGGAGGATTGCAAAAAGTTTCACACAAAGAGAATCAAAGGGGACAGAGGTTCCTTGGTTTGAGCAAAAGTTTATGTTCATGAACATAAAATTAAAAGCGATGATGATGTTACCATTCCATTATAAGTTTTATTAATGACTGCTTTCTCTTCTACACACATATTAAAATTCATCTTATTAAGACAGGATAGCGCTTACAAGTTGTTGTTCTTTCTCCCCAGTGCCCAGGTATAGTGAAGCCAAGATGATCCTCTGCTTGGCTTTGCTGACATTTTCCTAAACAAGAAGCAATAAAACATAGTAATAAACAATACTCAAAAGCGAAAACTTTGATTTTACTGAAAGATCTTACCTTCAGAGAGGTAAAAAATTGATTAGGTTCGTGTAAAACTGAAATATCTTCCCCGTTCACACCAAACACGGGAGCGTGTTCTCCCATCCATTTCACAATTTCCCCTGAGGTTTGTCCGACATTAGAACGGCTGTGATAACCACTGGACGATGAAAACAGCTTTGAACTAAACCAAAGACAACACTTTGAAGATCTAGCGAATAAAACAGGCCCGTAATCAAGCACAGATTGCATTTGAAAATACCAACGACCGGCCAAATATCATCCAAGATGATGTAACCAACTGCTTGCCTGGGTAGCCTGTGAATGTAACCAGGCCATCCCAGGTTGCTAAGCAAAAGCGCGACAACAAGGTCGGCCATTTTGAACAGTTTCTTTTCTCCAGGATTTCAATATACTTTTTTGCTCTCTGCAAAGTTAATAGAAGGTAAGTATATTTTAAACATTCTGCTAGGCCTCTCATCTTTTCAACCTCGCGTTGCAAAGCAGCAAAAAACGATATCTCTACGAATCTCCTATGTTTATTTCTTGTTGTTCGTCAGCACTCTCCTGATTTTGATCAGCTTTATATGAACATGATCTTATATCTAGTTTGTCTGTTTGCTGTTGAATTATATTTACGCATAATGAAAGTTAAGCAGAAAAAAGGAAGGGCTTTTGGTTGCAGATCTGTTTGATTTTTTAGCGTTGTAAATTACATTTGGTATTTCATTTGCGCAGCTGATTGTGAAGGAGATTTTGGCTTACAGTGTAAGCTAAAATGTCTTTTAGAGATGCACATTATTAAGCTCATTGTATGCTTTTCTTTCAGATACTCATAGCCTTTAATTTATCAAATATTGATTTTTATAGACTTACCTAACTGAGACACTCCATCATTTCAGATTGTTTGTACATAACTCACCAAAATGGAGATTGTGTACGTGTACACAAAGAAAAGAAGTGAATTTGGACGACAGTGTAATTTTTCTGATCGTCAAGCTGAGCTTCACGTTGACATTGCTCCAGATGACAAGCTTCTCCAGGATTATATTGAGAAAAATCCTTGCGACACTGGCATTCAGTGTGTTCAAGAAATGTCTGAACATGAGGTAAGAATCTCGATGCATCTCAACAAAATGTATTGTTAGGTTAAACCAGGATTCAATTTTGTTTGATCCAGGGTTTCCTTTATTTCCTAGCCTAGGAATTAAGGAAAGTCTGATTTAGCCTGAGCACAGTTTTTCCTTCACCATATGCTTTGTAATCATAACACAGGCAGCGGGATTCGTCCAATTCACCAAATCATGCGCTGGTGGCTGATTGCTGCCAGCCTGGTCTCCTTCTTTAGTTCTAAACCACTGGTCAAGTAATCATCTTGCAAAAATAATAACTCTTTAAAGAGCTCGGGAATGTGAAAAAAATGTGACAGATGACTACTAAGTCAACATTTTGCTTGAACTTCACTTGCACATTTCGGTTTAAATCTGTATTTTGGAACAAATTGTAGCCACCATAATGCTCATCTGTGTTTCTTCTTATGAGTACAAAAGCCTGATGCTCAGATTTCAATAACAACAATGGGCACACGAACAGAGGGTGGTCTGCCAATGATCATAACAATAGATCAGAGTTAAAGCCTTAGGCCATCTAAATCTATATCTGAATTGTCATCCCTATCTCTTAATTATTCTCTGAACCCAGACACATCCCCAAAAAGTGATGGAACCTCAGGATCAATTTCAAAAGAAGCCACCATTGGTTTAGAGAAATGTGATCTCTCATGCTCACTGGGAAGTCCCAACCCCAAGGTTCTCATCACATGTCAAACTTTGTGGAAAAGATGGAAAATGATTGGTTTATTGCCTGTCTATATGTATGTCTCTAGGACAACAAAGGAACTAAAAATAATAGTCAGTTGGAGGAGGGAGAGAAAGAATATCAGCCGCCATTTTATGAGAGATTCAGGGGCTGTCACACGGAGGTTGTTACGGATGGTTCAGGGTTAAAAAAAATGTAAATTTTACCAATACAAAATTGCCTTCCAAGATATCCTGTGACTGTGGTTAAATTTTTCACATCAGGTGGTGTTCATAACTCCACTTAATTTGATAATAATTGACAATAATAAATTACTGTAAACTGAACCACAACAAGTCTAACAAGGTCCCCTATCTGTGAATTATACCTGAAATGCCCCGAGGGTAGTGGATTGGGGTGGTTTTCGCAGTCACTAACCTCATGGAAAAAAGGCAATCAGAAAGGAATAATCCATGCATGTCTGCCAATAAAACACATCTCAGTTAAAAACAGCAGCTTGCAAGAGGCAAACTATTAAGCACAACAGATACAAGCGTTGCTCATTATTGAATAACTGATCAAGAAACAAAATGCCCTTAATATCAATAATAATGGTAAAAATGTGGACTTTTGTTTGCTTAAAACTTTTAGACATGTGAAAAAGTCATGTCAGTCCATTACTAACAGTGCAATCTTTGTACTACACCACAGGTGAATACTGAGAGATTTGAAACAGAAAGTCGCGGTATAAACCATGTAGAGGGAGGATGGCCCAAGGATGTCAATGCTGCTGAAGTAGAACAGACAATCAGATACAGAAAGAAAGTGGAAAAGGATGAAAATTACATGAACACCATACAACAACTTTCAAGTGTAAGTGATTAGTACATAATACGTGTCATATATGGACATGGTCATATATGGACTACCAGTATATTATACTGGTAGTCCATATATGACACTGGTTTAATTTACACTGCCATTGACAGCTTCAAGATTTCAAGACTTTATAATATATTTTCTAAAGAATATTTTTACAAGCGTCCTGGCACTGCAAATAGCTGGGAATGATACGAAAAGAAAATAACTGCAATTTAATTAAGGTAACAAAAAGCTAGAAAGCAAGAGAGATTCATCAGTTTTTAAATAAATATGAAGCGATTAACTGATTGCAAAATTATAATCTTAACCCATTCGCTCCTGGAGATTTTGCTGAAAAACGCGTTTTGAAGCTGGTCGAGTGGTTTTCTGGTCACTGTCATGCTATAAAGAGCTAAAACTTGCCACAAACCGGTTTACAGGTCGTACACTTGGCGGCCGTCTGATCCAGATGCAAAATATTAGCTTGCGAAGTTCGGGCATGCGCAGAAAGCAAAATATCGACATATAGTTTTTGGGTTTAAAAGTGACACAGCAGTCTTGACTTTTACTTTTCGCTTTCTCTCCTCCCTTCTTTTTTCGCTTTTCTTGCCTCATTTTTTTTTCTCTTGCTGGGCATTTAGTAGGCTTCATTTTGGTGGGAAGAGTTTTTAGGAAAGCTTTTAGGATCTTAGGATTAGGTGAAAGGAAAGGTAGGTGGGTAATGGAACAAGATTTTCATGGAGATTTTCAGGTTCTTGTCACGTGGTTTTTTGCTTCTTTCTCCGGTGTCCTTGACTGAATTGTGCTCATTCTGGTATGGTTTGAAAGATCTCTTCACTCTGCACAAGTTAGCGAAGAAAGTTGTCCTTGACCGTTAAAACTGATGACGTCACAAAGGGTAGAAAGGACCTGGATCCGCACGGGCGGTTACGGGCGGCTCAGGGGCGAATGGGTTAAGAAGAAAAGCATTTGAAAAAGATGTATTTAACACTCTAATATGAGGAAGGGAAAACAAAACATTAGCTCACTAATGCACAACTATTGGTAATATTTCATGATAATAATTATTATTATTAATATTCATGTCAGGCAGATCAAACAAATTTTTCACTGGCTTTTGACTCAGTAATTACTTGCCCTTGATTCCATCTTCACTAAACTGTTAAATTGTTCAAAACGTTTAGTTATCGTTAAAGATGTGAAAAAACAATGAATGTATGAATTTCATATATTGCAACACTGTGGAATGAACATAATTTGACTAAATGCAAGGTAGATCACATTTGCAGATGACACAACTTATGCAGTTGCAAAAGTAAACCTTGAAAAAAAAGAGTAAAATTTTTCAGGCTCTCTTTTCACAACTGAAGCTGACTTTTACAATAATATAACCTCGTAGATAGGAGAGTCACCTGTTCTGGGTTCCTTCTTTTGCTTAAATAGGTTATGGAACATTGCATCAAGCAGAACAATGCAATTGACATCTATGAGGAGTACTTTGCTGAGATTGACATTGACACTTCGGGAGAGCCACCATCTGCCAAAACCATCAATGTGTTCAGGTTGCCCATTGAAAATTATTTAGCCCTTTTAACTTTGAAATGTACAATGACTATTACATGTACATGTGTTATACAGCAGAATGTAAATTGCTTGATGATTAGCACAAATAGTGAAGTAGACCTACTATAACTTGACTCTGTTTTTTTGTCTCATGTGCGTATATTATTTTATGGTGAAGTACATTTAGAAGGAATTCTAGATGGGAAGTGAAGTTTCCGGTTTCTACTATCTATACATAGCATAACCTGCTGCTTATAAGCTCCTACCCCCTGCAATTACAGGGTATAACCCTTCCCCCCCCCCCCAGTTGTAGGCCCATCTATACTACCTGTACACAAATAATAACTCTGATTAAAAGCCCTGCCCCCCCTCTAGCTTGTATTGAAATTAATAAATTTGATTTATTATGAGAGTTTAATGCCTAATTAAAAACCAGCATTAAAATGCAAAACATATTTTGATAAGCACTGCCATTGTTTAGCTTGTTTCAAGGTTACAGTATAAGCCCCCCTCGGATATATAAGCCCCTCCGTTTATAAGCCCTCATAAAACCCCTTACAAAATGAGGTTACATGAGTATTGATTTGCTTTTAGGGATCCTAATGAGATGAAACGTACAGCTACCAGTCTGTCATGGTACCCGGAAAGTTCTAGGAAACTGGCTGTAGCTTATTCCATTTTAGAGTTTCAACAGTTTGCAGGAGAAACCTGCATGGAGTCATACATCTGGGATATTGGTAAGACAGCACTTCAGGAACTCTTTTCAAGTTTTATTGTTAAAAACATGTCATTGTAGCTAAGCTTCAATTTTCTTGGAACCTTATGGTTATTAAACTGATCTTGTATTCACACAGTATAACAATACTGTACTCTAGGAAAATTAAAGGCACCAGCCCAAAAACCTCTGAACTCAAGATATCAAGGGCTCCCAGCATTTGATATTTTTTGTGTTAAATCAAAGCTTTTCTTGTTGCTCAAAGGAAAAAGTTTGATTGCCAGGAGCCATCAATGGTTTCCAGAGCCCCAATGTTTCTTTCACAATGTGTCATACTGCCACTTTATGCAGCTTTGCCACTCACCCCTCATGTATGCTCTCAATCCACTGTGATTCAAAAGAAAAATAAGAGACTGCTTGCATACTGTGTGTTCAAGTGGTACATCACCATTCTTTGAATATTCTAAGTTACTTACAATTATGCTAGTGCTGCTTTAATAAACCCTTTAAGTGAATGTAACACTTCTTTACATTACATGTATATTTGTTTTACTGCGATTATCAGTAATCTGAAAATCTCAAGCTACTTAGTTTGGTCACTGCAAACAATCCATTTTATTTTTAAATTATTTTGATTGCCAACAAGTAGCCTCGCTAAGATGTGAGTCCGCGAGGCGGCAGCATAATAATTATAAAGCCGTGCGCAAAAGTTCTAAGGCAGAATGAATCTCGAAGAGGTGTAACATAAGGTAGTGTAAGGTAACTTATATGATATAATGCAGAACAGAGAATGCATTTTTTTAGAGTGAACACGTGATACAGAACAGAGAATCAACGAGCCGTGTGCGTCTTTGTGAAATTACGGTAAATTACGGTAATTCATGACATTTTAACAAATTGAACTGCCCAGCGCTTGCATATAGGTAAAATCTTTACTCATTGGCACTTATAGCGATAGCTATAACTAGTTCTTATGTAATTATTCTGATGCAACTTGGACCTTCCACCCACATCATCATCACCATCATCATCATGTTTGAATAAAGTTTGACCTTGGTTTCCTTACAGAGAATCCCAATAAACCTGAGCTGGCCCTGAAGCCTGTATCACCCCTGGTTTGCTTGGAGTACAATCCAAAAGATCCTCATATTCTGGTGGGAGGCTGCTACAATGGACAGCTAGGTAACTATTTCTTACATAACTTGTCCTATTTTTGACTTTTATAAGTATTGTACGTTGCTTTAAAAACTCTAAAATTTCCTCAAGGTTCTTTGGTGTTGGGCTGTGTTAAGGTTTGCTTGTTGGCACATGTTGGAAGGATAGTGTCACAGAATTGCTAATTTTTTGAGTATCTGTCGTCGTTTTCTCTCATACAGGATTCTGGGATACACGTAAGGGATCACATCCAGTGGAGATGACACCTATTGAGAAGAGCCACAGGGATCCCATCTACAAGACTATATTCCTTCAGTCCAAGACAGGTGAGTACGGACAGTGGATATTAGGGAGCTTAAGCAACAACGACGGCGATGGCTACGAAAACGTCACTCAAAAAAGTAAAATCGCGCTGCTTCAAACTTTATCGCGTTTATTCCAGCTCGTTCAATTTGTCAAATATTGACAGTATCATTGTTTTTTTGGAGTTGAAATAAAAGAATGTATCAAAGGTCAGTAAATTGAAACGAAAAGAACGTCGAACGTTGTCTTGTGTTCACGACCTCCACAAAACGTGAAATTAGACATTTTCACGTCGTAGTCGTGCAGTGACGGCAAAAAAATGTACAAAAAAGCGTGATGCACGTGCAAAGTTGTTGTTTTGCCAATCTCAACCTATTGATTTTTTGCCGTTCTTGTTGACGTCGCCGTCGTCGTTGCTTGAGCTTAAGTATTCATTATCATTCGAAGCAAATTTTTCTTTCTTTTCATTGGCCAAGAGCCCACCACGTGACCTGCAAAAAACTGCCTACAAATAATGGTCTGCTCATGCGCAATGCCGTCCAACTGTGTTTGGCTGCAAATTATATTGTGCACATGCGTAAAGGAAACCGTGCTTTTCTCCTTCTTGTGATCGCCTTTGCCGCGATGGCAGATCGCTTCGTTTCCCGAGGATATTCATTAAAAAAAACAAACTCGGTGATCAAATGATAAAACAATTATTGAACTCGGTTGTCGCAAAATATCGTGATTTGTCAGTGTCTCGCAGATCAATAATTATTTGCCTCAGCCATCGGCTTCGGCAAATAATTGATCTGCTCGCCACGGACAAATCACGATATTTTGCCCAACCTCGTCCAATAATTGTTAATTATGTTCAGTAACACCATCATTATTATCACCATCATTACCACCATTATTATTGCCTTCATAATCGTCATGTGACATGATCACAATCAAAAGATGAACATTGCTATCAGCATCTTGAACAACGTCATCACCATCATCTCTGTGTTCTTTCTGAATCTGCCGTTGTTTTAATCCAATCCTAAAATTTCTTCCCAGGTACTGAGTGTTTCTCAACCAGCACAGACGGGCAGGTTCTTTGGTGGGACATACGCAAAATGGGTGAACCAACTGAATCCCTCTCACTGTGTCCAAATCCCAAAAAAGATCCCCGTCCACAGGGAGGCGTGTCACTGGAATTTGAACCTACCATGCCTACCAAATTTATGGTTGGAACAGAGCAAGGATCTGTGCTCTCCTGTAACCGGAAAGCTAAATCTCCATCAGAGAAGATCGTGTGCTCATTTTCACAACATTACGGGCCTGTTTATGCTGTCCAGGTAGGTGCTCAACTTTCTTGTGTACCTAAGGACCCGTTTATATGGAGAAAAGTTGTCCCATGTAAAAGGGTCACTCGCCAGTGGCGGATCCAAACGTCCAGATAAAGGGGCGGGGGGGGGGGGGGGGGGGGGGGCGGTCTCAAAACATTTTTGTCGGCCCTTCGGGCCTCAGTTTGGTTTAAAAATAAGGGGAGGAGGACCCCCAGGCACCTCCCCTGGATGCGCCACTGCTTGTTTACCCGAGCTACCCATGGTGATTCAACTTTTCATACATTTCCATTCAAAACGTGGCGAACTGTTTACATGAGAAACAAAAAGTAGGCTCGTCTAGAAGGCTGACGTGCCTAGTTGTGGCACTCTTTTGTGATAGTAGGGTCACTCTCCTAGCCGGGCCAACTTTTCTTCATACAAACACTTTGGCTTGATCACCCAGCCGTCAACTGGGTCAGGACGGGACAATCAGAGCATGCATAGGCACCTACTCATGAATAAGACTTTTCTTAGCTGAGACGAAGAGAACCTCACATAAATGGCGTTTGCGTCTTGTATCGCGCCCCCCACGGGTTAGGGAATGGAGACGTATGACATTTCAGACTGGAATGCAATATGCTTCCGTAATAAAAAGCAGGGAACACGTTTCCTGAAGACTCTTATCCTGAGACGCGGTGGTGTGAGTAGAAGAATCTTCACGTGACGGGAATGGCGCAAAAGAAGCATCATAAACCAACAACAATACGATAGTGCATTGAAAAATTGTTGTCAAATAATTTTAACTCGCTATCACAGATACCATCTTAAAACTCAGCATTTATGCAAGTTTAAACCAGCTAGTTTAGAAACACAATCCGGCGTAAACCAACAAAACTGTGCCGACACGAAAAGCTATCCGGTCACACACATCGAACATCGTGCCGGAGAGGTTGGCCGAGAGGAATTGGGGAGCTAAAACCCAGTCCTCACTCCTGAATATTTACTTCCGTCTCAGTAGATTCAAGTCCTCACTCCTACTTATTTACTTCCGCAGAGGTCCGAATACCTGTTCACACTATACCAAAGTGTGGCACAGAACCTAACCCATATATGACGCTCCACTTTATTAATTAGAGATGGGCGCGGCGCTGCTTCGCTCCGTTACATAAATCGCGCCGAAATCACCGTTCTTATGTGTGAACAGATCGAAGCCCTATCCGGTATGATTTCCGTGTCCGCGCAAGAGCTGTCCGGTATAGCGTGAACATTCAATACTTATATACTCTGATACTTTCCATACTAGGTAAAAACGTATACTAACGAACCCTAAGCTAACATCGTCATCGCTTTAAATTTTGTCCTTTTCTGTTCAAAATTGCCTCTTGGCTCTGACAGAAAACCATCTTAACAGCATGAAAAGAATTGATAGCAACTTCAATCTGACTTGATAGTGATCTTAAATCAACTTCTTTCCCCCTCTAATTCATTTACATTAAATCGCAAATCAATCAACTTGATATGATTGATTTTAAAAATCCTCTTTGCATTGCAGCGTAATCCGTTCTTCCCGAAGAATTTCTTGACCATAGGAGACTGGACTGCCAGGGTAAGCTGAAAAAATGTACTTTTTTTCATCAACATTTATTTTTTTTTTCCACTTAGTCATTTAGTATACAGTTAAACCTCTTAACAACGATGACCATTGTAGAGAGATTTAAACAAGAGTCAATGTATGGACTGCCCGACAAAAAAAGTGGCCCTTGTAGAGAGGTGGCCGTTGTGGAGGTTTATTAAATTTGATCTAAAAAGGGAATCAAACTCAGTTGATCATAAGAACGGCTGTAAAACTATGAATTTTGGTGCGATTTTGTGTCTTTTTCTCCTGATTTACACGTACACAGGCCTTTGATGAGGCCCTTCCATGTTTTTTTTTTAACTTTTGACTGGAACTAGTTAGCGAAAATCCGTCAACACGGCTAAAACAAACGCCTTAACAATTGGTAAAATTGCCAAGTTTGAACGTGATATGTAGCCTGCGAGCAAGCTCTCCATATTTTGGGGGATATTGTGAAAAGTAGACGCGCGAGAGGCACGCTCGCTCGCGCGTTCTCGCGCGGCTCGCTTCCTTAGCCCAAATAGGAGAGCTTGCTAGCGGGCTACGTGATATTGAGCTATAGCACCGGAAAGTCTCCGAAGTTTACAGGTGTGTCATATTTCGTAATTTGTGGAACAATATCTTCGCTCGGTTTTAACGTATCGCGTTTCAACTTGGTAAGTTTTCAAATTTTAAGGCGCTCTCCAGGAGTTATTTGATATTTGCTTACTGGTCATTATCAAAACTTAAAGGGAAAAAAAAACGTGCAAGGGTCTTTTTGTCCATTCAACCACATTTTGCATCAGTCTTCAAGACCGATGCAGGCCTCTCTCGGTGGTCAACAATTTGTCAAACTTTAATGAAAACAATATAACTGCCAATCATTGTAGTAGCCTGTGTACAGCTGCCCCTCCCCGAAAAAGGAAATCGGGGGGAGAGGCGGTACGACACAGACGTCCCTCTCCCCGATTTTGTTTGAGGGGAGGGGACAGCTGTACACAATAAATGTAGTCGTATCCCGCAGTGAAATCATCCTCGGAGACCTAAGGGTAGTCAATTGGGTCGAAAGAAAAGGTGCGACAAAAGTTTTCAAGCATGCGCTCCTGGGAACATTGTTTTACCAGACCGGTTCCAGACGGTCGCGGCCGTTCTGGCTTCTACTGGTGCCAGAAAACGTTTGTGTTTTTCTGCCCAATCAGAGAGCAACAAACCTTGGGAGCTCTTCCGCCCATGCTTGTAGCTGACTACCCGCCGGTCTCTGAGTATGGAGCGAAATTCAAACGGCGTGCTTCATAAGCAGAGTTCTAGGGTGGGAGACGAAACGTAAAGAATCACGAGAACGTTTTCATTTCTTTTCTGACTTCCTGTTTTACTACCTAATAAAACCCAAAATAAAAGTGGAAGAATGAACCAATCTTCGCGGGAAGGAGCACTGTCATTGGTTTATTCTGCCTCGACTCCTATGTTTTTATTGAAATGTAAGAAATGTTTACTCAAAAGTAGTATAGGGAACTCCAATTACGGTTTCATTGCCACTTCATCGTAACTTTCTGCCCCTTCGACTCTGACACTAACGAATGTTAAAACAAGCCTGTATATGTATACTCCCCCCTACCCCCTCCCCAACCCCCGGGCCAGCTCCTCAATTATCGCGTTCGTCAGAACGCATCCTAATCTGGTGTTCCTGTGGCACTAAGGCAGAAATTTTCGAGCTATCACGGGCGACTGCAAATTAGCCGCCCCCATTAATTTTATCAGAGGCATCTCGGCCGGGGAACTGGACTCCTTTCGACTCGATTTCGTTTGCGTAAGTGACGAACACGGATCCGTAATCAATGATTACCTCTGGTAGTGATGTGTTCTCTCTGGGGCCATCCGCATACACGTATAGGATGGCCAGGGGCTATACGCGGCGTGTTAGCAGTTACGTAACGGAGTTTAAGGTTACTTTATTGCGGTGGCCCCAGAGAGAATGGTAGATTATAATTTCATTGGACCCAGTGATGCATTCATTGTATAAATGTACGTATGATGATCGCATGAATACAGGGAGATGTTCTGAGGGTTGATGTTGATAAATATAAACGTTACGTGTTTTATGTAAATCTGATATATGTTCACTGGCCTTTGCATATATATGTCCTTCTTTTGTAGATATGGTCAGAAGATTTAAGGGAATCGTCCATCATGTGGACTAAGTATGTTCATATCACTTCTTTTCTAAAAACCCTTGTTCAAGTCAGGGGCAGCCAACGACTTTTTAGCTGTTCGAACGAACAAATATTGCCTAGAAATTTCTAAAGGTCGAGGAAGACTTAAAATATGTGGATAACCTTTCCATTCATCTAAAATATTCGCAGATTTTCTATTCCCTTGCCTACTTTTTCGGGGGTTTTCACATTTTGTTACCAAGATATTGCGATTATTGTCACGAAAAGGTCTCCTGAAAGTTTTGGTATAAAGACAAACCGTCCCCTAGAATCTTCTAATGAAAGTACGGCTACCCCATGTCCTCTAATTTTCGACCAGAGCAATCAGGGTAGCTAACTGTCTCAGATACGACGAAAAAGCCACCTTAAACTTTGGAGACGGTCAAAGTTCCCGTAAGACATCTGATCAGATAAACAGTTTTTACGGTAACCAAACTGGCTTCTAAAGCATAGAGAAAACCATTTGAAACTATTCTGACGTATTTGGAAACATTCGGTCGTTGGGTGCCCCTCTTCAAGTCAGTTATATAAAGGACATATAAAGCTAAGCTCCCCTGACCACCGTACACTTCTACCCAAACCATTAATTTTCTTTTTTTTTCCTTCTTCTTTTCCTTTATTAGTGTATTCCTACCTTACTATATATTATAGAAATATTTTATAAAGTGTGAATAATAAAAATTGAATTGAATTGAATTGAATTGCGAAGACTGACTTTTTTTCCCGGATAAAGCGTTTGTTCTTTCTTTCTGTGGATGAAATCCTAAAGTACGTAGTGTAACCATTCAAATGAAGGCTACTGAGCGGTTCCTTCCTTTGGTACTGTTTATTATGCTTTACAAGATGGTTCTAACTTTTGAGTCTGAGGGCGAAATCCTGAAGAGTGACCATTCAAATGAAAGCTACTGAGCAGCACTTTCCTGTGGTACTGTTTATTATGCTGTACAAGGTGGTTCTAAATTTTGAGCGTGTGGGTGAAATGCTTTTGAGTAACCACTCAACTGAAATCTAATGTGCAGTACTTTATTTTCTTGTGGTCATTCGCTTGTCGCTATTTTAAAGATGAAATTTGGCATTGTTACTGATCAATTTTGGCTTAAGTTACTCCCTTTTACCTTCAGGCAACATATGTCTTATATGACTGACGGATGTTGGAGTCCTGTGCGGCCGGCAGTGTTTTTCACCACCAAGATGGACGGTACACTAGATGTATGGGATTACCTCTTCAAACAGAATGACCCTACACTCAGCATCCAGGTAGTTTGTTCTACCAGACTGTTGATAGTCTCTTTTGTTTCCGTAAGATTATCGCTTTCTTGGTTTCAAAACTAAGATGTGTGCCCGTTATAGTAAGGAAAGGAGATTTGCACGATGGCAAATACTACCACTTCTACAATCCATTTCGTTTTTCCTTTCATATCTAAATTTGGCTAGACTGTTCACAGTCCCCTGTTTTTTTCGCAAGATCGTCAGGACCGAGCGCTTAACGGTACGGGCGGCCATCCTGATTTCATATGTACCGACATATGAAACATCACTGCAGCTCGCGTTCACGGCGCGTAGTTCCAGTAACGCAGGCATTTGATTGGTCATTAGACAAAAGATGTTAATTTGCGTTGACAACAGGTTTAATTAAAAGTTGCCGACACTGACAAGTCGTCGGAAGAAGGAGTTTTGGTATGGAGTTTGTTAAGTAATGAATGGTGAAAGGCGTGAAATTCCTGTCACGCCCCTAGAACGCGAGCTGCAGTGATGTTAGGACAGTCCCTCTATTTTTCCCGCTTTCTCCCAAACTGTCCCCGGCCCCTAAGTAGATTTGACACTCCTCCAAGATGGCCGTCCGTAACGCAAAGTCTTCGATCTCGTCGATCTAACGGAAAAATAGAGGACTGTGAGCAGTCTAAAATTTGGCAAGCCCAGTGAAGTCCCTACTTGCACAAGAAAGTAAAACACTGAAGGATTCTACTAGTAATGGTGCTGTGAAATGACTTCATCATGCAAATGACCTACAAGAAGATTAGACTTGCTACAAGTTGACCTCTCATAAGTTGTTAAAAGTGAGCGAAACGAGCTTCAATGATTGAGGTCGCGAGAGCGACGAAGTCTCGACGTTAAAATGGCATAACCAACCAGGAAAAAAAATAAAGGACTTTTAGAAAGTGTACAAGAAGATTAACAAGCATCCTTGTCGAAGCGTTATGGCTTGGTATCAATGTCGGTGAGTATTTTTCACCTTTCAAACATTCTCTGACTGGATAGTCAAACGTCATAACAAACCAGTTCAATTCTCGTCTTGGCTCTCAGTCAAGCACGTGTCTTCTCAGTCCTTTATCTACATATTCATCAGCGACTTTGTGATTTGCCCCTGTAGGTTTGTGACGAATCCCTAAATGCACTCCGTGTTCAAGAGCAAGGAAGGCTGGTGGCCTGTGGCTCGCACTCTGGCACAGTCACACTACTCGAGCTGTCTGATGGGCTTTGTAACATTCAGAGAAATGAGAAGGCTTCGGTTACCGCGGTAAGAACTGAAGCTTCTACATAATATTATACAGCTACATGTATCTTCAACGCTTAAAGGACGTTTAACCCTTTTATGACGGCCGGCGAGTAGCGAAAAAACCGCATTTTTCTCCAATTCCTCTTCTTTGGACAGGTTTTCGGCTAATTAGCATAAGAATGGCTAAAAACGGGTTTTGCAAGAAAAAAGGCTTTTTTTCCGACCAATCTGACGTAATTAAACAGCTTTTTTGTTTTTAACGCATGCGCAAAAGCCAAAATTTATTTTCAAAGAGTAGTATGTGAACAGCGAAATTGGCAGTGGATTTTTCCCCAAAATGTTACCTTTTTTGTGAGTGTAACTCTGTCAGGATTGGTCAGAATAATTGTCAGAATATCCAAAACGAGGTATCGCTGGAAAGATCTATCTGTGCTGACTTTGTTAAACGTTGTTCTTAAACTGAGAGCAAAATGTGTCCAGGAGGGAAGATGTGCGTCGTTCCACATGGAACGACAACGACCAAAGCAGTCGTCGAAGGGTTAAGGTGGGGATGTGGAGTCATGTTGCAAGAAAAAATCTTCGACTTATTTTAAAGGCTCTCTGTGCGCTTATACAAATATACTTTTTTTTCGTGCAACACAAATTTTGAGGTTGTGAAATTTGTCGTCGTGACTTAATTTGTTTTCTCAGTCCCTCTTTCGTATAAAGATGAACATTTCATCTTTGCCATTTTAAAAGTTTCGGGTAAGTTTCAAACACGGATAATGCGCCTACATTACCACAGTCAGAGAAGTTCGATTCCGCTTGCGTCTTGTTTCAGATGTTTGAAAGAGAAACAAAAAGAGAAAAGATTTTGGAAACAAGACATCGTGAGATGCGATTAAAGGAGAGGTCTAAGAGCTCACAAGACAAGTAAGTTTGTCGTAAATACTTTATCCTTTAGTTATCCGTAGTTATTAAGACGTTATAATGGCCTTTTTGGTATCGTCAAAGTATAAAGTAATGGTAAACAAACTTCTAGAACTACTTCGAAGACACATCCATGACAATACTCTCCCGTTTGCTATCACGTTCATAATTTTGTCGCTGTAACGGCGTTAAACTTTTCCATGTAAACACCAGCCAAAAGAAGATTCTTCTTTTCAGCTAAGGGCCTTATGGTTACCCCGATCATGTGAAGAAATCCTAGCAATTGAACTGGCATTTGTACTAGCTCAACAAAGTTGCTTGACGGAATATCACGTAACGCTTGGATGAATTGGTTTTTAAGTGGGTTACAGAACCAGCAAATCTGCATAAATCGTCGAACTGAACGTGGCTTTTAAGCACTGTTATACATTGCGTACGCAGTTATATAGAGATTCATATAAAACTACTTGAAAAAAAAAAAACATTTTCCTGAAAGAGTCCGAATAAATACGAAGAATTACCCATGAAAGGTGAGTATTCTCACTGGGGGCTGTCACGCACAAACGCTCCCTGTGCCCGTGGAACCCGTGCATTTAAATTCCGACACATCTGTAGATCCGCGGGGGAACTCGTTTTGCATATATTTGTGGGTTTAGTATAAATTGGCCTGTTTCATGCTGTTTATTGACTCTCTTCGTCAAAACGGACACCAGGCACCTAGTTTGACGCCCCACCAACCTCCCCGCAGCGATGGCACACTCTGGCGCCTTAGCTCCCGCTCCTTCCGGCCACCGGGCTCGCCTCTTCCCATAACTCATCCCAACCTAGGGGCGTTTGGAAGTGGGGGCTCCCAGTGAGAATTTATTACTATTCTGTCTTTTCTTGCTGTGTTTTGTAGTTCTGTAGTTACGGGCGCATAGATTTGAGGAGGAGTAAGACCACGAGGACATGATTTATCTGAAGGTTTTATCGCGTCTTCTCAAAAAATGGCCCCACTATTTTCCTTAAAATCTGTTGAAGAATGACGACAGCGATCGCGTTTTCCCGCCAAAATAACGCGAGTTGACGCGTAGTCAAAGTCGTTCTCATAGTCTCCTTCGTCTTACAATCTAACGGTCTCTATTAAACTCTTGTGTAAAAAGGGTTTTTTTTTCTTTTGAAATCAAGAGAGGAAACTCATGAACAAGCCGAGGAGGAAGAAGGAGAAGACCTGGTCAGCAAGGCAGAAGCTGAGTTCTTCAAGATTGTTGAGGCTGAGAAAAAAGCTTTGGAAGAAGCAGAGAACAAGAAGAATGCGGCTCTAGCAGAGGTTAAACAGGCCATAGCACAGGAGGGCGTAACTCATGAGGAATATCAAGAAGCAGAGAGTGACGTGAAAAAAACCGACGAGGTAAGATTGCTTTTTAATTTCTTTCTAGCCTTTGTCTGTTGCAAGGACTCGTAAGGTGCGTGAAATCATCCCTTTTTTGTATTTTGTGTTGTCGTTTGCTGAGTAATAATAGCGACCTTTATATTCTTAGACGAGGACGACTAACAGTACGAGATTTTCTTGAAACTAAGTAGTGCGCGTGCGTGAACCAGCGTCATTGGGCAGCTTAAGCAGCGGTGTTTTTGAGCGACGCACGTCAACCGGAAGTGAACTTTTTTCTCTTTTAATACGCCTTCACGCAACCAAATTTGTATTGCTGAGTGTCTTTACTCTTATAGAGACGATCTGCTAGAAAATTTGTTCAAAATCACGGCCGAGGAGTGCAAAAAGTCAACTTCCGGTTGACGTTCGTCGCTCTAAAACGTCGTTGCTAAAACTCCCTATTTTGGCAGGAAAACGCGATAGTCATCGTCATTCTTCGACGGGTCTTAGCGTAGTGGAGGAACAAGTTACCAAATCTTAGACGTTTTATCATCTTGCGATCGGGAGAGGGCTCAATCTCCTTCAATAAATATAACCGCGCTAACTATTCTGGTAAAAATGTACATTTAAGCTTTCCGGGATGTCTATTTTTTTTTCTTAGAAGACTCCAAAAAACCTTAAGTTAAATCTCGTCGTCGTAGTCGTCCTCAAGCTCAAATCTTAAGGTCTCTAATTTCCTTGTCATCAGCATAAATCAAACTTTCTTGCATTTTTCATTTATGCCAGACCCCCGCAGAAGACAGTTCAGAGAAAACAGAGGAGCAAGTGAAGTCATAAACTGTTGTTCCTCTTTCCAATCATGGACTGTGGAAATATTTCCTCACCGGACGATGTAAATAGTATTTTAAAACGTCCTTGCTGGAAAAAAACATTATTTCTAACTAGTCTTTGACTTAAAGTACTTATAGTTCTTATAGTACTTGTCTAGAACGCCAATTTAACTTGGTATGTCGTGTTATATTCATACGCTTGTAATACAGTCAAGTTGTGAGGTGTGAAATTGTACAGAAATTTTTGTAAAAATAAAATAAAAGCGAATTTCTTGGTTGTTGTGCACATGATTTATAGCTAAGCGTGCTTAGTTGTTATCTGGATAAATGGGTTGTTGTGGCTACGTTGCGAACTGTCAAACAGGTGAATTTGAGATAAGCGACCAAAACAAAAGCGGAGCGCGAGGCGCGAAAAATGGCCGCGAAACGCGAATAGAAAATCGAGAATGAAGCGAACTTTCCACATCCACGAAGGACTGAGACGGAATGTAGAGACTGATGTCACATTGTTTGAATGAAAACCAGAAAACGTTGATTTCTTACTGAGCAGAACAAATTTAAGAGTTAAATTATGAATGTAAAAAATTAGCCACGCCTTTTCCAGGAATTCCATTAGCCTAACTAATCTGTTTAATGTTTAGCGCTCTGCAAGCAATATTTGAGGAAATATCAGCCATTAACAAATTTCTCATTTATTCCCTAAATATTTTAATTTTCCGTGTCTGCCAGTGCTTATTAAAGCATCTACAAACGTAACATCAGCTAATCCCATACCGATTACCCCAACTATTAAGTTGCCGAGTGGTAATGTAGTGCCAATCCTTGATATCTCTCCTAAACAGATCTATCAAATCTTTCTGCAGCAAAAGCAAATTGCGCCCACCGCAAAACAGAAATTATCAAACAAGTACTCAAATATAGATATTGATTGGGAAAAGGCTTACACTTTGGCCTTTCATTGCACTTTGGACACAAAGATCAGGGAATTTCATTACAAAATTTTAAATTGTATACTCTTTACAAACGTGAAACTTAATTTAATTGGTGTAGTGGAATCGCCAAACTGCACTTTCTGTCAAGAAGCAGCGGAATCTGTCGAGCATTTACTCTTCTCCTGCAGGATATCTTCTGAGTTTTGGAAGCATGTCTTGTCCTGGCTAAGAGATAATGATGTTCATGTTGAGGCAATTAATGAGTCTGATGTGATATTTGGAAAATTTGATATTGTAGACGACTATATTCTAATTAATCATATTTTGTTATTAGCTTAATATTATATCTACTGTAGGAGATGTCATAATAGCGTACCTTCAATTAGAGGTTTTATTGCTAGGGCAAGACGTGTCTTCAATATTGAGCTCCATATCGCCAGGGAGAAAAATAAACTTCTTTTTCATTATCAAAAGTGGGAGAAGCTAACTTATGTACTTTGTAGTAGTTGATACACGTAGGTTCGTTAAAATTAGTAGGCATCTTTATTGTTATCGTGGTTGTTGTAATATATACATATAATTTCGTTGTTATTGTTATCCTTTTTCTTTTTTTTTAAGTAGAATTGTATATTCATTTAATTAATGTTTATTCTTAAGTAACATTGTAAAACTCGTCTTTAATTCAATAAAAAATTTAGCAAAAAAAAAAAAAGTGGCAGAGTGAATATTGATGGGGAAAACGTGACGTTTTGATCAAGGAGAACTTGTTTCAGCCCCAGATGAAAGTTAGTTTTGCCTGACCAATATATTGGCAAATGAATTTCCTGCCCATAGCTGTCCGATCAGCCTTACCCTCAATTGAACGATTGACCTTGATTAAATATTGGAGGGAAATACTGTAGTTTATTTAACACCTCAGTGTCAGGTAATTTTTTTATTTCACAAACGTTTACGAGAAATTAAAAAATTCATTACTTTTCGGAACCATTATCTCATTTTTTTAGCCCAATTTCCAAAATGTTCTGTAACTTCTTTTAAACAGCGTTCGGAGTCGGAAAAAAGAGAACTTATAAAATTAGCGATAGCAATTACTTCGAAAATCGTTTTGAGGTTAAGCTTTTTAATGGCCTGATAGGACTCATGGAAAAATAGACAGTTCAATTTTATTAAAAGTGATCGGTATATTTACATAACCAGCTCTGTAAGCTTTAATTTTGATGTATGGTTTAATCTACAGTTTAATCAGAATGCACTGCATCGCTTGGACGCGAAACGTCCTGCGGGCATCCGGTAACCTTAAAAGGGGTGACTTCAAATTAATTTTTTTTTCGCTTTGTGCATAGTTGTTATTTCTAATTCTTTGTTTGACAGCAGGTCTCGTTGCTCTTCACCAGAAAATCATAAAAAAATTACACCATACTTTACAAGCCACGATATAGTATTTTTATTATTCAAAACTCCAAAACAAACTTATCAAGTACATTTGCTCCAAAATTTTAAAGTCAAATTTGGTTGTCCACTGTTAACAACGCTGATATATTTATCCATGGAAAGTAAATTTTGCAAGTAATTCATCTACTTGATAAAACTGACCAAAGTTATGCGTCTGTGAGTCGCAAGAAACACTAAAAGGAAATTCTCCCGTTTTTAAGGTAACCTGAAAGAAAACAATGCCCATATAAAATCAGAGCACACCTGCTTGAATACAATAAAGTTGAACGAATGTCATGTAAGCCAGTGTTTAAAAAACGTTAGCTTTTGAATAAATTGCGTAAATATGTTTTGTATTTCTTATCCTCAGCATCAAAACAAAACTAGGTGCTACATGTATCGCGGCGTTAACCTTAATTAAACTATGAAAACAGCCTATCAGTCGTTGCAGAGATAATTATTACACACCTAGCGACCTTTTGACTGACAGGTCGAATATAACATACTGGTCCTCATAATAACCAGTGATATGTCATAACAGATAACGATTTTTGCACGGCTTACGTAGCGTAGGAAGATGGCAGATCTAACAAATTTTACTGATCTGAAAGCCATCTCGAAAACTTTCAGAGAACTATCTTGCTCGGCAGAATTTACTAGAGGGCTACACAACGAACAGGTCTTTCTTTCAGTGGTGAATATTTTCCTATCCATTTCAGCATTTCTGGGCAACACTTTGATCCTAGTTGCTCTGCACAAGGAAACTTCACTTCATCCACCGTCCAAACTCCTGTATCGTAACCTAGCGATAACTGATCTCTGTGTTGGTATCATTGCAGATCCTCTACAAGTCGCTTATTTCATTTCTGTGGTAAACGAAAGATCGGATATTTGCGATTACACATTTTTGTTAACTACATTCACAGGTTATGTCTTATGTTTTGTGTCTTTGCTTACGGTGACTGCAATAAGCGTTGACAGACTGCTCGCTCTGTTGCTGGGGCTCAGATACAGACAGGATGTCACTCTAACAAGAGCGTTTGTAACTGTGATAGTCTTCTGGATTTTTTCTATTGTTGGCTCATCTGCTTCTTTTTGGAATCCTCTTATAACAACGTGGTATCAATACATAGTAACAGCTGTGTGTCTCGTCACCACATTTTTCTCTTACACCAAAATTTTCAGCACCCTCATTTATAACCAAGTTCATGTTCAAGATCACGTTTCTCAAGAACAACCGAGCCAAGCAATTCCACTGAACATAGCGCGATACAGAAGGGCAGTGTACAGTGCAATGTGGGTGCAGGTAGCATTGGTTGTTTGCTATCTGCCGTTTTTTATAAGCGCAGCCTTAATACCTCAAAGAGGGATGTCCCTATCGGATTTCCGTGCGTGGATATTTACAGCGACTTTAGTTTACTTCAACTCCTCCTTGAATCCACTGCTTTATTATTGGCAGATTGGAGAAGTAAGACAGGCCGTTAAAGGCACAATTAGAGAACTTTTAGGTCGATTTCAATTTCTGTGGATCTAAGTCCCATTTTCTTCGTTTTGGCATCGAATGCGTCGACTAAAAACTTCATAAACTAAAATGCACGATAACGAATGTTTTCTAAAACCTTCTCGAAAGTGGAGTCTTTTGAAAACGAATCGAAGGGCTTCTGAGGTTTTCGAACACGCATTTAACATGCAGTGTGTACATAGCTTAATATCGAATCTTAGTCCTTAAGAAAAGGACAACTGGCTCTGATGAAGCGTTTATAAGATATTGTTTTGTTACCTATATAATATTGCCTCAAAGCTTACCTTTTAGTTAAAAGGAACAAAATCCGTCTCGGTTCAGTGTCTTTTTTTCTCACCCTACACGATGACGGTAATAGTATTGTTGACGTACAGTATCAGGGGCACCCAACGGCAATTTTCGGGAAAATATCTGTTCGGAAGACGATTTGAGATCTAGAATTTTCGGAGCATTTGTTGTAAAATTTCTTGTTTGCCTGCCTCTCCTAGGATTTTCGAACATCTACAAAATGGTATAATTACCCATTTTTAATGGATTTTGACCCTAAAAAAGGCCACCTAGAATTTTCGGGAGCCTTTTCCTGGCTGAAATTTTCGAGAAGGTAAGTTTTTATCCCTATAATTTTCGGATCACTAGACTTTCAGCTAGGAAATCCGAACAGACGAAAAGTTTTTAGGGGATAAAAATATGCTTATATCTACCGTTTAAATACTAAAATACGTTTAACAATGCTATGTTTAAGTGGTTTTGAACTATATTCTCGTTGGGTGCCCCTGCAGTATTAAAAGTTGTGATGAGTTTTCAATATTATGCTTTCATTTGCATGAAATAAAAAGGAAAACAACGCTGCAATAACAAAGAGGATATGGGGATTTTCTGTGTGGTGAAAATTTCCGCAGAACATTAAATAAATCACGCTGAAAGTATTGTGTGTTTTATTAAACATGACGGGTTTGTTTTACTAAAACGGTTCTAAACAGCTGCTTCTACATTTAATTTTAAAATTGTGCGTTATATACAAAAGAACTGTCGAACAAGAAAAACAAGTAAACTAATCTCAGTCTTCTCAGTTGGACACGAAGTAGAAGCTGTATCTCACTATAAACGGACGAAGAGGTGGATGTACATTGGTATATCAGTGAGCTAAAATCACTAAATGTGAGCCAGATTGGACGCTACTTGTTCTGAGGTCCATTACTAATTAAAAAAATTGGATATTAATCCACTGGGTTGACAGGTAAGTAAAGGGGCAACCCGTCAAGCATTGAAAAGTGAGTTACACGTTTTGAGCACTGGCTCTTCGTCAGGGTGGCCCATGTAGCCCATCAAAGATAATTAATATTGAGGCTCTGTTTCTTGAAAATATACTTCACATTGAAGAATTCAAAATTACATTTTAAATTACCTGAAATGCAAGGAAAATATACATAACAAAACAAATTTTAAGGAAACGTCATTAAAAGCACTGTGATGATAAGAAAAGTTATGATCGAAATGATGAAAATTTCTTGTTAGGCGGCATAAAGTCCGTATACTTTCTGCCTGCAGCGTTAGCTACACTGAAACCGGAGTTCATTGATAATTTTCGCGCCACGAAAAAAAAAAGATCTTTCTTCCATATATCGTTTACTTATTATTGCACGAGGTTTAAGAATTACTAAGATAAAGAATTAGCTACACCTGAAAGCGGAGCTCCTGTGTTAAATACCAATGCCTCTGTTTAGGTTCACCTGACTGCGCCTGTGTTAAACGGACTCTAAGAGTAGACACTCCTCCTCCTCGGCTCCTCTTGGAACTCCACAATTTTTCAGCTTTTGAAGACTGCGGCAAGATGTGATCAAAGAGATGACGCTTTTCTATTCTCTTACTACTCTAAGCAATTTTCACTATCATAGTAATCTAGTCAATATATGGTCACTTTAATCAGCTAGGGCTGTAATCAGTATCATGTAGGGCCAAAAACATGCTTATTACTTTACGGCATCAAATATCGATATTGCTAACAAAAATATTTGCTCCGCAACAAAGATGCCCACTGTTTCACTCAACTAATTAATTATGCGGTGTTCCGCAAGGTTCGATTCTGGGCCCTCTATGTTTAATTTAATTCGCCGATAATTAATTTGACAGATTGCAGAGCTATTTTAATTGACATTCAAATATAAGTTGGCTAGATCCAGAGTGAGTTATGAATTAAACGAACTACGTTATATCGCTGTAGTGGATGAAAGCATTCCGAGGCAAATTATCAGTTTATACCCAGAACACCAACCACACCTTTTGCCCTATATTACCACGAATGAATTTTCCTTTGGCGAGAAAACCTGTGTCAGTATTATAAGCTTGTAATCAGTTTAACTCAGGCAACATTCATTTTCACCGTGGCATACCTCATGAAGGCATGAAACAAATTTCATATCATTAATTAACACGTTATAATCACATTTTTCATGTAACCAGTCATCTTTAACAACAGTATAACGTTCATAACTATTTTAATTTTATGGGCTTCTAACACTAAAACGAGTCCAGTGATCGACCCCCATTATTTTTTGTCAAATTGTGGTAAGCGTGATAAATTTATAACGCTAGGGGAGTGCTCAAAATTGAATTTTCAATTAAATAAAACTCAAATAAGCTGGAAGCTGTTGCTAGTCATGTAAAAGCTGGGGGGGGGGGGGGGGGGCTTTGATACACAGCGTTGTCTGTTGATAGCTCTGACGGCTATGCCATGCTGATGAGCCCTAATAAGAGCGAAACAGCTGTCCATGGCCGCCTCTGCCCGTGTGATATAGCTGTGCGCATACGTGAGATACCGGCTAGACCGTGGGTTGGTGTACCTGTGTCATCACTCGCTCTTAAGTTTGTCTTAAAGGATAAAGAATTAGAACGGTTAATTTAATCATACGATGATTCCTTGCGAAGCGAGGGCCGAAAAGCCTTGCGTATGAGAGGTTTATAACTTTTTCGAAATGCGCATCGAGCGTGGAACGCACCCGATCGCTTAGAGAGGCAGAAGCCTCTTTAAAGGGAAAATGAAAGCGATTCGGACCATTAGCTTCAAAATGAGCGCAAAATTCGAGGGAAGAGAACATTTGATTTGCGTGGGTCTTTATTCTGCGCAGACGAGTTTCATAGGCTAAATTGGCCACATTTTCTTCAAATTCGATGAAGTGCGTTAGCTTTTTACTGTAAAAACAGCCTGCTTATTTGCCTCAAATATACCTTTGAATTCATTATGGGGGCGGCCGCACTAGGGGACTTAACCGAGTTATTTCCAATTAACTATATAATTAAAGTTCTAGTTTAAAAAAAACTGCGAGTGCGGCAGGGTTTTTTACAGTCTTAACCAAGTTCTAACCGGGTTATGCAAATCAAGCAAGAGGTAGTTTAACGCAGGTTAACGTTTTCAATCAGTCTATATACTCGACCATCTCCGCCTACGCGTGAGAATCGTCCAAATTTTGGCTTTACCATGCACGCAAGCACAACAGTTTCGAAAAATTACATATTTAGCTCCAAGTTCAGCTATTCCTTTTTAACACAATTGAGTTAAGACTTTTAAGAAGTCGATCTCTTCTTATCAGTAATGCGGGGTCAAATTTTGTCAGTCACTATGAGGCGAGTGTTATGAGCGACCCAAGCGAGTGAAAAAACAAAACCGCGCGACATTGAATGATTGAGTTCGGCCGCTGAAAAAAAATAACCCGGTTACGTTCTGAAAACTGTTTTAGTTTTTCAAAACCTAATACGGTTAACTTGCCAAGTGCAGCCGCAGCCAAATATTTTTAATATATAATATAATATTTTTGCCCCTAAATGTATGTTTGCTGACATGGCGCAGTGGCTTTGGCCGCTTAATTAACACAGGTGGCTGTAATGCTAATAGCTTATTAGCCAAGAGGCGCTTCACTCACGCAAACGAAAATACAATCTCACTCTTACAGGCGATGTTATGTCAAAGAAGCCCTAATATAACCTGATTTATCTGTTTTCTCAACAAGACGCTATGAAACTGTAACTTTCAAGGAGCAATACCGTAACGTTCACCATCAATTGCCGTCTACTCCTAGATCTACTTCCGGTGCTTATAATAGGCTCCTTACTGTCTAAATAACGACGACAGCGACATCAATGAGAACGGAGCACTTGGAAGTTTGGAGAATAGAGGCTAGAGTTGCTCTCGGTCGAGCCTCAAGCAATTCTTATTACTATATCTTTCGTGCTCTCCAAACTCGCCGCGTGCTTTATAGTACTCGACAATTACGCACGCTGACGCATGAACCATTTGTTAAAAAAAACATTTCTGAGGGTTTCTGATCATAATAATTAAAAAGCAATTTCGCAGTAGAAAAGTGAATTATTCCTACACTCCAAGCAATCAATTCGAATTGATTAGCGTATTCTATAAAAGCACGGATAAATATTCGTTGAATATACAGCTCAGTTGCACGCAGTTGCATTACAGCGAAGATAAGGGATGGCAGAGCTCACAAATTTTACCGAAGACAACAGCCTGAAAACGCTCAGTGAACTACGTTGCAAGGCAGAATTTACGGGAAAAGTACACAGCGAGCTTATCTTTCTTTCAGTGCTAAATACTTTTCTGTCCATTACTGCATTTCTGGAGAACACACTGATCCTAGTTGCCCTGCACAAGGACACTTCGCTTCATCCGCCGTCCAAACTCCTTTTTCGCAACCTTGCGATAACTGATCTCTTCGTTGGTATCACTGCAGAGCCCTTGTACGTTGTGTACCTGATGTCTGAAGTAAGAGAGAGGTGGGATGTTTGCTTTTATGTACTATTGTCTGGTTTAAGTGCAAGCTATATTTTGTGTTCAGTGTCCTTTTTGACAATGACGGCAATAAGCGTGGACAGACTTCTCGCTTTGTCGATGGGGCTCAGATACAGACAAGTTGTAACTTTTAAAAGAACTTGTATAACTTTAATTGGCTTGTGGATCTGTTCCATCGTCGGCGCATCATCATGGTTTTTTAATCCTGTTATAACCGCATGGTATCAATACATAGGCACAGCTCTCTGCCTTTTCATCACATTTTTCGCTTACACAAAAATTTTCTTCATCCTTCGCCACAACCGAATTCATGTTCAAACCTCCACTTTCCAAAGGCAACTAAACCAAGCAATTCCAATGAACATAGCTCGATACAGAAAGGCAGTGTACAGTGCACTGTGGGTGCAGGTAACATTGGCTGTTTGTTATCTTCCAGCGGCTATAGTGGTAGCTTTAACGCCCCAAAGAGGAATCTCTACATCCACGTACCTCAATAAGCAATTTACAATTTCCTTGGTTTTCTTAAACTCGTCATTAAACCCCTTGCTGTACTGTTGGAAGATCAGAGAAGTAAGGCAAGCTGTGAAAGAAACATTGAGAGGGCTTCGCTGTTCTTCGAATTAGTTAGCCATTTTTTTAATGGTGATATCTTGGGCTCATTGTATTTAACTTTACTTGCGTCTCCTGTGTCTCCATCTGTATTTATATAAACACAAAATTGTAGGATTCAGATATAAGCCTTAGGGTTGAAATTGGGTAAAAAAGTCAACTAAATGTTGGAATTATATGTTTATTCAAAACTTTCGCAAGAATTAAAGATGAAGAGGATCGCATGCAATTATCTTAAAGAGTGCTAAATTTTTTCTCCCTTCTCTATGTCACGGAAAAACGGAAGGTATATAGAGGTTTGCATAATAGGGTATACAAAAGAGTGTTCGTAGCTTGGATTAATGAAAACATCTTTCGTTTTGCCGTTCCGTTCCATTCCTATGAAGCTTAAAAAAATTGAGGCGCTGATCACTTCTTTTTAATTCCTCCAAAAATAGCGAGGGATGGTCTAACTTTTTAAGCTTACAATATAACACAAAATAGCTTTGGCATGACAACCTTGCTAAGTACATCTTTAATTACTTCATATGATTTTTTTGGCGTTCACTATCACCTGACCTTTTATTGGGTCAAGTGAAACCACTTTCAATTTTTTTTTTTTCTGGGGGCTGTCTTTCGCGTTTTATAATGTTGATCGACACTCCCACGGCTGGAGGAGATACTGAACATTATTTAAATTTTAGAAAAGGATAAAATGCGAAACTTGTTTACTCAGTTAATAAAGCAATTAACAAACTCCTGGGCACGGAAGTTTTGTCATTGAGTTACAAGGTTATATTCTAAATTCTGGTACGGAACAAAACTCGATTCAAAAAGGCACTGCACAATTCATTGTTAATACAAATAACATCGGTTGGTTTGCCTGCCTTATTTTGTATCGGTAGCCTTTGACACCTAAACGAATGATGCCGGTATCGATTTATCTTGCAAGGAGATTTAGGGATTTTTTAGTTTACCTAAACAGGGTCACCCAACATCAATTTTCGGAAAATATCTGTTCGGAAACGATTTCAGATCTAAAATTTTCGGAACATTTGTTGTAAAATTTCCTTTTTTTAATCGCCTGGCTGTCATAGGATTTTCGAACATCTAAAAAATGTTTAATTGCCCATTTTTAACGGATTTTTACCCTTAAAAGGTCACCTGGAATTTTCGGGAGCCTTTTTTCTGGCTGAAATTTTCGAAAAGGTAAGTTTGGATCCCTATAATTTTCGGATCACTAGACTTTCAGCTAGGAAATAGGAACAGATCAAAAATTTTTAGGGGATAAAAATATGCCTATATCTACCGTTTAAATACTAAAATACGTTTAACAATGCTATGTTTAAGTGGTTTTTAACTATATTCTTGTTGGGTGCCCCTGCCTAAATTCATTAAATCCATATCGCTTTACTATTGAAAAGTCAGAAAAGTAATGCAAGCAAACTTTTCTGTTCCAATTCAAGTTAGATTTATCCGTCACAGACACTGTAAACACTGTTTTCAAAATTGACCGACGTTTAACTTAGTTTTATTAATTCAATGGCTACTTCAAGCGGATTTTTAAACAATGTAAACAATGCAATGGCTTATAACTCTACAACCAGCTCAGGTCAAAGTTTGCAATAATTTTGTGTGGGCCGACTTAATCAGCGACCTTAATTTGTTGGACTGATTACTGAGAAGTGTTGGGGCTAAAATATGCTGGAAACTGTTGCTAGCCAAGACCAGAAGAAATGTTTAATCATAACGAGTGATAATTTTCGTATTACCAAGTATTACCATCGTAAAAATAAAATAAATGTAATCAACTTCAGTAGCTGCTAAACAAGATTGACCAAGTTTGAAACTGTTTTTTGCTTCATCCCTTCCAATGACCTCCCACGCGTCTCAAACTAACCCCTCACCTGGCCTAAAACTTTAGGCCTTTGAGTCTGCTTCATTGGTGCAAGCAAAATAAAACAATCAGCTACTCTGACAGGAGATCTATACCAGAGCAGTGATCATTGAGACAATTACTGCAAGCGTTCATTTCAGGGAAACACAAAGTAATCTCCAATGCTCTCTTGGTAAGATTTACCACTTTTCCAATTCACGTAACTGAGGCCCCGTCGACACCAATGCGTTTTCGTTTGAAAACGCGTACATTTCGATGCGTTTAGGCCTTGCGTCCACACTAATACACTGGGCGTTTTCATCGAAAACGCATCGATCAAAACGGATAGGCATACATATCGTATGAGTGTGAATGGTCGCATCAAAATGAAAACGATGACCGAAAATATCACAGGCGCGTGTGTTTGTAGCATGCCCATAGTTAACTTGCTTCACAACGTGCAATTTTATCGTTTCCGAACGTCAGCGTGGACAGCCGAAAATGCTTCAAAACGGTAGTGTGGACGCGAATCAATCGATGCGTTTTCGATGACAACGAAAACTCATATTTTCGAAAACGTATTTATTTGTGTGGACAGGATCTGAGACACTGACCCTCCCCTCCCCCGTCCAACAATGTTAGTAGCGACCTTAAGATCTGAGGGCGGCGACGGCGACGTAAACGTCGCTGAAAAGGTGAATTCGCGTTCTTTCAATCTTCATCGCGATTACTTCAAGTCACTAACTTTTTCAAATTTGGGTGAACCCTCCTAAAGTTGAATTGCTAAGAACCATATCCAAGTCCAGAAAGAGAGAAGAAATTTCTTCGTCGCTTGTGTACTTCCTCTGTAAAAGGTGAAATAAGGCATTTTCACGTCGTAGTCGTGCAGTGACGTGATAGAAATGTACAAAAAAGCGTGATGCTCGGCAAAATTGTTGTTTTGGTTATTAAACCTATTGCTTTTTTGACGTTCTTGTTGCCGTCGCGTCGTCGGATCTTAAGGTCCCTATTATAGACTAACAGTTATCAGGCCTAGTTACAGTCAAGCCGGCAAAACAGTGAACACTTGAAACATTTCAGGAATGTTTATAGTGTTGCGACCAATCATCAGAGCAAAGATCAAGACATGCGAACTAGCCATTTTCTCGAGTGATAATGACGCTCGATTCTTTCAAAATGTGCGTCTTTTAAGAACTTTTGATAAATATTATACCAATCCCCTCGGAGGCTGTTATCCTGATCGAGGCCGACCCCTCTCGATCTGCATAATTCTTTATATGATGCTCAGCCTCATTCATTAATAATTGTAAAATTATACTCTTATTTGCATAATTCTCCGGGTATTAATGGGCCATTTGCACTAAGACGTCATTTGACATCATTTTTATAAAAATGAAAGTAATATGATCTTGCCTTCTTAAAACCATTAGTGGGTCATATCACTTAAACAAAATAATAGTGATTTAGTTTTTCAAACCCGCACCATTTTCTTAACATGAGTAAGTTCGTAGCTGGTCACGTCACCAAAATGTGATTTTTAAAACTATGAATTACATCTTTCTGAACAGAAATTTTGCACTTAGACTTCAAGGAAATTGTTGAAAAGATGATGTGGTAACGTTTACAGCACATCTGGGCGTAACTATCAAACATCTAACAATATACAAGCAAAAAGTAGTTATGGCCGCCATGTTGGAGGGCAAGAGTATGCTCTCCAACATGGCGGCCAATGCAAATCATACTACTTTGTTGAAAAATCAAAGTGCCATAAAATATCTCCCTTAAATGCGTTTCCTCTCAAATTTTGGGTGTAAGATAATTTTTATGCGCTCTGTCAATTTTGTCATCAACAGGATTCCAAGTCATTGTTTAAAGGAAGCATTGGTCACGTGGCCTCTTAGTGTAAGTAATTACCAGTGAAATCTAGTTTGCATAGTCGTTTGTTTGACTTTGGAACCGTGCTGGGCATACAGTGTTAGTTAATTTCACAGTGTGGTGGGAAGTTGAATCTGATAAACGCGAGACAAGAAACCGCCATAAAAGTTGAAAAGTTTGCAATCAAAGACCTTGTGAAAGGAAAAGCTCGTTCTAGCAAAAGGTCTCAAATGTCGCAACTTTTCATCGACTCCAATGTTATCCCGAAAAAAAACTACGACACTAAAGACTGTTTTAGATTGTTGTAAATATCAGTGGTAAAGAAACTTGTGTAAGACCTGGGGCTAAGCACCCTACTGTCTAAGTAACGACGACGGAGCACTTGGAAGTTTGGAGAATTGACTATTTTCCAATTGCCCATAATACACTCTGTTTGCCCCCCAAATTTTGCATAACTTATTGTCTTAACATGCTCTTGGGAAAATGCAATACTCCCAGGAGCATTTAAAAACAATGGTTTATGCAGAATTTGGGGGGCAAAAAGAGTGTATTATGGGCAATTGGAAAATAGAGAATAGAGGCTAGAGTTGCTCTCGGTCGAGCGTCAAGCGATTCTTGTTTCTCTTTCGTTCTCTCCAATCTCGCCGCGTGCTTCATAGCACTCGACAATTACGCACGCTGACGTATGAACCAAGGGTTAAAAAAACGTTTCTGAGGGTTTCTTTTCATAATAATGGAAAAGTAATTTAGCAGTGGCGAAGTGAATTAGTCATACACTCCAAGCAATCAATTCGAATTGACTAGCGTAGTCTCTAAAAGCATCGATATATGTTCACTGAATATACAGCTCAATTGCACATAGTTGCATTACAGCTGTGACAGAAAGTTTTTCCACTTTCGAACGATTTGAACACTCAACGGGAACTCGGCGCTTTAACTCTCGATTAACTAGGGGCCAAAAAAAAAACTAGACTCAATTGCAACTCGCTTGCGGGAAAGAGCCGTCACTTCTCTTGAGCCGGTCCGGGATCAAACCACTAACTGGCACAGCAAAGGCAAACTGAACTGTGGTTCCAGCAACGTTTATTCTTCTGCCGGTAGCGTAACTTAGCTCACAAATGTAATCGGCAATGTAATCAGCTCTGAAATCCGCAATGTAGTGAGCAATATAATCGAAAAATCAGTTGGCAAAGCATCTTACTTATACGTGATTTGAATAACCATTGAAAACAAGCGAATACAATAGATATGTAAACAGAAATCACTGAGAAGTAAATGAAAATCAAATAAAAGAGATAGCTATAGCTTGTTAGTGTTGCTATTTTTAAAAAGTGAAAGTACTGGAACAAAAGCTAGCTAAGTTCTCTAGGTCAGCAAAACAGCGTTTATGTTCAATATAATACAATATGAATGAAATTTCGAGAAATTACAAGGTCAGCTAGCGTCTGTTCAAACAGAAAGAAACGCGGACTAATTACTAGTTTCCTAGTTTTAAAGCAACACAAATATATTTCGAATTTTCAAGTCAGCAAAACCTTTCACATCCCAAACTCAGCTGTTGCCGATATTTAACCAACAGACTAATGAACGTTATATTCACAAATACATATAGGTAAAATGCAATTATTAAATACGAGATACATCTGTAAAAAGGTGCTAATGTCAACGGATGTCGTGCGGAATAAAAAGAAAGGCTTTTAGCAAAAATTAAAAGATAAACTAAAGTTAATAGCCATTGCTCAGAAACTAGGTATTCTTTTCATTCAGTTGTAAGGGTCGACTTTGAAGTAAAATGTGTATAATGGAAAAAAGAACAAGCAATTAGTTTTGTTTGTTAAGGAACATTGTTGGCTTTTCTATGATTATTACTTAGCGAACACAAAGCAAATGAAACAAAGGACAATAAAATGGCACGAGCCTTTTTGCGGAGCTAAAACCTCTTTATGCAAATTCAGTATGAATTACTAAAAACAACGTCAAAGCAAATATTTGAAAGCTTTATATGAAATTCGAGGCAAATAAAGAATTCATGGAAAATCTCTCCTTATACCGGCAGCGAAGATAAGGGATGGCAGAGCTCACAAATTTTACCGAAGACAACAGCAAGAAAACGATCTGTGAACTGTGTTGAAAGGCAGAATTTACAGAAAAAGTACACAACGAGCTCATCTTTCTTTTAGTGCTAAATACTTTTCTGTCCATCACTGCATTTCTGGAGAACACTCTGATCCTAGTTGCTCTGCATAGGGACACTTCACTTCATCCGCCGTCCAAACTCCTTTTTCGCAACCTTGCGATAACTGATCTCTTGGTTGGTATCACCGCAGAGCCTTTGCACGCAGCCTAAACGTGTATATATATTGCCTACCCTTTGGCCGCTTAATTAACACAGGTGGATGTAATGTTAATAGCTTATTAGAGAGAGGCGCTTCACTCACGCAAACGAAAATACAATCTCACTCTTACAGGCGATGTTACGAAAAAGAAGCCTTAATATAACCTGATTTATCTGTTTTCGCATCAAGACGCTATAAAATTGTAACTTTAAAGGAGCAATAACGTAACGTTCACGATCAATTGCCGTCTACTCCTAGATCTACTTCCGGCGCTTATAATAGGCTCCCTACTGTCTAAATAACGACGACGGCGACATCAATGAGAACGGAGCACTTGGAAGGTTAGAGAATAGAGGCTAGAGTTGCTCTCGGTCGGGCAATTCTTATATATCTTTCGTGCTCTCCAAACTCGCCGCGTGCTTTATAGTACTCGACAATTACGCACGCTGACGCATGAACCATTTGCTAAAAAAACGTTTCTAAGGGTTTTTGCTCATAATAATTAAAAAGCAATTTCTCAGTGGGGAAGTGAATTATTCATACACTCCAAGCAATCAATTCGAATTGACTAGCCTAGTCTATAAAAGCGTCGATATATGTCCACTGAATATACAGCTCAGCTGCACTTAGTTGCATTACAGCGAAGATTAGGGATGGCGGACCTCACAAATTTTACCCAAGACAACAGCCAAAAAACGTTCAGTGAACTGCTTTGCAAGGCAGAATTTACAGGAAAAGCACACAGCGAGCTTATCTTTCTTTCAGTGCTAAATACTTTTCTGTCCGTCACTGCATTTCTGGAGAACACTCTGATCCTAGTTGCCCTGCACAAGGACACTTCACTTCATCCGCCGTCCAAACTCCTTTTTCGCAACCTTGCGATAGCTGATCTCTTCGTTGGTATCACTGCAGAGCCTTTGTACGTTGTGTACCTGATGTCTGAAGTAAGAGAGAGGTGGGATGTTTGCTTTTATGTACTAGTGTCTGGTGTAACTGCAGGCTATATTTTGTGTTCAGTGTCCTTTTTGACAATGACGGCAATAAGCGTGGACAGACTTCTCGCTTTGTCGCTGAGACTCAGATACAGACAAGTTGTAACTTTTAAAAGAACTTGTATAACTTTAATTGGCTCGTGGATCTGTTCCATCGTCGTCGCATCATCATGGTTTTTGAATCCTGTTATAACCACATGGTATCAATACACAGGTACAGCTCTCTGCCTTTTCATCACATTTTTCGCTTACACAAAAATTTTCTTCATCCTTCGCCACAACCGAATTCATGTTAAAACCCCCACTTTCCAAAGGCAACCAAACCAAGCAATTCCAGTGAACATAGCTCGATACAGAAAGGCGGTGTACAGTGCACTGTGGGTGCAGGTAACATTGGTTGTTTGTTATCTTCCAGCGGCTATAGTGCTAGCTTTAACGCCCCATAGAGGATTCCCTATATCCATGTACCTCACTAGGCAATTTACAATCACCGTGGTTTTCTTAAACTCGTCATTAAACCCCTTGCTGTACTGTTGGAAGATCAGAGAAGTAAGGCATGCTGTGAAAGAAACATTGAGAGGGCTTCGCTGTTCTTCGAATTAGTTAGCCATTTTTTTAATGGTGATATCCTGGGCTCATTGTATTTAACTTTACTTGCGTCTGCTGTGTCTCCATCTGTATTTATATAAACACAAAATTGTAGGATTCAGATATAAGCCTTAGGGTTGAAATTGGGTAAAAAAGTCAACTAAATGTTGGAATTATATGTTTATTCAAAACTTTCGCAAGAATTAAAGATGAAGAGGATCGCATGCAATTATCTTAAAGAGTACTAAATTTTTTCTCTCTTCCCTATGTCACGGAAAGACGGAAGGTATATAGAGGTTTGCATAATAGGGTATACAAAAGAGTGTTCGTAGCTTGGATTAATGAAAACACCTTTCGTTTTGCCGTTCCCTTCCATTCCTATGAAGCTTAAAAAAATTGAGGCGCTGATCACTTCTTTTTAATTCCTCCAAAAATAGCGGGGGATGGTCTAACGTTTTAAGCTTACAATATAACACAAAATATAGCTTCGGCATGACAACCTTGCTAAGTACATCTTTAATTGCTTCATATGATTTTTTTGGCGTTCACTATCACCTGACCTTTTATTGGGCCAAGTGAAACCACTTTCAGTTTTTTTTTTCTTTCGTTGATGCTTGAGCTCCCTAATATATCCGACACAACTTACAGTGCACAGTAAACTCCGCGTTCTATCATTCTCTCCGACCGGTGAGGGTGCTTACCATTTACATTTTCCGGCTGAAAATTTCCGGTAATGGAACACCTGAAAAGGTAGTCCTGTTTTTCCAGACGGAATGTTTCACGGAAATTCTTGTTCCATTTCTTCAAAGCCACCTTTGATATCAGTTTAATGCTTTCGCGGCCGTTTTTCGGTGAATGGAACTAATTTGTGCAAATAGTAAACGCGATTCCGGGACGAAATTTACCAAATCGCCTATCTGAATTTTGCTTACCACTTTTCCAAACCGTGAACGGACCGGTTTGCCCATGAAAATGCATATGGAAAACAACCTAAGTTTTCTTGTTCAACGGCCGCTTAACAAAAGCCGTTACACTACTGAAAAACATAACATAGAAAGCATAGAAACAATAGCACCGCGAATTTAAGGCGCCTAAGAATAGAAGTAGCTATAAGCAAAAAATGCAGGGTTTTTATGGGCTGAAAATACTGACTTTGAAAAACAAACAGCGGGGTGATTATATATAAATGCCTCACTGCTAGCTGTAGTATACAGGGCTACCAGGTTTATTCTGAGTGACAAACAAGAATACTCGAGGAGGAACGTCGCACTTTATCCTTAGTCGATTAAGGAAGGTATTTTGCTCGTGTCAGTTTTGCAATGTCAAGACTAATAGCGGGTATTATCATTAATTTTTTATAGCGTAGCTTATAATAGTCTATATAATCAAGTCTGCTTCAGGCTACTGAGCACGCTGATAACACCTCAACAGACTAATAACTCGAGTGCTTCACAATGTAATCTAAATTTGCTAACAGATAGAACAGTTTGTGGGGGCAATGAGGCGAGTGTTGTCAGCTGCGCGTGTGCGACATTCTTTGCAAACTCAGTCTTACAGTTCAAAGGTCTTCAAAAAACATTTTTCGCTGGAGTACGAATTAGTAGTTTTCGGCCTCAAAAAGAACCGTAAAACTTTACAAGAGGGGGGGGGGGGGTGGATGCCACCCCCCCCCCCCAAAAAAAGGTTTTGCTGAGTTTTTTCTTAGAGGATAAAACATCAGCACCTGACATTTTCAGTAGCTATTCGTTCATCCCTCGCGCAAATTTTGAGACAAGTTTAGTGATGGTCAGGTGCTATGGTTACGAGATATGACGTCAAAAGTACAGCTGGTTACGCCAATTTTGGGTGAAAGTACATGTTTTTTCAACTTTTTTCAAAAATAAAATCATGCCATCACAAAAATTACTATTTCCGGCGGTTTTAACCTGATTTCTAATTCTTGGTAAAATCCAAGATGGCAGCCAAGATGGAGATCATTGTTGGTGACGTCACAGGCCTCCAGCAGCGCCACCACCCATGAAATATACCTGCAGTCTTGTTAAGAAGATCAAAGGCTTTCCACTAAAGGTAAAATTGTTCCAAATACTGCAACATATCAAAAACACGGGAGAGGGATTCCATCCATCCCCCCCCCCCTTGTGCCACGGTGGTTGTATGAATTTGCGTGTTCGTCCGAGGATTAAGATAAAACCTTTGAAAACTATGCTAAAATAAAATAGTCACGTAGACCTTGACACGTACTGTTTTAAGCGAGCTCTTTATAGTAATTATATTTAAGTTGAAAACCACGTTGATAATGTTATAAAACAATTGGTTCATCCCTTCAGCTGTGCTTATATCAAGACATGAAGAAGCACTTGGAATTTTGAAGAGCACTTAAGAGGCTAGAGCTGCTCTCGATAGCGCCTCGAGCAATTCTCATGTCTCTTTCCTGCTCTCAAACTCGCCGCGTGCCGTTATAGTACTCGACAATTACGCACGCTGACGCATGAACTAATTGTTAAAGAAACGTGCTTGAGGGATTCTGACCATAATAATAAAAAAACAATTTAGCAGTGGCAAAGTAAATTATTCATACACTCCAAGCAATCAAATCGTTTTTACTAGCGTAGTCTATAAAAAGCATCGATATATGTTCACTGAATATACAGCTCATGAGTTGCTCGTAGTTGCATTACAGCGAAGATAAGGGATGGCGGAGCTCACAAATTTTACTGTAGACAACAGCCAGAAAACCATCAGTGAACTGCGTTGCAAGGCAGAATTTACAGGAAAAGTACACAGCGAGCTTATCTTTCTTTCAGTGCTAAATACTTTTCTGTCCATCACTGCATTTCTGGAGAACACTCTGATCCTAGCTGCCCTACATAAGGACGCTTCACTTCATCCGCCGTCCAAACTCCTTTTTCGCAACCTTGCGATAACTGATCTCTTCGTTGGTATCTCTGCAGAGCCTTTGCACGTTGTGTATTGGATGTCTGAAGTAAAAGAAAGGTGGGATGTTTGCTTTTATGCACAAGTATCTGGTTTAAGTGCAAGCTATATTTTGTGTTCAGTGTCCTTTTTGACAATGACGGCAATAAGCGTGGACAGACTTCTCGCTTTGTCGCTGAGACTCAGATACAGACAAGTTGTAACTTTTAAAAGAACTTGTATAACTTTAATTGGCTTGTGGAGCTATTCCATCGTCGGTGCATCATCACAGTTTTTGGATCCCGTTATAACCGCATGGTATCAATACACAGGTACAGCTCTGTGTCTTTTCATCACATTTTTCGCTTACACAAAAATTTTCTTCATCCTTCGTCACAACCGAATTCATGTTGAAACCACCACTTTCCAAAGGCAACCAAACCAAGCAATTCCAATGAACATAGCTCGATACAGAAAGGCGGTGTACAGTGCACTGTGGGTGCAGGTAACATTGGTTGTTTGTTATCTGCCAGTGGTTATAGTGGTAGCTTTAACGCCCCAAAGAGGAATCCCTATATCCATGTACCTCACTAGGCAATTTACAATCACAGTGGTTTTCCTAAATTCGTCATTAAACCCCTTGCTGTACTGTTGGAAGATCAGAGAAGTAAGGCATGCTGTGAAAGAAACATTAAGAGGCCTTCGCTGTTCTTCGAATTAGTTAACCATTTTTTTAATGGTGATATCCTGGGCTCATTGTATTTAACTTTACTTGCGTCTCCTGTGTCTCCATCTGTATTTATATAAACACAAAATTGTAGGATTCAGATATAAGCCTTAGGGTTGAAATTGGGTAAAAAAGTCAACTAACTGTTGGAATTATATGTTTATTCAAAACTTTCGCAAGAATTAAAGATGAAGAGGATCGCATGCAATTATCTTAAAGAGTAGTAAATTTTTTCTCTCTTCTCTATGTCACGGAAAAACGGAAGGTATATAGAGGTTTGCATAATAGGGTATACAAAAGAGTGTTCGTAGCTTGGATTAATGAAAACACCTTTCGTTTTGCCGTTCCGTTCCATTCCTATGAAGCTTAAAAAAATTGAGGCGCTGATCACTTCTTTTTAATTCCTCCAAAAATAGCAGGGGATGGTCTAACTTTTTAAGCTTACAATATAACACAAAATAGCTTTGGCATGACAACCTTGCTAAGTTCATCTTTAATTACTTCATATGATTTTTGTGGCGTTTACTATCACCTGGCCTTTTATTGGGCCAAGTGAAACCACTTTCAATTTTTTTTTTCTGGGGGCTGTCTTTCGAGTTTTATAATGTTGATCGACAGCTGGCTGAGATACTGAACATTATTTAAATTTTAGAAAAGGATAAAATGCGAAACTTGTTTACTCAGTTAATAAAACAATTAACAAACTCCTGGGCACGGAAGTTTTGTCATTGAGCTACAAGGTTATATTCTAAATTCTGGCACGGAACAAAACTCGATTCAAAAAGGCGTTGCACAATTCATTGTTAATACAAATAACATCGGTTGGTTTGCCTGCCTTATTTTGTATCGGTAGCCTTTGACACCTAAACGAATGATGCCGGTATCGATTTATCTTCCAAGGAGATTTACGGGTTTTTTAGTTTACCTAAACAGGGGCGCCCAACGTCAATTTTCGGAAAATATCTGTTCGGAAGACGATTTCAGATCTAGAATTTTCGGAACATTTATTGTAAAATTTCTTGCTTGCCTGCCTGTCCTAGGATTTTCGAACATCTAAAAAATGTTTAATTGCCCATTTTTAACGAATTTTTACCCTTGAAAGGTCACCTAGAATTTTGGGAGCCTTTTTTCTGGCTGAAATTTTCGAAAAGGTAAGTTTGGATCCCTATAATTTTCGCATCACTAGACTTTCAGCTAGGAAATCCAAACAGATCAAAAATTTTTAGGGGATAAAAATATGCCTATATCTACCGTTTAAATGATAAAATACGTTTAACAATGCTATGTTTAAGTGGTTTTGAACTATCTTCTTGTTGGGTGCCCCTGCCTAAATTCGTCATTAAATCCAGGCGCTTTACTATTGAAAAGTCAGAAAAGTAAGGCAAGCAAACTTTTCTGTTCCAATTCAAGATAGATTTATCCGTCACAGACACTGTAAACACTGTTTTCAAAATTGACCGACGTTTAACTTAGTTTTGTTAATTCAATGGCTACTTCAAGCGGATTTTTAAACAATGTAAACAATGCAATGGCTTATAACTCTACAACCAGCTCAGGACAAAGTTTGCAATAATTTTGTGTGGGCCGACTCAATCAGCGACCTTAATTTGTTGGACTGATTACTGAGAAGTGTTAGGGCTAAAATATGCTGGAAACTGTTGCTAGCCAAGACCAGAAGAAATGTTTAATCATAACGAGTGATAATTTTCGTATTACCAAGTATTACCATCGTAAAAATAAAATAAATGTAATCAACTTCAGTAGCTGCTAAACAAGATTGACCAAGTTTGAAACTGTTTTTTGCTTCATCCCTTCCAATGACCTCCCACGCGTCTCAAACTAACCCCCTCACCTAGCCTAAAACTTTAGGCCTTTGAGTCTGCTTCATTGGTGCAAGCAATATAAGACAATCAGCTACTCTAACAGGAGATCTATACCAGAGCAGTTATCGTTGAGACAATTACTGCAAGCGTTTCCAGGGAAGCACGAAGTAATCTCCATGCTCTCTTGGTAAGACTTACCACTTTTCCAATTCACGTGACTGAGGCCCCGTCGACACCAATGCGTTTTTGTTTGAAAACGCGTACATTTCGATGCGTTTAGGCCTTGCGTCCACACTAATACGCTGGGCGTTTTCATCGAAAACTCATCGATCAAAACGAATAGGCATACATATCTTATGAGTGTGAATAGTCGCATCAAAATGAAAACGATGACCGAAAATATCACAGGCGCGTGTGTTTGTAGTATACGAATAGTTTACTGATCTTTACTTGCTTCACAACGTGCAATTTTATCTTTTTCGAAAGTTTTAGCGTGGACAGCCGAAAATGCTTCAAAAGGGTAGTGTGGACGCGAATCGATCAAACATCTAACAACTACATCATACTACTTTGTTGAAAAATCAAAGTGCCATAAAATATCTCCCTTGAATGCGTTTCCTCTCAAATTTCGGGTGTAAGATAATTTTTATGCGCTCTGTCAATTTTGTCATCAACAGGGTTCCAAGTCATTGTTTAAAGGAAGCATTGGTCACGTGGCCTCTTAATGCAAGTAGCTTATTACCAGTGAAAATCTAGTTTGCATAGTCGTTTGTTTGACTTTGGAACCGTGCTTGGGCATACAGTGTAGGGTAATTTCACAGTGTGGTGGAAAGTTGAATCTGATAAACGCCAGACAAGAAACCGCCATAAAAGTTGAAAAGTTTGCAATCAAAGACCTTGTGAAAGAAAAAGCTCGTTCTAGCAAAAGATCTAAAATGTCGCAGCTTTTCATGGACTCCAATATTATCCTGAAAGAAAACTACGACACTAAAGACTGTTCAACCTCGTCCCCAGGGCGCTTCAACCTCCAAAGCCAGGGAAAAGCGCCCTGGGGACGAGGTTGAAGACTGGTGACGTTGTTGGATTGTTGGAAATATCAGTGATAAAGAAACTTGTGTAAGACCTGGGGCTAAGCTCCCTACTGTCTAAGTAACGACGACAGCGACGTTAATGAGAACGAAGCTCTTGGAAGATTGGAGAATAGAGGCTAGAGTTGCTCTCGGTCGAGCTTCGAGCGATTCTTGTTTCTCTTTCGTTCTCTCCAAACGCGCCGCGTGCTTCATAGCACTCGACAATTACGCATGCTGACGCATGAACCATTTGTTAAAAAAACGTTTCTCAGGGTTTCTTGTCATAATAACGAAAAAGTAATTTAGCAGTTGCGAAGTGAATTAGTCATACACTCCAAGCAATCAATTCGAATTGACTAGCGTAGTCTCTAAAATCATCGATATATGTTCACTGAATATACAGCTCAATTGCACGTAGTTGCATTACAGCTGTGACGGAAAGTTTTTCCACTTTGTAACGATTTGAACACTCAAAGGGAACTCGGCGCTTTAACTCTCGATTAACTGGGGAAACTAAACTCAATTGGCAACTCGCTTGCGGGAAAGAGCCGTCACTTCTCTTGAGGTCCGGGATCAAACCACTAACTGGTACAGCAAAGGCAAACTGAACCGTGGTTCCAACAGCGTTTATTCCTGTGCACGTAACGTAACTTAGCTCACAAATGTAATCAACAATTTAATCAGCTCTCAAATCCGCGATGTAATGAGCAATATAATAGAAAAATAAGTTGGCAAAGCAACTTACTTATATAAGGTTTGAATAACCATTGAAAACAAAAGAGTGCAATAGATATGTAAACAGAAATCATTTACAAGTAAATGAAAATCAAATAAAAGAGATAGTATGTATAGCTTGTTACTATTGCTATTTTTAAAAAGTAAAAGTACTGGAACAAAAGCTAGCTAAGTTTGCTAGGTCCGCAAAACAGCGTTTATATACAATATAATACAATGTGAATGAAATTACAAGGTCAGCTAGCGTCTGTTCAAACAGGAAGAAACGCGGACTAATTACTAGTTTCACAGTTTTAAAGCAAAACAAATTTATTTCGAATTTGCAAGTCAGCAAAACCTTTCATATTCCAAACTCAGCTGTTGCCGATATTCAACCAACAGACTAATGAAAGTTATATTCGCAAATACATATAGGTAAAATGCAATTAAAACGAGATACATCTGTAAAAAGGTGGTAATGTCAACGGGTGTCGTGCAGAATAAAAAGAAAGGCTTTTAGCTAAAATTAAAAGATAAACTAAAGTTAATAGCCATTATTCAGAAACTAGGTATTCTTTTCATTGTGAGAGGCAACTTTGAAGTGAAATGTGTATAATGGAAAAAAGAACGAGCAATTAGTTTTGTTTGTTAAGGAACACAGTTGGCTTTTCTATGATTGTTACTTAGTGAACAGAAAGCAAATAAAAGAAAGGACAATAAAATGGCACGAGCCTTTTTGCGGAGCTAAAACCTCTTTATGCAAATTCAGTATGAATTACTAAAAACAACGTCAAAGCGATATTTGAAAGCTATATATGAAATTCGAGGCAAATAAAGAATTCATGGAAAATCTCTCCTTATACCGGCAGCGAAGATAAGGGATGGCAGAGCTCACAAATTTTACCGAAGACAACAGCAAGAAAACGATCTGTGAACTGTGTTGAAAGGCAGAATTTACAGAAAAAGTACACAACGAGCTTATCTTTCTTTTAGTGCTAAATACTTCACTTCATCCGCCGTCCAAACTCCTTTTTCGCAACCTTGCGATAACTGATCTCTTGGTTGGTATCAACGCAGAGCCTTTGCACGCCGCCTAAACGTGTATATATATTGCCTACCCTTTGGCCGCTTAATTAACACAGGTGGATGTAATGTTAATAGCTTATTAGAGACAGGCGCTTCACTCTCGCAAACGAAAATACAATCTCACTCTTACAGGCGATGTTATGTCAAAGAAGCCTTAATATAACCTGATTTATCTGTTTTCGCATCAAGACGCTATAAAATTGTAACTTTAAAGGAGCAATAACGTAACGTTCACGATCAATTGCCGTCTACTCCTAGATCTACTTCCGGCGCTTATAATAGGCTCCCTACTGTCTAAATAACGACGACGGCGACATCAATGAGAACGGAGCACTTGGAAGGTTAGAGAATAGAGGCTAGAGTTGCTCTCGGTCGGGCAATTCTTATATATCTTTCGTGCTCTCCAAACTCGCCGCGTGCTTTATAGTACTCGACAATTACGCACGCTGACGCATGAACCATTTGTTAAAAAAACGTTTCTAAGGGTTTTTGCTCATAATAATTAAAAAGCAATTTCTCAGTGGGGAAGTGAATTATTCATACACTCCAAGCAATCAATTCGAATTGACTAGCGTAGTCTATAAAAGCATCGATATATGTCCACTGAATATACAGCTCAGTTGCGCGTAGTTGCATTACAGCGAAGATTAGGGATGGCGGACCTCACAAATTTTACCCAAGACAACAGCCACAAAACGTTCAGTGAACTGCTTTGCAAGGCAGAATTTATAGGAAAAGTACACAGCGAGCTTATCTTTCTTTCAGTGCTAAATACTTTTCTGTCCATCACTGCATTTCTGGAGAACACTCTGATCCTAGTTGCCCTGTACAAGGACACTTCACTTCAACCGCCGTCCAAACTCCTTTTTCGCAACCTTGCGATAACTGATCTCTTCGTTGGTATCACTGCAGAGCCTTTGTACGTTGTGTACCTGATGTCTGGAGTAAGAGAGAGGTGGGATGTTTGCTTTTATGTACTAGTGTCTTTTGTAACTGCAAGCTATATTTTGTGTTCAGTGTCCTTTTTGACAATGACCGCAATAAGCGTGGACAGACTTCTCGCTTTGTCGATGGGGCTCAGATACAGACAAGTTGTAACTTTTAAAAGAACTTGTATCACTTTAATTGGCTTGTGGATCTGTTCCATCGTCGGCGCATCATCATGGTTTTTGAATCCTGTTATAACCGCATTGTATCAATACATAGGCACAGCTCTCTGCCTTTTCATCACATTTTTCGCTTACACAAAAATTTTCTTCATCCTTCGCCACAACCGAATTCATGTTCAAACCTCCACTTTCCAAAGGCAACTAAACCAAGCAATTCCAATGAACATAACTCGATACAGAAAGGCGGTGTACAGTGCACTGTGGGTGCAGGTAGCATTGGTTGTTTGTTATCTTCCAGCGGCTATAGTGGTAGCTTTAACGCCCCAAAGAGGAATCTCTACATCCACGTACCTCAATAACCAATTTACAGTTTCCTTGGTTTTCTTAAACTCGTCATTAAACCCCTTGCTGTACTGTTGGAAGATCAGAGACGTAAGGCAAGCTGTGAAAGAAATATTAAGAGGGCTTCGCTGTTCATCAAATTAGTTAACCACTTTTTTAATATATAACAATTATTCACCGAAGTGGAGGTGACTAGTCGTGTTTAATATAATTGCATCCGATCCTCTTCATCTTTCCTGCAAATGTTTTGAATGGATATATTATTCCAACAATTAGTTGACTAATAAAAAAGCGGGGGTTGGTTTAACCTTTTATGCTTTCAATATAAAGCAAAACAGCCTTCGCCATGACAACCTTGCTGTTGACATCTTTAATTACTTCATATGATTTTTTGGCGGCATTCACTATCACCTGTCATCTTATTGGGCCAAGTGAAACCACTTTCAATTTTTTTTCTGGAGGCTGTCGTTCGCGTTGTAATTTTGACCGACAGCTGGATGAGATACTGAACGTTAAAGGATAATAGGAATAATAATAATAGGAACCTTATGGTGACTCGATATAGTTTTTCAAGGTCAATACCTCCCAAGTTTGAGCGTAAACTACGTCGCCATAAACAAAGACTTGGAAAAATGGACACCACAGTTATATTAGATAAAGATGAAACTTTGTTATTATCAGGGTTGCAATGGCATCGGAGTTGTCATGGCAACGAAATGACGCCATTACCTATTTTACTTGCAGCAGTATTTCTCGGCACTGGAAATTGTTCTTCCAAAATCGTTTACTGGACCTTCTTCCTACAATAGCTGCCTCGATGTTCGTGAAATTTAAGCAAAATCTGTAAGAGCGTCATCGAGATATTTTGGGAAGAAGTTTTTATGGTTAGAAATACGGTAAAAAATGGACAATCTTGATATGTTTGACTGTTATCTGTATTAAACGAAGCGCTTTTGACTGACATGCAATTTCACCTCACAGTAGTTTCAATCTTTTTAAAACCGTGTGTGAAAGATCATGGAGATACCTCCAGCCGATTGCTAAAAAGAAGGATTTGATTAGTATGTATCGGGGCGCTCTTGTTAGCGGTAATGTAAACATTTTGGTCTACTTTAACAATTTAGCGAATAATTTTTCAACCGCTCGATAAATTTTTTAGAAAACTTAAGAATCTTGAGATTAACCGTCCTTTTATATGACCTCTTAGTTTTAAGATTATTGATATATTGTAAGGCAGTAAAATAAGGGCTTCAATTCGCTAATATTTTGTCAGAAATTTTGTGTTTACAACGGGAGAGCCTCTTATTATTCAGGGGTAGATAGATAGATAGATAGATAGCTTTATTAAAAATCCATTGCAGCCCAAGGGCTGGATTACGGACTGTACAATACGTTGAATACTAAGACTAACTATTATAAATAAATAACAGTAAATAAATAAATCAAAAGAACAAAGATTCTGCGTCATGAAATTTAAGAAAATAGCCGCGAGTTTACAATAAAACCATTAGAAAATAGCCGCGTTATGCATGATAAAACTATTCATTAGTCTATTTGTTCTACAAAGAGGTGCGTTAAAAGCGCGCTTTCTCCTTAAGGCTACAGTACTAAGATTACGTGGCGGCAAAAGGCCATGTAATTTGTGGAGGCTGTTGTCCTTAATCTCATTGAATAGGCGCTCTGTCAGCCATTGGCGCCGTTGATGGAGGTATTGTCTCCAAGTTTCATATTTTCGTTCACAACAATAACTAGCATATTTACATATGTCAAATGCATTGTTAGTTACTGCTGTTCACGTGAAAATGAAACTTCGAGAGCCACCTTAAGCATCGACGACGACGACGGCAGTGAAAACATCACTAAAAAATGAATTTGCGTCCTTTCAATCTTTATCGCGTCTATTTGGAACCGCTTAATTCGACAAATGTAGGCGACTTTTCCTGGAGTTAAATTCTTAAGGGCTTTATCCATGTTCAAATAGCGAAAGGAAAATTTGTCTTCATATTTCCACGTCCTCCATGAAACGTCGCAGAGGGAGGCTTCACGTCGTAGTCGTTCAGTGGACGTCAAAGAAATGTACTAAAAAGCGTGATGCTCGTGCAGAGCAGTTGTTTTGCACATAAAAACAATTGTTTTTTTGACGCTGTTGTTGTCTTCGTCGTCGTGGTCATTGCTTAAGGTCCCTAATTTTGACCGACAGCTGGCTGAAATACTGAACATAATTTAAATTTTAGAAAAGGATGAAATGCGAAACCTGTCAGTTAATAAAAAATTAACAAACTCCTGGGGACGTAAGTTTTGTCATTGACCTACAGGGTTATATTCTAAATTCTCGCACGGAACAAAACTCAATTCAAAAAGGTGTTGCACAATTCATTGGTAATGCAAATAACATCGGTTGCTTGTTACGTGCCTTATCTTGTATCGGTAGCTTTGACAACAAAACGGGATACCCAGCGAGAGCCAGCGGGAGCGTCTAGGGAGGAGAGAGAGGGTACAGTGCGAACAAAAGTAGTCTACCATGTTGCGAGATAAGCCTCGTTGGTGGATAGGTAAGGATAGTTTAGGGACACGAGAACACGAGAAACGGCTTCCTATGTATATCATGTCAACAAATCACATATCACATATCAACAAAACAGATACACAAAGTGGAGTTGAAAAGTCTTTATTTCAATTTAGTTTACATCTTCTTATTTAGCTCTAAAACTTGGATATATATAAACAAAACATACACAAAGTAGAACTGAAAACTCTCTAGTTCAAGTTTGTCTGACGTTTTCTCCTATCTATCTCGAGGAAATAAAAAAAGCTATTACAGTCTCAGCGTTTCACGCACCGTTAATCAGTTAATTATGCGAGTTCGAAAGCCCAAAGTTGAATACAAATTAGTTCATCTCTACAGCTAGACCCAAGGGAGCACCTTGACGTATTATTATATAAACAAATAACTTAACAAGGATCAATTAAAACATGCGACTAATAATTGCTAGCAATAAAACCGCAAGAGAGATACCGTTTTAAAAACTTTATTAAAAACAAAAAGAGTCAAATACACAGCGATTTGAAAGAAATCTATAAAATAGTCAAAGAAAGCAAGCTATCTTTTTTAACACGTTTTCGTCCGCAATTTTTTTTATTCCCTCCACCACAATTTTAATATTTTTCCTCAATTTTATTATTTTCCCTCCTCAATGTTATTATTCCCTCCTCCACAATTTTATTGTTTTCCCTCCTCCACCTCCTCAGTTTGATTCAAGGAAATTGTTGAAAAGATGATGTGGTAACGTTTACAGCACATCTGAGCGTAACTATCGAACGTTTATCAAGATAAAAGCAAAAAGTACTTATGGCCGCCATGTTGGAGGGCAAGAGTATGCCCTCCAACATGGCGGTCAATAAAAACCATACTACTTTATTGAAAAATCAAAGTGCCGTAAAATATCTCCCTTAAATGCGTTTCCTCTCAAATTTCGGGTGTAAGATAATTTTTATGCGTTCTGTCAATTTTGTCATCAACAGGATTCCAAGTCTTTGTTTAAAGGAAGCATTGGTCACGTGACCTCTTAGTGTAAGTAGCCTATTAGCAGTGAAAATCTAGTTTGCATAGTCGTTTGTTTGACTTTGGAACCGTGCTGGGCATACCGTGTAAGTTAATTTCACAGTGTGGTGGGAAGTTGAATCTGATAAAGGCCAGACAGGAAACCGCCATAAAAGTTGAAAAGTTTGCAATAAAAGACCTTGTGAAAGGAAAAGCTCGTTCTAGCAAAAGATCTCAAATGTCGCAACTTTTCATGGACTCCAAGGATATCCTGAAAGAAAACTACGACACTAAAGACTGTTTTGGATTGTTGGAAATATCAGTGATAAAGAAACTTGTGTAAGACCTGGGGTTAAGCTCCCTGCTGTCTAAGTAAGGATGACAGCGACATCAATGAGAACGAAGCTCTTGGAAGTTTGGAGAATAGAGGCTAGAGTTGCTCTCGGTCTAGCTTCGAGTGATTCTTATTTCTCTTTCGTGCTCTCCAAAAGCGCCGCGTGCTTCATAGCACTCGACAATTACGCACACTGACACATGAACCATTTGTTAAAAAAAACGTTTCTGAGGGTTTCTTGTCATAATAATGGAAAAGTAATTTAGCAGTGGCGAAGTGAATTAGTCATACAGAAATCATTTAGAAATAAATGAAAATCAAATAAAAAAGATAGTATGTATAGCTTGGTACTATTGCTATTTTCAAAAATTAAAAGTACTGGAACAAAAGCTAGCTAAGTTTGCTAGGTCTGCAAAACCGCGTTTATGTACAATGTAATACAATGTGAATGAAATTACAAGGTCAGCTAGCGTCTGTTCAAACAGGAAGAAACGCGGACTAATTACTAGTTTCACAGTTTTAAAGCAAAACAAATTTATTTCGAATTTGCAAGTCAGCAAAACCTTTCATATTCCAAACTCAGCTGTTGCCACTATTTAACCAACAGACTAAGGAACGTTATATTCGCAAATACATATAGGTAAAATGCAATTAAAACGAGATACATCTGTAAATTGGTGGTAATGTCAACGGGTGTCGTGCAGAATAAAAAGAAAGGCTTTTAGCTAAAATTAAAAGATAAACTAAAGTTAATAGCCATTATTCAGAAACTAGGTATTCTTTTCATTGTAAGAGGCAACTTTGAAGTGAAATGTGTATAATGGAAAAGAGAACGAGCAATTAGTTTTGTTTGTTAAGGAACATTGTTGGCTTTTCATGATTATTCATTAGCGAACACAAAGCAAATAAAAGAAAGGACAATAAAATGGCACGAGCCTTTTTGCGGAGCTAAAACCTCTTTATGCAAATTCAGTATGAATTACTAAAAACAACGTCAATTAAAGCAAATATTTGAAAGCTATATATGAAATTCGAGGCAAATAAAGAATTCATGGAAAATCTCTCCTTATACCGGCAGCGAAGATAAGGGATGGCAGAGCTCACAAATTTTACCGAAGACAACAGCAAGAAAACGATCTGTGAACTGCGTTGAAAGGCAGAATTTACAGAAAAAGTACACAACGAGCTTATCTTTCTTTTAGTGCTAAATACTTTTCTGTCCATCACTGCATTTCTGGAGAACACTCTGATCCTAGTTGCTCTGCATAAGGACACTTCACTTCATCCGCCGTCCAAACTCCTTTTTCGCAACCTTGCGATAACTGATCTCTTGGTTGGTATCAACGCAGAGCCTTTGCACGCAGCCTAAACGTGTATATATATTGCCTACCCTTTGGCCGCTTAATTAACACCGGTGGATGTAACGTTAATAGCTTATTAGAGACAGGCGCTTCACTCACGCAAACGAAAATACAATCTCACTCTTACAGGCGATGTTATGTCAAAGAAGCCTTAATATAACCTGATTTATCTGTTTTCGCATCAAGACGCTATAAAATTGTAACTTTAAAGGAGCAATAATGTAACGTTCGCGATCAATTGCCGTCTACTCCTAGATCTACTTCCGGCGCTTATAATAGGCTCCCTACTGTCTGAATAACGACGACGGCGACATCAATGAGAACGGAGCACTTGGAAGGTTAGAGAATAGAGGCTAGAGTTGCTCTCGGTCGGGCAATTCTTATATATCTTTCGTGCTCTCCAAACTCGCCGCGTGCTTTATAGTACTCGACAATTACGCACGCTGACGCATGAACCATTTGTTAAAAAAACGTTTCTAAGGGTTTTTGCTCATAATAATTAAAAAGCAATTTCGCAGTGGGGAAGTGAATTATTCATACACTCCAAGCAATCAATTCGAATTGACTAGCGTAGTCTATAAAAGCATCGATATATGTCCACTGAATATACAGCTCAGTCGCGCGTAGTTGCATTACAGCGAAGATTAGGGATGGCGGACCTCACAAATTTTACCCAAGACAACAGCCACAAAACGTTCAGTGAACTGCTTTGCAAGGCAGAATTTATAGGAAAAGTACACAGCGAGCTTATCTTTCTTTCAGTGCTAAATACTTTTCTGTCCATCACTGCATTTCTGGAGAACACTCTGATCCTAGTTGCTCTGCATAGGGACACTTCACTTCATCCGCCGTCCAAACTCCTTTTTCGCAACCTTGCGATAACTGATCTCTTGGTTGGTATCACTGCAGAGCCTTTGTACGTTGTGTACCTGATGTCTGAAGGAAGAGAGAGGTGGGATGTTTGCTTTTATGTACTAGTGTCTTTTGCAACTGCAAGCTATATTTTGTGTTCAGTGTCCTTTTTGACAATGACCGCAATAAGCGTGGACAGACTTCTCGCTTTGTCGCTGAGACTCAGATACAGACAAGTTGTAACTTTTAAAAGAACTTGTATAACTTTAATTGGCTTGTGGATCTGTTCCATCGTCGTCGCATCATCATGGTTTTTGAATCCTGTTATAACCGCATGGTATCAATACACAGGCACAGCTTTCTGTCTTTCCATCACATTTTTCGCCTACACAAAAATTTTCTTCATCCTTCGCCATAACCGAATTCATGTTAAAACCTCCACTTTTCAAAGGCAACTAAACCAGGCAATTCCAATGAACATAGCTCGATACAGAAAGGCGGTGTACAGTGCACTGTGGGTGCAGGTAACATTGGTTGTTTGTTATCTTCCAGCGGCTATAGTGGTAGCTTTAACGCCCCAAAGAGGAATCTCTACATCCACGTACCTCAATAAGCAATTTACAATTTCCTTGGTTTTCTTAAACTCGTCATTAAACCCCTTGCTGTACTGTTGGAAGATCAGAGAAGTAAGGCAAGCTGTGAAAGAAATATTAAGAGGGCTTCGCTGTTCATCAAATTAGTTAACCACTTTTTTAATATATAACAATTATTCACCGAAATGGAGGTGACTAGTCGTGTTTAATATAATTGCATCCGATCCTCTTCATCTTTCCTGCAAATGTTTTGAATGGATATATTATTCCAACAATTAGTTGACTAATAAAAAAGCGGGGGGTTGGTTTAACCTTTTATGCTTTCAATATAAAACAAAACAGCCTTCGGCATGACAACCTTGCTGTTGACATCTTTAATTACTTCATATGATTTTTTGGCGGCATTCACTATCACCTTGCATCTTATTGGGTCAAGTGAAACCACTTTCAATTTTTTTCTGGAGGCTGTCGTTCGCGTTGTAATTTTGACCGACGGCTGGATGAGATACTGAACGTTAAAGGATAATAGGAATAATAATAATAGGAACCTTAAGGTGGCTCGATATAGTTTTTTAAGGTCAATACCTCCCAAGTTTGAGCGTAAACTACGTCGCCATAAACAAAGACTTGGAAAAATGGACACCACAGTTATATTAGATAAAGATGAAACTTTGTTATTATCAGGGTTGCAATGGCATCGGAGTTGTCATGGCAACGAAATGACGCCATTACCTATTTTACTTGCAGCAGTATTTCTCGGCACTGGGAACTGTTCTTCCAAAATCGTTTACTGGACCTTTTTCCTACAATAGCCGCCTTGATTTTCGTGAAATTTAAGCAAAATCTGTAGGAGCGTCATCGAGATATTTTGGGAAGAAGTTTTTATGGTTAGAAATACGGTAAAAAATGGACAATCTTGATATGTTTGACTGTTATCTGTATTAAACGAAGCGCTTTTGACTGACATGCAATTTCACCTCATAGTAGTTTCAATCTTTTTAAAACCGTGTGTGAAAGATCATGGAGATACCTCCAGCCGATTGCTAGAAAGAAGGATTTGATTAGTATGTATCGGGGCGCTCTTGTCAGCGGTAATGTAAACATTTTGGTCTACTTTAACAATTTAGCGAATAATTTTTCAACCGCTCGATAAATGTTTTAGAAAACTTAAGAATCTTGAGATTAACCGTCCTTTTATATGACCTCTTAGTTTTAAGATTATTGATATATTGTAAGGCAGTAAAATAAGGGCTTCAATTCGCTAATATTTTGTCAGAAATTTTGTGTTTACAACGGGAGAGCCTCTTATTATTCAGGGGTAGATAGATAGATAGATAGATAGATAGATAGATAGATAGATAGATAGATAGATAGCTTTATTAAAAATCCATTGCAGCCCAAGGGCTGGATTACGGACTGTACAATACGTTGAATACTAAGACTAACTATTATAAATAAATAACAGTAAATAAATAAAACAAAAGAACAAAGATTCTGCGTCATGAAATTTAAGAAAATAGCCGCGAGTTTACAATAAAACCATTAGAAAATAGCCGCGTTATGCATGATAAAACTATTCATTAGTCTATTTGTTCTACAAAGAGGTACGTTAAAAGCGCGCTTTCTCCTTAAGGCTACAGTACTAAGATTACGTGGCGGCAAAAGGCCATGTAATTTGTGGAGGCTGTTGTCCTTAATCTCATTGAATAGGCGCTCTGTCAGCCATTGGCGCCGTTGATGGAGGTATTGTCTCCAAGTTTCATATTTTCGTTCACAACAATAGCTAGCATATTTACATATGTCAAATGCATTGTTAGTTACTGCTGTTCACGTGAAAATGAAACTTCGAGAGCCACCTTGAGCATGGACGACGACGACGGCAGTGAAAACATCACGAAAAAATGAATTTGCGTCCTTTCAATCTTTATCGCGTCTATTTGGAACCGCTTAATTCGACAAATGTAGGCGACTTTTCCTGGAGTTAAATTCTTAAGGGCTTTATCCATGTTCAAATAGAGAAAGAAAAATTTGTCGTCATATTTCCACGTCCTCCATGAAACGTCGCATAGCGGGGAGGCTTCACGTCGTAGTCATGCAGTGGACGTCAAAGAAATGTACTGAAAAGCGTGATGCTCGTGCAGAGCAGTTGTTTTGCACATAAAAACAATTGTTTTTTTGACGCTGTTGTTGTCTTCGTCGTCGTGGTCGTTGCTTAAGGTCCCTAATTTTGACCGACAGCTGGCTGAAATACTAAACATAATTTAAATTTTAGAAAAGGATGAAATGCGAAACCTGTCAGTTAATAAAAAATTAACAAACTCCTGGGCACGTAAGTTTTGTCATTGACCTACAGGGTTATATTCTAAATTCTCGCACGGAACAAAACTCAGTTCAAAAAGGTGTTGCACAATTCATTGGTAATGCAAATAACATCGGTTGCTTGTTACGTGCCTTATCTTGTATCGGTAGCTTTGACACCTAAACGGGATACCCAGCGAGAGCCAGCGGGAGCGTCTAGGGAGGAGAGAGAGGGTACAGTGCGAACAAAAGTAGTCTACCATGTTGCGAGATAAGCCTCGTTGGTGGATAGGTAAGGATAGTTTAGGGACACGAGAACACGAGAAACGGCTTCCTATGTATATCATGTCAACAAATCACATATCACATATCAACAAAACACATACACAAAGTGGAGTTGAAAAGTCTTTATTTCAATTTAGTTTACATCTTCTTATTTAGCTCTAAAACTTGGATATATATAAACAAAACATACACAAAGTAGAACTGAAAACTCTCTAGTTCAAGTTTGTCTGACGTTTTCTCCTATCTATCTCGAGGAAATAGAAAAAGCTATTACAGTCTCAGCGTTTCACGCACCGTTAATCAGTTAATTATGCGAGTTCGAAAGCCCAAAGTTGAATACAGATTAGTTCATCTCTACAGCTAGACCCAAGGGAGCACCTTGACGTATTATTATATAAACAAATAACTTAACAAGGATCAATTAAAACATGCGACCAATAATTGCTAGCAATAAAACCGCAAGAGAGATACCGTTTTAAAAACTTTATTAAAAACAAAAAGAGTCAAATACACAGCGATTTGAAAGAAATCTATTAAAATAGTCAAAGAAAGCAAGCTATCTTTTTTAACACGTTTTCGTCCTCAATTTTTTTTATTCCCTCCACCACAATTTTAATATTTTTCCTCAATTTTATTATTTTCTCTCCTCAATGTTATTATTCCCTCCTCCACAATTTTATTGTTTTCCCTCCTCCACCTCCTCAGTTTGATTCAAGGAAATTGTTGAAAAGATGATGTGGTAACGTTTACAGCACATCTGAGCGTAACTATCGAACGTTTATCAAGATAAAAGCAAAAAGTACTTATGGCCGCCATGTTGGAGGGCAAAAGTATGCCCTCCAACGTGGCGGCAAATAAAAACCATACTACTTTATTGAAAAATCAAAGTGCCGTAAAATATCTCCCTTAAATGCGTTTCCTCTCAAATTTCGGGTGTAAGATAATTTTTATGCGCTCTGTCAATTTTGTCATCAACAGGATTCCAAGTCTTTGTTTAAAGGAAGCATTGGTCACGTGACCTCTTAGTGTAAGTAGCCTATTAGCAGTGAAAATCTAGTTTGCATAAATCGTTTGTTTGACTTTGGAACCGTGCTGGGCATACCGTGTAAGTTAATTTCACAGTGTGGTGGGAAGTTGAATCTGATAAAGGCCAGACAGGAAACCGCCATAAAAGTTGAAAAGTTTGCAATAAAAGACCTTGTGAAAGGAAAAAGCTCGTTCTAACAAAAGATCTCAAATGTCGCAACTTTTCATCGACTCCAATGTTATCCTGAAAGAAAACTACGACACTAAAGACTGTTTTGGATTGTTGGAAATATCAGTGGTAAAGAAACTTGTGTAAGACCTGGGGCTAAGCTCCCTACTGTCTAAGTAACGACGACAGCGACGTCAATGAGAACGAAGCTCTTGGAAGTTTGGAGAATAGAGGCTAGAGTTGCTCTCGGTCGAGCTTCGAGCGATTCTTATTTCTCTTTCGTGCTCTCCAAACTCGCCGCGTGCTTCATAGCACTCGACAATTACGCACACTGACACATGAACCACTTGTTAAAAAAAACGTTTCTGAGGGTTTCTTGTCATAATAATGGAAAAGTAATTTAGCAGTGGCGAAGTGAATTATTAATACAGAAATCATTTAGAAGTAAATGAAAATCAAATAAAAAAGATAGTATGTATAGCTTGTTACTATTGCTATTTTCAAAAATTAAAAGTACTGGAACAAAAGCTAGCTAAGTTTGCTAGGTCTGCAAAACCGCGTTTATGTACAATATAATACAATGTGAATGAAATTACAAGGTCAGCTAGCTTCTGTTCAAACAGGAAGAAACGCGGACTAATTACTAGTTTCACAGTTTTAAAGCAAAACAAATTTATTTCGAATTTGCAAGTCAGCAAAACCTTTCATATTCCAAACTCAGCTGTTGCCACTATTTAACCAACAGACTAATGAACGTTATAGTCGCAAATACATATAGGTAAAATGCAATTAAAACGAGATACATCTGTAAAAAGGTAGTAATGTCAACGGGTGTCGTGCAGAATAAAAAGAAAGGCTTTTAGCTAAAATTAAAAGATAAACTAAAGTTAATAGCCATTATTCAGAAACTAGGTATTCTTTTCATTGTAAGAGGCAACTTTGAAGTGAAATGTGTATAATGGAAAAGAGAACGAGCAATTAGTTTTGTTTGTTAAAGAACACGGTTGGCTTTTCATGATTATTCATTAGCGAACACAAAGCAAATAAAAGAAAGGACAATAAAATGGCACGAGCCTTTTTGCGGAGCTAAAACCTCTTTATGCAAATTCAGTATGAATTACTAAAAACAACGTCAAAGCAAATATTTGAAAGCTATATATGAAATTCGAGGCAAATAAAGAATTCATGGAAAATCTCTCCTTATACCGGCAGCGAAGATAAGGGATGGCAGAGCTCACAAATTTTACCGAAGACAACAGCAAGAAAACGATCAGTGAACTGCGTTGAAAGGCAGAATTTACAGAAAAAGTACACAACGAGCTTATCTTTCTTTCAGTGCTAATTACTTTTCTGTCCATCACCGCATTTCTGGAGAACACTAGTTGCCCCGCACAAGGACACTTCGCTTCATCCGCCGTCCAAACCGTCGAAACCTTGCGATAACTGATCTCTTCGTTGGTATTACTGCAGTGCCTTTGCACGCAGGCTAAACGTGTATATCAGTATACTGCCTACCCTTTGGCCGCTCAATTAACACAGGTGCAATCTATAATGTTAATAGCTTATTAGAGAGAGGCGCTTCACTCACGCAAACGAAAATACAATCTCACTCTAGCACAAGGAAGACGCAACGGCTACGAAAAGGTCACTTAAAAAGTAAATTTTCGCTCCCTCAAACTTAATCGCGCTTATTCCATTTCGTTAAATTCGTCAAATGTTAGCAATTTTGGAGTTGAATCCTAAAGGACTACATCAAAGTTCAGGAAGAAATGTACAAAAAAGTGTGATGCGCGTGCAAAGCTGCTTGTCTAAACCTATTTCTTTTTTGCCGTTTTCGTTTCCGTCGCCGTCCTCGTTGCGTAAACTCCCTAATAACGACGATGGCGATATCAATGAGAGCGAAGCACTTGGAAGTTTGGAGAATAACAGCTAGAGTTGCTCTCCAAACTCGCCGCGTGCTTTATAGTACTCGACAATTACGCACGCTGACGCGTGAACCATTTGTTAAAAAAACGTTTCTAAGGGTTTCTGATCATAATAAGTCAAAAACAATTTCGCAGCGGGGCAGTGAATTATTCATACACTCCAAGGCAATCAATTCGAATTGACTAGCGTAGTCTATAAAAGCATCGATATATATTCGCTGAATATACAGCTCGGTTGCACGTAGTTGCACTACAGCGAATATAAGGGATGGCGGAGCTCGCAAATTTTACCGACGACAACAGCCAGAAAACCATCAGTGAACTGCGTTGCAAGGCAGAATTTACAGGAAAAGTACACAGCGAGCTTATCTTTCTTTCAGTGCTAAATACTTTTCTGTCCATCACTGCATTTCTGGAGAACACACTGATCCTAGTTGCCCTGCACAAGATGACTTCACTTCATCTGCCGTCCAAGCTCCTTTTTCGCAACCTTGCGGTAACTGATCTCTTGGTTGGTATCACTGCAGAGCCTTTGTACGTTGTTTATTGGATGTCTGAAGTAAGAGAGAGGTGGGATGTTTGCTTTTATGCACAAGTGTCTGGTTTAAGTGCAAGCTATATTTTGGGTTCAGTGTCCTTTTTGACAATGACGACAATAAGCGTGGACAGACTTCTCGCTTTGTCGATGGGGCTCAGATACAGACAAGTTGTAACTTTTAAAAGAACACGTATAACTATAACTGGCTTCTGGATCTGTTCCATCGTCTACGCATCATCACAGTTTTTGAATCCTGTTATAACCGCATGGTATCAATACACAGGTACAGCTCTGTGTCTTTCCATCACATTTTTCGCCTACGCAAGAATTTTCTTCATCCTTCGCCATAACCGAATTCATGTTAAAACCACCACTTTTCAAAGGCAACCAAACCAAGCAATTCCACTGAACATAGCTCGATACAGAAAGGCCGTGTACAGTTCACTCTGGGTGCAGGTAACATTGGTTGTTTGTTATCTGCCAATGGCGATAGTGCTTGCTTTAACGCCCCAAAGAGGAATCCCTACATCCACGTACCTCGCTGGACAATTTACAATTACCTTGGTTTTCTTACACTCGTCATTAAACCCCTTGCTGTACTGTTGGAAGATCAGAGAAGTAAGGCAAGCTGTGAAAGAAACATTAAGAGGGCTTCGCTGTTCATCGAATTAGTTAACCACTTTTTTAATATATAACAATTATTCACCGAAGTGGAGGTGACTAGTCGTGTTTAATATAATTGCATCCGATCCTCTTCATCTTTCCTACAAATGTTTTGAATGGATATATTATTCCAACAATTAGTTGACTAATAAAAAAGCGGGGGTTGGTTTAACCTTTTATGCTTTCAATATAAAACAAAATAGCCTTCGGCATGACAATCTTGCTATTAACATCTTTAATTAATTCATATGTTTTTTGGCGGCATTCACTATCACCTGACGTTTTATTGGGCCAAGCGAAACCACTTTCAGTTTCTTCCTGCAGGCTGTCGTTCGCATCGTAATAGGAACCTTACGCATCGACGACGACGACGGCAGTGAAAACATCACGAAAAAATGAATTTGCGTCCTTTCAATCTTTATCGCGTCTATTTGGAACCGCTCAATTCGACAAATGTAGGCAACTTTTCCTGGAGTTAAATTCTTAAGGGCTTTATCCATGTTTAAATAGAGAAAGGAAAATTAAATTCGTCGTCATATTTCCACGTCCCCCATGAAACGTCGAATAAGGAGGCTTTACGTCGTAGTCGTGCAGTGGACGTCAAAGAAATGTACTTAAAAGAGTGATGCACGTACAGAGCAGTTGTTTTGCTTATTTGTTTTTTGACGCTGTTGTTTGACCGACAGCTGGCTGAGATACCGAACACTATTTAAATTTTAGAAAAGGATAAAATGCGAAACTTGTTTACTCAGTTAATAAAATATTAACAAACTCCTAGGCACGGAAATTTTGTCATTGACCTACAGGGTTATTTTCTAAATTCTGTCTTATCTGTCAATCAGATGCAATAAAAAGGAAGTGAATATTTAACAACGCGAAAGGGCTGGAGCTTCAGCAGTAAACTCTATACCTCTGAGTTCGAGAGCCAAAAACCTAAGCGCCTTTTGAAATTCGATAAAATAAAACCTTTTATAAGGTAATTTAGTCTTTTAGCTTTAATTTGATATATAACTTGCCTTTGTAGGGAAAATACTCGCGCGACTAGAATTTTTTTCTGTGGGCACCTTGTTTTCCTTTACTGAGACCTTAAGGCAATTTATCCGAAAACAAGATGCTTTCTCGTGCCGATCTTCAGCTCGACTGCTTACAACGTGTTTGGTTACTAATGCCAATTAACTACGAATTCTTTCTACATACTTATGATCTTCACCGAAAATTTGTTTCCTAATCGTCAGTGCTTTTTCGTGAAGTTCTTTGCCTTGATTGTGTTCTCCCAGGGTGTCGCACACTAGTGCCAAGTTGACATAGGTTGTTGCTACAGCGGCATGATCTTCACCAAAAATCTTTTTGTAAATAATTAGTGCTTTTTCGTGAAGTTCTTTGGCTTGATTGTATTCTCCCAGGGTGTCGTGCACTAATGCCAAGTTGTTATAACTTGTTGCTACAGCGGCATGATCTTCACCAAAAATCTTTTTGCGAATTATCAGTGCTTTTTGGTGAAGTTCTTTGGCTTGATTGTATTCTCCCAGGGTGTCGTGCACTAATGCCAAGTTGTCATTACTTGTTGCTACCGCGGCATGATCTTCACCAAAAATCTTTTTCCGATTTATCAGTGCTTTTTCGTGAAGTTCTTTGGCTTGATTGTATTCTCCCAGGCATCTGTACACTAGTGCCAAATTGTCATTACTTGTTGCTACAGCGGTATGATCTTCACCAAAAATCTTTTTGCAAATTATCAGTGCTTTTTCGTGAAGTTCTTTGGCTTGATTGTATTCTCCCAGGCGTTCGTACACTAATGCCAAGTTGTTATAACTTGTTCCTACATCAGCATGATCTTCACCAAAAATCTTTTTGCGAATTATCAGTGCTTTTTCGTGAAGTTCTTTGGCTTGATTGTATTCTCCCAGGGTGTCGTACACTAATGCAAAGTTGTTATAACTTGTTGCTACAGCGGCATGATCTTCACCAAAATTCTTTATGTAAATAGTCAGTGCTTTTTCGTTAAGTTCTTTGGCTTGATTGTATTCTCCCAGGCATTTGTACACTAATGCCAAGTTGTTATAACTTGTTGCTACATCGGCATGATCTTCACCAAAAATCTTTTCGTGAACAGTCAGTGCTTTTTCGTGAAGTTCTTCGGTTTGATTGTATTCTCCCAGGCATCTGTACACTAGTGCCAAATTGTTATAACTTGTTGCTACATCGGCATGATCTTCACCAAAAATCTTTTCGTGAACAGTCAGTGCTTTTTCGTGAAGTTCTTCGGTTTGATTGTATTCTCCCAGGCATCTGTACACTAGTGCCAAATTGTCATTACTTGTTGCTACAGCGGCATGATCTTCACCAAAAATCTTTTTGCGAATTATCAGTGCTTTTTCGTGAAGTTCTTTGGCTTGATTGTATTCTCCCAGGAATCTGTACACTAATGCCAAATTGTCATTACTTGTTGCTACATCGGCATGATCTTCACCGAAAATCTTTTTTGCGAATTATCCGTGCTTTTTCATGAAGTTCTTTGGCTTAATTGTATTCTCCCAGGCGTTCGTACACTAATGCCAAGTTGTTATAACTTGTTGCTACATCAGCATGATCTTCACCAAAAATCTTTTTGCGAATTATCAGTGCTTTTTGGTGAAGTTCTTTGGCTTGATTGTATTCTCCCAAGGTGTCGTACACTAATGCCAAGTTGTTATAACTTGTTGCAACATCAGCATGATCTTCACCAAAAATCTTTTTGCGAATTATCAGTGCTTTTTGGTGAAGTTCTTTGGCTTGACTGAATTCTCCCAGGCATCTGTACCCTAGTGCCAAGTTGTTATAACTTGTTGCTACAGCGGCATGATCTTCACCAAAAATCTTTTTGCGAATTATCAGTGCTTTTTCGTGAAGTTCTTTGGCTTGATTGTATTCTCCCAGGCATCTGTACACTAGTGCCAAATTGTCATTACTTGTTGCTACAGCGGCATGATCTTCACCAAAAATCTTTTTGCGAATTATCAGTGCTTTTTCGTGAAGTTCTTTGGCTTGATTGTATTCTCCCAGGCGTTCGTACGCTAATGCCAAGTTGTTATAACTTGTTGCTACAGCGGCATGATTTTCACCACAAATCTTTTTGCGAATTATCAGTGCTTTTTCATGAAATTCTTTAGCTTGGTTGTATTCTCCCAGGCGTTTGCATACTAATGCCAAGTTGTTGTAACTTGTTGCTACATCAGCATGATCTTCACCAAAGATCTTTTTCCGAATTGTCAGTGCTTTTTCATGAAGTTCTTTGGCTTGATTGTATTCTCCCAGGGTGTCGTACACTAATGCCAAGTTGTTATAACTTGTTGCTACAGCGGCATGATTTTCACCAAAAATCTTTATGTAAATAGTCAGTGCTTTTTCATGAAGTTCTTTGGCTTGATTGTATTCTCCCAGGGTGTCGTACACTAATGCCAAGTTGTTATAACTTGTTGCTACATCAGCATGATCTTCACCAAAAATCTTTTTGCGAATTATCAGTGCTTTTTGGTGAAGTTCTTTGGCTTGATTGTATTCTCCCAGGCATCTGTACACTAATGCCAAGTTGTTATAACTTGTTGCTACAGCGGCATGATCTTCACCAAAAATCTTTTTGCGAATTATCAGTGCTTTTAGGTGAAGTTCTTTGGCTTGATTGTATTCTCCCAGGGTGTCGTACACTAATGCCAAGTTGTTATAACTTGTTGCTACAGAGGCATGATCTTCACCAAAAATCTTTTTGCGAATTATCAGTGCTTTTTCGTGAAGTTCTTTTGCTTGATTGTATTCTCCCAGGCATCTGTACACTAATGCCAAATTGTCATTATTTGCTGCTACAGCGGCATGATCTTCACCAAAAATCGTTGTGTAAATAGTCAGTGCTTTTTCGTGAAGTTCTTTGGCTTGATTGTATTCTCCCAGGGTGTCGTACACTAATGCCAAGTTGTTATAACTTGTTGCTACATCAGCATGATCTTCACCAAAAATCTTTTTGCGAATTATCAGTGCTTTTTGGTGAAGTTCTTTGGCTTGATTGTATTCTCCCAGGCATCTGTACACTAATGCCAAGTTGTTATAACTTGTTGCTACAGCGGCATGATCTTCACCAAAAATCTTTTTGCGAATTATCAGTGCTTTTTCGTGAAGTTCTTTGGCTTGATTGTATTCTCCCAGGGTGTCGTACACTAATGCCAAGTTGTTATAACTTGTTGCCACAGCGGCATGATCTTTACCAAAAATCTTTTTGCGAATTATCAGTGCTTTTTGGTGAAGTTCTTTGGCTTGATTGTATTCTCCCAGGCATCTGTACACTAACGCCAAATTGTCATTACTTGTTGCTACAGCGGCATGATCTTCAACAAAAAGCTTTTTGCGAATTATCAGTGCTTTTTGGTGAAGTTCTTTGGCTTGATTGTATTCTCCCAGGCGTTCGTACACTAATGCCAAGTTGTTAGAACTTGTTGCTACATCGGCATGATCTTCACCAAAATTCTTTTTGTAAATAGTTAGTGCTTTTTCGTGAAGTTCTTTGGCTTGCTTGTATTCTCCCAGGCCTTTGCATACTAATGCCAAGTTGTTGTAACTTGTTGCTACATCAGCATGATCTTCACCAAAAATCTTTTTGCGAATTATCAGTGCTTTTTGGTGAAGTTCTTTGGCTTGATTGTATTCTCCCAGGGTGTCGTACTCTAATGCCAAGTTGTTATAACTTGTTGCTACAGCGGCATGTTCTTCACCAAAAATCTTTTTGTAAATAGTCAGTGCTTTTTCGTGAAGTTCTTTGGCTTGATTGTGTTCTCCCAGGCATTTGTACACTAATGCCAAGTTGTTATAACTTGTTGCTACATCGGCATGATCTTCACCAAAAATCTTTTTGTGAATAGTCAGTGCTTTTTCGTGAAGTTCTTTGGCTTGATTGTATTCTCCCAGGGTGGCGCACACTAATGCCAAGTTGTTATAACTTGTTGCTACATCGGCATGAGCTTCACCAAAAATTTTTTTGCTAATTATCAGTGCTTTTTCGTGAAGTTCTTTGGCCTGATTGTACTCTCCCAGGCGTTTGCACACTAATGCCAAGTTATCATAACTTGTTGCTACGTCGGCATGATCTTCACCAAAAATCTTTTTGCGAATTATCAGTGCTTTTTGGTGAAGTTCTTTGGCTTGATTGTATTCTCCCAGCCTGTGATACACTTCGCCAGTTACATTCAAAACCCTCCCTTTACGAGCAAACGCACCCGTTGAAGTGTCGTCTAAGTTCCGCAGTAGGTTATATGCTAAGTTGACCACAATTTTCGCAAAGAAGAAATAGGAGCTTTCTTGACAGACCCTGGCGAGATTATGTAGCCAATCAATAACTGTATCCAAATTTATGAAGAGCGCAAACCTTTCTGAAAAAGTGCTTTCATCTGAACTAAACTCTGAAGTCATGTGCTTAAGTAAAGATTCACAGTGGGGCCTCAATTGTTTACAAAACGCATAATTCTCGTAATTTTCCTCGAGTTGGGAGTTGAAAATCTTTACTGCCTCTGCCATGGTTTGGTCGCTTTCCCGGCATGATTTCAGGTTAGGTATCTCGCCTCGTTTCAAAGAGTCATGCACAACTTTATGTAAACGTAAATAAGTTCGTTCACCCCCTTCTTCGGAATGAACAAGACTTAAAGAGGACCTTACAATGTTTGCTTTCATTAAAACCTCTGGATGGTCCTTTACTTGGGCTTTGACGAACTTTAAAACAGTTTCGAGTGGTAGGTCGTCGTTAGCGCAGAGGGAAAGAAAAGAATATGTATGAAGAAGAACCTCGTCTGTTTCAACAGCTCTTTGGATAGCCATTTCTACTGCAGCCGATGTTGTTTTAGGGTAGGCTGGACTCTCATTAGCAAGGACAGTTTCGGTCGATTTCCGCTGGCTGTATGTTGATATGTCTTGAAGGTATGCTTTCCAATTATAATTTGAAGACCCACTGGTCACAACAGTTTGCACGAAATAAGCAGCAGCAGCTAAGGCCAGTGGCTGAAAATCGAGAAGTTCAGCGACCTTTTCTGCTTGTACTCGCTCAGAAATTCGCGATACTGTTTCCAGCAATTCCACTGCCTCGTCCCGCCTCATTCCTTTGCTTAACGATTCATGATACGTATGAGGAGCGTTTTGAGGAATTGTACCACTATCTTGAGTGGTAATCAGCACTTGCCCATGGCCCCATTCTTTACTGCCAGTTCGAGGAAGCAAGTCGCGGACTAAGCGTAAATCAATCACATTGTCTGCTATTATCAACCATTTGGTAAACTTGCTGGTCTTCGGCAAAATCAAGCGATGGAGCTGTTTAATTGCTTCAATAGGTTTCTCTTCTTTTATAGATTCTAAGCCTTTCAACGCGTATTCTGTTATCCCTAAGTGTCTCCCAAGGGTGAGGTACGAGTCAGCAAGTTTGTCAATGCTTTCTGTGTTCAGTGTCGCCACAAAGATAAGATCATTGTTTTGTTTAGAAAAGAACTGTTGTCCGATTTCCCCCGCAAGTTGGCTTTTGCCACATCCTGGATTTCCTGACAAATACACTGTACTGACTGCTCCGCTTGAACTTTTGTAAAGTTTCTGCAATTCGTTAGTGATTCTTTCAATATCATGCGAGCGCCTGATAGTATGGTGTGGTGGGCACGGTGCGAGAATGCAAAATGGCTGAAGTTCCACACTTATTTCCTGTGTGAGAGAAACCAGGGCAGCTTCGGTACTTTGAAGAGTGCTTTTTGTCTGATCTAATTCGGTTTGGAGATCAAGAACTTGCTTCCTTATTTTTTCCACTTCCTTCGTCGGAAAGGTCTTCTGGTTCTTTATTTCTTGAATCTCAGTTATAGCCAGACCAAGGGATGTAAAAGCGTTCAACACTCTGTCTACAGAAGTTTGGAAGTCGGCATCTGTCAACTTAGCCTCAGTGATATGAGCGACCTCGTTTCGCACCTGACGAATATCATCGACCTCTTTACGGACAGCTGGGCTTAAGGTTTTACTAATGCTGTCCGAGTACAGAATGGCAAAAAACAAACAGGTACAGTCCCACTCTGCCGTGTCACCATTGTAGATTATTGCCAGCGATCGGGCGTTTTTGTTGCGACTTGCTTTTGATTCTTTGTTGTAAAAATCATGTCCATTTTGTGCCGTGTCTTTCCATTCTAACGTTGCTTTATAAAGGAAATCCCATTCGTTTTTGAAAATGCGCCGCAGTCCGACTGGAACCAAATCAAATGCTATGTAGCAGAGTCTGAAGTAGTTTAGTTGCTCTTGCGAGTATTCCATCACCAACTTATAATCCTAGTAAGAGACATTGCCTATTAGCTTATTTTCTGGTCAGGCCAAAACAAAGATTATTTACTTATCATTTTGAATATGGCAAGAATCTGATTATGTAACACAGTTATTCCATAAAATGTTTATGAAAAGCAAGCCGTAACTAATGATAAACTAAGCTTAATACGGGACGCTAGGTAAGTAGCTACAGTTTTGCGCTGATAGATAAACGACTGCGTCTGGGCTTCAAACACAACTTGCTTGCCAGGGACCTGGCTCAGCAATGTGTTTCCACGACAGTACCAATAATGATCTAATAGACGCCTAGACTACAAGTAGTCCCCATTTTTCCTCAGGGATAGTAGATCGAGCGAAACGCAAGCGCACGTGAAAATCACCCTACGCGAGAAAAGGCGAGACGCGGCGGGGAGAGAGAAAAATTGTCGCCTTTTTTCGCGTGGGGTGATTTTCACGCTCGCTCTGCTATCCCTGAGGAAAAATGGGGAACTACTCGTAGTCTTATAGACGCCAGGTTCTTATATTTAATTTCAAGGATCAAGAGGATGGGGGTGGTGGGAAGCGGGGGGGGGGGGGGGGGGGGCGGAGCATGTGTAAATGGGTGGCGTTTATTCTGATAACTGTGAAAACCTCAACACAACTAACATGCTTCAAGAACTAATACTTTGCTATCAAGGTAGAACCGGCCCGACGAAAGTTGCTGATGTATTGAGCACATCAAGAGTATCAAAGAGCACTTTCCTTACTTTGAACTTGGCGTTGAAGAAGATGTAATGTACAACCATTGTCAATCAAGCAATAAACCAAATACCGGTGAATTGAATGATTTTGCTCTATTTCGCTATTCCCGAGTATTGTGGAGTAATGGTCATGAGAAGGCATTTGTTAGACAGGGGCTTAATAGTGAGGGGCGTCTATTACAAACAGTGTTTGGAAAGTCGTTTAATTTAAGACAAGAGCCGGGCTATTATTTGTATTTGAAAAGGGGCTTCTACTAGATCATGTATTTCATTCGATGTTAGTGTTTCCATTGTCAAACACATTAATGACGACTTACTTTATTTTGATCAGTGCACAAATTTTAAGAGTTCTTGGCCTTTTCGAACAGTGCTTCGTTTGGATGACAAGTTGAGGGTAACAGATATCCTAGAAGAATGTAAAAGTAGAGTAGAAGAAGGATGCGATAAGAAGCAGGAAAGAGATTAAACATGTTTGTCTAGAAGTGCGCTCTTTTCGATATGCAAGCTCTGTGAACTCCAGAGCTCTTTTCTTTGCGCGGCTGAAAAAAAGAGGCTCTCGAGTCGAGATTGGTGGGGAGGGGGGCGACGGGTAGCACCACTGTCCCATAAACAGGTTTAGAGTGCGGGGGGAGATGACGATCACATAGCAAAAGAGAACAAAGTGGGTTATAGAAAGTTCTCTGCAAGTTCATTGATTTTCTTGCCACTGGGATTGGTCTTAAAAACAGTACACGAAAATTTCTCTTAGCACTTTAACCCTTTCACTCTTAGACTGAGTACCCGTGGACCTTGTAATTGTATGCCCACGCCCCTCCGGCCCCGGGGGGGAAGTTACTCCCTATAATGGCCTATACGGGGAGGCTACTCCCGAAAGGGTTCCCTTTTTCAGCCTTCAGGTAAATGAAATGTTAGGGATTTCACTTGCTGAAGTATATGAATGTGTAGGGAAATATGTCATTTCGTCGGTAAAAAGGCTCAAAAGGGCCAACAGGTGCATTTTTAAATAAGGCAGTGAAAAAATGAGAAAACGTTCTGGTTTTGTGATTTATTCATGATATTTTAAAGACAATGTATTTACAGTTGTTGAAAGGGATTCAAAGTTCTATACTTGGTGTGTGAAAGGGGTATCATTTATCAATAGATGGTATACGAAAGGGGGAACTTTTCTGTCAAAAACGGTATATAAAAGGGTAATTAAGGGGTCGAACCTCGGGGTAGAGCCTCCCCGTATACCATTTTTGTAGTACCCTCCGAGACGTTGTGAACTGGTGATGAAGCCCAAAGAACGCGCGTCTGCGTGGGAGGCCTAACGTATTTCCGGTCGTCGCCTTGCTTCTAGCCTCCCACGCAGACGTTCTTAGGGGTACGAACCTCTAAGAACGTCTGCGTGGGAGGCTACCTTGCTTCACTGAGAGAGCTTAAGCAGCAGACGTTCTTGAGGTCACGAACGCCGACCAGAAGTCACTCGCACTAGTGTGAATGTACTGCGCATGTGTTTACGTCCGCGAGGTCAGGTTGTCGACGCCAGAACGCCACTTTTGAAGTTCAAGATAGAACGCGAAATTCTAGTATTCGAAAGTTCGCGTTTGGGAAGAAGAATTATTCCTAAATTGTTGGCCTACAAGCAAGGAAAAACCTTCTGCTATTTTTCGGTGTTTTCAGAGATGTAATCATCAGGTTAACAGTTTCTAACTCTATTTTTGGACTCGACAGGTTGACCCGGCTAGCTCAGGCTGGCTGCAGAACTCGAAGATGGCAAGATTTACGGGATTTACGTAGGATCAGGGCTGTCAACCCCCACGTCTTCAAACATTGAGAATTGATGGGGAGTGGGTGATAGATGACGTCATAATGCAGGTCACATGACGTCATTTTCGGGGAAAAAAAACGCGCGCAAAAGATGTTGTTGGAATTGTACCATTGGTTTACTTCCCACCAATCACAAATTATTGCTTATATTACAATGGCATACCGGAGTTTGTGAGGAAACGTTCACTGTTAACAGAAAAATAGCTCAAACAACGCAAAATATCTGAGATTTCATTGTCAGAGAGTCGAATCTACAAGAAATGGCAACTTCGGCGATTATCCGGGAGATTTGAGACTCTAATCTGGAGACCGGAAGAAACGGTTTAAAATCTGGAGTCTCCCGGATTATCCGGGAGAGTTGACAGCCCTGTAAGATTTACTCAGTTTTAGTCCATGCGAATCATCGTCAAGTGAACTCACATCTTATTTAAGCGAGCTTTATCTTCTTCTAACTTCAAGGGCCGATAATTTCGACTGTATGATTTGATAATTTGTTTACAATGAAAAATATTAAGTTAAAATGTTATGACTGCGTGTTTTTGTGCATTGGGTTGATTATTTATATCCCGAAAACTTTTTTTAACCAGCGAACAGCAGACGCATTTCCGGTCGTAAAGCGACGACCGGAAATGCGTCTGCGGTTCGCAGGCTACTGATATTTGGCGCAATCGAGTTTGAAAATGAATAGCAAACTAAATCTCTTTTGTGGTTAATGAAACTGGAAATAAAATGGACCGCCAAACTTCGCTGTCATGTATGGTAATTTTTGCTCGCTCGATTAGTGTCCACACAATCAAAGCTAGGCAAATAAACGTGAAAGGTGAAATGTTCATTTGAGAATGGGACAAAGAAAATGTACGAGTTCCCTTCAGCGACAAAAATCTTTCTGAAATTCGAAATGCTACGTCATGAGTGAAGACATTTCAAATAACTAAAAGTAAACAGAGACAAGACGTCCATGACTCGCGTTATACTAAAAACCATTCATTGCTTTTTTTAGCTGATTTCATTGGTATGTATACACTCTGATTTTCAGACATGATTCGACCATTCTCGTCCCCAGAGCCACTCGGCTTAATTTGTAACCGACCTGTGGCTAAAGGCTTGAGCCCCTCGTTTCCCTACCACGTGACCAAGAAACGACGGGCTCTGGGGACGAGAATGTGATTCGACGGTCATGAGTCGACACTAATCACGTGACGTATCGCTTCGCAGTACGTAAAGGGTTGCAAAAATAATTGAGAGTTCTACCGTGGGATCCGAAACAGTGAGAGAAAAATCTGGCTGGCAAGGAAAGCTTAGCACTAAAGGACATAAGTGTAACGAAGCTAGAATCCCGGCAAATGCGTTTTATCTGAAGAGGAAAGCTTTGTTGCCTGGAAAGCAGCGACATGATACAGAAATTATGATAACATGTGATCAGGTGATAAACCTGGAGTTCGATTGCCGAGTTCGAATGTATTTATGTAGGCGATTTCATAATGGACGAAATATTATCAATACGGCGAAAAGCTAAATAGTCCGATGGTTTATCGTTAGTCTTCTTCCGCATGACAAGGTTTCGGTACTTTGCAGTTGGTGAATACCACCTGCAATTTACATGTAACAGTGATGCAAATTTAGTTAACAGGGAGGAAAATTTGTATTTCTTCAAGCTGGTACTTTTTTGTCCTTACTTAGCTTTTGCATGGTTAAAAAATAACAGGAAAACTTGACGTTTTGCGGAAGAAATCAACAGATCTATTGATCAGTCTGCCGTTGTGAAAGTATTTGCTGGAGAGTTTGAAAGTTTTGTTTTGTCAACCATTGAAAAATATCACAATGTTCGGTCCTCGACCTATGCCCCTAGTGAGCACAAATAAAGAAAACCATACATAAAAGAAAGCACATTTGTTTTTTTTTGAAAGAGGGCATCGTTTGTCTTTACACTAGGCTGTTAAGTAAGGCGTTAAGAGCTGCTAAGTTTTACTTAGCCAAACATTAGTCTGTGAAGACCTAAGTAAAATCTCAAGTAACTTTACTTTGTATCTCATTAAATTAAAGTCGGAAAGTTGAAACGATTCAAGAAAGTTTCAAGCGACTTGAAAACCAGCCTTTTTTTAGCTGACTTGCGGTTTCTTGAGCTTTGAGAACTGCGGCAAAACATGCCAATCAATCTTAATTATGTTGCGTGGGAAAATGACCTTAGTTAACCTGAAGTAGAAAAGAATCAATTGTATGTGAAGCTTCATTTTACTTGAAGTAATTAAAATTTACTTGTCTTGAAATATTTCTTAGCTGATTTAGGCTCTAGTGTAAAGACTACCAATTGATCGAGAAGTCCACACGCCCTATAACCGGGCCTTTAACATGTATTGCGATTAGATTGCATGACTTGCATGAGAGGCTGTTGTCTGAAAAGAAGAACAAATTATGGATCACAGTCTTCTTTTTCTGAATTACAAGAGAAACATCCAAGCTATCATTAAAGTAACTTTTAGATTGTGTGCTTTGATTCCTGTAGGATATTCAAGGTAAAATACTCTACTGCTTGGTAACCTCTCGGTCGAATCATGACGGTCGAATCATGTCTAAAAATCAGGGTGTATACACAGCACTGAAATCAGCTGTAAATCGTCGCTTTTTCGCACCAGAAACGCCTTACTCGATCCAGACCGGGCACAACCTTCCTGACGTCCGTGACCTCAAGAACGTCTGCTGCTTTAAAAAAGCTCTCTACTATCTGATCACCAAAAAGTAACGAGAGACGACCGGAAATTCTCGGTTTTCACTCACGTGAGAAAGCAGAAATAAAAATGGAAACCTTTTCATACAGAAAGTCTAGAATCTGGGAAATGAAAGAAGATAAATATACAAAAAGCGTTGCCAAGAATCAGGTCTATGCAATAGTTCATATGCGAGATATTCGGAAAAACGTTTTACCCAAATTTATAAAGCTTTGTATGGAGACGCCATGTTTGTGTCCCTTCCAGGGGCACAAATATGGCCGCCGGAAACCAACAGAAACATCTGTTTTTGAGTGTTCCTACTTATTCGTGAATTCTTCGCTTGAGGAACTCATAAAGATTAAAGTAATATTCATTCTAAGACAAGGAATGTTTAGATAGCAAAATCTCCCAAAATCCGTAATGTTTTTAACCCACATAAGATTTTTCCCGGCCGCGAGCTAAATGCCGCGTCACTCAAAAGCCTGGAAATTCAAGCGTCCTGTATCGCAAAACAAAGAACCCTTTTGAACCGAAAATTTTTTGGTATAAAGGTTTTAACGTGCTCTAGTGTCACATGAAAGTAGAAACTCAGAAGAAGCGAATTTTGGTGATGTCACGTAAAAACCAAGAATGCGTCTGCGTTCAAAGTCTAGTTCAAATGAAACCTCCCCTTCTTTTGCCGTCTTTTTTCGCAGAATTTTTACCTCTCTGGACTTTACCAAAAGAAATTTTTGTGTTTTTCTGAATTTTTAAGTTGGGCACTGTTAGGATTGATAAGGTTTTACTTTTGCGCAGAAAGCGATGAATCCTCGCTATGAATGATGACCCAGACATTAAAACACACAAATCATTTGCAAATGAACATTCGTTTGATGTTTCGCTGTGGCTATATGGCCGGTAACCGGTCAAGGTTTCCAAAACACTAAATGGCCGGCAGTCCTACATTTTCAGTAAATTTCACAAAATCGAAAGATTCCAGCTAATTTTAACTATCATATGTCGATTTAGAAAAGTCAAGCGATCCTGAAATGCTTTACAGATCTCTAAGTCTAGTGGGGCGTCGATAAAACCAGGAACATGGAACATTCCGGAACATTCCGGAACGTGCCGGAACATCCCGGAACATGAAAAAATAAAAGTAACTTTCATGAAAAAAAAATTAATTAAATAAAATGATAATAATAACACAGTTTTTGTAAAAATTAATAATAACAAAATAACAAAATAAAAAAAGAAAAAAAAAAAAGAAAAATAAAGAAATGATTAAGAAAAAGAAACTCATCTCCGAGTATGAGACAATATTTTGTCGCAAATAATTTGTTGGGCGAATGAGGGTCCATGCAAATGACAGTAATGAGTGAAGGCTTGCTTCTAAATTCAAAATATATTAAAATGGGTCGCGAGAAGGGCCGTTTTCAAGCTTTACTCACACATCTACCTCTTGTAATTGTTTGCCATGAGTTAATCATTTGGCGGTTAACCATTTACGGTTCTGCGATGGTCTGAAATGTCGGTGCAGTATGCCATGTCAAGCCGAGTCGGTAATTAAGTTACTAAAGTCCAAAGCGACGAGCCCCTAAGCTCTTCTTACGGTGGCAAAGCCGTAAATGAATAACCGTTTACCCGCATGGCAAACATTTACAAGAGGTAGCTGTGTGAGTAAAGCTTGAAAACCCCCCTCCTCGCGACCCGTTTGAATATATTTTGAATTTAGAAGCAAACCTTCACTCATTACTGACATTTCCATGGACCCTCGCCCCACCAATTATTTGCGACAAAATATTGTTTTCTCATACCAGGAGATGATACGAGTTTCTTTTTCTTTATTTCTTTCTCTTTCGGTTTTTTGTTATTTTATGTTATTATTAATTTTTATAAAAATTATTTTATTATTATTATTATTTTATTTATTTATTTTCATGAAAATTATTTTTATTTTTTCATGTTCCGGAATATTCCGGAATGTTCCGACATGTTCCGGAATGTTCCATGTTCCGGGTTTTATCGACGCCCACAGAAATCCCACAAAACTGGCTGGTTCGATCAGGATCACGACATGTGATGGTTTAGATTAGCTGGAACCTTTCGATTTTGTGAAATTTACTGAGAATATAGGACTGCCGGTCATTTAGTGGTTTGAAAACCTTGACCGGCAGTCGAGCTGGAAAAAGTTCTAAGTGTCACAAAATATGGTTTCCTCCTCTGAGCCCAGCGTCAACCAAACACTAGACTTGAGATCTGTAAAGCATTTCAGGATCGCTTGACTTTTCTAAATCGGCATATGATAGTTGAAATTAGCTGGAATCTTTCGATTTTGTGAAATTTACTGAGAATAATGGACTGCCGGCCATTTAGTGTTTTGAAAACCTTGACCGGTTACCGGCCATATTATAGCCACAGCGTAATACAATAGTACTATACTGAAATGAAGATGATTTGAACTGCGGAATTACAAATTTTTAAATGAAGAATATAGCAAGAACAATTAGAGAAACGACCAGCAATTTATAAAGCAGTTGCATATGAACCCGGAAATAATTTCGGGGCTTCAAAGGGATTCTATTCGAACCCACTGCCTCATCATGTGCTCTAGCGCTTCACTGATCTACCTCAGGCTTCCTCAGGCTGAGCTATAGACTAGCTATAAAAATAAATTAAGAGCAGGACAAGATCAGCAGGTGTAGAAAACGTATAGATCTTAAGCTATCTTATGATCGTCTATTTCTGAACAATTAAACTCTCCCAGAATCGAAAGAATAGGTGAACGCAATTTAGAGACAACCGATAATTCCCAAAACCTAAACTAACTCCATCTGTAGACAACAGACATGAGACCTCGATCTTAACACAGCCCTGTTAACAGACCTTGTAACAAACAGTTGATTTTGATTTTGTACGCGGGTAATTTCAAAAATTACCCGTACAAGAACGTATTAACAGCTCATGAACTGCATGCCTATATTTTTCACTATAACGATAAAAATAGAATGTAAATAAGCGAACTTACACAGAAGTTAAGAAGCTCAAGTACCTTCAATCTCTGTTCACTGTGCACACAACCGCCAGCGCAAACTAATTTCATCGAAAACAAGTCAATCTTTTGTGTACCACGGGTCGTGCATTGAAAGTGAAACCGGGTAATCCCCCACTTAACGTAAAAGCCGAATAGCGGCCGACAAGGGAAAAAACCCTAATCAGTATGCAACTGAGGCGAGAATTGTGATTGGTCGTTTAAAAAAGGGTTAAACCCCTTATTGACTTTCAAAATTTCTGGAACACTGGTAATTAAACAGAGAAGACTAGACCGAAAAGAGAAAGGCTAATGGCCGTGACAACGAGCAGGAATGGGAATAATCAAGAGGCAAGATTGATTGTTTAACTCAGTTTTGTAAGTTCTTGAATACTAGTCGGTCCCCTGTTTGAAGAAAAGGCACAGGGAAAAATTTCTAGAAGTTGAGTGACCCCTACTGAAGTTATTAGACACGGTTGGTTGTGATTGGCTACGAAAAAGCTGGAAAACACCTAATTCTGAACATTCAAATGGCACCGCACCAGAAGTACTGTTCAGTAGGACTTAGCCTGCGTAGCATGTGATTGCAAAAGTCGGACGTCATGATCAGAACAAATTCACAATAACGCAGCATTTACAACTGTACAACTTGTTTTATTTCACTGTTTCAAGGACCCACATGTAAATAGGGTGGTATCCTTATCACTTAATACAGCAAAAACAAATAATAAATAAGAAAAATAATGATTAGGGCCAATGACTTAGATGGCACAAGTACTTATCATCATCATCACTGATCACAACACACCAAAACGTCTTGGTGCATCGTGCGAAACAACCGCTCTTTGTAGGTAATACCATGCACGTGTTTCAAATATGAAACACTCATTCGTTTTGATTTTTGTTTTGACAACAAATGACCCACCGATAATAATCGATTTTCACCAATCGATGAAATTCGATGCTCACAATACAAGTCCTCTTAATTGTATTGATTTTTATCAACTACGGTTAACCTAGAGGTTACGTTACGCACCCGTTCGAGAAAAAGAGGAAGCGAATGCCACTGGAATGTCTGGGAGTGCTGAGATTTTGAGCGGGTTCAGTGTGTATGTAGAAGCTCCAGAGAACCTGCGAGGAGGAGAAATTTTCTGGGTTATAGTTTACTCAGCTCTGTACGCGTACAAACGGTAAAAGTGGCCGGATCTCTTCTTATTTGTAGGAGTCAGTACTTTTAGGAAAACTTGTTCAAGCAGTGTTCAAGGAATCCGCGTCTGTTCACTGAGTAGATTACAGATGGCTATTTAGAGGGCGTTGTCCACATATGAAAGGTTTTAACTGATCAGACTTTTCAAGGAGGGGTTTCAACACACTTTCCAGCAAGTTTTTCATATTTTCTACACAGTTAGGAAAAAGTAGTAATTAGTAATTGAACAACAGGTCTCTTTGTAGGAAGAGAAAACACTACATTAGGTAAGACTTTCAGTTACATCTGAAATCATTATTAAATTAAACGATTTCCAACTCCTAGTCACCGCTACATTCACCGCTACACCTCGCCCCTCCCCCGACATCTCCCAAAGTTTTGACCGAGTAGAGCTTGGGGACCTGGGGAAACCAAGATGGCGCCTTAAGATGGCGGCCTTACTCAACTACAGAAACAAGAACTTAGAAGGCGGCTTTGTCTTTCAGTTTATTGGCTTATTATATTCTGGATCAAAAGGAAAGTTACTTCAGTTTGAACAAGAAGGCTCAATTCTGTGTCCAGACCCTGGCGATCTTGATGGAGAGTATTGATCACCGTACAGGTAGCATTCTTACAGTGATTTCTTAACCGTTTAAGCCTTGAGCTCACAGTGCAGTTTTAGAGATAACGAAACTACGTAGCTGAGATGAGCATAAAAATTAAATTCAGTAGTTTAGGTTAAGAGGGCTCAGCTTTGGGCCAGTTGGTATTCAAAATGTTTTGTGTTGATAAATACTTGCTGGTTTGAACGTGACGTCACGACGGCCATGTTGGTGGTCAAGTAAACAACTCTGTTTTCATGTAAATTCTTCTAGCAAAAAATCCATTTTTTTGACCCCCAACATAGCCTAGTCATGTGGTTGCAAACCAGGAATAGATTTTTTTTGAAGTCACATGCCCAATTCCCCAGCTCGCACTAGCAGAAAGGCAAGCTACAGAGTGGTTTATTTTTTTCCGTTTATTACGCAGCGTTCCTCCTTTTACCACTAACAGTGACCAGAATCTAAATTATCCTCATGGTAGCACTACGTAAAGAGTCAATTTCTAGAATATAGACCATTCCACATTTTAATACACTCTTTTTTTTTTTATAAGAATATATTTTATAAGAATATCGAGGGTGAAATTTGCGAAATTTTAAGAATATTTTAAGAATAAAGCCGAGGCTAAGATTTTGAAAAGGATAGATATAATTTTGTGTGTTGAAACATCTGTAAATACAATACAATTTTATGTTTTTAACTTAACCGTATAAAATTATTCCTTTCCCTGAACGGCGAAACTAGCCAACAAAACGAAAAAACCTGCACTAGCTATAGCAAAATGTTCAACACTAATGACAGTTCGATGAACGGTACATGTAATACACATGTACAGTATTCAGCACAAAAGACATAAACTAAACCGCAAAAAAGTATTACGACAAACTCTTTCCTTTTTAAATAACAAAACCTAGCGAAAACAAAAACAGCACTAGGCTTTATTTAAGAATAATACAAGAATATTTTCAGCTTAAAATCGGCAGAAAAATAAGAATATTCAGCCTGGGCCGGAAAAACAACATTCTTATAAAAAAAAAAAGAGTGAATGGACCATTAGTGAGATCACGCGTACCCCAAGCTCAAAAGTGATAATCGTTGTTGCATAACAGATGTATTACTAGACTAAGGGTTTGTATGGAGATTTTAGCAATCGTAGGGGTCAATAATAGCAATGTGTGTCTAAACAATAACAAAAATACTGTCCCCTCATTTACTGGGTGTACAGGTACATGTGAATTGAACTATAAGGCCAGGGTCACTCAGGTCAGATTTCCAATGGCCATGCACAGAACTTCATGGAAAGTGTCATTGATGGTCTTCAATGAAAGAGAGTCGTAAGTTTTGTGAGCTGAAATTAATGCTCTGCGATCACTTTGGTCCAGTGAAGAAACGCAGTAATTAGAAGAGGGTTAAGAATGCCCTAGGGTGAATCTAGAGGAAATTGAAGCATTTAGAGTAAATAGACAAATGGAAAACCGTGCAAGCATGACAGGGTGGCAAAAGTTGTTTTTCTTATACAAATGCTTCTAACTTTCGGCGGCCATTATAATTGCTACTTTAATTTGAGATACACGGCTGAAAATTCTCAGGTTACTTAATTTTAATATGCTCTTTCAGCTTGTGCCAGCAAAATTTTTGAAAGTGAACTGTTTTCGTGTTTATCGAAAGTTGATCATGTGATCAAGTCATGCAAAGAGCCTATTTTACAGCTTATTTCCTTCCTATTATATACGATGCCTTCACTAGCAAGTAAGTAGCCTTGGGGTACAGCGTATTATTAGAATAGGGAACAATGGCAGAACTAAAACGCGTTGGAATCGTGCCGAAATGGCCTAAAAGGTTAACAACACAGCATAAATTAAAACAAGGCAAGAAGGCAAGAAATTCTGAGGTATTTTTATCGCTTTTCTCAATAACGACACTTACATCCCGATACAACCCCCTATAATATTTGTTGTGCAACAACAATTCTGACCTGTGAGCTTGGGGTACCAGTGGTGAGATTTGTTGATACATGAACAAACAAAAGCAGAGACGTCACCATGTCTCTGTCTTAATTTGTTGCCATTTTCCATTCACCAATATTCCCTCCCTTTTTTCGGGCCTCTTGTTTCCCTGTTTTGTTTGCTGCCATTATTATCTTTATTACTATTTATTTATGAGATTCCCCTTTCCCTATGCCACACCCCTGTGCAGTCTCCCTTTATCCTTCCATATGTGTGTCTGTTGTTTCCATTATTCATCTTGCCTGTACTTCTCTGTTTATATTTTATCCCTGTGTATGCCACTTACATTGTTCCCCTTCCATTATTTTGCAGCCATTATTTTCATTCAACAGCTTGTACCACTCCATATCCCCTGCCGCCCTTTTTGCTCTCCCATCTTGGCTATGATTGTTGTTTCCATTTTGCCTTTGTTTAGTACTCCCTTCTTTCTTTGTCATCTTGTTTTCCTTCTCTATTTTGTTTTATTGTGATTCCATTCATCCCCTTTATGCCCTTTTGTTCTATTTTTCTCTTTGGTATTACCTGTACCACCTTTTTGCCCTTTCTTTCTTTCATTTTTATTATCCCACTGACCAATGCTGCTTCACCAAGGACTAAGTTGCATTAATTTCTGTACCATTTCTCTCTCTCATCTACCTTATATCTTTTGCTGCCTTTCTTCTTTTATATTATCACCAATATTCTCCCCCGAATGCCTCCCCTTCCTCTCTCCTTCTCTCCTGTTCCTTCTCTTTCCTTTATTTGCTAGTTGTTTTGGCCATATACCTGCCCAATGTAAATGAAAACAGGCAAGATTCTAAGCTCTCAAGTAAAGTACATGTACCCTCCCCTCCCTACCCATTCCTTTGTTCTGGAAAGATAAACACCAGCGCTTGCCACTGCTGGAGGCAGAGGTACCTAGCTATAGTCTGTCAGTGAGTTGCTCTTTTTGCCCAACAAGTGTCAGATCAGTTGAAATGTTATTTGCTGCCCAAGGCCTACTGTTTTCATCTTCATCTGAGAAGACTAGAACATCTAACCATTTGCAGATGTCAGAAAAGAGACAGCACTTTCTTTTCAGTTACTTCTAAGGCCCAGTTATTAAAACAGATCTTATAAAAGATAGTTTTTGAGAAAACCATGCTGACTTGAAGTCATTTTAAATTAAATTAGTCCAATCCTCAACTCCAAGCATTGTCTGCTGTTGATAGCATCGAGAAGGCTTTCAGCCTAGACTACAGATAGAGAGCCAGTTATATAGTAACTTAAAATGAACACTTTCTAAGCAGATCTGAAAACCCACTGAGTCTCTCAAACTTTCCTTGTTGGTTTGGTCAGGAATTGAAGTTCACTTTAACTTGTTGTTGTAAAGTCTAGAACTTCATCTGACCAGTCAGTTCCTTTATCCTATTCCTCACTACCCCCCTTGTTTTTTATTCCTTTCGTAGTAAGTTTATACATGGCTGTGAGTCCTTGATTTTCATCTCTTTTAATGCTTTTTTTTTGTTTCGTTGCAGTTGTTATTCCCCAGAGTAATGGATCAACAGTTTAGATGTTGATTGGTTGCTGACAGTTATAACACTGAAGAGTAATGTACATGTAGAGAAGACAGGACCAAAATGTAAGTTTTAAATCATTCGTAACAGTAATTGTCGTAATTGTTTCAGGGGACATAGCTACCTGAACAGATGCTATGCATGTCATTACTAAAAAAGAATTAAGGTACAAAAATGACAAAAACAGTACATAAAAAACTCTAATGATAAAGAAAAGCAAATAAATAATGCCTGACAGAACTAAGATTACTGAGGAGACTACAATGACTAGGATGACTACGATGACAAGGGTTACAAGGACAACTGGGGTGATTAGGATGATTAAGATGACTATGGTGACTGGGATTAGTAGGGTTACTGGGGTGGCTAGGATGACTAGATGACAAGGATGACTAGCATGACTAGGATGACTGGGGTGACTAGGATGACAGGGATGACTGGGGTGGCTAGAATAACTAGGATGACTAGAGTGACTGGGGTGACTAGGATGACAAGGATGGCTAGGGTGAATAATTTATGATGACTTAAGTGACTAGGATGACTGGGATGACTAGGATGACTGGGGTGGATGACTAGAGTGAGTGACTGGGGTGACTAGGGTAACTAGGATGACTAGAATGACTAGGGTTACTGGGGTGACTAGGATGACTAGGGTGACTAGGATGACTGGGGTGGATGACTAAAGTGACTAGAATGCCTGGGGTGACTAGTATAGGGTGACTAGGATGATTAGGGTTACTGGGGTGGCTAGGATGACTAGGATGACTAAGGTGACTAGAATGACTAAGGTGACCAGGATGATGGGGGTGACCGGGGTAACTAGGATGACTAGGGTGACAAAGATGACTAGGATGACTAGGATGACTAGGGTGACTAGAATGACTGGGGTGACTAGGATGAGAGAGGTGACTGGGGTGACTACAATAACTAGGATACCACGGATGATGAGGGTGACTAAAATGATTGGGGTGACTAGGATGGTAGGGGTGACCAGGGTGACTAGGATAACTAGGATGACTAGGGTGATAAGGGTGACTAAAATGACTGGGCTGACTAGGATGACAGGGGTGATCGGGGTGACTAGACTGGGGTGACTAGGATGACTAGAGTGACTAGGGTAACTAGGATGACTGGGGTGACTAGGGTGAATAGATTGACTAGGGTGACTGGGGTGACTAGCATGACTGAGGTAACTAGGATGACTATGGTGACTAGGGTTCCTTGTGTGACCAGGATGACCGGGGTGGATGACTGGGGTGACTAGGATGACAAGGGTGAATATGACGACTAAGATGACTAGGGAGACTAGGATGACTGGAGTGACTAGGATGACCAGCGTGACTAGGGTGACAATGATGACTGTGGTGACTAGGATGACTAGGGGGAATATGATGACTAGAGTAACTAGGATGACTTTGGCGACTGTGGATGACTGGGGTGACTAGGATGAATGGGGTGACTAGGATGACTAGGATGACAAGGGTGAATATGATGACTAAGATGACTGGGAAGACTAGGGAGACTAGGATGACTAGGATGACTGTGGTGACTAGACTGACATGGGTGACTGGATTGACTAGGATGGCTGGGGTGGATGACTCGGGTAACTAGGGTGACTAAGATGACTAGGATAAGTGGGGTGATTAGAATGACTGGGGTAGCTATTGTGACAGGGGTGACTGGGGTGATGAGGATGACTAGGATGACTAGGGTGACTAGGATCACTAGAATGACCGGGGTGACTAGGGTGACTAGACTGACAAGGGTGACTGGGGTGACTAGCATGATTTGGGTGTCGAGGGTGACTAGAGTGACTAGGATGCCTATAGGGTGACTAGGATGATAGGGTGACTAGGGTGACAAGGATGACTAGGATGCCTGGGATGATTGGGGTGAATATGATGACTAGGATGACTGGAGTGACACGGGTGACTAGGGTGACTATTATGACTGTGGTGACTAGGATGACCAGGGGGAATATGATGACTAGAATAACTAGGATAACTTTGGCGACTGTAGGATGACTATGATGACTTTCATGACTGTAGGATTGATACGATGACTAGGGTGACTATTTTGACTAGGATGGTACCTAGGATGACTAGGGTGACTTGGATGACTGAATGACTGGGATGACTAGGGTGACTAGGATAACTGGGGTAACCAGGATGACTAGTGATGATTAGGGTGGCTAGGATGACTGGGGTGACTAGGATGACCAGGGAGACTAGGATGGCTGAAGTGACTAGGGTGACCAGGGTTTCCTAGGGTGACTATGTCAAATGATGTTTGGGATGACTGGGATGCAGTAGATTAAGTGGGGCACAATTATGCAAATGTAGGGTGCTTTTGTTAGTCTAAAACAACTTAAGCTTGTTTAACAAGATAGTAACTTTTTGGCATAATTAGTGACAACCAATTGATATGCTCAGTCAATGAGCCAAAAAGGTGACAAAGATTTTTACAACATCCTGGTTTGTCATTTCTTAGAGAGCTTAAACATAACCTCAACTTAAATCAAGAATCCTGAAAAAGATTTGGGACTTTAAGTTTGTGGGAAGGGGAATCTGGAAACTTGTGCGTACCTCTTTCTACAAAAATCCTGGCTATGCTCTGTGTATTATTGCTGAAGAGTATTGATGTTATTATCATACTTGAGATGAGATTTCTTTACTGTAAAGCTTATGGTTTAAGGACATGCATTCATTGCATTTGGTCATAAGACTCAAAGCAGATATATTTAACAATTATTCCTTGAGCCTGAATGTGCTTGGAGTCAATAGCCCATGAGGCTGAAGGCCGAATGGGCTATTGACTCAGAGGCCATAAGGGCGAGACGAATAATTGTTTTAGTAAAATCCAACTAGTTGGTCAAAAATATCGCGAATAAAAATTTTTTAGCTAGTTAAAAGCTAGACTTTAAGCCTTTTTTGCTGCCAAAAAGCCCGCGGTTTTCGCTACTAGGGGGCTATAACATGTAGCCTAGTAGTAGCTCAACCAATCAGAATGCAGCATTGATTATAGACCACTAGTTGGATTTTACTAAAATGCAATATCTACCTATCTATAAGTGGGTTTAAGAAATGAGTAGCAGCAAAGTTTTTAAACTATTGTGTCATTGAATGGAACATCATCACATTCAGCCTCATTCAATAAATTATTGTTAAGTATTTGCACTCAAGTCCTGACATGATTTTTCAAACTCATCAACTATTTATTGTCAATGTGTTTGCATTTCTTAACTCTAAGTTAATCATTGATCATCTCCATAGATCTAGGAAATGTTATTATGCTTTATGCATGTTCATGAGGTGTTTATAATTGGATTGTAAGGAGTGATGAGATTTTTAGCAAGAATTAAATAACTATCATAATTATCGTCACCAGTTTGTGTGCTAAAAAAAGGTTTATTTACTTTTTCAGGCAGAAAAAAATACAACAAATATGGCAAACTGGTCGGTGATTAATAGAAATGGACTGCATTCTTTGGAGAGACTGGATAAGATTATAGGATAACAGAATCACAGTCTAGGCAATTATCAGCTGGTTTGGTTAGTATGCTGTCAAGAATAATATATTGCTAATAGTTACCCTTCTTCATTACAAAGACTTGGTTTTACACTTTTTATGACCCAGCCCAAGAGATCACTGATTGTTGGGTTCAGCGTTTTTGCTCAGGGTTTTTCTCCTATGAGGAAGTGGACATTTGGGGCAGGTTATAATCAGTTGTTGTTCTACAGCCTCTTTTTTAACGAGGACCAGTTCACCTTATTATTCTTATTTAATATTTCTTGGGTTGGTATTCACAAGCCAACTTAAAGCTGTTGTCAGATCACGAAAAAAAAAAAAAAATTAGCATGGCCAGGTTATTCAAAGCTGGTTGTAGATAACCCAGGGTTAGTGCCAAATTTGAAATCGGATATGGATGCTTCAAAAAAATAGACCGAGAAAATTATCAGCGAAAATGCTTCTGAAAGAAAAGAAACCCAAATTAAAAATTATTTTAACCTCAAGTTAGTGCTAACCTGCCTTTGAACAACTGGTCCCAGATTTTAAAAAATTTAATATTGCAAGCAGGCTTTGTATTCCTTATTTAAACATGTTCAATGAATTTTACTGTGAAACTCTGACAAAACCATGAACACTTGAAATATTTCAGGAATGTTTGTTGTCTTATGACCAATCACAGCAAATATCAGGACTAGTGAGATTGCCACAAAACCACAAACTAATTTATCACGTTTGCTTGCAGTTTAGTTTTTGCATGCCTGATAGTCTTTTTTTGCTTACAACACGTTCCAGAAATATTTCTGGTTTTACGGGTTTGTTGGTTTGACAGTAAAAGGATTGAAGCAAGACTTCATATATTTAATTAAACACTTTTTTAATTGTATTATTTCTTTCATCTCTGGCCATTTAACAGAACCCCTCCCATTTGGGAATGATCTGGAAGATTCTTTGCCCATTACAAGTTGGACATCAAAACAGTTCTTCAGTTAAGGGGATAATGACAGGAAAAGCAGCAGGAGGATGGCAGTGTACCATTGGTGATTTCAGGCATTCCAGGTATCAAAAGCTTTTCTTTTATTAACTTTCTAAACTGGTATAAGACATTTTGTTTAGAGACTGGGCTGCCTGTTGGGGGATAAGCCTAGTCCTAGTCATCTCATTCACCTCAGTAATCAGAGTCAATGCAGTTATCCTACTTATTGCAGTCATCCTGGTCATCCTTGTCATCATTGTCATCCTAGTCACCAGGCATAATAGTCATCTCAGTCATCCTATTTATCCCAGTCATCTAAGTCATTCAACTTATCCCACCCACCTTAGTCATCCTAGTCACTGAAGTCACCACTGCCATCCCTGTGACCTTAGTCATCCCAGTCAACCCAGTAATCGTAGTCATTCCACCCATCCCAGCTACCCCAGTCATCCCAGTATTATTCCTAGTAATTATTGCAGTCATTCTATACTAGTTATCCCAATCACCCTAATCATCCTCATTTCTTCTAGTCATCCTAGTCATCCTTAGTCATCCAAATCATCCTGTTCATCCTAGCCATCCTAGTCATTTTTGACATCCCAGTCATCCTAGTCACCCTAGTTATCCCAGTCATCGTAGGCATCCCAATCACCCTAGTCATCCATCTCATCTAGGTCATCCTAGTTATTCTAGTCATCATCCCAGCCGTCCTAGGTTTCCCAGTCACCCCAGGCATCCTGGTTATCTTAGTTGTCCCAGTCACCTTAGTCATCATAGTCATCCTACCCATCCCAGTCATCCCAGTGATTCCAGTTGTTCAAATCATCCCAGTCACCCAAGTCATCATAGTCGTGCTAGCCATCCTAGTCATCCAAGTCATCCAAGTCATCCCAGTCATCCTAGTCACCCCAGTCATTCCAGGTAACTTCAGTTATCCAAATCATCCTAGTCACCCAAGTCATCGTAGTCGTCCCTGTCATTCTAGTTATCCCAGTCACCCCATGCAGTCATCTCAGTTATCTCATACCGTAATCATCCTAGTCACTCTTAATTACTTCAGTCATCCCAGTCATCCTAGTCATCCCTGTCATTCTATTAATCCCAATCACCCTATGCAGTCATCTCAGTTATCTCATACCGTAATCATCCTAGTCAATCTTAATTACTTCAGTCATTCCAGTCACCCCAGTCATCCTAGTCATCACTGTTATCCTATTTATCCCAGTCACCCCATGCAGTCATCTCAGTTATCTCATACCGTAATCATCCTAGTCACTCTTAATTACTTCAGTCATCCCAGTCACCCCAGTCATCTCTGTTTTCTCATCACCCTTGTCATCCAGTCCTAGTCTCCCCAATTACCTCAGTCATCCCAGTTCCCCTGCTCAACCTAGCTATCCCATTTACTCTCATTATCCTTTTTATCACAGCCATCCAAGTCACCCAGCACCAGTCCGGGGGTGGGGTACTACCTTAGTGGTAGGCTAATGGGTATGTGTTGCTGGATGGGGTCGCATTTCATGAATGGATTGACGATTATGGGGTTGTATTTTTATAAGAGTTACTAGAATGGATTTCGGGGTCAGAAAATTCAGGTATGTAAGGATTTAAAAATAGAAAGATTTACACCACATTAAGTTTAACAAATGTGTCAGGTCATTTCAGGATGACCTAGCTAGTTTAAAGGCTTTATAAGGTAGATGCATAAACAGAAAGTGACTAAGTTGGGATAGTGAAAATTACTTTTTTCCCAAAGCAACTAAGACGGGGTCTATAATATGGCAACAGAATAGACTATAATGGGGCAGGGGTTCTGAGAGGCCAGTGGCACATTCCCAGCAAAAATAAACCCAAGTAATCCCGTTCAGTAACCCCATTCAGTCTATTAATCCAAATAACATCATGGCTTAACTGACAGACGACCAATATCATTGTGACTTAATTGACCAATCAGGTCAATAACAAGATATTACTATGATCAACTGATACGATACAACTCACTTTGACTCTGAAGATGACTGCCGCACAGTTTGTCAAAACATCAATCACTGTCAACAGCAGTCCTATTCAGGACTACGATCACCTGGACGATCATGTTCAACCTACGTATTTAACGACTCCTGGGTTCAAACCTCTGGCAGTTTTACACCCCAGTAATGCCAGGTATCCTAGTTATCAGGTCACCCCAGTCATTTAAGTCATCCCACCCATCCCAGTCACCTTAGTCGTCCTAGTCATCCTAGTCACCCCAGTCATCTTCGTCTTCCTAGTCATCCTACTCATCCCACTCATCCCAGTCACCCTAGTCATCCCAGTCATCCAAATTATCTTTATCATCCTAGTCATCCCAGTCACCCCAGTCATTACTGTCATGCTGGTCAACCCAGTAATCCTAGTCATTCCAGTTATCATAGTCATCATTGCCATCCTAGTCATCCCAGTCAGGCCAGTTATCCAAACCATCTCAATCATTCCAGCCACCCTAGTCATTCTATTCATCCTAACACAGTCACCCCAGCTTTCCTAGTCATCCTTGTTATCCCAGTCATGCTGGCCATCCATTAATAATAATTATGACAGTAATCCAAATCATCCCAGTCTCCCCAGGCACCCCAGTCATGCCTGTCACCACAGTCAACCCAGTCACCCCAGTCAACCCAGTCCTCTTATCTTATTTCTTGTCATCCCAGTCATCCTTGTCATCCTAGTCATCCCAACCATCCAGTCATCCTAGTCATCTCTTGTCATCCCAGCCATCCGGTCATCCTAGTTATTCTTGTCATTACAGTCAACCCATTGACTGATGTCATCCTAATCATCCCAGTCACCCCAGTCATGCCTGTCACCCCAGTCAACCCAGTCCTCGTATCTTATCTCTTGTCATCCCAGCCATCCAGTCATCCTAGTTATTCTTGTCATTACAGACAACCCATTCACTGATGTCATCCTAATCATCCCTGTCACCCCAGTCAACCCAGTCACCCCAGTCAACCTAGTCCTCTTATCTTATCTCTTGTCATCCCAGTCATCCTTGTCATCCTAGTCATCCCAGCCATTCAGTCATCCTAGTTATCCTTGTCATTACAGTCAACCCATTGACTGATGTCATCCTAATCATCCCAGTCACCCCAGTCATGCCTGTCACCCCAGTCAACCCAGTCCTCTTATCTTATATCTTGTCATCCCAGTCATCCTTGTCATCCTAGTCATCCCAACCATCCAGTCATCCTAGTTATTCTTGTCATTACAGTCAACCCATTGACTGATGTCATCCTAATCATCCCAGTCACCCCAGTCATGCCTGTCACCCCAGTCAACCCAGTCCTCTTATCTTATCTCTTGTCATCCCAGCCATCCAGTCATCCTACTTATCCTTGTCATTACAGTCAACCCACTCACTGAAGTCATCCTAATCATCCCAGTCACCCCAGTCATCCCAATAACCCTAATCATCCTTGTCACGCTAGTCATCTTAGTCATCCCAGTCTTGTAGTCTTATTTAGGAGTTTACAACTGTACATGTGATGCCATAGGGTCGTCGTTTACATTTTTGAGACCTGGGTAAATGACTAGAGATTAGACATTAATACCTACAAGCCAGAAGTCATCATTTGAGTCACAAATAAGTTTCCAACTAAGTGAAAATGAATTCTTTTATTTTTTTTCTTAGGCACCGAAGAACAACAGATGTGGCATTACTGGTCCACAATTCATCAGTCACTCAATGCAGGAGTTCAAAAGCCAAAAGTGAAGAGGCACAACTAGAAGATGGTATCACCAAAGTCAACTTACAATGAATACCTGGTTTAGTATTTATACAATCATCATAATTAATAGTCTTACAGTTACAGCTATGATCATGGTGTAGTACCTCAAAGCAGATACTTCATTTAAGACTATTTCTGACCCAGCCCGGGAGGTCAATGAATGCGGGGTACAGCTGGCCCGGGGTTTTCCTCCTAGGAGCAAGTGGACGTACGGGGAGGTTTTTCACCCAGCTGTTGTTCCACAACCCCCATTCAGCAGCAATTCGACAAATTCATTTAATTTGGCAAAGAAAAACCAAAACGAAAAACTGAAGAATATTGACTGTGCGTGCGGCATTTCAACAAATAGGACCCTCATGCATTAATCAAAACAGGTCCATAGTATTCCCAACAAGAGCTAGTGAATTGATTCACTTGCAATATTTTCCTTTGAATTATACCAGTAGTTTTCAAACGACTTAGCTTTACTCATTTAAAGAAAACCTAATTTGGTCCGATTAAAAATCAGCTAGTATCTTCAGCACATTTTTGTTGAATCTGTAGTGAGATCAACAAACATATTTTTTCTTACGGATTCTTTAATTCACTATTGGAGGGAATACTCAAGGTATCTGTTGTATTACAATAGTAATGATATACAGTGTGTGTGCCACCATATTTGTACAAATAAGCATCACTTAGAAAAGTTTGCTTAGCATGTTGTTTTTAGGTCTAAGAATGAAACTTCAGGACATAATATATTTTTACGTAAATAAGTCACCATCCAGTATAATTTTGGACTGGACAGGGACTTATCAATAGGCAAAGGCTTCCTCAGTTAAGTAAGTTTGTGGTCTTTATTTTTTTCAAATTGGAGTATTCTGTTCCAAAAAATTCCATGGAGGCAAAATTTGAAAATGCATCTAGATGCTTATTTGTACTGCTTACCTATTAGTAATTATTAAGTTCAAACGCAAGATTCCTTTGAGTAGCATGTCATTCAGTCTTTCAAAGGAGGTCTGATTTACTTCTGGGAAGAAAAGTGTTCATTAATTTTTTGCCAGACAAAGTCAATGAAACGCTGCAGCCAAAAATAATAAGTGTTTAAAAATGAAATTTTCCTTAGGAATTAGCAATTTTATCAAAGCTGCGACACAGTTGTCATCCAATCACCAGAGAGAAATGCTTTCAAAAATTAGTTTTTAGACCCAGTGGCTCTAGTATACTGTAGGGTTAAGCAAAATTGAGCTGAACATCTAAGTCTGGTATGGGCTAGGGGTTTCAGGGTGCAATGGCACATCCCTACTCCAATGTTCGTAAGTTAACTACCCTTGGGCCTAGTACTTCACTGCTCAAAGGAAATCTTGCTAAAATAATAGTGATCATGGTGTTATTATAATCTTTGATAATTATATAGTTATTATAGTAGTTGGGTGGGTGTGGATATTTTATAGTTTATTTTGTACGTAAAACTGTAAAACCTCAATTAAGCCCCCATCTACCTTATAAGGAGGGTTGAAGAATTTAGAGGTGGGTGGGGGAGGGGGGTAAAAGATTAGGGGGATGAAGAAAGGGTACTTATTATCTCAATATTTAGGGGACAAATTAGGGGGAAAGTGGTCTTTTTGATCGATGATCTTTTTCCCACTGGCGAAATGTTCTTGCATTGGTTTGATGGAAATCAGTTCCTGAATTTCCTGCAAGAGGAATGGCTTTTAAGGTAAGTTGTGGAGAATGTCATGTAGGAGGATCAGATTACAAAATAATATTAGTCTTAAAGAAATAGGGGTTGATAGTGCTGGGTTGGGGGATGGGGTGGGTGGGGCTTAAGAGAGGTTTAACAGCATATACAGTTGTTAACATTGTGCTGCCAGTAAAGGTGGGAGTGGACTAAGTGTTCTCGTAATATTGTCTGGGACTATAATTACATTAGCCTTTCACTGACTTTCAGTTTCTTAGAACAGTTGGCAGCACAATGTTGCCTGTATTTTAAAGGCATAGGAAGCGTCACAACCTGATCACAGCAAAAATAAATCATACAGGCAGGAATATGTAGCTTTAATTTTATTCCTTTTGTCAAAGTTTGCCACACACTACAATTCTTTGCACAGGTCCATCTTCTATCAGAACTCTACTTTTTCATAGGAATTGTTGCGCTTCCTGTGTTACATTAAGTAACAGAGTGGAACTATTAGTTTTTGAACCTCTTGAGAAAATGAAGATTTTAGAAAATTGGGAGTTGAGAGAATTAGAGAGATACTAAGCTTCGTTTTGCGTTTTGGGATTTAAGCTTTCTTGCCATTTTCTTGTTCAGAAAGACCAAGGGGAAATTGAAAAATTACAGTAACTTCAGGAAAAGGAAAACAAGTTTTGGTAATCAAGAGGTTTGAAGAACCACGATTTCACCGATGCAGTATTAGTTATAACTTATTTCTAAAATTAACACTCTACAGCAAGCTCATTAGCAAAATATTAGCTTTACACCTCCTAAATAACATTACTTTCTAAACTCAGGGACTGTACAGGCTGCAAGGAATAGTACTGGAAAGGTACACATCGTTAAATTTCCGAGATAAAAATTGGCAACAGAGATTACTTATGAGCTATAATTTATAAGGGTAGAATGTTTAGATGATAACCATAAAACATTTGATGATTTTCCCTTAAGGGAAGATATGAGTAGTTTTGTTTTCAGCCAAAGCATCTCTGACTTTTAGTGGTCACAAAGCTACAGCTGGAATTGCATCTACATTTTGCAGCCTAAATCTACAAAGTACAGTTTGGATTGGAATAGGAAAGCATTTCTAGCCACAATGTCCTTAATCCTTGAAGTCCCAATATCAATTGACAAATTCTCCTTACTGATCCTCTTACGGTACTAGTAAGGAGTATGTATGTAAGTATCAAGAAGGTATAGTTTCATTTTTTTTTTTGATTATCAGTGAGTTGGTGATTGATTTTGGTCTCTGTTGGGACTTCAAAGTTTGGTCCCATCGGTGCAAAAATGATTTTGTCCATTCCGATTAATTTTAAAAAAGGACTCCAAAGCAACAGGAAATTCTCTTAAGAAACAGTGAGGCTGGCAAAAACCTTAGGAAAAGTAAGATCTTAAGTATTACAACACAAAGTAGATTTTTTATTAGTTTACTTGTACGTAATGTCTATCAGGCAATCTCTAGTCTGCTTGTGCTTAATTTTTTTTCCAGGCAACTTGCAGTAGTAAGAATGTTGTTTCCAAATCGCTGATTATTTCACAACTGAAACTTATTTTATTATTAATCTTTGAGAACTTAGTTTTTACCCAGGTCTCACACAAAGCAGACTGGAGAATTTTGATTGCATTTATATTCTTTTTTAATAATTAATTTTCTTGGTGCTGCATTCACTCTCTGTATTTTTTTTTTTCATTTTCCATTGTCAGTTTTAGGAATCGACTCCGTGACATTCTTTTTTTTTCCACTGATTTTTACTCACATAATCAGAGCATTAGTTGACTGACTACATAGATACATTACAGGGGCGTTTGTAGTACCAAGAAATATCTAGTTTTGTTTAATACGCTAATGAGCTTGCATTAGTTGCCTTAAGTAATAATATTTGTTGTTAGGCTTGCATTAGCTAAGGCTTTGAAAACCTGCTGAGATTTCATGACGCTACCAGTGGTTTCCCTGTGAAATGACCTGAAAATTAGGAATGAGCAAAGAAGTTCCATGCTGATGACATGTCACTAGCCAGATCTGGGTAGGGCTTCTGATTGGTTGAAGCACATATTCCTTGTGGCACTACGAATCAAAAGCACTACCCAGATCTGGGTAGTGACACATCATTGGTATAGAATTTCTTCACTTATTCTTCACTTCTGGGTCATTTCATGGGGAAACCAGTGGTGTCATCAAGAATTATTGGTTGTTTTCTGAGACCATTAGCTTATTATTATTGTTATTATTTAAGTTCTTATTTAATTTCAGACCTCAGGTGGCACACGCACAAGATTAGGAGCCCATCACTTGGGAAAGGTCATATTTAAATCTAGCCAACCTCATCCCTGCTGGGCTGTGGAAGCTCTGCCTCTGAGAAGGTGTGAATTCTGATGTCCTCTGAGATATTCCAACTGTGAAATCCTGGGAAACTTTATCTGATCCTGTAATTCATGCTGGGGGCAGTTGGACACTTGGAAAATTTGGCCGTTTGTTCCCAAGTGGGGAGGACAGCGTGGAGGAAGGTGAGAGTTTGCTTCTTATGTTCTTGGGGCTTCATTCATTTTGTCACAATACTACCCACAATTTTTTCCAAAAAAATTAATAGGATGCTTGCCTACAAACAATATGTCTGGGAATGTTCCACGACATTAGGATGAAAAACGGGGGTGCTAACATTGTGCGGCTCACGGAGTAGGTGTGTCGATGGAGGATTCGAGGACAGAGGACTGGACACTGAATTTCACTGAATCTGGTGTGGGTGGATTTTCACAAACGACATTAAATTGAGCTGATAGTCATTGATATTCTCTCTAATGGGGGGCAACTGGTAATGGAGTTCTCTTCTAAACCTAAGAAAATAATTTAGTTTTCACATCTATCTCAAGCTTGCTTAGGCCAAATAAATAACCGTTCAAACCATCACATAGGATAAAAATCGCATACAAATCAATTATTTATTCTCTTAATTATCATTTCATTCTCATATTTCCTACCTAAATTATCTAAAACATTAGTTATCAAAACTAAGGTTAGATTAAATCAACATCTTTTGTTTTTTTGTCTGTTGTTTTTGTGTCAACTGGAAACAACAGTCAAACAAACTTGGCTGTTGATTTTAGAGACTAACTTCTCTTTGATATTATTTAAACCTTCGGAGACCTAGTCAACTAAACCATACTAATTCAGGATTCAATTATTACCATTAAATTAACTTGTTTAATCAGACTGCCGTTGAAATCTACTCTATTTCCTGTTTTTAAACGGGACATAGAATAGATTTCCTTGGATTGTGTGATGAATCAAGTTAATTTGACCTTTATGCGTTAGGTTCGGTTGTAGACCTAAATATATAAACAACTTTCATCATAAACATAGATTTCGCTTAGTGTCTTCTTTAAATTTTCAGCTAATTTCTCGGCAGTGACTTCAATTGATACATTAGAATCGGCTTTCCCATAAAGGACTGGAAAATTCAAGACTCTTCTCTTATTTATTGTTTATTTAAACAACGCATTTGGCCAGTTCCGGTCTTTTGTAGGAAAACTGGTTTAAAGTATCTATTCCAGTCACGACAGCTGAAACATCTCTAGGGAAATTGGCCCAAATTACTATTCTAATTTTCATTATTATGCGAAAAAACATCGCGGCTAGCTGTATAAATTAAGACTTAAATCAAATCCAAGTTTTCCAGCTAATATTTAATTTTACGAAATAGGATTAAAGAAATTTTTTCCGCTCATTTCCGTAATTTCCTTTTTCGTTTCGAAATGCGAAAATTTGTCAAATTATTTTCATTGGAAATAAAAGGATCCAAAATTTAATTTAAATGAAGTTTATTTGCATAGTCGCATTAGATCTAATCCCTTCGGCGAAATTTGAAGGCGAAACGTATTCAGCTCTGATTTTAAATAACGACATCCTAATTCAAAATAGGGCGGGCAAATTTTAGACGAAACATTTAAGACAAAAACTCAAATGCGGCACTTCGGCATTTTAGGATAAATGATAATAAACGGCGCTAGAACAAAACATTATTTCCGCAGCAAATTTCATTTCATTGAGGCCTAAATATTAAACAATAAACATACGGCGCTAGAACGAAATTTTTTTCCCGAAGCAAATTTCATTTCATTAAGACCTAAACATTAAACACTGAACATTAAATAGGGCGAGAGAAATCCAACATCAGTAGCTTCGCAGAGGAGAGATTGTTAATGACTTGTGCTCTTTGATGAAGTTTGTGAAATGAAGGTCAGTCAGACCAGCGCGATTCTTTGTTCAATTCTCTGCCTTCGTTTCTGACGGAGACTCACTGAAGACTGAGTTTCACCCTGTAGCACCCTTTTTTTTCTTGTCCGAGGCTCTGGATATTTTCACGACATATTGACTTTGTAGATACGCATCTTCAACCAAAACAAATCTCAATTTTCACTTAGAATTTTTTTGGCGGGTGTGGTATTGTGACGAAAATGAATGAGACCCTCGGGGCATGAGGAGCAAACTCTCACATTCCTTCACGCTGTCCTCCCCACTTGGGAACAAGCGGTTGAATTTTCTAAGTGTCCAACTGCCCCCAGCTTGAATGAAGGGATCAGATAAACAGACCAGGATTTTAAAGTTGGAATATCAAATGAGGACAGAAGAATGAACACCGACTCGGAGCAGAGTGGAAGCAGCCCGGCAGGGACGGGGGAGGCTAGATTATTTTTTTTTTAATATTTTTTTTATTATAAATATATGGACAACAGAGACAAACTTTATTTCAATAAAATACTGTTATCTTCAGTACCTGTGCTGTTTACTTTGTAATCCAACTACTCGAGTGAACCAGATAAAAGGCTCGGACACATTGAAATATTGCGCGCAGTGAAGACTGATTTTCACTCGCAGCATAAACACAAGTATAAGTTCAGTGGGGACCTCAGCAACATAAACATAAACACAGGAAAAGGAACGCACTTATTCTTTGTGTCCTCGCCAGGAATTAACGCAGAAATCACGTATATTCACAATAAGGACAACATAAGAATCAGTTTGTTCGATTCCCTTTTTCTTTGTTGTGTTTCATCTATCGCTGACGGCCTCACTAAACATGTACTAGTTGTGTTTATGTTGCTATTATAAATCAGTTTTAGACTTACCCCGGTTTCCTACTAAGAGATTGTTTCGCGCAGTGTTTCAGAAGTTTTGTATTAATTTTTACTTCTTTAAACATCGCACGAAACAGTCTCATCGCTGGAAACACGAAGTAATTTTACTGCGCTCAATATTCCACTGTGTCCGAGCCTTCGTAAAAATAACAAAATATACCAAGTCCTGCTTTTAATAATTTCATAGTTTCGACAACGCTTCACCGTGTAACATTTGGACGACATAGTAATACGGCTTGTTTGTCGGTAAAACAAACTAACACGCGCATTAAAAAACTGAAAGTTTTAGAACCGATTTACAGACAGCTTAACCGCGCAAAAGAAAATTTGTGGCAACCAAACTTGAACTTGAATTAAACATCGTGTTGCACAAATCTATGAATATCATTATCTTTGCGAGCAAAAAACTTAACAACAAGCCGTTTACTAACGCCAAACCAAAAATGCCTTGCAAAGCGAGCGTTGTCAAGACCTTGTGATTACTGTGGAGTTCCAGTCCTAAGCTGAAAGTGTCAATTCTCCTCCCTTCTCCTACGCATTTCCAAAATACTAGCTTCTGAGAATTGAGATGTTTAATTACAGTGTAGGTCTTAACTTGCAATATCTTTCATCACTTGTATGACAATGCGTTGAAAAAGTCAGGAGAAATAATACACTGATCATCCTTAAAACTGAAGAGGTTGATTGGGCATTTTTAAATCTCTCCACCAGGTTTCCTTGTAACACTGAGATTGTCCTTCATTTTTTTATAATTATTTTTTGCAACCACGTGAAATTTTCCTAACGATGCAGCAAATATCTCTTAAAATTAGGACTTTTCATCTTGTATTTGATTCACGTATTCAAATGGCGATTTGTGTGTTTTTCTTCAATGCCCTTAAAATTGATTGTTTTATCATTGATTGTTCTTGCTGTTGATAACATTTCCTTTTACAAAACATTGCCACGATACATGTATGTTAAGACTCTTCTCGTTGTAGATGATCTTTTGTTTAAGAGACCAATCTGTGACAAAGTTCCCCTTTGGCTGTTCATTGCCCTCCCTGGGATCCAAAGAAAATCGACAAAAAGGTTGAGGTATTGCTGAGAGCCTCAAATTTCCGAAAGAAAAACTTATTCCTAGCTTTTTCCCCTGACAAGAGAAAAAATCGCTACAGTGTCGAATTTCAGTGTTACAAGCTGTTTGTTAAAGGCACTTAAGACTGAATAGACAATTTCCCCTACCTATGAAAGAAACGCCTGGGAAAAGACTTAACATTCCATAGTGACGACATGGCACCACAAAGGCTTGATATTCACCATTTTCACATAGTCCATAATACTCCTTGTTTATCCCCCAAAATTTTGCATAACCATTGTTTCCAATTTCCCCTGGGTACAATGGTTAGGCAAAATTTTGAAGGGTGAACAAGGTGCATTATGGTCTATGTGAAGAAAGTGAATTAATAGTCGCATTATGATAATATTATTAACTACCAGACAAAATGCTTTGTCATCAATATGGAATGCATCAGTCTTGTTCCAGATGTTTTTCCATTTTTGAACATCTTTTGTTAACCCAGATTAGGTTATGCAGGAGAGATTCAAAATACACCCTTTATGAAGGTACATATGCGAAGCACAGTTCAGCAATCTAGTAAAACCACATAGTGGAACTAGCGATCAGTCAAATCAATCTCCTAGTCAACCAGCCATTTTGACAAACAGTCAGTCAGGACAGTTATCTAATCACTCTGTTGGTCAACGAGTGATCAGCCAGTTGTCAAACAGTCAGTCAAGACAGTTATCTTATCCCTTGACAGTCAGTCAAGAGAGTTGTCTAATCATTCAACTGGTCGACAAGTAGGCAGTTGTATTCTCATACAGTCAGTCAAAACAGTTATCTAATCACTCAGCTGGCCGACAAGTAGTCAGTCATCGATCAGTCAATCAGTTGATGACAATCGGTCATTCAGTCTATCAGTTAGACAGTCAGTCACTAAGCAGGTGAGTCAGCCACTATGTCAATCAGTCAGTCAAAAGCTTAGTCAATAGGTCAGTCAGTAAGCAAGTCAGCCAGTCAGTCACTGAGTCAGTCAGTCAGCGTGTCAGCCTGTTAGTAAGTCAATGAAGCAGCTGGTCACCCATTCAGTCAGTCAATAAGTCAGTTAGTCAGTTAATTAGTCAGTAGGTCCATAAATCAGTCAGTGAACCCATAATTTAGTCAGTCAGCAAGTCAGTCAGTCAGCCAGTCAATCAGTCAGTCCATTAGTAAGTCAGTCAGATAGTCAAACACTTAGCCAACAAGATAGCCAGTGAGTCAGTCAGTCAGTAAAGCAAGTCAGCTAATCAGTTGGTCTGTCAGTTTTGTCAATCTACTGTAGGTCAGTCATTGATCAGTCAGTCAATGGCCAATGGGTCTGTAATTAAGTCAGTTAGCCAGTCAAAAAAGTAAGTCGGTAAATCAGTCGTCAGTTAAAAAGTAAGCCATTTAGTCAGTCATTGAGTCAGTCATTACGTCAGTCAGTTAGCCAATGGGTAAGTCAGTCAGCAGGTCAGCAGGTCATTCATTCAGGCAGTCAGATAATCAGCCACTCAGTCAAAAAGTCAGCTAATAAGTCAGTTGATCAGCCATGTTGTAAGTTGATGCATCAGTCAGTCATCAGGTAAAGTCAGTCAGTTTGTCAGTCAATCAGTCCTGAAGGTAATCAGTCAATCAGTAATTTAATCAGACAGTCCGTTAGTCAGACAGTTAGACAGTCAGTCAATTAATCAGTTAGTCAGTCAGGAAATTGGTCAGACAGTCAGCCAATTAGTCAGTTAGTCACTCATTTAGTCAGTTGGTCAATCAGCTAAAGACCGCTTGAGGAAACAGTCAATCAGTCAATAAATCAGTCCACTCAAATGGCATCACGTAGATTGCAGAACTATACTTATGATTAAAAGCAGAACTTGGCATTTAACTACCATTGTGGCACAGCTTGTTCAAAGCAGATCATGTCTACTACTACATTAGGACAAATTACCATTTGTCAGTTTTAAGATTTGATTTTAACTGCATGTACAATGTAATAATTATTATTTGAACCCAAAATCTGCATGAAAGAAAAACAAACTCAAAGTGCTTGATGCTATCAGCCAATGACAAAAAATTAATTTCAAAATGAATTTGAATCAGAGGAATTCCTAGGCATAAGTACAATGTAGGTTCTTCAGGCTTTTTAGTGGTCATACCTTTACGTTTTGAAATACAAAACACAAAAGTGAGCAGCATAAATGTACAAATTTTACAAGTTCACATTAGATGATTTTGTAGTGTAAATTTCAGAAAAAGAGCTGATTTTTAGTGATAAATATTTCAATGGCAACTCATAATCAAATGAACCTGATTTATTCATTCATCTTATTCATTTATTCATTTTCCAAATATCTTGTCCATGCCACTTGCAGGAGTTGCAGATCATATAATTGTCTTACAGTGAAGATTGTACTGTTTTAAAATAATTTTATTTGAGAGTGTTTTGAAGACAAGGATACTTATCAAGCCACAAACAATTTTTTAAGTCTCTCACACTTAGACACAAGTGCTACTTGTTGGAAAGAAATGTACACTTTGTACATGTAAACATTCACTGGATATAAAAAAATACATTAGAAACAAAAGTGTTTTATACTCTTCCTTTGAGTCTGAAAATTTTGTTGAATCTCTGTCTTGAACTTAGTTGTAAACAAGAAACAGCTGGCAAAATATATACTGAACTCAACAAGAATTCAAGTCACTCAAATACAGTGTAGCGTTTTTTCCTTGACTAGTGTATCTCTCATTTTGCAAATAAATTAATTTCAAACAGTTTTGAATTTTGGTTTTAATTTGGCTCGGTATGACTACTAAAAGCTGATGAAGCCATGCCACAATCTTACTTTAAACAAGCTGTACCAGCAGTTTAATTATTTATCTGGTTCACTCGAGAGCTGGATTACAAAGCAATATATACAGCATTTATGGCACTGAAGATAACCTCTAAATCCAGTGGCTGTTGAAGTCTTGTCACATCTGCTGGACACATCTGATCTGAAATGAAAAATTAGTCATTTTCATTAGCAATCTTAGTATTTCTGATTCATGTCATGGAGGGCATTAAAATTTATTTCTTTTCTTAGCATGAACCTCCAGTATAGTGAACAAGCCAGTAAAGGCAATAAATATTAGTCAATGAGCCAGCCAGGCAGTCAATCAGTCTGTGACTGTCAGTCATTCAGTCTATCAGTCATACAGTCAGTGAGTAATTGAGCAAGTCAGCCAGTCAGTTGGTCAGTAAGTTGGTAAGCAAGTAAGTCTGTAAGTCAGTCAGCAAGTCAGCCAGTCAATCAGCCAGTCATTCACTCAGTACTTCAGCCAGTCAGTAAGCTAGCCAGTCAGTCAGTTGGCAGGTCAGCCAATCAGACAGTTTGTCTGTCATTCAATGAGTCAGTTCGTTAGTCAATCAGTAACCACTCAGCAATCAACCAGTCAGTATGTTAGTTAGTCAACAAGGCAGTCATTTAGCAGGTCAGCCATTCAGTTTATGACACAGTCAGTCAGAGGGTCAGTCAGTCAAAAAATCAGCCATTTAGCCAGTCAAAAAGTCAGTGAGTTGCCAAGTCAGCCAGTCAGTCACTTAGCAAGTCAGCCAGTTAGTAAACTAATTCATGAGTAAGTCAGTCAGCAGGCCAACCAGTCAGCCAGTCACTCAGCAAGTCTGCAAGACAGTCAGTGAGTCCATCAATAAGTCAGCCAGTTGGTTGGTCATCAACTATAAGTCAGCTAATTCATCAGTCAGTAAATCAGTCAGTCACTCAACAGGTCAGCCATTCAGTGAGTCAATGAGACAGTAAGTAAGTCAGTCAGTCAGTCAGTCAGTCAGTTAATTAGTCAGTAGGTCCATAAATCAGTCAAATACTCAACAAGTCAATCAATGAGTCAGTCAGTCAGTCCATCAGTAAGCCAGTCAAATATACAGCCACTGAATCAGCCAGTCAGCCAGCAAAGCAAGTCAGCTAATCAGTCAATCAGTTTGCCAGTTTGACAGTCAACTGTAAGTCAGTCACTCAGTCAGTCAATTAGTAAGTCAGCTAATCCTTCAGTCAGTCAACAACAAGTCAGCCATTTTGTCAGTCAATGCGTCATTCAACCACCAAGTGGGTAAATCAGTCCATCATTCAGTCAATCAGTCAGTTAACCCATCAGTTAATCAGTCAGTTGGTTAGTAGAACAGTTAGACAGTCACTTAATCAGTCAGGGAGTCAGTCAGGTAATCAGCCAGACAGTCAGCCAATTAGTCAGTTAGTCGCTCATTTACTCAGTTGGTCAATCAGCTAAGGACCACTCAAGGAAACTGTCAATCAGTAAATAAATCAGTCCACTCAAATGGCATCATGTAAATTGCAGAACTATACTGAATGATTAAAAGAAGAACTTGGAATTATATACCAACATTGTAGCAAAGCTTGTTCAAAGCAGATCACATCTACTACTTTAGGATGAATTGCCATTTTGTCAGAAAAAACTCTTATTTTAAGATTTGATTTTAACTGTGCACATGTAATTGTTTGAATTTATTGAGCTAGAAAGAAAAAATCCAAAGTGCTTAATGGAATCCGTCAATGACAAAAGTAGTTTCTAAATGAATTTGAAAATGAACTTACACATGTGCTACTTGTTGAAAAGAACAGTACATTTTGCTCAAACTGTTTAGAGCTTTTTGCTGTCTTTCATGAAAATATCAAAACAAACATTCATTTGATTTCAATAAATACATTTAAAAGATATAAGCAATATTATTTTTTTAAAAAAGTGTCTTATATTCTTCCTTTGAGTTTTAAAATTTTGTTGAATCTCTGTCTTCTCAGTAGTAAACAAGACACGGGTTGCAAATAAAAATTATTTTAAAACATCAAGAAGAAGTAAAGTCACTCCAGTAGCGTTTTTCATTCACTATAATTATACTTAGATGTATCTCTCATTTTACAGAGACAATAAATTTGAAACAGTTTTGAATTTTGTGTTAAATTCAGCCAGGTATGGCCATTAAAAGCTGATTAAACTGTACATCAATCTTACTTTAAACAAGCTGCATGTGTTCAGTTTATCTGGTTCACTCAATAGCTGGATTATAAGGCAATGTATACAGCACTTACAATTCTAAGGATAAGCTCAAAATCCTGGCTGTTGAAGTCTTGACACATCTGCTGGACACATCTGATCCGAAATGAAAAATAAATCATCTTCATAAGCAATCGCAGTAATCTTGCTTCATATCATGGAAGGCATTACATTAATTTCTTTAATTTCTTACATTGATATGACTCTTATGATTGTCTACATGTAGATGATTTCATTGAGTCACTCAATTAAATTTTTTCCTTGTCTTGTGTATCTTATTTTACAGTCACATTTATTTGAAACAGTTGTGAATTTTGCATTAAATTAGGGCAGGTATGGCCACTAAAAAGCCGATGAGACTGCTGCTCAATCTTATTTTAAACAAGCTTAGCACCTCTGTTTTTGTCCACATAATTCACATAAGAGCTGGATTACAAAGCAAAATTTACAACACTTACAGCACTGAAGATAAGCTCTAACTCCTGGCTGTTGAAGTCTTGACACATCTGCTGGACACATCTGATCTGAAATGAAAAATGACCATCTTCATTAGCAATCAGTAATCCTGATTCACATCATTATCACACCATTTCGTAGGATGAATCTCAGTACATCAGCCAAGTCAATGAGTCAATGAGTCAATGAGCTGGCCAGCCAGTCGATCAGCCTGCGACTGTCGGTCAATCAGCTTATAATCAGTAACACAGTCAGCCTGGAAGTTGGTAAGCAAGTCAGTCAAGAAGTCAGTTAAAATGTCAGTCAATCAATCAGTGAGTCAGTCAGTCAGTAAGTCAGTACATCAGTCAGTCAGTCAACAGGTCAGTCATTGAGTCTGTCTGTGAGTAAGTGAGGTGGTCAATCAGTCAGTCAGTCAATGAGAGAGTGAACAGTCAGTCCATCAATCAGTCAGTCAGTAAGTCAGTAAATCAGTTAGTCAGTCATTAAGTCAGCAAGTCAGTCAGTTAGTCCATCAATCAGTCAGCCAGTAAGTCAGTCAGTTAGTCCATCAATCAGTCAGCCAGTAAGTCAGTCAGTTAGTCCATCAATCAGTCAGCCAGTAAGTCAGTAAATCAGTTAGTCAGTCAACAGGTCAGTCATTAAGTCTGTCTGTGAGTAAGAAGTGAGCTGATAAATCAGTCGGTCTGTCAATGAGACAATGAGTCATCAAGTCAGCCAGTCAGTCAGTTAGTCAGTCAATCAAATAGTCACTCATTCAGTGCATGTGTCAGTTATTAAGTAAGTCAGCAAATCAGTTAGTCAGTTGGTCAGGCGTCTAGACTGTCCTTCAATTGTTCAGTCAGTTGGTCAATCAGTTAACTGAATTGAAAGGACCACTCTGGAAACTGTCAATCAGTCAATATATCAATCCATTCAATTGGTATTATGTAGATTGCAGAACTATACTTGGGAATCAAAGCAGAACTAACAATAAGCCACAGCTTGTTCAAGGCAGATTGTGTCTGCTACTCCAGTAAAAATCTCTATATTTATCAGAAATACTTCATTTCTTAAAGAGATTTGATTTTCACTGCATAAAATTATTCAAACCTAAAAATGTAGCTAGTTAAAAGAAACAAACTTGTAAACACAATGAACTTGATGCCATCAACCAAGAATACAAAGCTGATTTCCTGCTCAGAATTTGAATCTTATCCTTCCAGGCTAGCCACAGCTACATGTAGCTACTTCAGGGCTTTTGGTAGTCATACCCTCCCTTTTTGAATTAAAATACAAAAACGAGCAGAATAAAATATGTAGAAATTAAGAAATATGTTATAATTAATTTTTTATCTCAGGTTTTGTTTCAACTTTATTAGCATACATTACCATACCCCAAAACAAAAAATAATTACCCAAGAGAAAAATTAACTATGACAAATTTGCAAGGTTGATTTAGAGAGAGAGCATTCGTTTTTTTTTTTCATTACAATGCCATGAAATTTCATGAAACCTTAAATTATTTTTTTTTCATTTATTCATTTTTAAAAAAAAATTGTCCGAGCCACTTGCAGCATGTATAATAAAATTGTCTGTCTTGAGGAAATAGATGCTTACTATAAATACATGTAAATGAGTTATAGACAATTTTTTAAAGTTCTTCGGAATTACACATGCACTGCATGTACTCGTTGGAAAGTAAGGTACACTTTGTCCTCAAACTGCTGTGGCGATTTTAGCTGTCTTCCATTAAAAGATGAAAAGAAACATTCCTTTGATTTCCATTTGAAATACATTTACTTAAAAATACGAACAATTTTTATTTACAAAAAATATATTTACTACTTTTGTTAATAAAAACTGTTCATATTTTTAAAATTTTATTCTTCCTTTGAGTCCAAAAATGGTTTTGAATCTCTGGCTTTTCAATAGTAAACAAGTAAAAACGAAACAGCTTGCCAAATATTGAAATCATTAAATGATTTCATTGAGTCACTCAATTAAATTTTTTTCTCCTTCTCTTGTGTATCTTATTATTTTAACAGTCACATTTATTTGAAAACAGTTGTGAATTTTGTGTTAAATTAGGGCAGGTATGGCCACTAAAAAGCTGATGAAGCTGCAGCTCAATCTTATTTTGAACAAGCTTAGCACCTCTGTTTTGTCTACATGGTTCACTAAAGAGCTGGATTACAAAGCAAAATTTACAACACTTACAGTACTGAAGATAAGCTCTAACTCCTGGCTGTTGAAGTCCTGATCTGAAATGAAAAATCAATCATCTTCATCAGCAATCGCAGTAATCTTGCTTCATATTCTGGAAGGCATTATGTTAATTTATCTAATTTGTTACATTGATATGACCCTTATGATTGTCTATGAGGACCCCACTGAAAACTGCCATGGCAAGTTTGGCTCCCTCATCAAATATTACTATTATTATGATAATCATCATCATCACTATTATTATTAATTATATTATTATGATGATTATATTGTGATTAAAATTATATTATTTTTTTTTACCACTGAAGTCGAACCAGTTTTGCAAGACAATTCACAAGAGAAGAGTTGAATAGAGGAGCCAACACCACCTTGGATGCATGGCTGGATATAGTTGCTTGGGGATTTTGGGAGAGGCAGAGGTCAGCTTTCTTTAATGTGAGGGTTTGCCACCTGAATGCAGATTCCTACAGAGATTTGGATCTAGACCAGATATTCAGGCAAAACAAAACAGAGAAGAAGAGCCAAAGTATGCCAGTCAAGTGTACTGTAGAGCAAGCTTAATTCTCGCCATTAGTTTTCAGCACGACAGGTGGTATGGCGGTGGAATGCAAATGATACCATACTAGGCTTGCCGAGCTATTTGCTACAAAGAAAGGCAAAAGCTATGCAACTAACATAACATTTCTTCATTGCACCAATTATGACTGCATGGAACCACACAGTTACTCTGCATAATTTCCAGACACATTTCAACTCCTGCCTCAGGTCTTGGTTAGTTCTCAACTTTCTCTTTCATTCAGGTGTCAAATGGACAAGCAACATCAATAATCAGGCACTTCTGTTCTATTTTATTTAATACAGGCTTATTGTGTTCAATCTTGTTGTCAGTTTGTATTTTGAAGTCCCACAGCAGCTTGTTGTTAGTGGATTCATACACTGGTTGTGGATTTTGGTTGTTGTTAGTGGATTCATATATGTACACTGGTTGTGGCTCATGTAATACATGTATTTGTGACCTTCTTTGAGAAAACGTACACTAACGATATTTCGTTATCGTTAGAAAACTAACGGATAGCTAACGGATAGCTAACGGCTTTTCTAACGTTCTAACGGTTTGTCCAAACGTTCTAACGGTTTGTTCTGACGTTCTAACGATTTGTCCAAACGCTCTAACGATTTGTTCTAACGCTCTAACGGTTCGTTCTAACGCTCTAACGATTTGTTCTAACGCTCTAACGGTTCGTTCTAACGCTCTAACGATTTGTTCTAACGCTCTAACAGTTGAATTGGTGGAAGTAATCGAGCGCTATTCCCTATTAAGCAATCTATTAACGGCTGGTTAGTTCATCTTGTTGTTATCAATGTATTGAGCGAAAGTTTTAAGTACAGCTGTCGATCGATAAACGGCTGAAAATTGAAAGCATCAAAATCACTAGTGATGTGATCAACGAGTAAAATAATAATCGAAATCGACTTGCTCTCGAAACGACTGCGCTTCAAAACAGGCCGTCCAATTTCTCCTGGAATGAAACTTCTACTGCATCGTATTGACAAGAACTACTGTTTGCAAACACGTATCTTGACTTGGGACTGTAATGTTTCCAAAAACTATATCAAGCAAGCCCCTCGATGTCTGATGAAAGTTTTTCAACAAGATGCCGTATCGGTTTCGTAAACAACTTTATGCAAATTTCGGTTGAAATTTGACTCCCGGGAATTTGAATACGCAGTGAAGCGTTGTGTGACGGACAACACATGAATAAAAGCTGTATTGAATGATTGTAGACTTTTTTAATTACTAGAGAGCCTCAGTTATTTAGGACTACAAATCAAATGGAAAAAAAATTAAAATCCCAAACCTTTCCCAGCCCATGCCTCTGTTCAATATCAGCATAAAAAGCAACTCGCGAGTGCATTAATCTTTTTTATTATCGACATTGTTCTACAACGATTACAATCTGTCCTCTAGAAAAAAAATTCAACGTTGAAAATAAATCCTAAAAAACGCTTACAAAGTTCTTTTTGCACAATTCTTCCTTAGTTTGCCCTTTTAGCATACTTGATAGCACGACATCTATCATTGATCTTGGCTTTGATTTGTCTCCACAGTTTATCTCTTTCTGTAGTACATTCAACTGGAAATTTACTGAAAACTAAAACTCTTAGAGAATTCAGCTTGCTGCTGTCGAGCGGATGTTTACCGTGGGTCCCATCAGTATTGCTTCCTTTGAGTTCTTCATCACTAAAGAAGTATGGGAGCAGCTTTACTGCGCATCTATGCCTCTCCTTTTCTTTCTGTAATGTTGCATATACGCTTTGCACTTTTCTTGGAGTGACGCAAGTCCGAATTACATCTTCTCCCACCGGGATTTCAGGTCTTTCCATGATACTGTCAGCGTTTACGGGCCGTGATGGTGTTTCTGGGGTAGCAGGGCCTGCTGGCGTAGCTGGGATGCTGGCGTTGACTTCGTCGTGTTGTAAAGTTGCCATGGTATCCATGTCAATCGTCAAAAGTTCTTGATTCGACAACAGGCCGGAAGAGTTGTAGGTCTCTTCACTCCTGAACTATAGGAAAAAAAAGAAAAAGAATCGTAACTATTGTGTTTCCCGTATTCCAAAGCCCATTTATTCGAACTGAGCTGCATTCAAAAGGACAAAAGGAAAATAATGCTTACACGGTACGTTAGTTTGAAATAGGCGTTTCCGAGAGGCCAAACTTATTGTGTGCTAAATTCCAAGTTTTAGGCCCGGCGTCTAGCTGAGCAGTAACTCTTTCTCAGCTGTAATTTGACTTATGCCGAGCGCACTGAATAATTTTGCTACATTTTTTAAAAACTGTGCACTAAAGGAAGTAGCTACAATACGCCTTAGCGAGGTTCAACTTTTACGTTTATGCGTGACCTTCATACATTGTCTCTATTTCATTCACGCACGTAAAAATTACGCGACAGTGGAAATCCAGCTTAAGCCTTATTATTTAACTTACCACGGTCTCTAAAGATTCTAGCCGTTGCTCGATCCGTGACAACCTGCGCCCCAAGGTCTCCCCCAATGTGACAAGAGAATCTTCGAATCTGTCCATCATCTTAAGTCAAAATAAATAAATGCATAAATATAGACACACTTCCAGCAACGATACAAGCTGCATTTAATGCTTTGTTTAAATTATGCCTTTCTTTCGTTTGATTTGCAACCTTACCAAGTTGATAGCAAAGTATCGTTAATATCTGAGGTAAATCAAATCGCCCCATTCCGCGAAAAAAAATTGTCGCTCTTCGAGCAGTAACGATGAGAGAAGCGTGTCAAAAAAACACACGTCCACAAAAACTACGAAAGAAAACAGCAAGAAAAAAGCTTTTCGAGGGGGCGTGTTAGTATTTTTTGGTAACCACTGCAACTTGATTCTTGACGGAGAATAAAGAAGCTACATTGCTTTGTGCTTACCTTGAAGATTCGCTCGTGATCCAGGATCTGATTCTTTAGAAGATCGTACTCTCTTGTTTTTGCTTCAAGCTGCTTTTTAATCAGGCTGATGTTGTCTGGAGAATCAATTTTTTTCATGATGACGTCGTGGGAAGAATCAGGAGGGTTCAGTTTCTTGGTTGCGCTTTTACGTTTAGCTGCCAGGTCTTCTTCCCTCTTTCTCTGTTCCTTTAAAAATTCTTCGTATGGGTCTCCTGCGACGTGATCTTTCTAAAGAACAAAATTAAAAAAGAAGTATTAGTTTCAGTCACCGCGAGTTAAACAGATACATAAAATTCCGCAAACGTTTCAGTTTAAGCTACATTATCAAAATGTGATTATAGTCCGAGTAAAGGCTTTACTCGGACTATAATCATTGACTAAAAACGGCTGTAACCGGAACTACGCTTATGACAGAAAAACACCACTCAAGGAAGATCAAACTCAAAATCAAAAAGTCAAACTTTAAATTTTTGAAATGTATAGTTACCGGTAAAATATTTACCTCTTCCTTTCTCAAATCCACCACTTTAGCTGTCGCGGTAGATGGTGGCTCTGTGGTCTCCTTCGTCTTTGTCGCCTTCTCCTTGGCATTACTTTTCTCCTGAAATAAAAGAGAATTTATTTCAGTTTGTGACTAAGGCTTAAAGGTCGTGCCAAGTTAACACATTAACATTTGAGTCAGACTACTAACATTAGTAATACAGTCGACTCCCGATAACTCGAACCCTCGCTAACTCGAACCTCGCGCTAACTCGAACCAAAATCGATTTCCCCTGGATTTCCGTCATACATTCACTGTAAGTTTACCCTCGGTAACTCGAACCCTCGATAATTCGAACTCCCGCTAACTCGAACCAATTTTCGTTTCCCCTCAGGTCATTTTCTATATAATTTTACCCTCAATAACTCGAACCATGTTTTGAGCCTTAAAAAGTCGGGAAAAAAGCCGTCTACGGACGTGCGAAACATTGAATTTTGGATTTCCTATTGACGTGTTGTAGGAGTATAGTTTACTAATGGAGGCCGATGTTGATTGTCACAGGCTAACGTGAAGCAGCTTTTTTTCTCAAAACAGTAAAACGCATGCTCTATTTAGGCTATATTTTGTTACGTTACGTTCTGATTTATAATCTAGAAGTATCTTTTAATTTTCACTTGACATTTCTACAATTGAATGTGATTAAAATGTTCACTGTGCAGTAAAAACTGTTTTTTACCTTACTCTTGGCTATTTTCTTCGAACTCCCGATAATTCGAACCTTCTTTCGATTTCCCTTGAAGGTTCGAGTTATCGGGAATCGACTGTAACACGAAATAGAAACGTCACTAAATAGAACGTCATAATCGCGTAACCGAACAAAATAGGAGTAATACTGATCATACAGATTAACCAAACTTACTGGTCGTGATCTCTTCTTCGGAGGTTCGTTTGGTGCACTGCCGTAATCAACTTGAGCAGTTTCTTCAAGATTCCTTTTTGACCAAATCAGATCCTTCTCATTTAGTTCGTCGGTACTTTCTACAACGAGAAAAGGAAAAAACATGGTAAGTCCAGGTATCCAGTAGAAGGGCAAACCTTGCAATAGAAAAACGCAGTTAACAGTTACTTAATTTACTTACCACTTAATGCGATGATTTCAGCTTCCACTCTTTCCCCTTGCCAGTTAACAGTAACAGTTCCTCCAATAACAACGTTATTTTTTTGCAAGATAATTTTTGTAGGGGCAATTCCAGTCATATTATCTTCAGGAAAGAAGAAGAGAGCTTTTGACGGTAAGTTTGTCTCGCGCAACAATTTTCGAAGAGCCATTATCATCCGGCACGCGAACAGAAATGAAGTTTCATCTTATGTGTGAGACCTTTTATTCTGTTTCCGTGGATTGCTATTATCAGCGAAGGATCATAATTACCGAAACGCATTGGCTACTGTGCTTCCTTTGTTGACAGTCCGAGGTACTTCATTGGTTGTGTTACGTGTTAGTTATTTTCTTTAATTTGTGGTTGGTGGTTTTCGATCCGACGCATTGTTGTCATTGTTTGAGGACGAAATTGTTCCCTCAGCGGTCCGTTTTGATACCGATCGACTGTTGTGTTGTCGGGTCAGAGCCATCCACGCTAAATTTGCTAGTCCTTCTTAAATTAAAATGCCTAACGGCCGAAGGAGTTCGATTGAGCTCGGTATTATTTTGACTCGTTTCATTAAGTTTGTTTGTTTCGTTAGTCGGAGTATTAGAAAACGAGAGTTTAATTTTGTTCGATTACCGAACTTAATCCGACGATTTTTGAGCTCGATCGTTTTAGATAAGTTCAATCAAGTTCGATTGATTCGGTAATCGAACTCATGAAGAGTACTATTTAATTATGCTCGCAAACTCAATCGAACTTAATAGTACCTTTGAACCCGATTACCCGAAAAATTGATCAACCAAGTGTTCATGTTTTACAAGATCTATAAAGGGCTTGTTGGTATTTCCCTACCACCTGAAATATCTCACAATAAAAGAGCTTCAAGATCTCCTAATTGTGCACCATTTCACCAACTCGCCACAATGAACGATGCAAATAAATTTTCCTTTTGTCTTAGAACTATCAGAACTTGTAATAGTGTACCCTTATCTGTAATCCCTGATTTATTAGAGGAACGTAAAGCCATTATCTCTAGCATGTAGGATTAAGGGTATACTCATTAAAGTTCGATTGACTACACCGTGTTTCACTCGGTTCATACATCGGGTTTAGTTAACTGAACATAACTGCTAAAAGAAACAACAGAAAATATCGCAAAAAATTACTCAGTAGAACTTCATTGTTTTATTACATCAGTAAGTACGACTGGTGTATATACAATAACTGCAATAATAATCCTAATTCTCTTACAGCGTTGGATTGAATTATGAAAAGTCACATCTACAGAGATATCAAAATAATGATCATGGAACTGGTGCAACTAAGTCTTCCGTTCCAGGCTTACAAAACTGCCTGATTTCGCGATACAAGTAATTTAACCTAAACCTTCTGGGTTGATCTTTTGTGGAAGCACTGAACCTGGAGGGATAGCAACGCCATTCCTTAGTAAAAAAAAAGCTTGTTCCGGAGATGACAAAAACTCTCGGCAGTAGACGACGCCTGGTTCATCCTTTGAAAATCGAAAGTGGTGAAATTTTTTAATGTTCGGGAGTTTTTTAAAATACTGTCCCAGAAAAGTGCTCCAGTCATATACAGGTACTATGACTCGGCCATCGTGAGTGGCTACCAGTTGAGCTTTGTTGACTCCTGCGTTACTTGACGTGTCCACCATTCTAGCAAGTTCATAAAGTGAAGAAATAAAACTGACTTTGAACGACTTCTTAAGAATCCCGAAACAACGATCTGGGCCAAATTTAGTATGTCCAGCAATGAGAAAGGAGTAGTTTATATTACGATGAAGTTCAGTTGCAGTCCGCCATGCTAAATACCATAAAAAGTAATTGTTTTTGTTCTGTCCCGAACAATTATCAGCATTTAAGTGAACATCTGTTTCCCCCAGACCATGACGCGAAAAGAAGTGATGAACGTAACTTATTGTAGCATTGGCCCCCTTACCAACAGTCGCAGCTTCGTCAATTAAATAGTTTACTTGACGGGGTACACCTTCGCACATGACTCCGAAAATTCCACATTTGCGAGGGGTCTTAAAATAGATCGGCCCGGGTTGCATCGGGTTGCTTGGAAAGTGGACTTGTTGCGCATAATCAAAAGAGTAATGCATGGTGCCATTAAATGAACACGGTTCATGTTCTTCGTTCAAATTCATTTCCTCTTCTATTTGCTTGAAAGTCGCTGCTGAATCTAAACAAGTTTGTCTGTAAAAGTCTCTCTCAGTCTGGGCGCAGTCCAAATGTTCCTGTTGGGCTTTTATGTAGTCAGCCTTTTCGTGCTCAGGAAGGTTTGCGGCCCGTACAAGTTTGGTTGTATTCTGCTGACAAGTAAAGCACAGATCGGTCAATGGTTTTGCCACAACAACGTTTGGACAAAACTGCTGCCAAAGATCGACGAATTTGCTGTAGCTAACGGATTGTTCTCCAGAAGTCTCGCAAGTGGCAGTGTACACACGCCAAACACTCATTTTTGTTTCGCTTGAAGACAACACCTTTACATCCTCGGACTTGAATCCAGGTATTCTTCCAGGTAGAACAAATGCGTTCTCTTCTACGTAATTAGTTAGAAAATTATGAACGTTCTCTGTGGTTGACTGGGGAAGAGTGTTACTGGGAAGCCTTTTGGTGTTTCCATGGGTTCGCGGATAGATACCATGCGTCTCGTAATGTTCCTTGAGTCGACGAAGTCGAGAATAACTTATACCATAAAGGTGAAGAAACATCTCTTTGCAAATCAGGACAGACTGAAACTGATACGTGCATCTTGAAGTTCCGTTTCTCTTAGTTCCAACGTAGTCGTTGCGTGTGAAAGCTTGTATGTTGGCTAAAATTATCAAGTCGAGCTCTCCACTTGTCAACTCGAGACAGTTATTGAGATTAAATAGCACCGTTTCTTCTCTAAATTCTCTTGAACAGGGACCCCCTTTCGAACCACGCGAACATCCACAGCCTTCACGTAGGAATTTTTTAGCTCTCTCGATTACCGCGTTAGGAGTTTCTTCTCTCACTATACTTTCGGTGTCTGCCATACTTTATCACTTTCGTGTAATGCACGCGAGTAAACAAGTGCACGCCAGTTAAAGCGTCATTTGTTGTCATGGAAATTATACATTTGCGTGCCGATTCCGCTTGGGACTTGGGGACAGTTTTGTTGTTTATTGAACGCGAGCTGCAGTGATATTGCGATATTCTCTTATCTATTTTTTGTCTCTTTCTGTCGCCGCTTTAAGCCCCGACGAGCGGCTCCCACATTACATTAAAGCGGCATTCAATCGAAATTAAGTTTTAGGACGGTTACATATACTTGGCAAAGTCTGCCACACAGCCACAGCCACAGCCATTCTTTGTGTTGAGCGTTGCGTGACGACACAAAGAACTGTTGTGTAGCAGAACGAAAAGTTGTTTTATTTCGTCTAAGTCTATCTTTTAAAAAGAAATTGCCACAAAACGTACCAAAAAAGGAGAAGGACATAGATACAACCTGAATAAATGATCTAAGAAATCTCCGAGTCAACTGAGTGTACCGTTCGTATCGAGATCGAAAACGGAACAATCTGATCAATAGTTGTAGATGCAAGAAAAATTTGCATATATCATGTGTAATTTCAATTAACCAACAATGGATCTTGCTTGCTTGCATCTTTTCATTTAAAAATACACACAACAGCAACGTTTCTAAAGGCAAAAAGACGGGAAGAAGGTCATGACTTTTATACCGAAGGTTTTCCTGCAACCATTCAATTCATTCGAGATCAATTAGCGGAAGTCTGCAGAGAAGCGGATTTCAAGACGTGTGCTTGTTTGTTTACTTCTTATCGTCGGTATCTTTTGCCTACAGCCGACGACCAAGCATTTTGATATTAATTTTTCGTTTCAAAAGCGTAGAACGGGTAGGGAATTGTGTCGTTCGTTCACTGGACGTTGGGAAACGGGTTTGGCAAGAATCACTAGTTTCAGGTGCCCGATGCGGGCTCCTTGTTTATAATTTCGGTCGCCCGCGGGCGAATAAAATTAATCGTAGAAACCTCTGACGACAGGGCGCCCAGAAGGCAGCGGCCTTGATCAGCAAAGCAATAGAATCGTCAGTTAACGCTTTAGTTTCCTGGACTAACGCTCTAACGGATACAACTAACGCTCTAACGGATATACATGAGTTGCTAACGAATTGACTAACACCTCTAACGGATACAACTAACGCTCTAACGGCTACGGATGAGTTGCTAACGAATTGCCTAACGCCTCTAACGATTTTCATTGAATCATCTAACGGATGACTAACGGACAGCTAACGGTCTAACCGTTTAACGAAATATCGTTAGTGTACGTTTTCCCAAAGAAGGTCACATTTGTCATTCGTGTCATAACCCAGCATTCCACATACAAAATAGGTCCCACTGAATCATCTGCAACATCTTGTCTTCCCTACAACATCAATATTGCTTTTGGGCAAGTTTTTTGCATTTCAATACCATATGGCTAACTGCCTACATCACTTTCTCTGCCATTCTACACTCTGCAGGCACATTTTGCTTGTCAATTGTCTTTATAGCATTAGTTCTTAAAGCTTGGTCTTGCGCTGTCATAATCATATCCTCCATCTCCATCTTTAGCCAGTTGCCCTTTTTTCAGTCACTCCCAAGTCTTTATATCTCTTTCTTCTGCTGTGTTCCTCCAAACCTGCCCATGAGTTGTTTCTCCTGAAAGTGCTCTTTTCTTTCTTGCTGTAATGATGCAGCTTTGAATTCACAACTTTTAGCATACCATCTCAGAACTGCTTACTTGTACACCACCTTTTTTTAAATTAAATTTTATTTAAGCTTAAGTACAATAAAATAATCAACATTAACAGGGAGAGACACTACAAAACTAAAATAAATGGTACAAGAAAAGAAATAATTCGTACACAGGCTATTACAATACTAATCTACATTAAAAAACACTGACAAAAATCAAATCAACATGCCAAATGTGTGCGGCTGAAGGCTCAAGGATTCTCAAAATGCCTGAAGGCTCCATAGACTGATAACTTGTATTTCAAAAAAAGCTTTAAACACTAAAAAACTATACAGTTCGCTTTCTTTGGCTTCGGTATAGATATTAAAGTGAGCAATTATCAGGCAAAGATTAAACATGTGGAAGGAACATTTCTCAGGGAGATAACCCTAAATTTTATTGTTATTGGTCAAAGACACTATGGGAGAGTTATTGTCATTCCACCAAGAGATAAAAAGGTTCCAGAAGGAGTGGACATGCTGGCATTCTACAAACAGATGCTATAGGGTCTGCTTTGATTCACACACATGAAAAGAGTCACTGTCAGTAATTTTGGCCTTGAAAAGTTTCAGTGTTGCAAGAGTACAGGATGCAGTGGTTTAATTAGTTTAAATTGAAACAAAGAAAGCTTTACATTTTTTGTGACTTTGAATGGAAGGATGTATAATGCCGCAATTGTCTCATCGGTAAATCCAGCCCCAATCCTTAAGATGAACTTCTGATGTACACTTACTTGTACACTGCCTGTACATTATATTACACATTATATTTCTTTCCAACTGCTCACTGATCTTGGCTCTTCTAATTTGACCAGTTACTCACCTTTGCTAATAATCTACTAATATCTTTCCTCAACTGCATTATCTCTTGTTTGATCCTCCTCTTCCAACATGGCTCATCACTTCTTTTTGCAGTAGGTTTTCTAACACCTAGCCTTTTTGCTACCATGATATTAGCTGCTGCCACCAACAGCCTATTAGTTTCACCAGAAGCATATAACGCCGAGGTATCTAAATTCCCCTTATTTATTTGTTTGGAACCATGCTGGAGTTTTTCGGCTGTCCAATCAAAAGCATGGAAATTATTTTGCTCACATATGGACTCAGATAATTAGAGGCATCTCCATCTAAAATAAGTAGTTAATAATGAATTCTTCAAGTCCTTAACAGTTTTCCAAGTACATCCACAACTCCACAGTATATGTCGAGCCATTCAAATTTGTTATACAACATAATAAACAGGCAAAAACATTTACATTTACAGGTAGTGGAGCCGACGAGTGTGTTGTAATTTGTGCGCACTAAGTTGCACTGTCGAGTGTACGAAAAATTTCCCCCATGAATACTTTCCGTAAAAAAAAATCTCTGTGCTTGCTAAGTAGTTTTCCCTCTCAGTTTTTATTGAAAAACCTGCTATATGTTCTTCTGAATGGAGTTTGTGCATTACTTTTAATATTAAGATAGCAACCTTTTAAAACTATCAGGTAGAAAAAAAGGTCGCATAATGTGGATGCATACTCTTTTGAGCACACGCTAGCTGTCATTTTGGCATCCGATTTTGGTCAAATTAATTTACTTCACAAAACCGTTATTTATCTTTGCAGCGAGTCGTTGACAGCGTACATCGCGATACAAAATTTTCATAGCACTAGTGTGAAAAACTCGCGTATCAGTAAAGGACGTAAATTTTGATTGGTTCTTAAAAAAACCCCAGCATTGGAACTGAATCATATGCTTCAGGGTTATATGCTTCTGGTTTCACTGATATTTTGGGTGTCAAAAATACCAATAACCTCATTACATCATCCACAACTCTCTTTAAAAGAGATCTTTCTACATTCCTCAGGTTCACAGGCTTTTCCATTTCTTTCTTTGCCAGTTCATCCTGAATCATTTGCAATAAATTATATAAAATTTAACTTCTCCCCCCCACCCAACCATCATTTCTCATTTTTTCCACCAAGATTTCAGACTGGCCACCACATATCTGTTCTTCCACTTGCTCTGTCCTCTCATTATTTTTCACACCTTTCCTCATTACTCTCTTGTTCGATCTGGTCCAATTTCAACACTTTTCATCATCATCATGTCTCATTGTGCCAGTAGGCACATTAGGCCTTCATGCTGTCTGGCCAACACTTTCTGTCTTGTGCAACCGCTTTGGCTACTTCCCTGCTTTTCTGCCCCGCTTTATTTCGCTCTTTCTCAACTGTCCTTCTCCAAGTAGTTTTTGGTCTTCCTCTCGCCCTTCAACCTTCAGAAGTCATTTGGTATACAACATGTACTCTCTTCCAATATGTCTCCCTTTATTAATCTTCTATCTCTACATCAGATAACCATGCATTCACCTTTACTGCCCTTGCGTGATTAACTAATTGCTGTTCACTAGTAATTTGTTTCAAAAACACCTTTTTCAGCCAAAATGGTCACCATTCTTTTTTTATACCCTCTTTTGCCAGGATCACTTTGGATGTAACACTTCGATCATCATAAGTCTGTTTACTTCCGTTGACCATATTAACATAACAGTATAAGGATTATGACCAGGTCTTTGCTGCTGCTTCCAAGGAACCCAGCCAGGCAACGCACCCAGTATTTCTGCTTGGGTCCCATTTACTCCATTACTCTGGCTTCATGTGTCATTCCATTCAGTGAGAAGTTGCTTTGTTATCAGAGTGGCCTTCTCCTAGGTGAGATGCCGTCCAAGGCTAACAAGCCTCACCTATTCTTGGTTAGTAGCCAGCCCACCTGGTATTGCACCCTTATTTGCTCCTGCAGCCATTAGGAAGCTAAAGCTATTTGATGGTAACTTCCTCATCTGCCTCAGTTGCCATTGGGACTCCACCGTAACCGTAACGGGGGTATCTAAAGGGTTGCTGGCACTTGCCAAAGGTGCTACCCCAGACTCAGGAGGGCAGGGTTCCCTGTGATAGGCTGAGGATTCAACCTTTCCAATCACAGTGCCATAATTATTATTATTATCATTAAAATTATTATTACTATTATCATTATTATTATTATTATTATTATTACTATAATTATTACTGTGGATATAACCTTTAATCAGGACATCTTGATTTGAATAATTTTTCAGTTTGTTTAACCAATATGTTGCCAATAAATTTTGACTACTAGTCTGCTGGCACCCTACATGTAGAAAAAAGGCTTATCCTATTAGACTGAAAACTGTTTTAACATGAGAACACATTTTACCGTCAGCATCTATACAACAGGAACATGTACACAAAAGGTACATGTATAAAACCATTAGTGTCCAAATTTTGAGGTTTTTGTGGTGCAGAGGTGGGTTTGGATTTCCATAATAACATAAGCACCTTTGGCACACACAATCTCTAATCTCTAGACCATCTTAAGCAAAGTTTGTTTAGATTTGAAAAATAACGTAGTCACACAGGCCCAAGCTAGCTAACAAACAGTTATTTACCCTACTGGTAATGGACAACTTTCATATTAAGCAACCAGTGTTATGTAGTACCGTATTTATTCGAATAAGCGCCCAACCTCGAATTAGCGCCCACCTCGAATAAGCGCCCATCCTAATGGCAGAAAAAGTTAATAAGCGCCCAGCCTCGAATAAGCGCCCACCCCCTCCTCCTCCCAATCAAACTCAAATAAGCGCTTACCCCCACCCCACCCACTTGAGTGAATAAATTCTAATAAGAGACTTTCCCGAGGACGGAGTTTTCTTGAGAGTATTTTACAGAAACCGTGCTTTGTTACTTCTTCTCGTTTTGTTATTAACATTTATTGTTTTGTTGCAAAATAAACATACTTCACTTGCTGAAAATGGTGAAAATTTAATAAGCGCCCAGCCTCGAATAAGCGCCCACCTCGAATAAGCGCCCACTCTCAAGGTCCAAAAATTTAATAAGCGCCCAGGGCGGTTAATCAAATAAATACGGTATATAATTATTCAATTCCAGTTGCACCTAACAACCCTGCGAGCAGATGCCTCCTTTTGCCTTCTTGAGTGATGGGAAGAAAAGGAGGCTTTGACTGAATTGCTTCATTATACCTTTAAAGTCGCCACAGCCCAAACTTCTGGACTACTCAATTCTTGTTCTCTCTTGACAAATGGTTTTTTCCAAGCGCAAGGATCTGGTTATTGGTAAACCAATCTAGGTCATAACTGAACCTGTTGAACCAAGCCCTAGGCCATCAGGGTTCAAAAACTATATCCCAGCAACGTGCAATGCATGCTTCACAAAAATCTTACTCGATTAATGCAGAGTCTTTCTCGTGTACGCCAAAATCAAGTAATAAGCAAAAGAAAGGCTCTGCTTGCAGGGAGCCAACAAGTCTTATTGTTATGTTGACCACTTGTTAAAATAAAAAAATGCGTATTCAACAGTCTTCTTACCAGTCTTTAATACTGCTGTGGTTTGTGACTACTCCGTTATGGCGATGCTCCACTCTTGCTTGATAAAAAGTGTCTTTTTGTGCCAAGGGTGCACATATTGAAGCAAAGCTGTTGAAGATCTATGGAAAAAAAGTGACACTGAACTTAAAATTTGAAATAAATAAATTGTTGTATAATTCCTCTCCATGCAATAAACAAATAATAATGTAGACATGATGATAATAAAATAAAATAATTATGGGCCACCAGGATAGGATGACAATTGACCGCTCCAGAAATACCATAACATACCATAATACTCTTTGTTTGTCACTCCAGAATTTTGCATAAGCATTGTCTTAAGTTCCTCTTGGGAGTTAAAATGGCCCCAAGAGAAACTGAAAACAATGCTTATGCAAAATTTGGGGTGGCAAACAAAGAGCATTATGGTATGTTATGGTATTTTCTGGAGTGGTCAAATTAATGCAAATAGACTGAGATAACTGTCTGGGGTCATCTCTCCTGGAACACTAAGAAGCTTTTTGCTTTAACTGCCGGTAAATGACTTTTAGTTGGCTATTTTTGGCTCAGCACCTCATCCCTGGAATTTCCAGGTGGGATGGCTGGCAAGAAGTCAAATCTTTTAAAGTACGATTTTTCCCAGCACATCAATAACTTATTATTGGTAGCAGACATATAAAAACCAGTTGCTTGCCACTTTTGCAATGCCTAAAATACACCTTGTTTCCCCTTTCCAAACATTAAACATTGTCTTCAAATTCTCTTGGGATGATTGTAAAATACAGGAGAAATTAACCCATTCGCTCCTGGAGATTTTGCCGAAAAACGCGTTTTGAAGCTAGTCGAGTGGTTTTCTGGTCACTGTCGTGCTATAAAGAGCTAAAACTTACCACAAACCGGTTTACAGGTCGTACACTTGGCGGCCTTCTGATCCAGATGCAAAATATCAGCTTGCAAAGTTCGGGCATGCGCAGAAAGCAAAATTTCGACATTTACTTTTACTTTTACTTTTCGCTTTCTCTCCTCCCTTCTTTTTTCGCTTTTCTTGCCTCATTTTTTTTTTCTCTTGCTGGGCATTTAGTAGGCTTCATTTTGGTGGGAAGAGTTTTTAGGAAAGCTTTTAGGATCTTAGGATTAGGTGAAAGGAAAGGTAGGTGGGTAATGGAACAAGATTTTCATGGAGATTTTCAGGTCCTTGTCATGTGGTTTTTTGCTTCTTTCTCCGGTGTCCTTGACTGAATTGTGCTCATTCTGGTATGGTTTGAAAGATCTCTTCACTCTGCACACGTGTGCGAAGAAAGTTGTCCTTGACCGTTAAAACTGATGACGTCACAAAGGGTAGAAAGGACCTGGATCCGCACGGGCGGTTACGGGCGGTTCAGGGGCGAATGGGTTAAAAAGTCATCCTATCTAACACTATAGAAATTGCTCAAGTCTGACTCACAGATCCAGAGAAATTGTTTTCTAACACATCAATTATCACAACACGCTAAAATTGCTGCCTTTTAAACAGCTTCAAAAATGCTAAAAGATCATCAGAAAATCTTCCAACATTTTCCACAACATTACGAAGTCTTTGGAAAATCTTGAGAAATGTTCAGAAGGTACTGGGACATTTTCAAAAATCACAATCATAAGATGAAAATCTCAAGTATTTGACTCAGAAAATGTTGGCAGGTATAAAGACCTTCAAAAATTTATCAGTGCCATCTTGGTTATAACTTAAGTTTAAGATCAATATTTTGGAAGAATGTTCCCAGCAGGGTATTTTTTCATGTATCAAAAGACAACAACAATATTACCCTTACAAATGAACCATAACCTCCCTCCCCCCACCCAAATACTACAATATTTGCAATGACATGAAAACAAAGACCCCTTAGACCCCAAACCTAACAATATTTTGGAAAAAAAGGTCCGGGCAGAAATCTAAAATTGTTGGAAACTCTAAAAAACTGTAAACTGTAACTGCCGCTTATAAGACAGTGCCCCCAGTTATACACTCATCTACCCATAAACAAAAAAATTCACCCAATAATAAGAAGGTGTACTTCTCCAAGGGTGGCATTTTTATTTGAAGGGGGGGGGCAGGCAATGCTTATGAAGTTCTGTCCCACTAACAGCTGGAAAAGAGGCCCCATGAAGTAGCCTGCAGTGCAGGCGTTTTCTTTGAGCGCACAATTTGCTCGCGAAAGCACCATGTTGAAACTTCCCAAAGAGAGGAGGAAATGGGGCAAGTCAAAGGGAGTGGGGAGGGGGTGGGGAGAGAGAAGAGAAAACGCCTGCCCGAAAACACTGTGAAAATGAGAAACACCCCCTACTTAGACGCGCGTGACCGCTTTTCCGGAAATGAGTAGCCGACAATAACAAAACAACCAAACAGTCGCTCCAGTCCAAAGACTCGCATTGTCTTGAAAAACAAGCTGTGTTTTTATCTTGACTGAGTCGCAATGCAATTCTCCACAGCTGATGAAGCTTCAGTTTAAGCTGCAATTCATTCTTCTAAATTCATTTCTGTAAATTGGTATCCATGAGAGTTTAACATCCTGCAAAGAATTTAAAAAACTAACAAGCTGGGCCCAGCGTGATACAACATTGCAGGAAAACATCACATTCTCGGACTAGAAAGAAAATCGCTTAGTTATTGAGATCCTGAGGCTCTTTGGACAAAAATAAACAACCTAACAGCCTTATTTGGCGACAAAAAGAGTTGTACGCTTCAAAAGAGGTCAAAGAAAACGCTCTTGCATCAGAGGGCATATCATGAAGACCAGAAATTCAAAACCACAGAAAATCAATAAGCATGTAATGACCTCTCATGTGTGAAACAAGCGGCTAAAATAACATTTGCTCAGTCAAAACATAGAACACTCCAGAGCATAATCTACTCGCCAGAAAAAAAAACGTATTGGAACAAGCAGCATTTTGGCATGAGGTAAAACTGGTGTAGATTTTAATACTGTGAGCAAATCTTGTCCTGATGACCAGTTTAGAAATCGCTTTGACTTTCTCATTGTGTAATACACGAGACATTCCCAGCTGTTCCAATTCCAAACGGAATAAACAATATAGACTTACAGTTAATTGACAGGCATCAATCTCCTTCCCTATGCCGCACCAATCAGGAGCTCCGTTTGCCAGTGAACGGAGTTTCCCAAAAGAACAATGATATCAGGCAGGCGTATTTTTTTCTCTCCTCCCCCTCCCCCTCCCCCCTTTCCTTCTTTCGCCCTCGCACCTACCGTAAGGGTTACTATTTCTACTCTCCCCAATCTTCCACTGTCATAAAATCAAAGATGGCGGCTACAACAATATTACGAACACGAACAAGGTTTCGCCCACCCAAAATACGCCTGCAATGCAGGCTACCCCATGAAGCAGCTATTTACTTTAGATTTTTGAACTTGGACACTTAGTCCCTAAGATTAACCCCGGATTAAGCCAGTATCTCCGACAAATTGACCCACTTGAAAAAATCACAAAAAATTTGAAAGAACACAAATTGATATCACCAGTAAAATTCTTGTTGTTGTCACTGTAATGGTTGTAAAAGGTACATTTCATCAGCCTCATCCCCCAAAATCCCAAAATTTCACCCCGAGTCAAAGGTCTAGCCTGCGAAAACAGCTGTTTCTCCTCGCTCCTCACCGCTTGGGACGTTTTGCGAGGAGGAACGTCTGTGACTCAGCGATAGAAATTCCATACTGATGACATAAATCAACATTTACATAATAAATCCGGTAGTCATGGGGTTCCAAATGCAAATTGCTTCAATTTAATGTTTCTTCTGGTCAATTTTAATAAAATGTTGTGTTCATTATTTGCGAATGAGCCCCAGCAAAACTCAAACGCTTCCTCAAGAGAAGAATATACAGTATTCAACAAATATTGACTGTTTTAATTTGTTATAGGTTCGTCGTGATTATATATGAGCTTTGTAGCCTCTTGTCTTTTGTCTGTCATTCATAAACAATGGCTGGAACAACTCCGACGTCCAATCATCGCTTATGACCAGATTCCGGACAGATTTTATGTCATCAGTATGAAATTTCTGTCACTGAGTCGCAGACGTTCCTCTTCGCGAAATGTATCCCAACGGCGATGAGTGAGGAGAAACGTCTGTTTTTGCAGCCTATCAAAGGCCTGGCTACTAAACATATAGCCAGCAAGCAAGCTCTTTGGGGAACTCTGGTGGCAGGGGGAAGGAAGGAGAGATTGCAACTATGTCTCTGGAATTTGAATATCTGCATTGAAAAAGTCAATGCAAAATGCTGATTGGCAGAGATGACATTAGTAATGTGTCTACCCTTGGTGCGTGCTTCCACATGTTTTTCAATGTTTGTTTACATCTGCACTCACTTCCCCTTTGCACTGATTGGAGGAAATCTGACAGCTCAGTCGATGGGGGAATTGGAGGCGGCATTCAAATTCCAGAGACGTAGTTGCAAGCTCTCCTTTCTTTTCCCGCCCAACCGCCAGAGTGCCCCGGAGAGCTTGCTCGCTGGCTACTAAGCATACAAATAAACAATTTGCTACATTAATTGCACTTTTAATAAGACTTTACTTAAGGCCAATTTGCAAATAAAGCCTTTATACGCCGTTTGAGAAGCACCGATTTTCCCTTAAAATCAAAGCGTTGAAATCTAAAGGAGGGGGAGATCGAACTATTAAAAGAGTTGCACATAAGCTCTAAGCCTGTGAGCTCTTTGGAAGGTGAGGGTCAAGATCTCACTAAATGTAAAGTAAACCATCAACAAAAGCCTTTTAAAAAGATAACCTCTACAGTTCTTACTGTTTGATCCAGCTATAGTCGCTACTAACCTTGCAAAATAGATGAAAAACGGGAGAAAAACCAACCATGCCTTCGAAGCGCCATCTTTGAATTTTGCTTAGTTCCCAGTGCCCCAAAACGTCCACAATGCGCGGCCTCTTCGCTCTTTGCAGAAAAATAGGGCCCCGGTGGGTGCCTCTGTCAGGGGCACCCAAAGACAATTTTTGGAAAATATCTGTGCGGAAGACGATTTGAGATCTAGAATTTTCGGAACATTTGTTGTAAAATTTCTTGTTTGCCTGCCTCTCCTAGGATTTTCGAACATCTAAAAATGGTATAATTGCCCATTTTTAAAGGATCTTTACCCTAAAAAAGGTCACCTAGAATGTTTTGATCCCTATGACTTTCGCATCACTAGACTTTCAGCTAGGAAATCCGAACAGACGGAAAATTGTCAGGGGATAAAAATATGCCTATATCTACCGTTTAAATACTAAATCACGTTCAACAATGCTATGTTTAAGTGGTTTTGAACTATATTCTCGTTGCATGCCCTTGGTGTGTTTGCTGCTAAAAAATAAATAGACTTGCTATGTTTTTCGCAACTTTGTCGCTCAAATCTAGAAAGTAACTACATAAATAAATGGGGATAAACTAATCGGGGTTGGTTTAACAAAATAGGCTGAAATACGTGGACTGGATCGGATTGTAATATAATAGAAAAGAAATGGCAGGATATAGTAACCGCTCGCTCACTCTGGTGTTTTTCTTTTTTATCTAGCTTTACTTAAAATTGTGAATTTGTGTCTTACATGTATTTTGACTTGGCAAGTCAAACTGAAAGACGCCATCCACGTCAGTTTTGTAAGGAGCCACGGTTAAACTAGTGATTGAATCCTACAAATTCATATCTCTAGAGATCCTGTCATTTCAGTCTCTGGTTTTTACCTTTCTCTGTGCAGTATTTACTGTAATAACCGCCACGTCGATTATTAAATTATTTACACCTCAAATGCAGTGCTTAGAAGGACACCTTCCAAAGAGGGCGGGGCACCAAGCGTTAGTCCTTCTTGTTCTTTCGTCATTTTCTATGTGAATCCGATATAAGAAGGAAACCACCCTAAATCGAAACATAGAGTTCGTCCCTCCCCACTCTCTTGTCATTTTCTTTCACTGAATCTTTATAAGACAGACACTTCCCTAAAACGGACACCTAGAGTTGGTCACCTGCCGTTCTTCAGTCACTAGTTCTTGAAATCTCTATCTTAGAGGGACTCCTCTCTCAAACAGCCACCTAAATTTTATGTTCCGGGCGTTCTTCAGTAGTTTTCCTAGACAGACTTGAGCTCTCTCAAGAATAACACCTCATAGCGTCGGTGTTATAAAGTAGAGATGGCTGTCCAAGGGCTCCGGAATAGTTAACATTCTTAAATCAATGAACTTTCAGAAAGTAGGCTTTATATTAGAGGAAGAAAAAAATCCTTTTCCAAGTCCAAAGTTTCGAAAGCAATCTCCTAGCTTGGCACGTTGATCGTTCGAAAATCTTAATAATCTCTTCCAGCCCGGTTCTCAGGCCATATGTTGAAATCAACCCTGTTGCAATCCTGCTCTCAAGCCATGAGAAATCGTCAATTGATCCGTTATCGCGAGAGACGTGATCATCTGGGAAGAAGAGTCAGCTCGTTTCAGAGTTTTGTTTGTACAATTTTTGCTTCTGACACAGCAATATACTCCAACTGATAGCAAAGGAGCTTTAATTAATTTAAAGAACATGTCATCCCATCATATTGCAGGATAAGTCCGACAAAAGCCTTATTTTCAAAACCAAATGATGATGATAATGAAATATTCTGAAGTGCTTTCAGCGCCGTAGCTAGTATGAGGCCAACCGAGGCACTCGCCTCGGTAAAATTTTGACGAATTTCGCCGATCATTTTTATTTTACATAAGCGATCATCGGATATTTTTAACGCATCATGATATTACAAAGAATTCAGCAATTCAGTCAATATACTATGAAAAAATTACCATATCATCGATCTCAATGGGCTACGTACGTTAACTCAAATTTTTTTTGAACAAATACTGATCAAAACCATTGGCGAGGTTGACGGTCACCCAGATTATGTAGCTTGTTTCTGATTATTGCTTTTTAAATTCCACTTAAATTAACTCGAAAAAAAGTTACCGAAAGGCCCAGAAAACGCTGCAAATCGCATTTCCGAGAGACTAAAGTTCAAAATTTCTCGGGGGGGGGGGGGGGGGGGGGGCATGCCCCCGAACCCGTTAGCAACTCCCGCCTGCCTCGGTTGGCCGTTTGGTCTGGCTACGGCACTGGCTTTAAACCTTTCAAGTTTAACCCCTGCAGATCTGTAGTTCTTGACGAAAGCCTTTCCAGTACTCTTCAGTAGGCCTCGTGTTGCTAGTTTTTTATGTTGTTGGTTTTCTCGTTTGTTCCAAAGCTATCCTAAATAAATCCTAAGGCCCTGTTTACAAGGATGGAGGGTAGAAGGTAACCCTGGTGCCAGGGTTACCCTAGCACTCGCATATTTCTTCTTGTTTCACACGACGTGTTTACAAGGCAGGTAGGATTACCCTAGCGCTAGGGTAAGCCTACCTGAGTGCTAGGGTTACCCTAGCAAGAGGGTTACCCTACCGGCCTTGTAAACGCTCTTCTAGGGATAACTCGCCTAACCGGGTCAACTTTCCGCCGTCACGCGTGACCATTAATCGTGTCAGTTTGAACGGTATTATTCTATTTCTGAGCTTAAGTATAGACATCTAAAAAGTAAAGAGCTATTTTCTGTCTACGATGATAATATTTTCCCTTTTTTCGTGAATTTAACGTGTTTTCCATAGAGAACTTCAAGATTATTTCAAATCTTGCCGTTACAAAGAATATCACGCCTGACGAAACACGTCAGCAAAGCTGGTAAAGTTGACCTAGGTGATAAGGTAACCGTACCTGTAAAATGTGCTCGTAAACCACAGCTTACTTTAACCCGCTTACTAACGTATCTCTGGCACAAGGGTAACCCCCTCTCCTTGTAAACAGGCCCAAACATCCTATGATTCTCAGTTTTGCCAGGAAAAACAGATAACCAGGAATGGATTAAACAGTTGATTCGACGTCTGGAGAAAACGGAAAGCTCATCATCTTAGGCCTGACTTTCGACGTTCTCTTCTTAACAATAACTTATATATTGTACTTTCAATGCAAGAGTTACCTAAATCTTTTGAAAAATTAACGGAAAACTTTCTTGAGCCTTTCCACGATTTTTAACAAGGCCACTGTTCTAGCGATAGTATGCAGCAATGCTTTGACGATCTAATTTTTAAAAGACTCTTAAAGGGTCTTTCGGACGAAATTATGTCCCCTGGGTACTGCCATATATGGGCTATAAGGGTATGTGCCGCTGTGAAGGGTATGGTTTTCAAGCAGTTTACTCTCGGATAGGGTATATAAATCTGAGCGGTTGGGTCTAGAATAGGGTATCATTTTTCAGGAAGCTGATCAGTTGGTTAAGGGTTCCAGGGTCCCAGCGGCACATCCCCACCCAGAAATTCCTAAAGTAACCCCCTTACGTTTCTTTGAGGAACTCCATTCAGATTATTGAATCCAACAAAACAAATATTTGCTTTTCAGTTTACTAAAATATAAAATTAATGGGCTTGTGAACATTAGAAGACTTATTGCGATTGGATTCATAAGATCAAAGGATTCGTGATGCGTCCGTTTCTCTGGGCGGGACCTGAAAACAGTACACCTGGAAAGGAGTGTTCCTGTGAAAATATAAGACCCGCAAAGAGCGAGAGGACCATGGATTCCTGCCCAGCTAGGTGGCTGCGCTTTTCTGTCTTTTCGAAGGATTCTTAGTTTATTTTTCTTTCGTAAAAAATCAAAAGAATCTGATATTAAGAATCTGATCTTGAAATATCTCAAAGAAGCGCATCCTGATTTTTGGAAAACTCTTAGCCGGTTAAATAAAGGGGAGATCTCGTGGCGTCACGTTGCCATGGTAGTAAAACTTCTGGATGACAACAAACGAAAACGTCACTTAAAAAGTGAATTCGCACTGTTTCAGACGTCATCGATCTTATTCAATTTCATTTAATATGTGAATGTTGGCGAAATTTTCTGGAATTGGAAAGGACCGTATTTATGTTGAGAAAAAGAAAAATGAAATTTTGGTGTTGAGTTCACCAACTCCATAAAGCAGAGATTAGGAAGTTTCATGTCGCAGTCGCAATACAATATCAAGTATCGTAGGTGTTGTGACATGTTCTCCTATTTATGGGATTATGGAGAAAAGGGTAAGCGCTAGTCCATCGAAAGGATCTGGGTACGAGAAAAGGTCCAACGATTCCGTTTCCACCCCCGATAAAGAACGCTCGTCTTTTTAGCCGAAGAACTGCAGAGTCAACCGAGCAAGCTCTTAGAAAGTCTGGTCTGCAAAAAACTGGACTTTTTCCTAGAGCGTTATATGTGACCGGGGAAGTAACTCACAATGGGGCTTTAGAAAAGGTAGATCAACAGAGCTGTTACAACTTTACATGACAGAAAAATTGAGATTTGCCCTAAATCAGAAGAAATCTGTTGGTGCCGTCTTTATAGATTTCCAAAAAGCCTTTGACTGTGCTTCCCATCAACTTCTGCCTATTTTGCTGCAAGCTTCTGGCCTCTGCTTGTAGGAACGATTACAACCCGATGTGCGTGCAAGGATAATAGGATGTAAGACCTAAATGGAACGATTTGACTTTTTCTTTGGTTTGCATCTTGGAGGGCGGCTTCATTCCCACATCAATAATCTATCTAAGGATCTTCAGGGTACTGACTGGAGGTTGGTGCTGGTGCACCAAGCTACCCCCAAACTGCCAAAGATCACTTTAGAAGGGTCTATTATGAGGAGCTATTGATCTTATCGTCAGTGCTATCTATCACGAAAGCTTCAGCTCCTACGCCCAGATGGAGACCCTCTTGGTTAAAGCTGGTAATGGTGACCACTATGAGGCAGAGTTAAAGTTTCTTGGAACATCATACAGAGAAGATGTTGATACAGGGGCGCTACCTGGGCATGCAACTGCGTACTTTGGAAGTTATATTATGGGAGAAGATGGCTGTCAGTGTGTTTTGACGAGATCCTGTTGGCGGTGTCAAAGTTTCCAGAACCAGAAAAGAAGCTAATTCAGAAAGCCCAAACTATCTGTAAGCTGCCTGCTGTAAATCCTGCAACCAGCGCTGCTGACGAGCGTTCATTCTCATCTGCACGGCGTCTAAAGACGTAGCTTCCATCCAGGATGGGTGACTTAGCAGTGTTGAATGGTCACAAGCGGAGAACAGACAGTGTTTCTATAGCTACACAGGAGTTTGTTTCCCGCAATAAGAATCGCAAGAGAAGCTTCGGTATTTAGGAGGTTTATTTAACATATTGCCTATATCGGATAGTATAACACGTGTTGACGTTTATGTTATACTGATTTGTTGAGGTGGTAAATAAGATGGCGAGCAAATGCACGATAATTGGCGAAACACCACCAGATTTTTTAGCCCTACCACCTTAAAATGGTCTCCGCGGTACCTGGCGTGCATATGCCTGAGAGCCTCGAAACGATGACTGATTCTGTCCGACTCCGTCCACTGTTGTGAAAATTTTTTATCACTGGGGCGATGTTTTGATTTGTGTTTTGATAAACATTAATCATTAATTGAAAAGTGTCGCGTGACCAGTTGGCCCTGTCCTTAATGTTAGGCGGCTTTACGGTCAAGTTGCCCGAGAGTCATCTCGCCCGAAGTCATGTCGCTCGAAACCAGAGTCATGTCGCCCGAAATTTCATAATGCTCAAAAAGATTCTAAAATTGCTAGTTACTGTTGTTATTATATGTTGAAGTATTCTGTTTTGAAAGAAGGTCCACATCACTACAATTAATACGTTGGAAAAGGCCGCCATCTTGGCTACAGCACGTGCTCAAGAATCATCACATGATTGCTAAGCAAGATTGTGACATTGCGGTAAATTCAGACACGTATTAATACAAACATATTTATTGCTAGCAACTAAACCTACTTACACGCGAGGACGTGTGGGTTTTCCAAGTGACACCCGCCCCTTGAAAACAAATTTAATTGCCAACTTAAGGTAAGTTCGTCATAAAAAGAAATACTTATTACACGCGGGGACGTGTGGGTCGTCCAAATGACGCCCGCCCCTTGAAAAACAATCCAGATAGATCGATGACATGCCTAGTATTACTTAAGTAATATTTGTAGTAAGCAATATCCCTAACCAGCGTAAAAATTAGCTAGATCCTATATCGGACTTTTATTTCGTAATGAAATAAACTATTCCTTTTAAACTAGAACAATACTAAATTATCAGTTTCCCAAACACGAACGAAATGTAGTAAAAAATGAGGTAAAGGAAAATAATATGTACGAACTGAGCTCTAAACTAGCGCGATCATATATCTGATTTTTTTATATCGTGATAGAATAAACTATTTCTTTTAAACTACAATAATAACATCATTACTTTTCTGAACGCGAGCGAAAACTAACGAACGAACTGAGCTCTAAACTAGCGCGATCCTATATATCGTGACAGAATAAACTATTTCTTTTAAACTATAATAATATCATTACTTTTCTGAACGCGAGCGAAAACTAAAGAAAGCTAATCAGTACGAACTGGTCCATGGACTAAGTGAGAGTATGCTTTAAGGAGTCGCCTACTTGAAATTTTACTCGCAGCGTAGTCTTCCCAGTAGCCAAAGGAACTTGGTGGGAAAGTGTTGGTGTTGATCCACTGGTTGTCTACATAGCCCACCAACTCATGAAGCACGGGGGTGGTCGCTTGCAACTTTAGCCGCTGGAAACTCGCTGAAATTTCTTGGTGCGGCCTAGTCCCTAGGCGTTCTCTCTTGATCCGTTGTCCGCGCGAAGTCTGGGAGAGAGCACGCGAGAGAACAGCGTTCTCGGCGAGTATCTAGGTGACGTCACAGCTCATGGTAGAGTCCAGGAATGACCGAGCCGAAAACGCCCGGGGACTAGGATATTCCGGATAGTTTATACCGCCACGATGAGCAATATCTTTCACGACAAACATAACTGAGGTTTTCTTTTTTTTTCGTGAGTATGAGATACCAGTTCTCTTCAACAACATTTCCCGATATCTCTTGTCATTAATTAAATCGCTAAGTCTCGTATCCCGTTCATAGGGAGCTATTAATATTACAATTTCGCATCTCCCTCTCCAATTTTCTTAAAATTCAGCATCCCAGCCTAAGAATAAGCCAGATCTCGGATACCGAATAACTTATTGGGGACCCTCCAACTCTCTTGCGTAGCAATCGTTTCCATTTCCTTTTAGCTGAGTCGGGAAAGGGAGGGTAGGGAGCATAAGAAGGAGCAAAAAATAGAAACACAGAGAAGGGGCGGGAAAGAAAAGGAATCACCTTATTTGGCTAAAAGGCGACAGAAGCGACTGCTAAGCAGCCTAAATTGCCAATTAAGACAATTTATAGGATCAAACAACATGCTTTCTCGTGCCGATCCTCAGCTCGACTGCTTACAAGGTGTTTGTTTACTAATGCCAACTCACTACGAATTCTTTCTACATACTTATGATCTTCAATGAAAATTTGTTTCCTAATCGTCAGTGCTTTTTCGTGAAGTTCTTTGGCTTGATTGTATTCTCCCAGGCGTTCGAACACTAATGCCAAGTTGTTGTACATTGCTGCTACATCGGCATGATCTTCACCAGAAATCTTTTTGCGAATTATCAGTGCTTTTTCGTGAAGTTCTTTGGCTTGATTGTATTCTCCCAGGCTTTTGTACACTAATGCCAAGTTGTTGTAACTTGCTGCTACATTGGCATGATCTTCACCAAAAACCTTTGTTTTAATAATCAGTGCTTTTTCGTGAAGTTCTTTGGCTTGATTGTATTCTCCTAGGGTGTCGCACACTAATGCCAAGTTGTTGTAACTTGCTGCTACATCGGCATGATCTTCACCAAAAATCTTTTTGTAAATAGTAAGTGCTTTTTCGTGAAGTTCTTTGGCTTGATTGTATTCTCCCAGGCGTTTGTACACTAATGCCAAGTTGTTGTAAGTTGTTGCTACAGTGGCATGATCTTCATCAAAAATCTTTTTTTTAATAATCAGTGCTTTTTCGTGAAGTTCTTTGGCTTGATTGTATTCTCCTAGGGTGTTGCACACTAATGCCAAGTTGTTGTAACTTGCTGCTACATCTGCATGATCTTCACCAAAAATCTTTTTGCGAATTATCAGGACTTTTTCGTGAAGGTCTTTGGCTTGATTGTATTCTCCCAGGCTTTTGTACACTAATGCCAAGTTGTTGTAACTTCCTGCTACATCGGCATGATTTTCACCAAAAATCTTTTTGCGAATTATCAGTGCTTTTTCGTGAAGTTCTTTGGCTTGATTGTATTCTCCTAGGGTGTCGCACCCTAATGCCACGTTGCTGTAACTTGTTGCTACATCGGTATGATCTTCACCAAAAATCTTTTTGCGAATTATCAGTGCTTTTTCGTGAAGTTCTTTGGCTTGATTGTATTCTCCCAGGCGTTTGTACACTACTGCCAAGTTGTTGTAACTTGCTGCTACAGCGGCATGATCTTCACCAAAAATCTTTTTTTTAATAATCAGTGCTTTTTCGTGAAGTTCTTTGGCTTGATTGTATTCTCCTAGGGTGTCGAACACTAATGCCAAGTTGTTGTAACTTGTTGCTACATCGGTATGATCTTCACCAAAAATCTTTTTGCGAATTATCATTGCTTTTTCGTGAAGTTCTTTGGCTTGATTGTAGTCTCCCTGGCGTTTGTACACTAATGCCAAGTTGTCATAACTTGTTGCTACATCTGCATGATCTTCACCAAAAATCTTTTTGTAAATAGTAAGTGCTTTTTCGTGAAGTTCTTTGGCTTGATTGTATTCTCCCAGCCTGTGATACACTTCGCCACTTACATTCAAAATCTTCCCTTTACGAGCAAACGCACCCGTTGAAGTGTCGTCTAATTTCCGCAGTAGGTCGTATGCTAAGTTGACCACACTTTTCGCAAAGAAGAAATAGGAGCTTTCTTGACAGACCTTGGCGAGATTATGTAGCCAATCAATAACTGTATCTAAATCTATGAAGAGCGCAAACCTTTCTGAAAAAGTGCTTTCATCTGAAGTGAACTCTAACGTCATCTCCTTAAGTAAAGATTCACAGTGGGGCCTCAATTTTTTACAAAACGCATAATTCTCGTAATTTTCTTCGAGTTGGGAGTTGAAAACCTTTACCGCTTCTGCCATGGTGTGGTCACTCTCCCGGCATGATTTCAGGTTAGCTATCTCGCCTCGTTTCAAAGCGTCATGCACAATTTTATGTAAACGTAAGTAAGTTCGTTCACCCCCTTCTTCGGAATGAACAAGACTTAAAGAGGACCTTACAATGTTTGCCTTCATTAAAACCTCTGGATGGTCCTTTACTTGGGCTTTGACGAACTTTAAAACAGTTTCGAGTGGTAGGTCGTCGTTAGCGCAGAGCGAAAGAAAAGAATATGTATGAAGAAGAACCTCGTCTGTTTCAACAGCTCTTTGGATAGCCATTTCTACTGCAGCCATTGTTGTTTTAGCGTAGGCTGAACTCTCATTAGCAAGGACAGTTTCCGCCGATTTTCGCTGGCTGTATGTTGATATGTCTTGAAGGTAAACTTTCCAATTATAATTTGAAGACCCACTGGTCACAACCGTTTGCACGAAATATGCAGCAGCAGCTAAGGCCAGTGGCTGAAAATCGAGAAGTTCAGCGACATGTTCTGCTTGTACTCGCTCGGAAATTCGCGATACTGTTTCCAGCAATTCCACTGCCTCGTCCCTCCTCATTCCTTTACTTAACGATTCATGATACGTGTGAGGAGCGTTTTGAGGAATTGTACCACTATCTTGAGTGGTAATCAGCACTTGCGCATGGCCCCATTCTTTACTGCCAGTTTGAGGAAGCAAGTCGCGGACTAAGCGTAAATCAATCACATTGTCTGCTATTATCAACCATTTGGTAAACTTGCTGGTCTTCGGCAAAATCAAGCGATGGAGCTGTTTAATTGCTTCAATAGGTTTCTTTTCTTTTATAGATTCTAAGCCTTTCAACGCGTATTCCGTTATCCCTAAGTGTCTCCCAAGGGTGAGGTAAGAGTCAGCAAGTTTGTCAATGCTTTCTGTGTTCAGTGTCGCCACAAAGATAAGATCATTGTCTTGTTCAGAAAAGAACTGTTGCCCGATTTCCCGGGCAAGTTGGCTCTTCCCACATCCTGGATTTCCTGACAAATACACTGTACTGACTGCTCCGCTTGAACTTTTGTAAAGTTCCTGCATTTCGTTAGTGATTCTTTCAATATCATGCGAGCGCCTGATTGTATCGTGTGGTGGGCACGATGCGAGAATGCAAAATGGCTGAAGTGTCACACTTGTTTCCTGTGTGAGAGAAACCAGGGCAGCTTCGGTACTTTGAAGAGTGCTTTTGGTCTGATCTAACTCGGTTTGGAGATCACGAACTTGCTTCCTTATTTTTTCCACTTCCTTCGTCGGAAAGGTCTTCTGGTTCTTTATTTCTTGAATCTCAGTTATAGCCAGACCAAGGGTTGTAAAAGCGTTCAACACTCTGTCTACAGAAGTTTGGAAGTCGGCATCCTTCAACTTAGCCTCGGTGATATGAGCGATCTCGTTTCGCACCTGACGAATATCATCGACCTCTTTACGGACAGCTGGGCTTAAGGTTTTACCAATGCTGTCCGAGTACAGAATGGCAAAAAACAAACAGGTACAGTCCCACTCTGCCGTGTCACCATTGTAGATTATTGCCAGAGTTCGGGCGTTTTTCTTGCGACTTGCTTTAGATTCTTTGTTGTAAAAATCATGTCCATTTTGTGCCGTGTCTTTCCATTCTCCAGTTAACGTTGCTTTATAAAGGAAATCCCATTCGTTTTTGAAAATGTGCCGCAGTCCCACTGGAACCAAATCAAATGCTATGTAGCAGAGTCTGAAGTAGTTTAGTTGCTCTTGCGAGTATTCCATCACCAACTTATAATCCTAGTAAGAGATATTGCCTATTAGCTTATTTTCTCGTCAGGCCAAAACAAAGATTATTTACTTAGGGACGGACCATGAGAAAAGTTATAGTGGGGGTGGGGAATTTTCGAGCCGCAGGAATATTTTTTCGTTTTCACATTTCTTGTATGAATATTTTTTGGGGCATAGCATGAATATTTTTTAGGGTTAATTGGCGTGCATGAATTTTTTTCATTTAATTTTCCCTTGCGCGAATATTTTGTTTGTACTTCGCCCGCCCCTCCCCCCCCCCCCCCCCGCGATAAGTTTTCTAATGGTCCGTCCCTTATCATTTTGAAAATGGCAAGAATCACCGCTGCTTATGTAGCACAGTTATTCCATAAAATGATTATGAAAAGCAAGCCGTAACTAATGATAAACTAAGTTTAATACGGGACGCTAGGAAAGTAGCTATAGTTTTGCGCTGATAGATAAACGACTGCGTCTGGGCTTCAAACACAACTTGCTTATCAGGGACCGGGCTCAATCAGCAATGTGTTTCTACGAGAGTACCAATAATGATCTAATAGAGGCCAGGTTCTTTTATTTAATCTTAAGGGTCATCAAAGAGCACTTTCCTTACTTTGAACTTGGCGTTTAACAAGATGCAATGTACAACCAGGGGAACCCAACGAGAATATAGTACAAAACCACTTAAACATAGCATTGTTAAATGTATTTTAGTATTTAAACGGTAGATACACGTTGTAGGCATATTTTTATCCCCTAAAAATTTTTCATCTTTTCGGATTTCCTAGCTGAAAGTCTAGTGATCCGAAAATTATAGGCATCAAAACTTGCGTTTTCGAAACTTTCAGCCAGAAAAAAGGCTCCGGAAAATTCTAGGTGAACTTTTTAGGGTAAAAATCTGTTAAAAATGGGCAATTATACCATTTTTTACATGTTCCAAAAGCCTAGGAGAGGCAGGTAAGCAAGAAATTTTACAAAAAAAGTTCCGAAAATTCTAGATCTCAAATCGTCTTCCGAACAGATATTTTCCGAAAATTGACGTTGGGTGCCCCTGACAAACCATTTTCAATCGAGCAATAAACCAAACATCGGTGAATTGAATAATTTTGCTCTATTTCGCTATTCCCGAGAATTGTGGAGTAATGGTCATGAGAAGGCATTTTTTAGACAGGGGGCGTTTAATAGTGAGGGGCGTCTATTACAAACAGTGCGTGGAAAGTCGTTTAATTTAAGACAAGAGCCGGGCCTTTATTTGTATTTGAAAAGGGGCTTCTACTAGATCATGTATTTCATTCGATGTTAGTTTCTCCATTGTCAAACACATTAATGACGATTATTTTGATCAGTGCACAAATTTTAAGAGTTCTTGGCCTCTTCGAACAGTGCTTCGTTTGGGTGACAAGTTGAGGGTAACAGATATCCTAGAAGAATGTAAAAGTAGAGTAGAAGAAGGATGCGATAAGAAGCAGGAAAGAGATTAAACCTGTTTGTCTAGAAGTGCGCTCTTTTCGATATGCAAGCTCTGTGGACTCCAGAGCTCTTTTCTTTGCGCGGCTGAAAAAAAGGCTCTCGAGTCGAGATTGGTGGGGAGGGGGGCGACGGGTAGCACCACCGTCCCATAGACAGGTTTAGAGTGCGGGGGGAGATGACGATCACATAGCAATAGAGAACAAAGCGGGTTATACAAAGTTCTCTGCAAGTTCATTGATTTTCTTGCCACTGAGATTGGTCTTAAATACGGTACACGAAAATTTATCTTTGCACTTTAACCCTTTCACTCCTAGACTGAGTACCCGTGGACCTTGTAATTGTATGCCCACGCTCCCCCCGGCCCCGGGGGGGGGGGAAAGTTACTCTCAATAATGGCCTATACGGGGAGGCTACTCCCGAAAGGGTTACCTTTTTCAGCTTTCAGGTAAATGAAATGTTATGGATTTCACTTGCTGAAATATATGAATGTGTAGGGAAATTAGCCATTTCGTCGGTAAAAAGGCTCAAAAGGGCCAACAGGTGCATTTTAATGCAGTGAAAAAGTTGATAAAACGTTCTGGTTTTGTGATTTATTCATGATATTTTAAAGAAAGTGCATGTACAGTTGTTGAAAGGGATGCAAATTTCTATACTTGGTGTGTGAAAGGGGTATCATTTATCAATAGAAGGTATACGAAAGGGGGAACTTTTCTGTCAAAAACGGTATATAAAAGGGTAAGGGGTCGAACCTCGGGGTGGAGCCTCCCCGCATCATTTTCGTTGTACCACCCGAAACGTTGTGAACTCGTGACGAAGCCCAAAGAACGCGCGTCTGCGTGGGAGGCCTAACGTACCTTATTATAGGAAATTAACGCTCCATGAAATTAAGGTATTGGAAATTAATGCGACTTAAATTAACGCGAATTTAATGGAAAACGACTTTCGAATAAAGAAAATTAACGTGAAAGGGGGTGTAGAATTTCATAATAAAGGAAATTAACGCGATTAAGACACAGTTGGTGATGACTACTGGAACAAATTTATTTCAACACTGGATGCAAAAACATTCAAAACTGCACAAAACTGAGCTGACATCACTTCTGACAGCGACAACGATGAAGATGAACTCGAAATATTGTAAACCTTCGCCTTAGCTTTTGTGAAAGATGAAAAATAAAGGGTAAAAGAAAAGAAAGAAAGCTTGTAGTTAATGTTTTTTAGGTGTCAAGAATGTCTGGACAGGTTCCAAAATTGGGGTTAAAATACTGGAAATTAGGAGCGCGGAAATTAACGCTGCACTTAATTAACGTCGAGGAAATTAATGCTCAACAAATTTAACGCGACTTAAATTAACGCGAATTTTAACGATTCGCGTTAATTTCATGGAGTGTTAATTTCCTATAGTAAAGTATTTCCGGTCGTCTCCTTGCTTCACTATCTGATCATCCCAAAGTAACAAGAGATGACCGGAAGTATGTCTGTGTTCAAAGTCTAGTTCAAATGAAACCTCTCCTAGACTACGAGTAGTCCCCCATTTTCCCTCAGGGATAGTAGAGCGAGCAAAACGCCAGCGCGCGTGAAAATCAACTCACGCGAGAAAAGGCGACACGCGGCGGGGAGAGAGATCTTAAATGGGGGACTACTCGTAGTCTAAACCTCTCCCTCTTTGGCCGTCTTTTTTCGGACAATTTTTACCTCTTAGGATTTTACCAAAAAAATTTTTGTGTTTTTGTGAATTTTTAAGTTGGGCACTGTTAGGATTGATGAGGTTTTACTTTTACGCAGAAAGCGATGAATCCCCGCTATGAATGATGACCCAGACATTAAAACACACAAATCATTTGCAAATGAACATTCGTTTGATGTTTGATTCCTGTTTCAAATATGAAACTCTCATTCGTTTTGATTTTGGACAACGAATGACCCACCGTGATCGGCGTATTATTCAGGCTAGGGAATCAGTGCTAACAACCCCTTTAATGAGCGTATTTTTAACGAAATAGCGACCATGATCGCGCAGAAACGTACAAGGAAGTGTACTCGCATATGTAGACATTTCCGATGCTTACGCGAAAATAATAACGGTTTCGAAGAACCAGATGGTCATAACAAGTAAACTCTTTTCATCGCCACAAATTCTACACCATGCACCCAACATGTACTCAAGACAGTGGCGATAGTTCTGTGTGCCGAGGCCATCAAATTCTTTAAACGGTAATGTGTGGTGTACGAGTGGAACTTCGACAAAATAATTATCCTGAATTTATCTATGGGTATGTTAAGCTGAATAACCAGTGTAAAATTACTCACCTTACCCAAAATTAATCCAAGGAACTTCGATTTAATAAAACATAAGGTACCATGATGAAGAAGAGAAAGCGATTGTCTAAAGCGGAACTGCTCGAAATTGATCTAAAGCGATCACCTGACCGATAATATTGCCGTCTGACAAAGACAGATCACGCAAATGTCGTTATGGTCGAGCTATTTTACGCTATTTTTCACAGTCACGCTATTCGAAGAAAATGAGGGCCCGTAAAGGCGCGGTGGGAGGGGAACCCGAAGGGTATGCTGGTCGGAAAATTAGAATTAAACCCCTAGGATTTATTTGACCCCCAAAGGATCGATTCTGTCAACCTAAAACTTTTAAACTTGCTTAAGATTTCACAACTTCGCTTTTATAGCGCTGAAACCATACAGTTCTCTATATTTGAACACATTTTGTAATGTTTTATTTAGAGCGATTATGCGTGCACGTGGATGATGTCATGAATTTTAAATTCTTTCATGTCACGCGAAGTGGTCGCGAATTATATTAACTTACATCACACTTCCGTAAGCAAAAATAATGTGCGGTTCAATTACAATTTCCTGAAAACTAAAGTTGTATCTGTCTACGTTTGTGTTAACTCAGTAAGCGAATTACATTAATTATCCTCGTGTTTAAAAAGAATAGGCAACGTTTTTTAGTGATGAAGCTTCTAGGGTTCAAGTTACACCGATGGAATTTTCTTGTTGCACAGTTTGCAACTGTTAAGTATAGTGAGCAAATACAGACAACCATAGCATTCAATGGCTGTACAACAGAGTGCCAAGCCTTCATGCATGGCATATTAAGTGGAAAATACCACTCGCGTAAGGATTACGAGGGCATGGGATGCTTACTTGACGAAAAACCCGTCCCCTCGCATTCTTTGATCTCAACTATAACTGTGACGTCATCACTCAGTACCTCAGAACGTTTCACCCGTCCAGATAAGGGAGAGAGCGAGAGAAAAGGAAAGGTTGGCTTTTTGTAAATTTGCAAGAATGACCGGCCTTTCCATGTACGCACGCTATACGCTACAAATGTTCGTTCCCGGAGGACCGCAAGCTTAAGGGGTACGCTGTTCTCAGGCGGCTCTTTTGAGGTGAATGCCGACAAGCGGCATGGCCTAGGGGAAAAGGCGACAAACAAAACAGAGACAAATATAAACGTAAAATACCGGACAAGAAAACCTTCACCTCAATACGTGAAACAAGTGGTTTTAAAATTCACACTTGGGACAAAGGTTCCTCTCACCCCTCTTAAAGGGCCTCTCTTCTTAGGGCCTGTTTACATGGAGGTGGGGGACCCCAGGTAGGTGAGGAAACATGTGGCGGGGTAAACCACCTATCATGTAAACGTGATCAAATTAAAATGAGAGATTATATGGAAAAGCGGGTTACCTCACCTACCTGGGGTGCCCCAACCCGTGTAAACAGGCCCTAAGGCCCTGATTATATGGAGAATAAAACTAGTCCCAGGTAGAGGAGGGTCTCGATGGGGTAACCCCACCTAAGCGGGTTACCTCACCTACCTGGAGTCCCCCACTGTAGTGTCGGGTTTCAAGGGATTTAATGTCGGATAATTAGATGCGAAATGAGCGTTAACACTCTAAAAAAAGAGGGACTTGATTTGCATATAGGACAGTGGTGAACGGACTAGAAGGAAGACTATTAACGGAACTAAGGGCGTATAATGTAACCGTTTATTGAGCTCGATTCGCGACTTCACATTGGCGACGAGGAGTTCCTCTATTTCTTGGAAAATGGCTGGTTTCGATACAAACCTGAATTACGGAGCATTCGACCCCGACATGGATCCAACTTCGGTGGGTTCGCGCTTCAGAAAATACGTGGAAAGATTTAAAGTTTACGCGTTGGCAATGAACATAAAGGATAAAGCAAGGAAAAGAGCTTTATTTTTACATTGTGCAGGACCAAAAGTACAAGACATGTTTGACACCCTAGAAGACACCATTCAACTGCCGCTGAGAAACTCATGGGATATTTTGAACCCAGAAAACATCACCTATTCAACATATACCAGTTTCGGCAGCTAACTCAAGAGAAAGAGGAGTCAGACGATGACTTCGCTACTCGCCTGAAACAAGATTAAACCTGTTTGTCTAGAAGTGCGCTCTTTTCGATATGCAAGGCAAGCTCTGTGGACTCCAGAGCTTTTTTCTTTGCGCGGCTGAAAAAAAAAAGGCTCTCGAGTCGAGATTGGTGGGGACGGGGGCGACGGGTAGCACCACCGTCCAATAGACAGGTTTAGAGTGCAGGAGGAGATGACGATCACATAGCAAAAGAGAACAAATCGGGTTATACAAAGTTCTCTGCAAGTTCATTGATTTTCTTGCCACTGAGATTGGTCTTAAAAACGGTACACGACAATTTCTCTTAGCACTTTAACCCTTTCACTCCTAGACTGAGTACCCGTGGACCTTGTAATTGTATGCCCACGCCCCTCCGGCCCTGGGGGGGAAGTTACTCCCTATAATGGCCTATACGGGGAGGCTACTCCCCAAAGGGTTACCTTTTTCAGCCTTCAGGTATATGAAATGTTAGGGATTTCACTTGCTGAAGTATATGAATGTGCAGGGAAATATGTCATTTCGTCGGTAAAAAGGCTCAAAAGGGCCAACAGGTGCATTTTAAGGCAGTGAAATAAATGAGAAAACGTACTGGTTTTGTGATTTATTCATGATATTTTAAACACAATGTATTTACAGTTGTTGAAAGGGATTCAAAGTTCTATACTTGGTGTGTGAAAGGGGTATCATTTATCAATAGATGGTATACGAAAGGGGGAACTTTTCTGTCAAAAACGGTACATAAAAGGGTAATTAAGGGGTCGAACCTCGGGGTGGAGCTTCCCCGTATACCATTTTTGTAGTACCCCCCGAGAAGTTGTGAACTGGTGACGAAGCCCAAAGAACGCGCGTCTGCGTGGGAGGCCTAACGTATTTCCGGTCGTCGCCTTGCTTCTAGCCTCCCACGCAGACGTTCTTAGGGATACGAACCTCTAAGAACGTCTGCGTGGGAGGCTACCTTGCTTCACTAGAGAGCTTAAGCAGCAGACGTTCTTGAGGTCACGAACGCCGACCGGAAGTCACTCGCGCTAGTGTGAATGTACTGCGCATATGTTTACGTCCGCGAGGTCAGGTTGTCGACGCCAGAACGCCACTTTTGAAGTTCAAGATAGAACGCGAAATTCTAGTATTCGAAAGTTCGCGTTTGGGAAGAAGAATTATTCCTAAATTGTTGGCCTACAACCAAGGAAAAATCCTTCTGCTATTTTTCGGTGTTTTCAGAGATGTAATCATCAGGTTAATAGTTTCTAACTCTATTTTTGGACTCGACAGGTTGACCCGGCTAGCTCAGGCTGGCTGCAGAACTCGAAGATGGCAAGATTTAGGGGATTATGTAAGATCAGAGCTGTCAACCCCCGACGTCTTCAAACATTGAGAATTGATGGGGAGTGGGTGATAGATGACGTCATAATGCAGGTCACATGACGTCATTTTCGGGGGGAAAAACGCGCGCAAAAGATGTTGTTGGAATTGTAACATTGGTTTACTTCCCACCAATCACAAATTATTGCTTATATTACAATGGCATACCGGAGTTTGTGACAGAAAAATAGCTCAAACAACGAAAAATATTTGAAATTTCATTGTCAGGGAGTCGAATCTACAAGAAATGGCAAACTTCGGCGATTATCAGGGAGATTTGAGACTCTAATCTGGAGACCGGGAGAAACGGTTTAAAATCTGGAGTCTCCCGAATTATCCGGGAGAGTTGACAGCCCTGTAAGATTTACTCAGTTTTAGTCCATGCGAATCATCGTCAAGTGAACTCACATCTTATTTAAGCGAGCTTTATCTTCTTGTAACTTCAAGGGCCGATAATTTCAACTGTTTGATTTGATAATTTGTTTACAATGAAAAACATTAAATTAAAATGTTATGACCGCGTGTTTTTGTGCATTGGGTTGATTATTTATATGCTGAAAACTTTTTTTAACCTGCGAACAGCAGACGCATTTCCGGTCGTGAAGCGACGACCGGAAATGCGTCTGCGGTTGGCAGACTAGTGATATTTGGCGCAATCGAGTTTGAAAATGAATAGCAAACTAAATCTCTTTTCAGTGTCATTTGTGGTTAATGAAACTGGAAATAAAATGGACTGCTAAACTTCGCTGTCATGTTTGGTAATTTTTGTTCGCTCGATTAGTGTCCACACAATCAAATCGAACAAGACGGCATTTTAAGCTTAGCGAATAAACGTGAAAAGTGAAATGTTCATATGAGAATGGGACAAAGAAAATGTACGAGTTCCCTTCAGCGACAAAGATCTTTCTGAAATTCGAAATGCTACGTCATGAGTGAAGACATTTCAAATAGCTAAAAGTAAACACAGACAAGACGTCCACGACTCGCGTTATACAAAAACCATATGCATTCATTGCTTTTACAGCTGATTTCATTGCTATGTACACACCCGAATTTTCAGACATGATTCGACACTAATCACGTGACGTATCGCTTCGCAGTACGTATATAAAAGGGTTGCAAAAATAATTGAGAGTTCTGCCGTGGGATCCGAAACAGTGAGAGAAAAATCTGGCTGGCAAGGAAAGCTTAGCACTAAAGGACATAAGTGTAACGAAGCTGGAATCCCGACAAATGCGTTTTATCAAGAGATTATAAAGGGGACAGAGAGGGCATCCCCCATATACACCTATTCCATTTGTAATTCGTCTCGAGTTATTTTTAACACCACAGATCTCAAGGGGGATTAGACAACAGCCAATCACATAGCGCGAATGTGTTCCGCGTGGATGACCCACGCTGAGGGCCATGCGTCCTTCAGGAAATGACGCAGAACAAAATGGGGGAAGACGCGGAGAGCGATTTTGCTATTCCTTTTCTCGACGAAAACGACTACAGCGAGATTTCTGCGAAAGCTGTGTCAGCGAAACCGAAATTAAAAAAGAATCGCCCTTCCTCTCTTGTATAGAGCTAACAGTAGAGCAGGGAAATCCTTAACACACTGAATATTCTCTCAGGATCATTTATAATTTACAGTCTGAAGAGAGCAATTTCTGGTTTGATGTTTATTTTTTTCAGTCTTTATAGCGATTATTCCTACCCACTTACTTTGTCAATTGTAGGCGAACCCTCCTAAAGCTGAATTTCAAGGGACCATATTGAAGCTCAGAAAGAGAAATAGAATTTCGTCGTTGCTTATTTACGTCCTCCATAAAACGCGAAATTAGGCATTTTCACGTCGTAGTCGTGCAAAACACGGGAAAGAAATGAACCAAAAAGTGTGTTGCACGTGTGAAGTTGTTGTTTTGCTAATTAAACCTATTGCTTTTTTGACGTTCTAGTTGTCGTCCGCGTCGTTGGATCTTAAACTCCCTAAATTGTACAAACGACCGGTTTCAATAGACTGGCGAAATTTGTCATTTTATTAAAGCACTGAGATTACGACAACTTCGAGTTAAACTGATTTTACGGGTTGTCAAAGAGTCCAGCGATTCCTTTTTCCCAGGTGAGCGCCGACTCATTTCGCTTCAATATTCAGGAATGCTCTCGATCTTTTTACGCTTTCATTGCCTCTCGCCCGACATGTTTTGCACGGCGTTTGGTCATGCGAAACCTCCACGAAACATCCACGCCTCGCGTGAGGTAACTTTATCCCGATTCTAAAAATAGCTCGAGACGAATTACCTATGGAATAGGGTGTATATGGGGGATGCCCTCTCGGTCCCCTTTATAGTCTCTTGGTTTTACCTGAAGAGGAAAGCTTTGCTTTGCTCTGCAATTTACATGTAACAGTGATGCAAATTTAGTTAACAGGGAGGCAAATTTGTATTTCTTCAAGCTAGTACTTTTTTGTCCTTACTTAGCTTCTGCATGGTTAAAAAATAACAGGAAAACTTGACGTTTTGCGGAAGAAATCAACAGATAAATTGATCAGTCTGCCGTTGTGAAAGAATTTGCTGGAGAGTTTGAAAGTTTTGTTTTGTCAACCATTGAAAAATATCACAATGTTCGGTCCTCGACCTATGCCCCTAGGGAGCACAAATAAAGAAAACCATAAATAAAAGAAAGCACATTTGTTTATTTTTTGAAAAAGGGTATTGTTTGTCTTTACACTAGGCTGTTAAGTAAGGCTTAAGAGCTGCTTAGTTTTACTTAGCCAAAAATTAGTGTGTGAAGACCTAAGTAAAATCTCAAGTAACTTTACTTTGTATCTCATTAAATTAAAGTCGGAAAGTTGAAACTATTCAAGAAAGTTTCAAGCGACTTGAAAACCATCCCTTTTTTGCGCTGACTTGCGGTTTCTTGAGCTTTGAGAAAGGCAAAACATGCCAATCAATCTTAATTATGTTGCGTGGGAAAATGACCTTAGTTAACCTGAAGTAAAAAAGAATCAGTTGTGTGTGAAGCTTCATTTTACTTGAAGTAATTAAAATTTACTTGTCTTGAAATATTTCTTAGCTTATTTAGGCTCTAGTGTAAAGACTACCAATTGATCGAGAAGTCCACACGCCCTATAACCGGGCCTTTAACATGTATTGCGATTAGATTGCATGACTTGTATGAGAGGCTATTGTCTGCAAAGGAGAACAAATTATGGATCACAGTCTTCTTTTTCTGAATTACGAGAGAAACGTTCAAGCTATCATTAAATTTTAGATTGTGTGCTTTGATTCCTGAAGGATACTCAAGGTAAAATACTGTACTGCTTGGTAACCTCTCGGTCGAATCATGACGGTCGAATCATGACCGTCGAATCATGTCTAAAAATCAGGGTGTATATGTTGTGGTTCAATTTTATCCTTGGTTCAAATTTTCTTTTCTTTTGTTTTTGGGTATGGTAATGTATGATAATAACATGATAATGAGTTTGAAACAAAAGAAAAGAAAATTTGAACCAAGGATAAAATTGAACCACAACATGTACACAGCACTGAAATCAGCTGTAAATCGTCGCTTTTTCGCACCAGAAACGCCTTACTCGATCCAGACCGGGCACAACCTTCCTGACGTCCGTGACCTCAAGTACGTCTGCTGCTTTAAAAAAGCTCTCTACTATCTGATCACCAAAAAATAACGAGAGACGACCGGAAATTCTCGGTTTTCACTCACGTGAGAAAGCAGAAATAAAAATGGAAACCTTTTCATCCAGAAAGTCTAGAATCTGGGAAATGAAAGAAGATAAATGTACAAAAAGCCTTGCCAAGAATCAGATCTATGCAATTGTTCATATGCGAGATATTCGGAAAAACGTTTTACCCAAATTTATAAAGCGTTGTATGGAGACGCCATGTTTGTGTCCCTTCCAGGGGCACAAATATGGCTGCCGGAAACCAACAGAAACATCTGTTTTTGAGTTTTCCTACTTATACGGGAATTCTTCGCTTGAGGAACTCATAAAAATTAAAGTAATATTCATTCTAAGACAAAGAATGTTTAGATAGCAAAATCTCCAAAATTCCGTAATGTTTTTAACCCACATAAGAGCTTTCCCTGCCGCGAGCTAAATGCCGCGTCACTCAAAAGCCTGGAGATTCAAGCGTCCTGTATCGCAAAACAAAGAACTCTTTTGAACAGAAAATTTTTTGTATAACAGTTTTAAGGTGCTCTAGTATCACATGAAAGTAGAAACTCAGAAGAAGCGATGGTTTCTTAGTCTGAATTTTGGTGACGTCTAGTTCAAATGAAACCTCCCCCTCTTTTGCCCCTTAGAAAGAAAAAAAGAAATTTTTTTGTCTTTCTGAATTATTAAGTTGGGCACTGTTAGGATTGATAAGGGTTTTACTTTGGCGCAGAAAGCCAAGTCATTTGCAAACGAACATTCGTTTGATGTTTGATTCCTGTTTCAAATATGAAACACTCATTCGTTTTGATTTTGGACACGAATGACCCACCGTGATCGGCGTATTATTCAGGCTAGGGGATCAGTGCTAACAACCCCTTTAATGAGCGTATTTTTAACGAAATAGCGACTATGATCGCGCAAAAACGTACAAGGAAGTGTACTCGCAAATGTAGACATTACCGATGCTTACGCGAAAATAATAAACGTTTCGAAGAACCAGATGGTCATCACCACAAATTCTACACCATGCACCCAACATGTACTCAAGACAGTGGCGATAGTTCTGTATGCCGAGGCCATCAAATTCTTTAAACGGTAATGTATAGTGTACGAGCGGAACTTCGACCAAATAATTATCCCGAATTTATCTGTGGGTAGGTTAAGCTGAATAACCAATGCAAAATTACTCACCTTACCCAAAATTAATCCAAGGAACTTCGATTTAATAAAACGTAAGGTAGTACGATGAAGAAGAGAAATTGCTTGTCTAAAGCGGAACTGCTCGAAATTGATCTAAAGCCATCACCTGACCGATAATATTGGCGTCTGACTTAGACAGATCACGCAAATGTCGTTATGGTCGAGCTATTTTCACAGCTACGCTATTTTTCACAGTCACGCTATTTGACGAAAATGAGGGTCCGTAAAGGCGCGACGGGAGGGGAACCTCATCTGAAAACGAAGGGTATGCTGGTCGGAAAATAAGAATTAAACCCCTAATGCGACGGAGACCGATCGGGACGTAGCCTGCGAAGCGCAAACGTATTTCCGGTCGTCGCTTCTCTCACTCCGAGAGAAGCGACGACCGGAAATACGTCTGCTCTTCGCAGGCTAATCGGGACGTGGCTTAGGATTTGTTTACCCCCAAAGGATCGATTCTGTAAACCTAAAACTTTTAAACTTGCTTAAGAGTTCACAACTTCGCTTTTATATCTTTGAAACCATGCTATATTTAAAAACATTTTGTAATGTTTTACAGTAGAGTGATTATGCGTGCACGTGGCTGATGTCATCAATTTTAAATTCTTTCATGTCACGCGAAGTGGTCGCACTTCGGTGAACAAAAATAATGTACAGTTCAATTACAATTTCCTGAAAATTAAAGTTGTATCTGTCTACGTTTGCGTTATTTCAGTTGGCGAATTACATTAATTATCCTCATGTTTAAGGAGAATAGGCAACTGTTGTTCTGTTGTTCAAGTGATAATTGTCACAGGTTTCTTTTCTCCTTTTTTATTTAATAGTTTTGTTTTCTTTCTGTACACAAATTTTCCTTTTCACTTGCTGTGAAGTAGCTGAGAACGACAACTGCCGGCAGTGACTTCAAAACAATTGTTTCTTTGCCCGTAAACAATTGCTGGGGCTGGATTTGACTGAAGCGAGCAAAACAGACCCTTATGTGCAGATTTCTGTATTTTCTAATGATTTGCTGAGTTTAATTTGCTTGAATGAAGACCCTCCCATGGACCAGTTATTAAAAATGGCTAAATGGTGAATCATAGCTTGGCTGCGAAGCTTGCAACTGATCTTTTGCTTTTAAGATCTTTAGGTAGACTGTTTTCGTACAGAAAATTCACTTCTTCGATGTCATTGTCACGTATAAGAGCCTTTAGCATTATGTTTTTTTGATGATAATTTGTTGTTTAACAACCTTATTGAACATGATTGAAGCTCTTTTTATGGTTCACTTAAGCTGAATTCTGTGCATGATGGAATTGTTCTTTGCTTGTCTCATCTCTTTGCAAGCTTAAAAAGGCATCTATGGTCCTTAAAGCAACCTCAGCAATTAAATCATATACATAACTGGAAAGACGTTTTTGCAATAATGTAACGGGAAACTCACTTAAGCGTAGTTAGCTTTTTGACAGGTGTGATGCATGTTCAACTTGACATCACGGCAAAGCAAAATTTATCTCCGTGAAACGACACAAGTTTAAAAAACTATAGTTTCTTTGAAACCAACTTTTGGGAGGATTTTACAAGATAACGCAATAACTTCTACATTGAGGATTTTGTTCATATTTAATTTTTAGTGATCTACGAAGCTACGAGTGTCCGATCGAGCGTGAGTTTTAAAATATCAGCTCTAGTGCGACAAAGTTCAGTGACTTCAAACACATTGTGGGCAAGAGTTAATTTTTTTGGCCAAATCCTGACTGTCCAAATATATGTTGCTTTTGTGTCCACAGTGGAGCCCCGGACCTTACATATCCAGGAACCTCCTTATATGAACACATTTTGTGAATGCATCTTGAAAAAAATCGGACCTACGCATGCACATTTCCAGTACAAAGCAAGGAAATTAATGTCGTTAAAGTCCGTTTTACTATGAGGTATTCTTCGAGAAAATTAAGTAATGGCAAGGTTATAACCACAGCTTGCAACTTTTGAAGACAAATTACCTGTTCTTTCCAGGTTATGAGTAGAAACATTTTAATTTTAGGCAAAAAAAATATTTGAAATCCCCCCATTTTCTCAAACCCGGCCAGGGGATCTGGGCAAAAAAGTTCACGCATACTCATTACGTTTTTCCGCCCTGAAAGTCCCTATGCGATCTCTCTTATCCGCGCAAAGTCTGGGAGAGAGTGGGCGAGAGAACGGCGTTCTCGGCGAGTATTCCTGTGACGTCACAGCTCATGGTAGAGTCCAGGAATGACCGAGCCGAAAACGCCTGGGGACTTGGATATTCCAGACTGTTTACACAGCCACGATGAGCAATATCTTTCATGACATACATAGAAAGGTTTCCTTTTTTTCGTGAGTATGGGATACCAGTTCTCTTCAACAACATTTCCCGATATCTCTCGTCATTAATTAAATCGCTAAGTCTCGTATCCCGTTTATAACGAGCTAGTAATATCACAATTTCGCATATCCCTCTCCAATTTTCTTAAAATTCAGTATCCCAGCCTAAGAATAAGCCAGATCTCGGATACCGAATAACTTATTGGGGACCCTCCAACTCTCTTGCGTAGCACTCGTTTCCATTTCCTTTTAGCTGAGTGGGAAAAGCACACCAGGGAGGGAGGGTAGGGAGCATAAGAAGGAGCACAAAATAGAAAAAGAGGGAAGGGGCGGGAAAGAAAAGCCATCACCTTATTTGGCTAAAAGGAGACAGAAGCGACTGCTACGCAGCCTAGATTGCCAAATTAAGACAATTTATAGGATCAAACAACATGCTTTCTCGTGCCGATCTTCAGCTCGGCTGCTTACAAGGTGTCTGTTTACTAATGCCAACTCACTACGAATTCTTTCTACATACTTATGATCTTCACCGAAAATTTGTTTCCTAATCGTCAGTGCTCTTTCGTGAAGTTCTTTGGCGTGATTGTATTCTCCCAGGCGTTCGTACACTAATGCCAAGTTGTTATAACTTGTTGCTACAGCGGCATGATCTTCACCAAAAATCTTTTTGCGAATTATCAGTGCTTTTTCGTGAAGTTCTTTGGCTTGATTGTATTCTCCCAGGCGTTCAAACACTACTGCCAAGTTGTTATAACTTGTTGCTACATCGGCATGATCTTCACCAAAACTCTTTTTGCGAATTATCAGTGCTTTTTCGTGAAGTTCTTTGGCTTGATTGTATTCTCCCAGGCGTTCGTACACTACTGCCAAGTTGTTATAACTTGTTGCTACATCGGCATGATCTTCACCAAAAATCTTTTTGCGAATTATCAGTGCTTTTTCGTGAAGTTCTTTGGCTTGATTGTATTCTCCCAGGCGTTCAAACACTACTGCCAAGTTGTTATAACTTGTTGCTACATCGGCATGATCTTCACCAAAACTCTTTTTGCGAATTATCAGTGCTTTTTCGTGAAGTTCTTTGGCTTGATTGTATTCTCCCAGGCGTTCGTACACTAAGGCCAAGTTGTTATAACTTGTTGCTACACCGGCATGATCTTCACCAAAAATCTTTTTACGAATTATCAGTGCTTTTTCGTTAAGTTCTTGGGCTTGATTGTATTCTCCCAGGTTGTAGTACAAACATGCCAAGTTGTCGTAACTTGTTGCTACATCGGCATGATCTTCACCAAAAATCTTTTTGCGAATTATCAGTGCGTCATGCACTACTTTATGTAAACGTAAATAAGTTCGTTCACCCCCTTCTTCGGAATGAACAAGACTTAAAGAGGACCTTACAATGTTTGCCTTCATTAAAACCTCTGGATGGTCCTTTACTTGGGCTTTGACGAACTTTAAAACAGTTTCGAGTGGTAGGTCGTCGTTAGCGCAGAGCGAAAGAAAAGAATATGTATGAAGAAGAACCTCGTCTGTTTCAACAGCTCTTTGGATAGCCATTTCTACTGCGGCCATGGTTGTTTTAGCGTAGGCTGAACTCTCATTAGCAAGGACAGTTTCCGCCGATTTTCGCTGCCTGTATGTTGATATGTCTTGAAGGTATGCATTCCAATTATAATTTGAAGACCCACTGGTCACAACAGTTTGCACGAAATAAGCCGCAGCAGCTGAGGCCAGTGGCTGAAAATCGAGAAGTTCAGCGACATTTTCTGTTTGTACTCGCTCGGAAATTCGTGATACTGTTTCCAGCAATTCCACTGCCTCGTCCCGCCTCATTCCTTTGCTTAACGATTCATGATACGTGTGAGGAGCGTTTTGAGGAATTGTACCACTATCTTGAGTGGTAATCAGCACTTGCCCATGGCCCCATTCTTTACTGCCAGTTTGAGGAAGCAAGTCGCGGACTAAGCGTAAATCAATCACATTGTCTGCTATTATCAACCATTTGCTAAACTTGCTGGTCTTCGGCAAAATCAAGCGATGGAGCTGTTTAATTGCTTCAATAGGTTTCTCTTCTTTTATAGATTCTAAGCCTTTTAACGCGTATTCTGTTATCCCTAAGTGTCTCCCAAGGGCGAGGTAAGAGTCACAAAGTTTGTCAATGCTTTCTGTGTTCAGTGTCGCCACAAAGATAAGATCATTGTTTTGTTTAGAAAAGAACTGTTGTCCGATTTCCCGGGCAAGTTGGCTCTTGCCACATCCTGGATTTCCTGATAAATACACTGTACTGACTGCCCCACTTGAACTTTTGTAAAGTTCCTGCATTTCGTTAGTGATTCTTTCAATATCATGCGAGCGCCTGATAGTATCGTGTGGTGGGCACGATGCGAGAACGCAAAATGGCTGAAGTTCCACACTTATTTGTTGCGTGAGAGAACTCAGGGCAGCTTCGGTACTTTGAAGAGTGCTTTTTGTCTGATCTAACTCGGTTTGGAGATCACGAACTTGCTTCCTTATTTTTTCCACTTCCTTCGTCGGAAAGGTCTTCTGGTTCTTTATTTCTTGAATCTCAGTTATAACCAGACCAAGGGATGTAAAAGCGTTCAACACTCTGTCTACAGAAGTTTGGAAGTCGGCATCTGTCAACTTAGCCTCGGTGATATGAGCGATCTCGTTTCGCACTTGACGAATATCATCGACCTCCTTACGGACAGCTGGGCTTAAGGTTTTACCAATGCTGTCCGAGTACAGAATGGCAAAAAACAAACAGGTACAGTCCCACTCTGCCGTGTCACCATTGTAGATTATTGCCAGCGATCGGGCGTTTTTCTTCCGACTTGCTTTAGATTCTTTGTTGTAAAAATCACGTCCATTTTGTGCCGTGTCTTTCCATTCTCCAGTTAACGTTGCTTTATAAAGGAAATCCCATTCGTTTTTGAAAATGTGCCGCAGTCCCACTGGAACCAAATCAAATGCTATGTAGCAGAGTCTGAAGTAGTTTAGTTGCTCTTGCGAGTATTCCATCACCAACTTATAATCCTAGTAAGAGATATTGCCTATTAGTTTATTTTCTCGTCAGGCCAAAACAAAGATTATTTACTTATCATTTTGAAAATGGCAAGAATCACCGCTGATTATGTAACACAGTCATTCCATAAAATGATTATGAAAAAACTAAGTTTAATACCGGACGCTAGGTAAGTAGCTATAGTTTTGTGCTGATAGATAAACGACTGTGTCTGGGCCTCAAACACAACTTGCTTGCCAGGGACCTGGCTCAATCAGCAATGTGTTTCTACGACAGTACCAATAATGATCTAATAGACGCCAGGTTCTTTTATTTTAAAATTTTAGGGGTCAAGAGGTCGGGGTGGTGGGAGGGGGGGGGGGCGGTGTTGGAGGGGGCGGAGCATGTGTAAATGGGTGGCGTTTACCCTGATAAGTGTGAAAACCTCGACACAACTAATATGCTTCAAGAACTAATACTTTGCTATCAGGATAGAACCGGCCCGACGAAAGTTGCTGATGTATTGAGCACATCAAGAATATCAAAAAGCACTTTCCTTACTTTGAACTTGCTGTTGAACAAGATGCAATGTACAAACCGTTGTCAGTCAAGCAATAAACCAAATACCGGTGAATTGAATGATTTTACTCTATTTCGCTATTCCCGAGTATTGTTGAGTAATGGCCATGGGAAGGCATTTGTTAGACAGGGAGCGTTTTATAGTGAGGGGCGTCTATTACAAACAGTGTGTGGAAAGTCGTTTAATTTACGACAAGAGCCGGGCCTTTATTTGTATTTGAAAAGGAGCTTCTACTAGATCATGTATTTCATTCGATGTTAGCGGAGCTCTCGCGCGCGAAGCACCATGGGTAAGAAAATGTGGTAAACTACCCATCGGAGAAAATCACGTGACCGTACACCGACCGCCCGACCGTCCGTCCGCACCACAGGCATACCAATGTAAAACAACTCAATCAACAGGTATGGCAAGCCAAATGGAACTCAAGGTCATTTTGACGGGAAGTCGCATAGCTACTCGCGCCCTGTGAAGCAGAGAGAACTAAGGAGTCAATGAATACGAAAGCGGAAGCGGAAATTGTCTCTGTATCCGTGTTTTCTAAAGTATTAAGCTTAGATTAGTTGTCATGTCCACAAATTTGGAATGTAGAGCAAGAGAAAGACCGAGAGAAAGAGAAAGTAGGCGGCAGGCCAGCGAAGTTCAACGAGAAAAAGGACGACAGAGATCTGGAGCTAGAGATAAAAAACAAAGAAGACATTTTTTTCTTGAAAGAACAACATGAAAATTTTGTAGCGGCGGTAACAAAATGAGAAATGCAACCGGCCACCAATGCAAGGTGAAAATGAGCGGCAGTGAAAAAAAAGTGAACAAGAAAACGTGCGACATTTCCTTCATAAAACGTGTAGTTAAGAAGTTTCTGGAAGTTTCACGTTGTGATCGTGCAAAACAAAGGCAAAGAAATGCATAAAAAAAGTGTGCTGTACGTGCAAAGTCGCTTTTTTGCTAATTAGACCTATTGTTGTTTTTCACTGTTCTCCGGCGTTGCCTTCACCGCTTAGAATTACACGATTTTATATTGTGTTTGAGAAAACTATAAATATTATCGAGAGCTTCGCTTTTACCCCTGGCTAAAGCTATATATTAGTGTCTCCATTGTCAAACACATTAATGACTATTTACTTTATTTTGATCCGTGCACAAATTTTAAGAGTTCTTGGTCTTTTCGAACAGTGCTTCGTTTGGATGACAAGTTAAAGGGGCTGTGTCACGGCAGTCCAGTTCATTTTGTTTAATTTTGCCAATTACTCGCCCTAAATCGCTATGGAACTTAAAGTAAGCAAAGAAATTACAGATAAATGAAAAAATCAGAGATCCGAGACAAACAAATATGTCTCCTGAGCATTATTCTTGAAGTTGCAAGCAGCAGGGATCAACTTTGAAAAACTGTTAGGCTGAACAGTTTTCAAAAACCCTAATTTCAATCCGGTTCAGTCCTCTTCAGTTTTGCCCATCCGTGGCGCTGTTGTTTCTGTTATGTCATTTTAACCTTCCTTTAAAGTTTTAAGCGTTTATTTTTATGTTTCTCTTAATTTAACCCTTTCAATCCTTGACTGAGTTATGGTGAGATGACCCATCATTTTCATTTGTACCCGTGGACCTTGTAATTGTGTGTTCACGCCACCTCCCCGGGAGGGGGGAAGGTTACTCCCTATAATGGCCTATACGGGGAGGCTACGCCCGAAAGGGTTACCTTTTTCAGCCTTCAGGTAAATGAAATGTTATGGATTTCACTTGTTGAAGTATATGAATGTGTAGGGAAATATGCCATTTCGTCGGTAAAAAGGCTCAAAAGGGCCAACAGGTGCATTTTAATGCAGTGAAAAAGTTGAGAAAACGTTCTGGTTTTGTGATTTATTCATGATATGTTAAAGACAATGCATTTACAGTTGTTGAAAGGGATTCAAAGTTCTATACTTGGTGTGTGAAAGGGGTATCATTTATCAATAGAAGGTATACGAAAGGGGGAACTTTTCTGTCAAAAACGGTATATAAAAGGGTAATTAAGGGGTCGAACCTCGGGGTGGAGCCTCCCCGTATACCATTTTTGTAGTACCCGTCCCCCCCCCCCCCCCCCCCCGAGACGTTGTGAACTCGTGACGAAGCCCAAAGAACGCGCGCCTGCGTGGGAGGCCTAACGTATTTCCGGTCGTCCCCTTGCTTCACTATCTGATCACCGAAAAGTAATGAGAGACGACCCCGGGGGGTGGGGACTCCCCATATAAAAGGGGTGGGGATGCTCGTCGGAAATTTTGAATTAATCCCCTAAAAGAGACCGATCTGGGCGTGGCCCAAGCTTTTTTTGACCCCTAAAAGAGACCATGTTTAAACACAGACAAATGAGAAAACTTGGATTATATGAATGGAGTAAATAAAGCGAATTAAAAATATACATATGAAATATATCTTTCTGGATTTGCAAAAACATGGCTACAGAAATCTCTCTTATATACCCTCTGACTGAATCATGTAGTGGAGCATGTTTTTTTTTTTTTTTTTTTTTTTCATAGTTACTTTTTATTTATTTAATCGGTACCGGATAGGCCACAGTAGAAAGACTTTGATGAGTCTCTCGCTCGCTATTAACCTATTCCACCCCCCCCCCCCCCCCCCCACCAAAAAAAAATGTTTTTCATAACTTCCCATAATTCTCTCTGTATGTCAGTTTGAAATCAGCGCGCGTATTAGACTGAACTCGGCTCTCGTAGTGGGTTGTCTTAGAGTTTTTTTGGCTGCCTTGAGGAAAGTTTTCCGGAAGGCATCATTAATCCTTATGAAGGAACAACTCTCACGTCTGGCAAAGTCTGCCGCGTCCAATATCTTGTGGTATTTCGTCTCATTTCGGGCTACACGCGTGATAGACTGATCCCGGGCTTGAGACGGAAAGATTGGATATTGCGAGCTTTGTTGTTGGCAGTAACAAGTCTTTGGCCCCACAAAGTAGGTTCTAGGGTTGAAATCTATTAGGCAAGATGGAAATTCATGCTGATTTCTGACCAGGCCAAAGACTTAGTAAAAAATTGTTTGGAAGGCGGGGGATGTATGTCTCCTTTTCAACCGCTGGTTTACATCCGGGATCTTGAATAAATCGACTGTCAGTGAGTCGAGAAAAGTTCCATGTGACGATTTATGTGGAGAAAGCGAGAGTTTTACGGAGTAATTTGACGATGTTTCGCCCGTGTTAAGTGTTGAGATATTATGAGTGGTTTTGGGAAGTGTTGTGATTGCCGCGAAAGTTATTTATTGTGTGACTTACCGAAAGTGTTGACAGACAAATCTCAGGTATGTGTAGCCTGCGAATGCCTGACGTTTCTCCTAGCTCATCGCCGCTGAGGGACGTTTCGCGAGGAGGAACGTCTGCGACTCAGCGTCAGAAATTCCATACTGATGACGTTTTTCAATGTTTACATAGTAAATCCGGTAGTCATGGGGTTCCAAATGCAAATTTGTTCAATTTTACGTTTCTCCTGGTCGATTTTGGTAATTAAGTGGTGTGTTCATCTGCGAATGAGCTCCAGCAACACTCAAATGCTTCTAGAGAAGACTGTATTCCACAAATATTGGCCATTTCGTTAGAGATTCATGGCGCTTACATTTGACCTTTGCGGCCTTTTGTCTTTTGTCTGTCATTCGTAAACAATAGCCAAAACAATGAAACTACTCTGTCGACCAATTAGCGCTTCTGACCGGATTCCGGACAGATTTTGCGTCAGCAGTATGGAATTCTGTCACTGAGTCGCAGACGTTCCTCCTCGCGAAACGTCCCTCAGCGGCGATGAGCGAGGAGAAACTTCTGCCATTCCCAGGCTAAGGTATGTGCGGTTGAGCTCGTGTTACTAGAATACTTTGTGTCAAGCACAAAAACGCTTCGTGAGTGTTTAGTTCTGGTGATTTCGTCTTAGAAAGCCTATTCTGTGTTCAAAGATTGTGGATTCTTAATCTGTTTTCGGCCGACACCGAGCTGTAGGCCTCACGGTTTGACTGACTAAAAGACTACAATTTCTGGACGTTTCAAATGTTGTTTATTTCATCGCAAAATCCTGTTACTTCTGCGAGAGAACTTTACCGTCTATTGCCAGCAATAATGCTGTCATTGTTTAGCTTCAGCTAGTGACTTTTAACTGCTTCCCATTCCAATTAGATGTCAAATAGTTAAAATGCACTTGAAATTTCTTTAGCCACGTTTTAACAAATCCAGACAGATATATTTTTATATTTTTTCGCGTGCAACCCTAAACGAGACCTTCATGGCTAAATATGATGGCGTTTTGTCCAGAACACCCTAAGTGAGACGAAAATCCGAAATTTATACCCCTAAGTGAGACGACCAGCATCCCCACCCCTTTCATATGCGGAGTCCCCCCCCCCCCCCCCCGGCAAGACGACCGGAAATACGTCTGCTTGGGATATAATCCTAGTAGACTGAAAACTGGTTTAACCTGAGAACACATTTTACCATCAGCATCTATACAACAGTTACCTGTAGATAAAAGATATAAAACCAAGTGTCCAAATTTTGAGGTTTCTGTGATGAAAAGGTCGGTTAGGATTTCCATAATGACATAAGCACCTTTGGCACAATCTCTAATCTTTAGACCATCTTATGCAAAGTTTGTTTAGATTTGAAATATAACGTAGTCACAACAGGCCCAAGCTAGCTAACTAATGGTTATTTTACCCTGCTGGTAATGGACAACTTTTGTATTAAGCAACCAGTGTTATGCACTATATTCAATTCCAGTTGCCCCTAACAACTATGTGAGTAGACGCCTTCTTTTGCCTTCTTGAGTGATGGGAAGAAAAGGAGGCTTCGACTGAATTGCTTCACACCTTTAAAGTCGCCACAGCCCAAACTTGTGGACTAATCAATCTTGTTTTCTCTTGACAACTGAGTGCGAGCATCTGTTTATTGATAAACCGATCCAGGTCATTACTGAACCCGTTGAACCAAGCACAAGGCCATTAGGCCTGGGTTCAAAAACTATATCCCAGCAAGGTGCAATGCATGCTTCACAAAAATCTTACTCAATTCATGCAGAGTCTTTCTCATGTAATCAAGTAATAAGCAAAAGAAAGGCTCTGCTTGCAGGGGGCAAACAAGCCTTATTCTCATGTTGACCACTTGTTAAAATAAAAAAATGCATCTTCAACTGTCTTCTTACCAGTCTTTAATACTGCTGTGGTTTGTGACTACTCCGTTATGGTGATGCTCCACTCTTGCTTGATAAAAAGTGTCTTTTTGTGCCAAGGGTGTACATATTGAAGCATAACTATTGAAGATCTGTGGAAAAAAAAGTTGACACTGAACTTAAAATTTGAAATAAATAAATTGTTGCATGCATAATTCCTCTCCATGCAATAAACAAATAATAATGTAGAACATAATGATAATAAAATAAAATAATTATGGGCCACCAGAATAGGATGACAATTAATGCAAATAGACTGAGATAACTTTCTGGGTTCATCTCTCCTGGAACACTAAGAAGCTTTTTGCTTTAACTACCGGTAAATGACTTTTAGTTGGCTATATTTGGCTCAGCACCTCATCCCTGGAATTTCCAGGTGGGATGGCTGGCAAGAAGTCAAATCTTTCAAAGTACGATTTTTCCCAGCACATCAGTAACTTATTATTGGTAGCAGACATATAAAAACCAGTTACTTGCCACTTTTGCAATGCCTAAAATACACCTTGTTTCCCCTTTCCAAACATTAAACATTGTCTTCAAATTCTCTTGGGTTGATTGTAAAATACAGGAGAAGTTATAAAGTTATCCTATCGAACACTAAAGCAATTTCTCACGTCTGACTCACAGATCCAGACAAATTGTTTTCTAACACATGAATAATTTATCACAACACACTAAAATTGCTGCCTTTTAAACAGCTTCAAAAATGCTAAAAGATCATTGGAAAATCTTCCAACATTTTCCACAACATTAGGAAGTCTTTGGAAAATCTTGAGAAATGTTCAGAAGGTGCTGGGACATTTTCAAAAATCCCAGTCATAAGATGAAAATCTCAAGAATTTGACACAGAAAAGGTTGGCAGGTATAAAGACCTCAAAAAATTTATCAGTGCCATCTTGGTTATAACTTAAGTTTAAGATCACTATTTTGGAAGAATGTTCCCAGCAGGGTATTTTTTCATGTATCAAAAGACAACAACAATATTACCCTTACAAATGAACCATACCGCCCCCATCCAAATACTACAATACCACAATTCCAAGTCAGTTTCTACAATTTCAAGTCATTGCAAATATCATTTGCAATGACTTGGAAACAAAGACCCCTTAGACCCCAAACCTAACAATATCTTGAAAAAAAAGGTCCGCGCAGAAATCTAAAATTGATGGAAACTCTAAAAAACTGTAAACTGTAAACTGCCGCTTATAAGACAGTGCCCCAAGTTATACACTCAAAAAATACATCCAATAATACCCCCCCCCCCCCCCCCCCACACACACACACACACATTTTCTACTCCTGTTATAAACCCCCTCGGATACATGTACGTATGTAATCCCCTCTATTTATGATGCCTCCTTAGTAGAACCCCTTACAAAGTTGTATAAGCATATTTATAAGCAG